>CM064574.1:15728501-16045038 GCA_032716605.1 Paralithodes platypus
GTCTAGTCTTGCAATAACAAATCATATATAAATAAATACATTAATTAACCATTACATAGATATACCAATACATTAATATATCTCGTTGATATACATATAATCGTCATATAATAGCCAGAATAAAATAAACACACGAGTCCTGGCCATTGGGTTAGCTATTACTATTTATGTGTTGCACAAGACAAAGTTATTCTCAGAATCAGAGAAGGTTGATCGAACAACTGAACCATAGCTCTCCATCAGTGCCCACTCTACCAATAAGCCTTGTTTAGGTCAGAATAGGTCATATTGATAGTCGAGGGATGTAAACATAGGGGATCCGTGGGCAGTGAATGTAAACATAGGGGATCCGTGGGCAGTGAATGTAAACATAGGGGATCCGTGGGCAGTGAATGTAAACATAGGGGATCCCGTGGGCATGATGTAAACATAGGGGATCCGTGGGCAGTGAATGTAAACATAGGGGATCCGTGGGCAGTGAATGTAAACATAGGGGATCCGTGGGCAGTGAATGTAAACATAGGGGATCCGTGGGCAGTGAATATAAACATAGGGGATCCGTGGGCAGTGAATGTAAACATAGGGGATCCGTGGGCAGTGAATGTAAACATAGGGGATCCGTGGGCAGTGAATGTAAACATAGGGGATCCGTGGGCAGTGAATGTACACATAGGGAATCCGTGGCAGTGAATGTAAACATAGGGGATCCGTGGGCAGTGAATGTAAACATAGGGGATCCGTGGGCAGTGAATGTAAACATAGGGGATCCGTGGGCAGTGAATGTAAACATAGGGGATCCGTGGGCAGTGAATGTAAACATAGGGGATCCGTGGGCAGAGAATGTAAACATAGGGGATCCGTGGGCAGTGAATGTAAACATAGGGGATCCGTGGGCAGTGAATGTAAACATAGGGGATCCGTGGGCAGTGAATGTAAACATAGGGGATCCGTGGGCAGTGAATGTAAACATAGGGGATCCGTGGGCAGTGAATGTAAACATAGGGGATCCGTGGGCAGTGAATGTTCACATATTCCAACATGTACCAGTACCTTTCCAAAGTTAAATTCTAGGGATGGCTTCCAAAATACTGTTGGACATTCTTATCTGGATTATTATGAGTTCTGGGTTAGCTATGTGGTATAAGGTATATGATAATAGCCTACATTTTAGTCGAACGTTAACCCTCTCACGTTTTTGACGCGATTTTGAGCCTATTAGGGATACTTTAAAGCCTTTGTTACCATCAAGGGTATTTAGAAACCTATAGTTTAGTTACTTCAACCTCTGCAGTTATCTTTGAGTCAGCTGTGGGCAGAAAACTAATTTTGGAGAGGTAATTATAAGAGTGAGAGAACTCTATTTAGTATTGCTAATCTGGCAACCTCTTCGTCATAAAAACGTGAGAGGGTTAATAATATTGGCTGTGGTAATTCTTAGTTACTCACAGGTCTCCCACGAAGTTTTGAAAACAATCCCATAAATACAATGGGGATGGGGGAATTTATCCCCCTGTATGTAAGTATGGCAACATCTAAAAAAATAAAATAAATAAATAAATGAATAACACCAAATTTGGTACTTGAAGTTTGGTTATGACTATTGTTCAATCCTTACCCAAATGTATTCAACTATGCAAGGAGATTACCTTATAATATTGACACGTATTCTATAAAATTCATACATTATTTATCGATATAATTTGTTTTTCAAACAGACAGGAATATTTGCAATATGTTTCACATGGCTGTGCCGTCTATTTCAACCAAAGAATATATTGGGCCAGTGAAGCTTGTCAGCGTCATACAAAGTCTTAACTAATATTGTACTTAACCCCAAACCCACAGACTATAAGGTTGTGGTCTAATATCTTATCTCACAGTTTATAGCTTGCCTAGAATCTTCGATAACAATATTGCAATTCCCAACATGTGTTTTCTCATAAAATGTATAATGGCAATTATTAACAATCAGCGAACACGGAATTACCCTTGACCCTCGACTAAAGAGTAGGCCTTTCATTTTGTCAGTGGTATGGTTGGCCCTGGTTGATTTAGCACTGGTCGATATTTTGAGGTTCATATTGTCTACTGATTGAGTTGTCTTGGGACCAAGTTGTCCACTTGTACAATCACATTCAAATGTTTTTGCTTATCTCTACCGGTATATATATATATTGTGCCGCCTCTCCACATCTTTCCCCGTAGAACTAGGGCAGCTGAGAGCGCCCATGAATTTACACTTTCTCCTCCACAATGCAGAACTTCTGCTTATCAGAATTCATTTATCCCCAGAGCTACTACTCTTTGGAATTCACTTCCCTCGAATTGCTTTCCACAAACTTACAATCTGCAAATGTTTAAATCCAGATGTTACAAACATTTTATGAATGGAGGATGCCTTTAGGCACATGGACCATTTTGTTTTATCTGTGTTTTTCCTTCCTCCGTTCATTGTCTCTTTAAAAAAAAAAAAAAAAAAAAAAAATATATATATATATATATATATATATTATACTAGCAGGGGTATCCGGCGTTGCCCTGGTTTAAGTTCTACCATAACCACCATCAATACTACCACCACTACTACTACCATAATCACCGGCCTCGACCTCCCTGTGCCTCATTAAACGGTGACCTCGATTTCGGCCGCTAAATGACCTCCGATTTTTAATCTGACCTTACCCGTACCCCCATTTTGGGGGGCTGCGAACAACTTTCGTTCCATACACTTTTTCGATCGGAGGCCTCCTGCCCCAAACGGCATTTTTTTTCATATTTTTTTTTTGTTTTCAATTTCGGCCTTGAAACGACCTCCGATCGTGGCCTCGCCCCCTCTATGACCTGACCCAGGTCAATTGACACCCACATGCAAAGTTTCAGCTCCCCAGGTCCAAAACTGCGGCCGCCTATTAAGAACACAGACACACGAACTGATTTAATAATATATATATATATATATTACATATAGTTTAGGGTTTTGCAAAGATCGATTCACTAATAACTGTATGAAAATAGTATACACTAAGTTAATATTGGATAGGCTAGGCATAAGTTTTGTAATAACGGAGTTTACATATGTAGGCTACGATCATACCAAAGGCAACCCTTATTAGGTTATATAATAGGTCTTCCAGTAATTGTATCGCTTGATTTGCATATTGTAGTAACGCGTTTCTGCATGTAGAATAACTTACACAAGTAATTATATAATAACATGATTGAGTGGACATTGAATTATGGAAAATACATATTCAGACCAGATTGTCAAACGTAAGATGAGTCCATTCTGTTTAATCTTGATTACTGCATAGATGTAGTTAATATTATAGTTTATTGTTAAAACTATGTCCTTGGCAGTGATAAAATGGCGAGAGCAATACTATGTCATGATAATTTGCATGTGTTAATTATCATATTCATTAAAGCTTTCAACCAAAATTGCTCCGGTTGGACACCCTGATTCAGGCATTTAATTTCTAGTGAATGTTGTAAAGTGTTTCACCAGCGTGACAAAAATCGTTCACTAATAAGCATGCCAGACACTGTAGTCAAAAAATGATATGTACTCAGTCGTAACAGTTGTTTGAGAGGATAATCAGACCAAGGGGTAAAGATTTGTGTATTATTTTTGTCAAATAGTGGTTGTATAAACTATTGCACTCCACACTGCAAATAGTGGTTGTATAAACTATTGCACTCCACACTGCAAATAGTGGTTGTATAAACTATTGCACTCCACACTGCAAATAGTGGTTGTATAAACTATTGCAATCCACACTGCAAATAGTGGTTGTATAAACTATTGCACTCCACACTGCAAATAGTGGTTGTATAAACTATTGCACTCCACACTGCAAATAAAAAGGGTGTGCAGACGACATACGAGCTTAATTTGAGTATACTGCTAGTGATCACCCTTCCCATGAGTATACAGTATTAGATTACCCTTCAGACTTTTGTTTTATACTTACCCTTTTCATACCTTCTTGAAACCAATATTTTTTTCCGTGAAGTTAACTTGATTTTATGGTTCAGGTTTTCTGCTCCGACCTTCTAACCTCTAGCTACGACTGGGATCCTTCGTGCTGGGTCTGGGTCATAGGGATTTACTGAGTTAGGAGAGTTTGTATTATTTCACTGCTGTCCTTTCTCTTCGTTCCCCCCATCCATTTATCTAGAATTGTTTTTCCTGTGTAAGGTTGCTCTCTCTCTCTCTCTCTCTCTCTCTCTCTCTCTCTCTCTCTCTCTCTCTCTCTCTCTCTCTCTCTCTCTCTCTCTCTCTCTCTCTCTCTCGTTTTCATTGAATTCTTATTCATCTTTAGTAACATATTGACAAAAACACGTTTATATAAGATTTTATGGATAGTGTAGAGAATAAAATAGTTACACAAACATAGACATACGAAGTAATGAAGACACTATTAACGTAGATATAAGAACAATTACAATACATTTTATAAAATCAATAATACATGAGCACATACTGTAATAGTACTTACCAATTTAGTGAAGACGACTCAAGCGTTTATCTCTTGTAAAGTAATTTAATACAAACCTGAGTTTCTGGATCATGGTCAATGTCATCGATATTCTAAAGGCTCTCTTTATTATTTTCAGTATATATTTGTTTTTTTCTATAACGAGTGTATATTTTATGTGAACTTTAAAATATCCATTACATTGTCATACAATTATCTTGAAATTGTTTTACCTTTCTTGAAATACTCTTACATTTTCTTTATGTTCGACGTTCCATTGTCGACTTTTTCTTACTTCCTATAGTATTTTCACAGTATGTACAGTATTTAGTCAATTTTAGGAAATTATTTCAATTTACCCATACGTTTTCTGATTAAAGATTGTATTAGTGTTGATTTTTCTCTTTCAACTTTTACCACTACTGATTGCACAACACCTATTTGGGTTTATCTGGAAAATGAAAACGGTTCAATTACAAACGAGCACATTTTAGAACTGGAAATACAGAAACATTTACAGTAATACACACCTAAAGATAACTCCACACAAATTCAAAACTGCTGTCGCTACAATGAAACATACTTGCCATCGTGTAGGTATAATTTACATTTGTATATTTTTAGTAGTTTAAGTTGCGGTTGGGATTGAGCAAAATTACAACTAAAATTTAAATTAATTTCAGAACATGCTCATGCATTTTAACATTGCCTGCGCCGTGGGATTTAAAACGCTCGTATAGTTGAAACCATGAACAATTTATGCTTGTCAAATAATCGGTTAGTATATCAACAGATATCTAGTTTTATATATATATATATATATATATATATATATATATATATATATATATATATATAATTGACAACGGGATTTTATGTTATTGATAGGTACGGGTCGATGGTTTGAAGTCAAATAAATCATAGGTATATACTGTAGATCATAGTATTATATGTATACATTGCTCTAATATTTAAATTCGGTATCTGCAAATGTATAGTGTCAACTGAACATTATTTAATTCTCCTCCGTTTCTATTGCCATTTTTTACAATCCATCAATGTGTGTATAATGTGTGTTCTGTAAGTCAAATCCGTATTATTGACACAGTTTTGATTAGAATGTCTACAAATACGCCGGCAAATCTTCACTTTTGCAAAGAGGAACATTGGATTATTGGATTATTTAGTTTGTTTTCGCTCTTTTGTACGATCTCCAATACCCTGGAAACTCTGTTGGTGAGTGTCGTCATTATCTGTGAGTGTGTGAGCATTTGTGAAGATTGTGCTTGTTTGAGGCTTGTCTGAGCAGCTTATATAATATATACGGGTGAGTGTACGTGTAAGTGAAGTGTGTGTGAGTGTGCAGGTCTAAATTATTAATGTGACTGCATGTGTATTAATCTAAAGTATATACTTTCACTGGAGAGTGGTAATTTTGACAAGGATAAGCATTTCATTTTGTGTCAAATTAATTTTCCTCGTGAGTATCTCAAAATTAAACACATACGGGATCTGTATTGGAAGGTATATAATTGTGTAAGATTTCCTTAAGAGAGCATATTTTTAGGTAACATTTATGTGATATTTGTAGATGTCCAGTATTCTTTGAAGGACAAATATATGTTTGCAAATACATCGTATATGAATTAGTAAACAATATATGAATGGGAATCTCTATATTTATTTAGCTGGCAAGTTATCTTAGAGTCACAACAAATAGCGACAAATTGTATCGCTCTACCCCATCTACTTTTGCAGGGATGGCTATGCTGTTTCCTTTTCTAGTAAAATATAAACCGAGACATTTCTGTTGGCTGCCAAAAATCCATTTAGTTGCCGATTCCGCTAAGATGAGGGCCGTCTTTTGGTGAATTGAGTGAGTTTTGCTATCGTATTCGGAACTATTGATGCACTACTCCTCCTAAACGGCTGCCTCCACAATAATTAACACTTCGACTACAGCTGCTCGCAGAGCCAAAATGAACAAAGTGAACCAGTCGGATTTCCGCTACCAACTGTGATGCATGGCTTCTGCATCACCGGATTGTCTAAAACGGGATGTAGCAGAATCGGGATCTAAGGGCTTCTACCGCCTTACTTGAATGTAATATGTCACATCAAGTTCATTTTGTTTTCCCAAACAACCTTGGAATGTTGGAAATGCAGTTTTGGCTACAATATGGCACAGCGCCTGTGGGTATTGATATCTATCTACGTACCAAATTACAGCTCCCTAGCTAAAGAAATGAGGATACAAATTACGATTGTCTTATCCTCGGTCCACTTCTAATCCCAAAGATAAATAGCAACAAGTCGAAACGCAACTAATTTGTTTGCTTGCTTGAAAGACTTGCATATTAAAAAGTATGTACCTGTATAAGTGTATATACTGTAGAGTTTCACGGAGATTAATTATTTATTATAAATACATCTCCCTGCTAGAACTTCTTGGTTTCACTATATTGTAAAAGTCTTCATTCGTTTCCAGACGGTAGCTAAATTTGTCCTTCTTTGGTTGCATTATTAATGATAAAAAGCTTAATAATTAAGCTTAATTAAACTTATTTTGTTATTATTGTTATTTTTGTTTCATTCATGATACTCCGTGCTTTGCTTATAAGTTATTCCGAACTATTGGATGTTAATATTGAACACTATGATTTTGGTGCAACGTTACAATATACTAAATTTTCCATAGGCAAGTCTTTCAAGCTCACTAAGACATCCTTATTCATAATTAATCGTAATATATGTTTACCTTTTAGTGATAATTTTGTTGACATTCGTGCACAACGTAAGGTAATTGCCATCAGTAACACTTACATCTGTTTTGTAAACGTGTTATGTTAGACTTATCCAGAAGATATTTGTGAACGAATATGTAACGTTTGCAATAAGGTTTATGTTGAATAACCTGGGTGCTGGATTAATAAATCCATCCGTCAAATTAGGATAAAGGTAATGATCGAATACCAGCTTAAGGTTATCATTTGCTGATTTGTATCTTCAAAGATATATATATATATATATATATATACAGTATATATATATATATATATATATATATATATATCTATATATACATATATATATATATATATATATATGTATATATATATATATATATATGTATATATATATATATATATATATATATATATATATATACATAAAGAGAGAGAGAGAAGTAGAAGTTGAATGGCAACTGTTTAAGGAAGGAGTGTAAGCAAGTGCAGAGGTAGTATGCGGCAAAAGGAAAGTAATAGGCAGAGGTATCAGGAAGGGAAGCGGGTGGTGGAATGATACGGTGAGAAAGGCAGTTGAGAAGAAGAGACAGTGTTTTGAGAGGGTTTTACAGGATGGTAGTGTTGAGGTATGGGAGGGGTACAAGGAGAAGAGGAGAGAGACAAAACCGAGAATTAGAGAAGCAAAATAGATGCAAACGAAAGGTGGGGTCAAAGATTGAGTGAGAATTTTGAAGAACGAAAGAAGATGTTCTGGAAGGAGGTCAATTGAGTAAGGAAAGGAGGAAAAAAGAGGGAAGAGTCAGTGAAAGATGCAAATGGAGAATTACTAGTGGAAGGAGTTGAAGTGAGGAAAAGATATGCTGAGTGTTTTTAATCTTTGCTAAATGCAAGAGATGAAAGAGAAGCAGTGATTGATGGAGATAGGTTACCCAGGCCACCAAGGTGGCAGGGAATGAATGAAAGGATTGAGGAAAATTAGGTGAAAGAAGCAGTGAAACAAATGAGAGCGAGAAAAGCAGAAGGTTTGGATGGTATTGCTGTTGAGTGTATAAAGAAGGGTGGAGATGTCATAATAGATTGGTTGGTGAGACTATTATTATAATGTATGCTTTGCTGTGGCAATGGTACCATTAGACTGGAGTAGTGCATGTATTGTACAAGGGGAAGAGAGATTGGCAGGAGTGTACAAGTTATAGAGGTATTAGTTTATTATCAGTGGTTGGAAATAAAAGCTGTATGGCAGGGTACAAAGGAGTACAAAGGAAATCAAGCAACAACAGGTCTAGTGACCCTTCTAGGCTGCTTGTTCTCCAAAACACTGAGGATCAAGTGTCCAAACAGTGGTTTAGATTGGGTAAGGGAACATTGGAAAGGGAACTACTGCCCTGGAAATAATGTCCGTGGCAGGACTAGGAAGATAGTAGGGGACATATGGGTTAGTAACTGAGGGGAGGATAAAATAAAGTTATTCATTTACAAACGCAGTCAGTCGCAGGTTTGATGCGAGATATTTGTCTAGGCGGAGTTTAAATTAATCAACGGTGCTGCAGTCTATAACGTCTCGGGGAAGCCCATTCCACAAGTTGACAACTCGATTGAAGAAGAAATTCTTAGATTCGTGTGAGTTAAAAAATTTACCAATAATTTTGCAACCGTTTCCCCGCGTGTAATTAGATTGGTCGATAGTGAAGTACTTACTACAGTTCATATTGTCGATAACTCTACGTTGAACTCGTTCTAGCTTGTTTATGTCTTTTTGGTAATAAGGGCACCAGCATTGAACGCAGTATTCCAGAAGAGGGCGGACTAAGGAATTGTAAAGGGTTAGGATAACGTCTTTGGATTTATGCTCAAATGACCTGCCTATAAAGCCAATTATTTTGTTTGCCTTCTTAACAACTTCTGAACATTGTTGACTCGGTTTTAGGTTACTCGATATTGTTACTCCCAGATCGGTTTCTCTGTTTACATTCTTAAGCTGAGTGCCATTCATCGAATAGTTTGCTTTCTCATTTATGTATCCGATATGTAGTACTTTACATTTATCCGCATTGAAACTCATTTGCCAAATTTGGGCCCAATGTGACAATTTATCTAGATTGTGTTGCATATCGTCAACTTGTTCTTTTGAGAGTACGCTATTTGCAATTTTTGTATCGTCAGCAAATTTTGAGATTGTACAGGTGAGACCCTCATCTATGTCGTTGATGTAAATTAGAAAGATAATTGGTCCTAGTACCGATCCCTGGGGTACCCCGCTACTTACATTGGTCCATTTAGATGCCTTAGCGTTTATGACTACTCTTTGCTTTCTGTTGCTGAGCTAATTTTCTATCCATTTCAACACACCGTCTTGTATTCCATGCGCTTTTAGTTTTAGCAGTAAACGTTTGTGGGGAACTTTGTCAAAGGCCTTTTGAAAATCAAGGTATATAATATCTACAGCTTTACTCTCATCGTAGAGGTTGAGGATATCGTGGAAGAAGTCAAAGAGGTTGTTAAACAGGAACGTTTTTTACGAAAGCCGTGTTTTTTTTTTTTTTTTTTTTTTTTTTAAGAGACAATGAACGGAGGAAGGAAAAACACTGATAAAACAAAAAGGTCCATGTGCCTAAAGGCATCCTCCATTCATAAAATGTTTGTAACAACTGGATTTAAACATTTGTTGATTGTAAGTTTGTGGAAAGCAATTCGAGGGAAGTGAATTCCAAAGAGTAGTAGCTCTGGGGATAAATGAATTCTGATAAGCAGAAGTTCTGCATTGTGGAGGAGAAAGTGTAAATTCATGGGCGCTCTCAGCTGCCCTAGTTCTACGGGGAAAGATGTGGAGAGGCGGCACAATTGAAGCAAGTTCCTCGGAACAATTGCTGTGAAAATATCTGTAGAATAATGCAAGGGATGCAACGTTTCTTCGTATGGCTAATGTAGGAAGGTCCTCTGTGATTGCAGGGTTATTAATTAATCTAATAGCTTTATTTTGAATTTTGTCCAACTGCCTCAATGCAACCACTCCACTTCCACCCCACAGAGGTGAACAGTAATCCATCTGAGAGCGCACATGACTTTTATATATTACGGCCAACTGCTCGTCAGTGAAGAATTCTCGAACTCTGTACAGGAGTCCCAGTTTTTTAGAGGCATTCTTAGCAATGCTTCTAACATAATGTGTCCAGCTCAAGTTAGTAGTTAATGTTACACCGAGAATGTCAATACTAGGGGAAGTGGGAATATTTACATCATTAAAAATATATGGGAGTCAGTGAGATTCTGTCGGTTAGAAAATTGAATGTACTTGGTTTTCTGTGCATTAAAGGAAACTAGATTCTCTTGTCCCCATTCATTAATTCTAGAAAGGTCCTGGTTCAGAGAAATTGCAGTGTTTATTTTTGAATTTATAAGATCGGGTTGGGTGAAAGAATTGGTAAATGTGAAGGAACTGTGGAGTGTTGAGTCATCTGCGTAGGAATGTATTGGATTATGAGTGGTAGATATGAGATCATTGATATGAATGAGGAACAGAGTTGGGGCCAAAACTGATCCCTGGGGAACACCAGCATTTATTGAGTGAAATTGAGAATAAAGGCCATCTACCATTACACGTATTTTTCTGTTATGAAGATAAGAAGAAATTAGTGGAACTAATGATGCAAGGCCGTAGTGTGACATCTTCGACAATAAGGATTGATGCCAGACTCTATCAAATGCCTTTGATATATCCAGTGCTATTGTATGTGTTTCACCATGTTGGTCTGTAGCTTGGTTGATTTGATGCGTAAGAAGGCAAAGAATGTCTGCAGTTGATCGACATCGTCTAAAACCATATTGCCTATCACTGATTAATTTATTATTCTCCAGATGCTTAATTATGTGATTATTTAATATAATTTCAAAAACTTTGCCAAGAGTGGAAGTTATAGCTATTGGTCTGTAGTTTGATGGATCTGAAGAGGCACCTTTTTTAGGAACTGGATGGATGTTTGCTTCTTTCCAGGGTACTGGGAAGCATGAGGTATGAGTACACAGACGGAAAATTTTGCCAATACAGGAGCGAGCACCAAGGAGCAATTCTTAAGTACTATTGGAGGAATTTCATCTGGACCAGGAGCCTTATCTACTGAGAGATTCTGCAAAATAGTTTTGACATGTCTGGTGTGGATCTTAAGTGAGGGAATTTCAGGTGAATTAAAATTAAGTACAGGGACATCTTGATTTATTTCATCTAAGGTTGAGTTGGTGGAGAAAATATCTGCAAGAAGGTTAGCTTTACCTCGTGGGTCACTTACAAAATTGCCAGTCGGAGATTTTAATGGTGGAATGGATGAAGCAGTAGTGAAGTTGGATTTGAATGAGTTAAGAGTAGACCAAAATATTTTGTTATCATTTGGATTATTTAGAAGTTTATTTGCCTGCTTATGGAGAAAGTTTGATTTAGTTAGGTTTAATACAGTTTTGGCATGATTTCTGATGTTTCTAAAGTAATTAAAGGCTTCATGTGTTTTTGATCTTGTGTATGCATTGTAGGCTATTGCTTTTTGTTCAGTTACTCTAGCACAATTATGGTCAAACCATTTAGGTGAATTAGATCTTTTACTGTACTTTTGATGAGGAATAAAAGTTTCCATTCCAATTTTTACAAAATCTTGTATGTGGCTCAAGGTGGAGTGTGCATCATTAGAAAAGAAAGAGGTCCAGGGAATATCAATAAAGAAACCTTGAAGACCCTCCCAGTCTGCCCTATCGTAATGCCATTTGAGTATCTTTAAGTATGTTATTTTCCTCTAAGTGAGCTTCCTTTAGAACTCTAGGCGAGATTGTATCAGGTCCAGGCGTTTAATTTACCTTGAGTTTATCTAAACAATTCAATACTTCTCTCTCTGTAACGGTGATATTGCTTAGAACATCTGAATTATCAATCTGAAACGGCGATGGTCGACTGAGGTCTTCTGTTGTAAAAACTGATGCAAAGAAGGTATTGAGGGCATTACTCATTTGTACTTCGTCTTTGGTGTATTCTCCAGGGTGTTGATAGAGAGGATAATACAGTGTACAGAAGTTGCAATAGGAGAAGAACAGTGCAGTTGTAGGCGGGGAAGAGGGTGCGTGGATCAAATTTTTGCACTTAGACAGTTATGCAAGAAGTATTTAGAGAAGCATGAGATATTTTGGGCTTTTATGGATTTTGAAAAAGTGTATGATTGTGTGGATCGTGAAGCAATGTGGAAGGTGTTAAGGATTTATGAAATTGGAGGAAATTTGTTTAAAGCAGTTAAGAGTTTTTATGAAGGGAGCAGAGCGTGTGTTAGAGTAGGAAATGGTGAGTTGAATGAATGGTTTGAGGTAAATGTAGGGTTGCGACAGGGTTGTGTAATGTCACCATGGCTGTTTAATATGTTTATGGATGGTGTGGTGAGGGAGGTGAAAATGAAAACATGGGAAGAGAATTGGGTTTAATAGGAAAGAATGGTAGAGATTGGGAGTTAAATCAGTTGCTGTTCACTGATGACGCAGCGTTGGTGGCGGATTCTGAGGAAAAACTGCAGCGGGTAGTCAAAGAGTTTGGTGTGGTTTGTGGGAGGAGGAAACTGAAGGTGAATGTCAATATAAGTAAAGTAATGGTATATAATAGGGGTGATCGTAGGGTGAATCTAGATGTGAGGCTGGAAGGGGAAATATTGGAACAAGTAGAGTGTTTTAAAGTTCTAGGATGAACGATAAGCAGGATTGGAGGTATGGAAATGGCGGTTAAACAGAGAGTGTCTGAAGGAAAGAAGGTTTTCGGAGCAATGGGAAGTATGTGGAGGATGAAAAATCTCGAAATGAAAGTAAAAAGTGAAATGTATCAAGGAATTGTTGTGCCAACAGTAATGTATGGGGCTGAGACATGGGTTCTGAAGGAAAAGGAGAGAAGTAAGCTGGATGTGATGGAGATGAGCTGCTTGAGGAGTATGTGTGGAGGAATGTAGAGATACGTAGGAGAGTGGGGCAGCAGGAACATTTTTTCGGCCAGAGTGGACAGAAGGGTGCTGAGCTGGTATGGTCATGTTGAACGAATGGAAGATGAAAGGCTTACAAAGAGAATATGTGAGTCAGATACAAGGGGAGATAGAAGGGCAGGAAGACCCCCATTGAGATGGAGAGGCTTTGTAAGACAAGCTTTGATGACTATAGATCAGGCAAGGGACGTGGTAATAAACAGGAATGAATGGAGAATGCTTTTGAAAAGATGAGTGAACACGTGGTCATTTGGGGGAAGGGGTTGGGCGCAAGTTGGACTAGATAATAGACTATCAGGCGCCTGGCCCGGCGAGACGGTTTATATGAAGGTGCGCCTGGAAGATTGATGGGCGGGCTTGTGGTTTCTGCTCTGCTGCATGTTTACCTACCAAGATCGGAACCTCTCCGAGTGGTCGGGGGCCTGGGGAGTGGTGGAGGGACCTTAGTGACCCTGGTCTCTGGGTCTTCTCTTGAATGTCCTAGATGTGTGTGAATTTGTAATTTTTGCTTGTGTGTGTTCATTGTTTTCTGTTGTGTTGTCCCTATTCTGTCTCTGTCATGAGTCGCCCCCCCCCCCCCCTCCCCCCAAAAATGGAAAAGTGGGGATCGGGCCTGAGTGTGCATATATATATATATATATATATATATATATATACTGTATATAAACATTTAGTGGCTCACGTGTATTTGTGATATATACTCAATACATATATATATATATATATATATATATATATACTGTATATATATATATATATATATATATATATATATATATATATATATATATATATATGTATGTGTGTGTGTATATGTGTGTGTGTGTATCTGTGTGTGTATGTGTGTGTGTTAAAGAAACTTCGAATCATCGGAATAGGATAGTGTATAATTATATAGAATATAGTAGTTGACAAATGATGTACTGTTGTTTGCAGATGATGGAGGATTAATACTATCGGAATGATTTGATTAAACTATATTTATACCACTACTACTAATATAAACTCATCTCAACGTCTTCACTAAATGGACTGAAGATATACACGTTGTAGCGTGGAAGAGAGCAATATTTAATAATATACGCTTAGAAAATCGGGGAGAGATTAGTACCAAGTCTACATATCCCCGATATGAGGTGCAGCGGTAGGAAAGGCTGGAAATGTGATACCGTACTCCCCCGACGATAGAACGGGGTCCTATGGGCTGGTTATCAAAGGCTTGGTTATCACATCCTCATTGTTCCCTGATTAACCCCTTAAAGGCGAGCTGTGTGTAATAGACATCCTACCGCCAGGCGACAATATTAGGCCCCATTCCCACCTAAAATCGTCAATTTACGATAAATATCATTATTACTTATTCATACCGCCTATTTTATGTTTAATATGAAGATAGTAACATGTAGCAATAATAAAACAATTGGGAATAGTGTTTGGATGGTCAAAATCGCGAATTTTTGCCGGCCGGTCCATTCATGAATTGTGGAGCAGAGCGAGGCAGACCCTTCCCTCGCGAGGCCTGAAGCCTGACTGACTTACTCACCCACACTCTTCCTTACGCAACACACTCGCTAGTCACATGCCCACACCATAGAACCGGCTTGGAGATGTTCACACAAAAATATACCAATGAATACGGAAATAACAGGAAAAATAGGTGATAATTGAAGGGTGAGGGGGTGAAAGGGGGTAAGGAGGGGATTTTGACAGATGTGGAGGAGTGATAGAGGTATCGAGGAGAATTATCTCACTTAATCACCATTTCACTTGTTTTAAGTGCTACTGGAGCCTTTTAAAAGTTTTTTTTTAAGCCTTACCTCCTAAGAGGTTCCTCGCCCTTGCCCACCAAAACCTCTTAAGAGTGCTCTCGCCGTTCCCGGGTTAAATATCAGTGCATGAATATTCCCCTACTCAATATATGCTACAGGGGTGCAATGCCTAGTGAGTTAAATGCTCAAAAGGTGGCGTTCTGAGAGTGAGGGTCCGAGTCGAGGAAGTGAGACAGTGAAGCATAAAGTCGAAGCAGCCTCAGAAGTGGGACTGCTTCGAGCCATGAGTGAGCAACCAAGAGCCGCACGTCTGCGATGGCAAGTTGGCGAGGGCTGGTTGTAGCTCGTGCTTCACTTGTCTCACTTCCTAGGCTGGAACAAGACCTCACAGGTTTCACTGTGTTAAGCGGTGAATGTTAAGGCTCTCAGCCTATGCCCGAGAGGGAGTAGTTGGCATATAGAAAGAAAAAAAAAACATCTCCTATTCCCTGAAACTACAGACATTTTATGAGGGAGTCAAGTGGAAAGAAATCACCAAATGGTAGCCAGAATAAGAGAGAGGTAATTATGTGCAATGAAATGGCTCACAAATCAGTATATCATTGCCAAGGCTACAATTAACTGGGGAAGTGAAACCATTAAGGAAACTTTGGGGCTCTACCGGAGCATGGGAAATTAATGAAGCGGTTAATGAAACGTGCGTAATGAGATAAATGGTTAAAATGTGCTTATAACGGAAGAATGGAATAAATATTTGTGAGAGATAGAGGGGGGGGGGGTGCGAGTACTGAAATTATATATTAGCTTATATACCGTACATTAAAATGGGGGGTGCGATGCGGATGAGGAACTAATTACACAACCATAATATTATACTTCATTAACAGTGAGTGGAAATACATTTAATGATCCGTATATATGTTTTGAATAACAGTCAAATATGGAAGTTTATGGTGCACACGAGATAATGTTATGGAAAAATAATTTAAGTAGTTAAAAATTGCAATAATGTAATTGAATTGCGCAAAAAATATTTTGATAATCCCAAAGAAGAAAAAGTTTTGATTCGATTGTTTGAAACTATTAAACTATTATAGTCATATATGAGAAATATTCATAGTTCTACAAAACCTAACCATTTTTCCCTCACCGCAACCTAGTTGTCTGAGGCAACAGACAGTAAACCCTTCTCGGTATGCTCCTACTCTCTCTATCCTCAATTCAAAGCCAAAGGTGGATGTTGTGTGTAAATTAATTGTTCTAATGTTCCCAAATTAGACTTCTGAATGATCAACTCTCTGGCTTAAGCTACCTTGTCATTCTCTAACTAAATATATCTGTTTATCTCTCCCCTAATTCTACTGACTATCCAATATTCTTTGACTATCTTGCTTCTAAAGTGGAACATATTCTATCCATCTCTCCTTCTCAAATCTCAATCTTGGGTGATTTCAATGCTCGCCACCACCAATGACTCTCCTCTCATTTTACTGACCAACCTGGTGACAAAGCCAATATATCTTTTCTATCCTAAATGATCTAGAGGAGTTGTTTCAGCACCCTACTCATATTACGGACTGCCTTGGAGATAGACCCAACATCCTTAACCATATTTCTAGCCTCTAATCCTTCTGCTTACACTATAAATCTTCTCTGTCCATTCGGCTTTTCCGATCACAACCTTATCTCTGTTGCCTGTACTATATCTTCAGTACGGCCTTCTGACCCCCCAGCTGGCGGCGCTTGTGGCATTTTGGCACTGTCGACTAGGAGGCTCTTCGGTAGTACTTTTTTTATTGTCCATGAAATTTAATTTGCTTCCATGAGGATCCCCTCCTCAGAGATTGCCGAGGGCATTACAGTACTGAGGTAATCGTCTCGAGCATAGAAACATAAATTCAATTTTCTTTCTCTCAAACTAACTTTACTCATGCTTGTTTTACTGTTGTCCATAATAAGGAGGAAGCATACATACGTTACCAGCACCTTCATAATCACTGAATTTCGAAATATTTATGTTTCTGCTCGGAATCATGCCAAATATGTTCTTTAACTCTTTCATCGATAGCAAATGTAATGAATTTTCACATTTTAGCTCTTCCCAAGCTGTTTGGCACCTAGCCAAATACCTCTTTAACCCTTTGGCTGTGGGTTATGTTTGGGCTATTTAGCGCATGTTCAGGCACTCCTGAATGATAAATCAAGCATCTGCATTAAATGAAGTGTATTCTGCCGAAAACTAGGCGAAAATAGCTTCAAAATTACACCAGAACGGACCGTGTACGTGGTCTGGTTCACTTGCAGTGGTCCCAGTGAAACGCGGGAACCCCGCTATTATGTAACACTCGCTCGATTGGCTACACTGATGAGAGAGACAGAGAGAGACTCGCCCGAGACACAGCCTAGCTCAGTGAGCCGCTCGGTGCTCTGAGGGTCGGAGGTGGGCCCCTCACGCTCCCACCCACTGACACTCGATTTTTATTTTTTTTACAGGCATTTAAAGCCTGGAAATTACTGTAACTTGCCAAAACATTCCAGAACGTCACCCACAGCGAAAGGGTTAAGAACCTTACTTCCTCGTCTTTCCTTCCTCTTTTCCGCTCAGAGGGCACCACTGTCACTTCTTCCTCTGATAATACTGAACTCTTTGCTCAAACTCTGCTATACAAAACTCAACCTTAGTTGATTCCGGTGCTATTCCTCCATCACCACCACCTTTTCACTTAATTATGCCTAATATTATAATCACTTCCAAAGAGGTGTTTTATGCCCTTTCTGGGCTTAATACTAAATAGGCGTACAGGCCTAGCCCGAGAGGGAGTAGTTGGAATATAGAAAAAAAAAAAAAAAAAAAAAAAACTAATGGTGTGCATCCTGTCGTTCTCAAAAACTGTCCTTCATGCTGACTTCTTGCCTAGGCAAACTCTTCCATCTCTGCCTTTCATGTAAGATCAGATACCGGATCTCATGTGCTCAAACATTGTGTATGAATTTTCATGTCCTGGTTGTCAGGCCAGGTACATAGGATCCACTGGACGATCCTTGAAAGTCAGGGTGTTTGAACACATGGGTAGGAGTGTGAGATCAAATAAATTGTTACAAACTGCTTCTTTTTCGGCCATTTAGGAACCACGCACGCGAGGAAGACCATGCTTTTAGTATACAGGACTTTAAAGTAATTGCGAGATTATATAGCCATTATGACACATTGATCGGTGAAAAAATGTTCATTGCAAAATTGAAACCTGAGTTGAACATTTCCAATAATTCATAGACTATTGAGCGATATAATTAATTTTGTTTTGTTTTATTTTTTGTTTGTTTAGGGTTTAAGTTTGAATGATAGGTTAGGTAACGTAAACATGATTTTCTTATTACTGTTTAGTCTTACTGTGGTTGCTGTTTACTGAGGTGAAGGTAGTTCTCTTATGTATTTTATATTGGTTTTGGTGTTAATTCATATTGTATTAAACTTAGTTTTTAGATCCACTTTAATTTTAAATAACGCATGTTTTCATTGTCTAGGATCATAATGTACACCTGAAGATGGCCTCTGGTTGTGGCCGAAAATTAGTTAATAAAGATGGAGCTCAGCAACATATTGTCCCTATTCTTCCTACTGGTATATATATATATATATATATAATATTTGCCGTGGCCAAAACTTGTTCCCGGATCACGGGACGAACAGGCTAGCAATTCTACACACTGATTTTGGTTAATGATACAATATAAGTAGCGTACATAGCAGACTTAGAAATTCTCGCTCCAGGAACATTCTTAACACGCTATTCCTAGGTACACTATTTCGTAACTGCCTAGTTGTTCTTAATGGTAATAGTGGTATTTACAATGCCATTATCAGATTTATATCCCATCATCCTTGAAAGAAATATTATTGGGAAATAGCCGGTGCTCTACTAAGCTTCTGTACTATGTCATTAAGGTGTGATGTAGTAATAGCCGGTGCTCTACTAAGCTTCTGTACTATGTCACTAAGGTGTGATGTAGTAATAGCCGGTGCTCTACTAAGCTTCTGTACTATGTCACTAAGGTGTGATGTAGTAATAGCCAGTGCTCTACTAAGCTTCTGTACTATGTCACTAAGGTGTGATGTAGTAAGAGCCGGTGCTCTACTAAGCTTCTGTACTATGTCACTAAGGTGTGACGTAGTAATAGCCAGTGCTCTACTAAGCTTCTGTACTATGTCACTAAGGTGTGATGTAGTAATAGCCAGTGCTATACTAAGCTTCTGTACTATGTCACTAAGGTGTGATGTAGTAATAGCCGGTGCTCTACTAAGCTTCTGTACTATGTCACTAAGGTGTGATGTAGTAATAGCCGGTGCTCTACTAAGCTTCTGTACTATGTCACTAAGGTGTGATGTAGTAATAGCCGGTGCTCTACTAAGCTTCTGTACTATGTCACTAAGGTGTGATGTAGTAATAGCCAGTGCTCTACTAAGCTTCTGTACTATGTCACTAAGGTGTGATGTAGTAATAGCAGTGCTCTACTAAGCTTCTGTACTATGTCACTAAGGTGTGATGTAGTAATAGCCGGTGCTCTACTAAGCTTCTGTACTATGTCACTAAGGTGTGATGTAGTAATAGCCGGTGCTCTACTAAGCTTCTGTACTATGTCACTAAGGTGTGATGTAGTAATAGCCAGTGCTCTACTAAGCTTCTGTACTATGTCACTAAGGTGTGATGTAGTAATAGCCAGTGCTCTACTAAGCTTCTGTACTATGTCACTAAGGTGTGATATAGTAATAGCCGGTGCTCTACTAAGCTTCTGTACTATGTCACTAAGGTGTGATGTAGTAATAGCCGGTGCTCTACTAAGCTTCTGTACTATGTTACTAAGGTGTGATGTAGTAATAGCCAGTGCTCTACTAAGCTTCTGTACTATGTCACTAAGGTGTGATGTAGTAATAGCCAGTGCTCTACTAAGCTTCTGTACTATGTCACTAAGGTGTGATGTAGTAATAGCCAGTGCTCTACTAAGCTTCTGTACTATGTCACTAAGGTGTGATGTAGTAATAGCCAGTGCTCTACTAAGCTTCTGTACTATGTCACTAAGGTGTGATGTAGTAATAGCCAGTGCTCTACTAAGCTTCTGTACTATGTCACTAAGGTGTGATGTAGTAATAGCCAGTGCTCTACTAAGCTTCTGTACTATGTCACTAAGGTGTGATGTAGTAATAGCCGGTGCTCTACTAAGCTTCTGTACTATGTCACTAAGGTGTGATGTAGTAATAGCCGGTGCTCTACTAAGCTTCTGTACTATGTCACTAAGGTGTGATGTAGTAATAGCCAGTGCTCTACTAAGCTTCTGTACTATGTCACTAAGGTGTGATGTAGTAATAGCCAGTGCTCTACTAAGCTTCTGTACTATGTCACTAAGGTGTGATGTAGTAATAGCCAGTGCTCTACTAAGCTTCTGTACTATGTCACTAAGGTGTGATGTAGTAAGTAGTAAATTATGATATAATGTGGTTGTTATCACTTATGAAACTTGTTGGGCTATGGCTATAATGTGATAGTCACTCTATATATGGCGCCTGTGAGCGTGACCGTAATCTTGATCCATAAACTCTTTGTATCTCAAAAGAGGCTACATACAGCAAACGGGCTGTATATTTCCACATCTATTACCAGGTAGACATATCCCAAATTATTGAAATATCAAGATTGCTCGACTGCTCTCGTTCCGTTTGAGCCAAAAGAATTTAGAAGGTCAACATCTGTTTCAATTTTGTTAGATCAGACAGAGAGATAAGACATGACAAAAATACAGACGATACTAGAAAGAATATGGAAAAGAAGAAATTAATAGCCAATAGGGTTTGGAAAATATAGAAGGAGATAAAAAGGTAAATAACAACAATAAGGGACAGGTATCACAACTCTGATTGTATGGGGAAAGTAGGTCAGGAAAGGGGGGGGGGGGGGGGGGAGTGTGGAGGTATGTTTTTCACTGTTCCTACGACTTTCCTTCTACTCTCACTAATATACTCAGAACTAGTGCCGATGAAAAAGTCGCCCCTGTGGAATCGATAGAATCTGGGACAAGCTCAATATAAGAAGGAAAACACGTTCCGGATATAGGATATATCACCATCGTATATTATGGGTTAGAATAGTTTAGCCAAGTTTGGTTAACTTTTAAGTAACACACAGCAAATCATGAGCAGAACCATTCTTGGGAGTATGTTCACTCCTCGCCGGGTGAAGACCAGCCCTGTGATTGGATTCCATCCTCTTCGGAAATATAATTATGATTAAATAATCATATACAGGTATTCTTGAATATAAATAACAATCATTCAAGAGGAAATCCAGGTTCTCCATGAAAACACGCCCTAAATTCACGCATATGGTGTTAAATCAATACATTTGATTGGTTAAATAGTGTACATGAAACATGTTTATAAACAAGAAATTAAAGGAAAAGGTACGAGTAATAAATAAAGCGTAAATATGCTATAGGGTAAATTACGTGAATACAATTTGTGTTAGTGTATCGGAGATGGAGCATGAAATACAATACAAGTTAAACTAGAGTCAATTCCACAACCTGGTCACATGAGCATTTTTTTGTCGAATTTTATCGGATAAATTGAATCGGAATTAAAATACCTAAACTGAAGTATACCAACCAACTACGAGTGCTATTCAATTATGGTATTTAATTGGCGAATTAAATTAAGAATAAGAAACAGATGGGCCTCAAAATTGCATGTGTGAACGGGTCGCAATATTAAAGACTCCGATACAGATTCCCAGATTGCGTGACGCTGGCTTTGCGGAGTAGTAGATATCCTTTATAAGGGGACAGTGGTTATGTTTTGGGTCTATTATTTATATATGTATATATATTCTTCCCTAGACCTATATCAAACTTTAAAAAAACATCCATTAGATCCTCCTTCGAGACTAATTTGTAATTTTTTCGGTAGAACAATGTCACAGCCGAAAGTTGGTTCCTCCACAATTACAAGCTCGCTGGGAAAATCATCGACACATAAAGGGTACGAAAGGTCTTAAAATTGATCAAAAAATGGGGTGAAAGGTCTTAAAATCGAGAAACTAATGGGGCAAACGTCTTAAAATCGACAAACTAATGAGGATATGCATAAGGAAGAAAGGGGACCAGAAAAACGGTCCAGCTCCCCTTAAGACTTTCAGTCAGATAACACCAATTTGTCTTATATTTGAGCTACCCCCAACGATTTGTTTCTACTTAGGATGTAATTTTATGAATTTAAAAGTTAAAGACATTCTATGAATCATTAGGTACACAAATATCAATTGACCTTCAAAATCCAACAATTCCCTTAACCCCTTATGTACCGGTGACATATTTTGTATTTGATTTCAGCTACATTTAGACGATTTTATGTAGCTTAGGAAGAATATAGGGTAGCTAAAAATATGAATTGAGATGGTCTGTAGCTTTTTAATGGGCAGACATCCTTCCTAAGCTGAATAAAATGTTCTAATAGTTGCCAGAAAATAATGAAAAGTACATCATCGGTACAGAAGGGGTTAAACATTGAACAATAGCATCTGCAGTTAGAGATAATAGGCCTATCCACAATTGTTGACATCTGCTTGAGAGAGTTACATTCACATAGTTAGAGCAAATATACAGTATTTGTTTGTAAAAAAAAAACACATATTTTCCAACGATACGCATGTCATTTATTAAGGAATTTACAATTTTATTGCAAACATTGTGAATGGTTATATCAAAATATGAAAGAATATCACAAATCTCTCAAAATTAACTGAAACTCGGAACAGTTACCAGAGATTACGATACAGATTACCGTACAATTTTACTCTAAAATGATCCCGTCACAATATTTTATGCAATTAGACCTGGACCAAGATTTAATTCCGACAGGATTTTGAGTTCCATTGTATATTCATCAGTAAATAGATCAAATATGAGTTAAATTGGGCCCCTAAATTTGTGTATACTGTATATCTTTAATTTAGAAGCTGTTAGATCAGAATTGAAGAATAGGATTTGTGTAAAAGTGATCGTCTGATTCTTGGCCAGTTCACATAGTTTTCTTATTCTACTAATTATATAGGCCTACTCTACTAGTAACATTCGTATTTTCTCGATTGAATACTATTATCCTATAGACAGTCGCAGTTGTTATTTATTCGGACAATGCAATAATAATATGATAATAGTATTATATGCAATGCTCAATTCATCTTTGTTGGAAGAAATTTAAAAATTGATATCTGAAAAAGAAAAAACAAAAAAGTCTCCCTCCGCATTTAATAGGAATAACAAAGGTAGATACTGTAGATGTAATTGAAAATACCGTGGGCCAAGGACCGTTAAGCCCCCATTGTGATAAGACCAACCATTTTGTATGTACGCTATGGAATATTGAATCATAGGAAACAGTAAACCTGAAAAACACAAACACGACTATGCAAAGTACTTACATACTCTGATTAAAATACTTCACAATAATATCGTTATCGGAATCATCAAAAGTTCATTTACAGCATACCCACACTTTTCTTTTAGAGTGAATAATACTTATTAATGTCTGTAGTTTTAAATATAAACGGTTCCTGTAAAGCATATCTCGCTAAGCATATCCCTTACTAATATACGATTTGAAAAATATGCTTGGCATAATATTATATTATAGTTCAAATTATAGCACGAAATAATTACTTGTGAATCAATACGTTTTTGTTTTCCAAATAATTTAACCTGTATAATTAAATACAATTTCCTCGTATCCTCAATTGAAAAGGGAAATCCAACTTTATCAGTGACACTTATTAAAACATCTGATATTAGATCTAAGACAGGATTTAGTTACTAAGGTGAGGAAGGGGAGCGAGTCACCGAGAGCGGGAGAGACTTTGTACGCACCCTCGCTCCACCACGGTCGCCAACACACTGAACTCGGGAGGGTGCCAGCCACTTTTGGCTGGTAGTGCCAGTAAAGTTTTGGTCGCACACTCTTCCGAGTTGCCACTACACTACATATCACTCGTCAATGTCGGTTTTGTGAAACATGGTAACAAACAAAATGTCGACTGTTCAATTGCAACTGAGGGAAAGTCCCATCCTGATAATTTGCAGATTTGGCTCTTTGTAAAGGGTATGTTGCTTGATGCTGACCTCATTCATATGACATTTGGTGAAAACATTTGAGCGGCCAGAGAGTAAATCAATGAGGCATTATGATCGGTTTCTTTAAATAATGTATGTACAGTATATAGTAAACCCTTTACGTAAATTTCCCTTTGATAAATAGTGATTCTTCGCAACCGTCTGGTGTAGAATACGCTGATCTTAATGAAAATATGACTTGTCATTATTGCACTCCAGGCTGATTATGCAATTCCTTATACACTTTTCTATTCTTCCCTTAAAGCTATTTCACATGAACACTATTTCCGACAATATTTTTGAGCAGTTCTAGTCTAGCAGTTTATAGATATATATTTTACCAAAATTCAGCCACCTAACGTAATCTACTTTCTGCTTCCAACACAAAATGGCCTTGTATTGCTCATCGAATATTGCCTGACAAGCCGCTCGTGGGATATCGACTTTACATTGCCCTTTTTGGCCTCCCTCCTTAAGGTTGTTCTTATAATATTAATAAATAGTCTCCTTTCTCCCACATGCCTTTTCTCCCCCTCTCTCTCCTGTGTATTTATATTAGTTTGCTGATATTGTTATTCGGTTATCGTTGTACTTTCATTATCAATCATTTCCCATTGTCCAGCTTTTGTTTGATGAGTTCAAACATTAATGACGCCTTATGTCTTTTTAGTCGTCGTATCTTAACTTTCAGTTGTCGTATCTTTACAGCAGACTTAGACATTCTCGCTCCAGGAACATTCTTAACACGCTCTTCCTAGGTACACATTTCGTAACTGCCCAGTTTGTCTTAATGGTAATGCAGTATCTACAATGACATGATCAGATTAAAATCCCAGTATCCTTGAACGAAATATAATTGGGAAATAGCCGGTGCTCTACTAAGCTTCTGTACTATGTCACTAAAGTGTGATGTAGTAATAGCCAGTGCTCTACTAAGCTTCTGTACTATGTCACTAAGGTGTGATGTAGTAATAGCCAGTGCTCTACTAAGCTTCTGTACTATGTCACTAAGGTGTGATGTAGTAATAGCCAGTGCTCTACTAAGCTTCTGTACTATGTCACTAAGGTGTGATGTAGTAATAGCCAGTGCTCTACTAAGCTTTTGTACTATGTCACTAAGGTGTGATGTAGTAATAGCCAGTGCTCTACTAAGCTTCTGTACTATGTCACTAAGGTGTGATGTAGTAATAGCCAGTGCTCTACTAAGCTTCTGTACTATGTCACTAAGGTGTGATGTAGTAATAGCCAGTGCTCTACTAAGCTTCTGTACTATCATACTAAGGTGTGATGTAGTAATAGCCAGTGCTCTACTAAGCTTCTGTATTATGTCACTAAGGTGTGATGTAGTAATAGCCAGTGCTCTAAGCCTCTGTACTGTCACTAAGGTGTGATGTAGTAATAGCCAGTGCTCTACTAAGCTTCTGTGCTATGTCACTAAGGTGTGATGTAGTAATAGCCAGTGTTCTACTAAGCTTCTGTACTTTGTCACTAAGGTGTGATGTAGTAATAGCCAGTGCTCTACTAAGCTTCTGTATTATGTCACTAAGGTGTGATGTAGTAATAGCCAGTGCTCTACTAAGCTTCTGTACTATGTCACTAAGGTGTGATGTAGTAATAGCCAGTGCTCTACTAAGCTTCTGTACTATGTCACTAAGGTGTGATGTAGTAATAGCCAGTGCTCTACTAAGCTGCTGTGCTGTCACTAAGGTGTGATGTAGTAATAGCCAGTGTTCTATTAAGCTTCTGTACTATGTCACTAAGGTGTGATGTAGTAATAGCCAGTGCTCTACTAAGCTTCTGTACTATGTCACTAAGGTGTGATGTAGTAATAGCCGGTGCTCTACTAAGCTTCTGTACTATGTCACTAAGGTGTGATGTAGTAATAGCCAGTGCTCTACTAAGCTTCTGTACTATGTCACTAAGGTGTGATGTAGTAATAGCCAGTGCTCTACTAAGCTTTTGTACTATGTCACTAAGGTGTGATGTAGTAATAGCCAGTGCTCTACTAAGCTTCTGTACTATGTCACTAAGGTGTGATGTAGTAAAAGACAGTGCTCTACTAAGCTTCTGTACTATGTCACTTAGGTGTGATGTAGTAATAACCAGTGCTCTACTAAGCTTCTGTACTATGTCACTAAGGTGTGATGTAGTAATAGCCAGTGCTCTACTAAGCTTCTGTACTATGTCACTAAGGTGTGATGTAGTAATAGCCAGTGCTCTACTAAGCTTCTGTACTATGTCACTAAGGTGTGATGTAGTAATAGCCAGTGCTCTACTAAGCTTCTGTACTATGTCACTAAGGTGTGATGTAGTAATAGCCAGTGCTCTACTAAGCTTTTGTACTATGTCACTAAGGTGTGATGTAGTAATAGCCAGTGCTCTACTAAGCTTCTGTACTATGTCACTAAGGTGTGATGTAGTAATAGCCAGTGCTCTACTAAGCTTCTGTTCTATGTCACTAAGGTGTGATGTAGTAATAGCCAGTGCTCTACTAAGCTTCTGTACTATGTCACTAAGGTGTGATGTAGTAATAGCCAGTGTTCTACTAAGCTTCTGTACTGTGTCACTAAGGTGTGATTTAGTAATAGCCAGTGCTCTACTAAGCTTCTGTACTACGTCACTAAGGTGTGATGTAGTAATAGCCAGTGCTCTACTAAGCTTCTGTACTATGTCACTAAGGTGTGATGTAGTAATAGCCAGTGCTCTACTAAGCTTCTGTACTATGTCACTACGGTGTGATGTAGTAATAGCCAGTGCTCTACTAAGCTTCTGTACTATGTCACTAAGGTGTGATGTAGTAATAGCCAGTGCTCTACTAAGTTTCTGTACTATGTCACTAAGGTGTGATGTATTAATAGCCGGTGCTCTACTAAGCTTCTGTACTATGTCACTAAGGTGTGATGTAGTAAGAGCCGGTGCTCTACTAAGCTTCTGTACTATGTCACTAAGGTGTGATGTAGTAATAACCAGTGCTCTACTAAGCTTCTGTACTATGTCACTAAGGTGTGATGTAGTAATAGCCAGTGCTCTACTGAGCTTCTGTACTATGTAACTAAGGTGTGATGTAGTAATAGCCAGTGCTCTACTGAGCTTTTGTACTATGTCACTAAGGTGTGATGTAGTAATAGCCAGTGCTCTACTAAGCTTCTGTACTATGTCACTAAGGTGTGATGTAGTAATAGCCAGTGCTCTACTAAGCTTCTGTACTATGTCACTAAGGTGTGATGTACTAATAGCCGGTGCTCTACTAAGCTTCTGTACTATGTCACTAAGGTGTGATGTAGTAAGAGCCGGTGCTCTACTAAGCTTCTGTACTATGTCACTAAGGTGTGATGTAGTAATAGCCAGTGCTCTACTAAGCTTCTGTACTATGTCACTAAGGTGTGATATACTAATAGCCAGTGCTCTACTAAGCTTCTGTACTATGTCACTAAGGTGTGATGTAGTAATAGCCAGTGCTCTACTAAGCTTCTGTACTATGTCACTAAGGTGTGATGTAGTAATAGCCAGTGCTCTACTAAGCTTCTGTACTATGTCACTAAGGTGTGATGTAGTAATAGCCAGTGCTCTACTAAGCTTCTGTACTATGTCACTAAGGTGTGATGTAGTAATAGCCAGTGCTCTACTAAGCTTCTGTACTATGTCACTAAGGTGTGATGTAGTAATAGCCAGTGCTCTACTAAGCTTCTGTACTATGTCACTAAGGTGTGATGTAGTAATAGCCAGTGCTCTACTAAGCTTCTGTACTATGTCACTAAGGTGTGATGTAGTAATAGCCAGTGCTCTACTAAGCTTCTGTACTATGTCACTAAGGTGTGATGTAGTAATAGCCAGTGCTCTACTAAGCTTCTGTACTATGTCACTAAGGTGTGATGTAGTAATAGCCAGTGCTCTACTAAGCTTCTGTACTATGTCACTAAGGTGTGATGTAGTAATAGCCAGTGCTCTACTAAGCTTCTGTACTATGTCACTAAGGTGTGATGTAGTAATAGCCAGTGCTCTACTAAGCTTCTGTACTATGTCACTAAGGTGTGATGTAGTAATAGCCAGTGCTCTACTAAGCTTCTGTACTATGTCACTAAGGTGTGATGTAGTAATAGCCAGTGCTCTACTAAGCTTCTGTACTATGTCACTAAGGTGTGATGTAGTAATAGCCAGTGCTCTACTAAGCTTCTGTACTATGTCACTAAGGTGTGATGTAGTAATAGCCAGTGCTCTACTAAGCTTCTGTACTATGTCACTAAGGTGTGATGTAGTAATAGCCAGTGCTCTACTGAGCTTTTGTACTATGTCACTAAGGTGTGATGTAGTAATAGCCAGTGCTCTACTAAGCTTCTGTACTATGTCACTAAGGTGTGATGTAGTAATAGCCAGTGCTCTACTAAGCTTCTGTACTATGTCACTAAGGTGTGATGTAGTAATAGCCAGTGCTCTACTAAGCTTCTGTACTATGTCACTAAGGTGTGATGTAGTAATAGCCAGTGCTCTACTAAGCTTCTGTACTATGTCACTAAGGTGTGATGTAGTAATAGCCAGTGCTCTACTAAGCTTCTGTACTATGTCACTAAGGTGTGATGTAGTAATAGCCAGTGCTCTACTAAGCTTCTGTACTATGTCACTAAGGTGTGATGTAGTAATAGCCAGTGCTCTACTAAGCTTCTGTACTATGTCACTAAGGTGTGATGTAGTAATAGCCAGTGCTCTACTAAGCTTCTGTACTATGTCACTAAGGTGTGATGTAGTAATAGCCAGTGCTCTACTAAGCTTCTGTACTATGTCACTAAGGTGTGATGTAGTAATAGCCAGTGCTCAACTAAGCTTCTGTACTATGTCACTAAGGTGTGATGTAGTAATAGCCAGTGCTCTACTAAGCTTCTGTGCTGTCAGTAAGGTGTGATGTAGTAATAGCCAGTGCTCTATTAAGCTTCTGTACTATGTCACTAAGGTGTGATGTAGTAATAGCCAGTGCTCTACTAAGCTTCTGTACTATGTCACTAAGGTGTGATGTAGTAATAGCCAGTGCTCTACTAAGCTTCTGTACTATGTCACTAAGGTGTGATGTAGTAATAGCCAGTGCTCTACTAAGGTTCTGTACTATGTCACTAAGGTGTGATGTAGTAATAGCCAGTGCTCTACTAAGCTTCTGTACTATGTCACTAAGGTGTGATGTAGTAATAGCCAGTGCTCTACTAAGGTTCTGTACTATGTCACTAAGGTGTGATGTAGTAATAGCCAGTGCTCTACTAAGCTTCTGTACTATGTCACTAAGGTGTGATGTAGTAATAGCCAGTGCTCTACTAAGCTTCTGTACTATGTCACTAAGGTGTGATGTAGTAATAGCCAGTGCTCTACTAAGCTTCTGTACTATGTCACTAAGGTGTGACGTAGTAATAGACAGTGCTCTACTAAGGTTCTGTACTATGTCACTAAGGTGTGATGTAGTAATAGCCGGTGCTCTACTAAGGTTCTGTACTATGTCACTAAGGTGTGATGTAGTAATAGCCAGTGCTCTACTAAGGTTCTGTACTATGTCACTAAGGTGTGATGTAGTAAGTAGTAAATTATGATATAATGTGGTTGTTATCACTTATGAACTTTAAGGGGGGTGACCTGTTTTTGTTCTGTCCTTTTCTATCTTTCTCTGGCTTGTATCCATTTGGCCCCATTCAGCCTACTGTTTTAAGACGTTTATCCCCATCCAGGTGTAATTTTTTTACTGGTGAGCGGTAGCGAGCCAGCATATTTATTATTTTTGTTTGACAGCAGGCTAAATTTGTACACTTTTTGATAGAAAAATTTCTCTGGCGAAGCCAGATTTCTTCATATAATGGTGGTTCGCTATCGCTCGCCAGGAAGAAATCGACACCTAGATGGGGATAAACGTCTTAAAATAGTTGGCTGAACGGGGCCGAATGGATCCAAGCCAGAGAAAGAGAGAAAAGGACGGAAATAACAAAAAGCAGGTCACCCCCTTTAATTACCAGGGTCTAGGTACCTGAGGAGTTGAGTCTACTTAGCCTGACTAAGACTATAATGAGGGGAGATTTAATTGAACTATATAAAGTCGCCGAGTGCCTTGACAAATTAACTTCACGAGGGTTTCACAGTTGACCAGTTCGTTTACACGAGAGGAAATGTGTCAAAGCTGTTGGTAAGCGATACAAATTAGACAAAACTAAGAATTTCTATTTCAACAGCATTGCAAGCATATGAAATATGATATTTGTGAGTTACGAAAGTTAACAAACACTTTATTGGGTTCCATGTCATCTCAACCAGTAGACCATTTCAACCAGTAGCTCTCAACCAGTGCCAAATTAACCCAGACCAACCAAACCAGTGCCAAAATATAGTACTAACCTAACCTAACCGTATTGGTTGATTAGGTACTGGTTGAGAGCTACTGGTTGAAATGGTCTACTGGTTGAGTTGACCGCTCACCCTTTATTGACGACGTTTTGCAGAGCAGTGACGTTAACTAACAATGATAGTACCAAATAGAGCTACATTTGACCTTACCTTCCCCTCTCCATGATAGTACCAAATAGAGCTACATTTGACCTTACCTTTCCCTCTCCATTATAGTACCAAATAGAGCTACATTTGACCTTACCTTCCCCTCTCCATGATAGTACCAAATAGAGCTACATTTGACCTTACCTTCCCCTCTCCATGATAGTACCAAATAGAGCTACATTTGACCTTACCTTCCCCTCTCCATGATAGTACCAAATAGAGCTACATTTGACCTTACCTTCCCCTCTCCATGATAGTACCAAATAGAGCTACATTTGACCTTACCTTCCCCTCTCCATTATAGTACCAAATAGAGCTACATTTGACCTTACCTTCCCCTCTCCATGATAGTACCAAATAGAGCTACATTTGACCTTACCTTCCCCTCTCCATTATCTACTGAGTTAACCATGTCCTTAAGGGGGGTCACCGCCTTTTGTTTATCTTTCTCTCCTTTTCTCTTTTTCCCTGGTTGGTATCCATTCGGCCCCATTCAGCCAACTGTTTTAAGACGTTTATTCCCATCCAAGTGTCGATTTCTTCGTGGCGAGCGATAGCGAGCCAACATTGTATGGAGAATTCCGGGAGACATTGTTCTATCGAAAAATTTACAAATTTAGCTTGCTGTCAAAAAAACAAATATATATGCTGGCTCGCTACCGCTCGCCAGGAAAATATTGACACCTGAATGGGGGCAAACGTCTTAAAACAGTAGGCTGAATGGGGCCAAATGGGTACAAGCCTAAGAGAGAGGGAGAGAAAGACAAAAAAAGCGAGGTGGTCCCCCTTAACACATGTCTTCCTCTCCTACCCCGCCCCCCCCCCCCATCCCCTTCTCACCTGCTTGATTTATCTTCTTGTTATAGACATGGTATAGTTAAGGTCATCCCTATAGTCTATACGCTGTAAGTAGGCGAGAAATCATGACTTCTAACCTCTGTAACTTAAAAACGACTAGAGTAATCGAGCTAACATTTCTACCATTTGGGAAGAGTCAGTCAAAGAATAGATGTGGAAATGTACAGCCAATTTGCTCTAGTCCTTTTTGAGCTACAGAGGATAGAGGTCATGATTTATCGCCTACTTACAGCGAATTGACTATAGTTCAGGATAGGTATGTCAATTGATCTGTATATCTGCTCAGCGTAAAGGTAATCCTGCACTAAATGTGTAAGGCCATTGTTTGAAAAGAAAATATTGTGTCATGATTCATGAGGTGAAGATGAACGCAGAAATACGAGATTATACAACATAGTATAACATTATCGAATGTTATAACTACAAATATGATTGTCAAGAGGAAAATTGTAGCTATAGTTTGTCTCTATAACTCAATCAAATGCTAAATGTACGACTAAAAGTATGTGGCATCTAAGACAGTAATAATTGAACTTATGGATAGATCACCAAATACATTTATGGTATACACCGAACACTATTTGATAACATTCCAATTCCCTATTTAACAAAACACATTGTAGGAACAAATGTCTTTATATTGGTGAATCTGCAGAGCGGATTTGGTAAGGGGATAGTGAGTAAGTTGGGTGTGGATGGGAGCAACAAGAATGCAACCCTCTCTCTAGAAGTATGTGGAGAGAGAGAGAGAGAGAGAGAGAGAGAGAGAGAGAGAGAGAGAGAGACAGAGAGAGAGACAGACAGACAGACAGATAGAGAGAGAGATGTTCTTAGCAAATAGTATTTTTGAGCATTAACACATTCATACGGTAGGTATATAATTATGTCATAGAAGTGAGAGTGATAAGAAAACGAACTCACTGATTGACTATGTAATGATTGACGTTGGGTTAAAAGGTCAGATTATTGATTCACAACTGTGGGAGGTAAGCATACAGGAATAGACCAGTGTACTGTGCTAACGAGCGTAAAGATTGGGAAGAAGTAGATATATGAATTAAATATGTGAATACTGAAATTAGAGAGAACAAATGTAAACATATTTATGTAAGACTGTAATGTAATAAAATACAGGGCTATGTTGAAACAGACTGCAAAATAATGCGTACTATAAGCGATTTAGGAAATAATGTAGAGAAAATATGGAAAGATACAAGAGATCCCATGATGAAAGCAAGTGAATACGCATGTGACAAGAAAAATGGTAGAATGTGGACGACAGTAACGCATTGGTTGGCAAATATATTATTGAAACTAGTGATAGAGATACAAACAATGTAGTGTGGAAGAGTAAGAATACAAACACTGCTTAGAGAAGCAACACATGCAAGGAAAAATAATATAAGAATACGATACAAAGATCGCAAAATATGATTAAAGAGGCTGTATGAAAGGCAGATGATGAATATAGGAAGTAGATTAGTTTCAGGTAGTAGAAAAAGGGGACATGAATAGTGATGTGGTGAATGGTGATGGTGTGGTAGATGTGTGGAGAGTATTTAGCTATTTAACTGTGAAAGGTAGGGGAAGAGTAAAGATCTTAAGCTGGGGGATTGAGAGGGGTAGCATGAGCAGATTATATGATAAGGAGGGAAGAAGTAAAGAAAGCAATTCACAGACTTAAAAAGCTTCTGGAGAAGATAACATCCCAGGTGAAATGATGAGCTATGGGAACATGAGAGTGTGCCAGAGGAGTGCAGGAAATAAGTGATTGCGACTTTGTACTAAGGGAAAGGTAGTACAAAGAAGTGTAAGAGTTATAGGAGAAGTAGCCTACTTAGCATGCCTGGATAGGTGTATGCAAGAACAGTAAAACAAATGTAACTTATGATACAAAATAGGGAAAGAGCAGGGAGGTATACAAAAGTGCAGGGCTCACATTGACCAGATAGTGTCAATGATATTATTGGAAGATAATTATCTTGCTAAGAATAGGAACCTTTATGTAGCATTTATGGATTTTGAAAAGGCCGATGATAGAATAGATTTGTGACCGTCTGTGGAAGGTATTGACTTTATACAATTTGGAAGGAAACTTTTTTATGTCAATAACATATGTTTATAATAATGAATTGGCAAATGAGAAGATAAGCGACAGCTTCAGAGAAAGTTTTGAGGTCTACATAGAAGTTCGACAGGGATGTGGTATATCAACTTAGCAGTTTAACTCTTAGCTCGCGGCGGCCGTCATACGACGGGAGAGAGGAAATAGGCCATCTGTACAGTGACCGTCATATAACGGATGCCATTTTGAGGCTATTATGAGCGCTGAGAGAGAGGCCAGGCGTTGGAAGAAGCGTAGAGGGGCTCCAACCGCTCGCGACAGCGTCCGGGCGCACACAGAGGCCCGAGATATGGCTGTCTCACTCATGTGGTGTGTCTCACACAGCAAAAACAGACAAAATTTACCCAAATTTACCAATTTTGACCTTCGGTTGCACGATCGTTGCAAGATAACCAGATGTCTTACAAGGATGATTCAGGTGCATTGGAAGGCTCTCTCATTTTACTTTCACAGCTTTATATTTGTATTACGCTTTGGCTCGTATTTATGCATGAAAAAGAGCAAGGAATGAAGGTAATTTTCGGCAATTATGCTCGCATGGCACTACGGTGATGTAATCAAAACAGCTAGCAATAATTGAGGTAATATATGCATTGGTAGTGTGATCATGGAATGGATAACATTAATGAGGAAAATAATTAGGCTTGAATCATAGGGACATTTATGCACAATTTTAATGCCTATAGGCAGATGATATTGTCCAATTCGAAGACAATTTTAAAACATTTCAGAGACTGGTCACAGGGTTTGTGAAAGGAGGAAGTTAAACGTCAGTATAGTGACCTGTAAGATAATTATTATGTTTGGAGAAAACTGGGATTTGGTGAGTTGTTCAAACAGGGAGAAACTAAGAGGTCTATATATAAATACAAGCGAAACACAAGGTGAGTTATACAATAAGTACAAAACAACACATTATTTATACACAAATATTAAGGTCTCACACAATGAAACTTCAAGCTATCATCAAATTATAAATATAACACAGACTACAATAACATGGAATAATATCAAGTTAGCTTGAGTTAGGGCTCAAATATATATGTGCTAGAATTGGGAAATGCAGGTATGCCCTGAATAGCGTGCGATGACATTTAAGGATTTAAATATTTGCATAGGTTCTTCAACTTAATCAAAGTTTACTTATAACCCTTAACTGGCGGCGCGCGACCTATGTCGAGTGAAATAAATTTGGACTATGTGGCGGTGCACGACATCTGTCGACGCCATTTTCAGCATGTAATGTTGCTGAGAGAGAGAGCTGAGCGGTGGGACGAGCATTGTAAGCTTAGGACCGCTCCGCACGACCACCGTGGACCTACTGAACTGTATCCCACCCTTCCCTCCCCTCTCTCACTCGCTACACAGGGAATTATGTAAGGAAATTACCTAATTATAGGGTTTTTGCACTCGTGTTGCACGATCGTTGCAAGATAACCAGTGGTCGTACAAGGATGGTTCGGGTGTCATTGGAAAGCTCTGTTTACACCCTTTCAGAGATAGATACTTGTTTTACACTCTGGGTCTTATTTAGGCATGAAAATGATCACGTAAACAACCCTATTTAGGGTAAACAAAAAAAAACGCTGGTCACTACGGTCAAATAGACCACCTAGCCCGCTAAATAAGGGTTAAGCACACTGAGATAAATACAATAATTAAATACAATCAAATTACACGGAGAAATTTGATTTTGAATGCTTGATGTTACGTTCGATCTTTGGAGATACAATAGTCTAGCCTGTCCGCATTTATACGGAAGTACGTTTTCTATTTAGTTCGACTCTCTAATAATATGATCATGGGAAACAATAATTATTATATATTCACTAATTATAAGATATATTTTATTCACGACGGGTGTTGTATTATCAGTGAACTCCTATATCTTTAAGTTACGTTGGTACCAGAAAGTCCAAGAGAGAGAGAGAGAGAACAGAAGTAGATAAAAAAGAGAGAGAAAGAAAGTAGGAAAGAAAGAGTGAGAAAATCAGTATGTAGTTTGAAGGTAGTTTTCATGTAGGTTATAATTGTTGTCAAGGAGTTCACTGTAGTCATAATTATTTTAAGGGTTGTTACGGAGTTAGCCTCTTGGATATACTGAGGGAGTTAATTCCATAATGTTGGACCTTTTACTGAGAGAGGTCTTTCTCCTACATCTGTATTTACCTTTAGAACGTAGAGATTATATTTAATAGTAGCCCCTTCATCATTGACAATGTTGCCTATTAGTATAATAGTCTCCAATCAACACCACGTCAGTCGTTTGAATCAACCGCTGCGAGGAAGAAAAAGAGTCATCTTCATAAGTGCAACACTACTTCTCTTATGGTGTCGTCACAGATCGGGTACCCACTACGAAAACTCTTTCGTAAAAAATAAGAGAGTAAAAGAGGAAAATTTAAACACTTAAACACTGTTTTCAACAAGCTTCCCACAAGCTTCCCACATTCAGTGGATTTTCTTGTGTTGTGGCTTCTTACCACCTCTCGCCAAGTGCATAATTCGTCCTTCTCTTCCTCGCGGGCCTACTGTCTACACATGTGCCCCCACGCTCCGGCTTCATTCGACGTTCGCTCTCCTCTAGTGAGTTCTTACTCATTTGTATATATTCGGGAGATAGTGAGCAGGGTTTAGACTAGCTAGCACGGGTTGTATTATTGTTGGCCAGCAGGAAGTGTTAAATTAGGGTACGTTTAGGAGCTGACTTGTGTTCATTTTGTCGCCACACGCGTGGTGTTTCTTGCAGCTATGCACCTTAGTTTTTGCTTTCTCTTTAGTTAGGAGGCTTCCTTTCAGTGTTTAATAGCTGTTCCTTTGTTCAGCTTAGGGTCGTGGGACCCTGTCTTTGTTCTTTTGCAGACGCGCCAGGTTTAGATTGTCACACGTGGCTGTGGGATCTTCTGGTGTCCAAGCCTGCTGAGAGGCCCCATTCGGGGGTGATCTCTTCGCCCTTTTATGTCTCTTTTCTCATAGTTCATTCATGTCGTCGTTCGACATTTCTTTCTGGTTAAGCCTTTAGGTTATCTAGTGTTTGGGGGGTAGCGTTATTTTCTCTTGTTGTGAATGATTATGTCCCCTTTGTTTCTTGGGACTCCCTGTTGGTTAGTGTTCCACTTTCCGGGGGTCCTGGGAGGCGTCCTACGTCTGGGTTTGCTTGAGAGTTAGGTGGTTTCTCTCGTTGTTGTGCTTTTCTCTGAGTGTTTCCCCCTCTTTGACCCACCAGCCTCTGTTTTGCGGCTTTTGGGTACGGTCCGCTGTGCCGGCGTTTGCTGGGTCCCTCTCTTTTGTCCCTTGTTGTGGCTTTGTCGGGGGGAGGTAGGGTGACTCTTCCTCCCCGTTCCGGTGACCTTGCAGGTCCGGCGAAAACTTGGTTTTCCGTGTAACACATGTTTGCGGCGTGCTCGCTGGCCCTTTTTTTTTATGTTTACACCGTCATTACCGTAGGCTTAGTGTTGAAACGTTCTGACGGCGGGTGGCGCTTGTTTTGAATAACACGCCGATACCCGCCGCCAGGGAGCCCTTTTCCCCTATGACCTAGGTCATGAGCTGGCGCTCTCATAGTGTGGAGTTTACCCCGTGTTGCTCACGGCACAGTTGGTAAACGCACCGGCGCCGGCTAAGGCATTTGCTTTAGCACAGTGCTGCCCGCCGCCAGTTGGCTTACCCAACCATGACCCATGTCGTGGGTTAGCTCTCTGCAGTGTACACCTCTTCTCATATTTTCAAGGGGCATGGGAGGAGGTGTGGCACAACCTCAGGGGTGGGAATAAAGAAGAAGGCCGTGGCCTACTGTTTCTTCCTGCCCCATGGGGATAGGATGTGTGAGGCCCCCTCAGTATATCCTTATGAGCACTGATTACTGGAATTTTTTTCTTTCCAGGCAATCCCCAGGACATCCTACTACTGCGACGTTCCCGCCGGGGAGAGAAGCCTCTGAAATCATGCCCTTGTTCACAATCTGCTCAACTCCCACATTCAGTCTTGTCCCGGTACCAGCGCATACACTGTGTATCCAGTGTATAAAATGTTTAGATAAAACTTCTTTCATGTGGACATCTCGCACATGTCCAGTCTGTTCAGACTTGTTTGAGGAATGGCTCGCGGGCCAAGATACATCTTGTTTGCTCACTCTAATTGAAATTAAGACTAAGTTTACGGCATATGCTTCTCGAGTAGCTAACATAGAACTTTCATGTGATAATCCGGTATTGTTAAGGGTGGTCCAGCTATATATTCATTTAATGAACACATAGCTCCCCAATCTCAGAACCCCCCTAAAAAAAAGAAAAACCCTTGTTGACCCTTGCGTCTCCCAATTCCTCCACAACATCGGCTCAGAGCTCCTCTCCCCCATCCACAAGGAGCCGCTCTGTGTCACCGGAATGTCATGGACCTGTCTTCCCGGATCCACCGGCGGACCGCCTGCGGAGAACGGCCAGCACGGAGTTTCTGCCTAACAAAATCCTCAGGCTCTCTAGTCCTCCACGCAATATTAAGATGACTAGAGAGATCCCTGCTTCATCGCAAGTAGATCATACGGTGATACGGCCGGTGGCTCCGGCGCTCGCCTCGGGAACGTCGGGGTTTCTCCCCGGCCTCCTCGGGGTGGACGCCGGCCACCCCCAAGCTGCCACCAGAATAAGGAAATCTGTACAAGTTAGGCTCCAAGGTTCCAAACTGGTTTTAGTTAACAGACACAGTCCTCAGGACGATAGGGCTCTTAATCCTACTCAGTCTCCTTGTTCCGTTACATTAGACACGGTTACGACCACTAAGCATTACGCGGCTGCCCATCCACCATCTAGGGTCCAGCCAGGTTTCGCTTTCGTCCCCGGTAACACTGGGTCTCACTTTACGGTCGCTCAGGAACCGCCGACGCCGCGAGACCAAGAGTCGCCGGCCATTCGTTCGAGCCAACCGTCCTCAGCTAGTAGCAGTCAGGCACTAGGCCCCAGCCCTAGGTCAAACACAGCAAATCTAGTACAAACAGACCAACAGGGTAGGCCCCCTAAACGTCCTAACCCCCAGGTTTTACGACTGACCAACTAAATTACTTATTACAGAAGGTGATCCGTCAGTGTGCTATAAAACGCGGCCAAACCCCCTCTCAGACACTGGGACCACCTATGAGTTTACCTATGCCTCATCCTACTCATGTCCATGAAGGCGGTCCGCTTCAGTCCACCTCCTCTGCCGGGGCGAAAACTGAACGAATAATCACCCAACCGTTGACTACGGGCCCTATGCCGATTATCCCAGTGATTCCTCTCACTACGGTGAAAGAGATTCTGCCTCCGACCTTAGGTGCTATCCCAGGTTCGTTGCCGGAACAAATTGTAAACCGCCCTCAAACCCTGGTGTCTATTAACCCAGGGTTTATCGATGTACAGTCCTCTAACGTAACTCCCCCTTCCGCCGGTCGGCCCAATCAGGGATTGCCGGTGGATGCTTTGTTACTTGCCTCTACCTCCCATAGGTCCCCCTCCAGTAGAATTGACACTAGTGTCATTTCCCCGACTGAAGGTCTCCGACAGGATAGTTCTGTCGGTTCCGATGACACTCAACCATATATGTCCCCTTCTTTGACCAGGAACCAACGGTCCAGTAGTCCGCCGGGCCCTACTTTTCCCCCAACCACTCACTCCTCTGCTATGCCCCCCCCCCCCCCCCCTTGGCAAAAGGGGAAGGTCATAGGTCGACACACGGGGATGTCCCAGTGCCGGTAGAGTGGGCAATAGAAGTCAACAGACGGCAGGTCTTTAGAGCTAAAAATTCTCAGGGTAACGTGTTACAGGTCCCTATCTATGCTAGACCTGATCCTGCTAATTACCGTTATTTTGTATATATTCCTGGCCAACTGACTCCCTTTCCGCCGGTTCCCACGGTTCAGGACCCCCCTTACCCAGACACCCCTCTTTGCCCTGATTGTAATGAACGTTGTGGCATTAATGGGTGTCATTCCCTTTACCAGTGGAAAGAGCCTTCCCTCAAGTTTCACAGATGTGGTCCCCACCGAGACCGAAGGGAGCTGAATCTGGTTGAGGTGGGTGATGGCCCTTGGGTAACGTGGGATCGGGAGCTTCAGCAATTTGCAATAGATATTACATCTAACCCTTTGTCCCCAGTTCCACCTGCACCCATTACCGAGTTTGACTGGCTACGACAACAACCGGGTGGGGTCCCGCTGCCTATTTTTGATTTCCTCATAGCCCCTCAGTTAACAGTAGGGGATTTTCCCCTGCCCTTCATTGCTCCAGAACCTATTGAACTCCAACAGGAATTTCTAGTTAGAGATAATGCCCACCGAAAGTTTATTAGTTTCCTCTTAACTAGGGATACGGCCCTGGCTATTGCTAAACCCGTGCCGGACCACCATCGGCAGAAGGAGGAATTGGTCAAAGCCTTTCAACAATATCTCCTCCCTTCCCCGGCTCGTACTATCACCGAAATCCGAACGGCCTTATTTGAGGCAGTAAGATCACGGCAGCTACTCAGACTTGGTATGGCTCAGGGATTGCCTATAAATGCTTACTATAGAATTTGTTTCTCTCCGGTCTTAACCCCCAAACTTTTTGATGACCAGACAGAGAGAGATGTGAAGGTAATGTGTAAATTGCAGGGGGAGACCCCGCAATAAAGTAAATTGCAGGGGGAGACCCCGCAATAAAGTTCTCCCCAATGTGGTGCAGCTGCCGGCGGACAGTTGGTCAACGCCCCAGCTACTAGACAAATTCTTTCGATGACTAATAGTCAGTCTTTTCGTCCACCCTACATCCTCCTCTCCCCCTCGGCCATGCTAATGCAACAGGATTCCGAGGCTGGAATTAATGGTTGTTCCCACAGGTTGGCTGCACCTCCTTATGTCTTCTGCACGACCGGACTGCGCCGGCCCAAGCAAACGCACGCCGGGAAACGAGTCTCGAACAAGTATTGGTTCTCTCTAGTTAATTTGTGTTTTGAGGGCATCTTAAGCTCATTTGTGTTTTGTGGGCATCTTAAGCTATGCCGGGGCTGGTCCTTTTTTTACTTCCCGCCGTCAGTGGAAAGATTCAGTCCCGGCGGGCAGATTCATTACATTGGCATTCAGGAGTTTTTGCCTCTCCCTATACTCACGCGAGTTGTGCCCACATAACTGATTTTTTTTTTTTGTAACCCACTTACTCGAGTCAGGGACAGCTCAGCAGCAGGCCCATGCTCTCATTTCTCGGGGTCGAAACAGGTTTCTACTTCCCCTCCCCCTCCACCCTGTTATTTAGTGTGCTACTCATTCTCCCTTCAGTCCCCGGATGATGGTTTCAACCATAATGAATGCCTGCATCCCTTTGTTTTCAATTCAATTTCTTCAAAATATTTGGTCCCCACTTGTTACTACCACGTTCTCCTCATGCTGGTGCACCATGACGTTCTAGTTCAAGCTGACAAAGGCTCAAGTTTTCGGCCAATCAAAAGATTTCATACTAAAGTAGAACTCCCCGACATATTCAGCGTGGCTGGCAATCCTCGAATTTTATAGATCCCTCTCTGACCTGCTGTCAGTTTCGCCAACAGCTTGCCACGCATGTCTGCTCCCCCTCCCACTTTCTCTGTAACTCCGACGCCCTCTGTAATGACGGGCAACTGGAGTCACTCCTTTTCAGTTCACTGATTAGACCAGTGGCTTCTCATCTTTAAGAAATGGTTTGGAGAGCTACGCTGACCCTGAGCTGTCTCTGACCTCGGAGTGGTCATAAACGGTTTCTTTAAGTTTTACCGGTTTAATTTAAGTTCAGTGTGTTCTTTTTAAGTAGCACAGGTGTAAGTTACGAATGTTCTTACATGTCCAGTCTCGAACGCCGGCGGAGGGGACATAGCCAAGCCACCCTTGGTTTCCGTCCAAGTGGTTGCATGAGTCTTGCATGATCCTCTTAAGCTAGGAACACTTTACGGCTTCCCCCCTCCCCCGGCAGACGACCTGGCATAGCCGGCTGATTTTCTGGTGCTATGAAGTTTAATCTTTGTATTTACATTGTGCTCACTCTATGCCTATTTGGCTAGAGTCGGTGGTGAGCAGCAGAGATGCCCCCCCTCCCCTTTGCGGACAGCAATTGCATTTGTTTATCTCTTTAAAAAAAAAAAAAAAATCCGGTTTTTGTTCTTCCCAACCTCTTTTCTCGAGATCTGAATGTAGGCACTCTCTTTTTTTTTTTTTTTTTTTTTGGGGTGGGGCTTTTTTACTTGTATTCCTGACGGTCGGAACTAGTACTGTGATGTGTACGCCCATTTTGGCTTAGGAAAAAGGGTGGGGGGGGGGGGATAGGTAGATCCCAGTACAGAGGATTACAAGTTCATACAGTGCAGGTTAGGCATGGCTTACGCCGGGCCAAGCCCACATATATGAATACGAGCTAGGAAGCTCAAGGGAAAAAACTTGTTTAGTTACTAGAACTAGTTTAATCATTTTTTGAAACGCTTAATTAAAAGCTCATGTTTTTTATACATAATAAATATTGTTTACACTCATTGTATATATGTAATTAAAATGTCTATGCTAGTCTGCACTAGATTAAGAAGTATTGATATTGATATTGGTCAAAGTGACTCAATAAATGGACCTACGGAACAAGCTGAGCTCAGTCCGGGTTCCAAATTAAAAGTGATGAGGGGTTTTTGTATTAACTCTAGGTATCACGCTTTACAACAAACACCTCATGTACGAGGACTAAGTTGTTGGAGCAGGCTTCTTTGAATCAACGCACTGCTCACACTCTTTCATATTTTTATATCTTTTATATTGTATGCATACTACAATAAAATATTTGTTCTGTTATGAAGATTCTTGACTTACGACCTGCGGTTACTGAGGATACGATATTATTGCGAATGTCCTCCTCCAGTCTTGGAATTCAGGCAACATCGTCAATGATGAAGGGGCCACTATTAAATTATAGGTTTGATTACCGAAGGGAAGTAGAGAAAACCTAATGTTTAGTAGGGGCCCCGGAATCATTGACGATGAGGGCCCTCCCAGACATCCCCATTCCATTCCTGTGATATTTTTGAGGTTTTTATCTTGATATATCTGTGAAGGACGAATTGTGCACTTGGCGAGAGGTGGTAAGAAGCCACAACACAAGAAAATCCACCAAATGTGGGAAGCTTGTTGATAACAGTGTTTAACACCTTAAGAGCGGCCTATGCGGTTTATTTATATGTACCGCCCAGCGGGGTGTTTTTAGCCAAAATAGGGCTGTTTACGTGATCATTTTCATGCCTAAATAAGACCCAGAACGTAAAACAAGTATCTATCCCTGAAAGGGCATAAACAGAGCTTTCGAATGACACCATAACGATCCTTTTATGATGGCTAGTTTTCTTGCAATAACCGTGCAACGCGAGTGCAAAAAGCATGTAATTAGCCACTTTCCCGATACAATTCCTTATATAGCGAGTGAGAGAGGGAGGAGGGAGCTGGGATTCGTGTCAGTATGTTCGCCGCGGTGGTCTGGAGCAGTCATACGCTCGCTACTCTCCTGCCACCACTTGTCTCTCTCTCTCAGCAACATTACGTGCTGAAATTGCCACTCGACCTATGTCGAGCGCCGCCACATAGTCCAGCTTTATTAAATACGACTTATGTGGTGAGCCTCTAATTAAGGGTTAAGTCTTTAAATTTTCCTTTTTTACTCTCTTATTTTTTACGAAAGTGTTTTCGTAGTGGGTATCCGATCTGTGACGACACCATAAGAGAAGTAGCGTTGCACTTATGAAGATGATTCTTTTTCTTCCTCGCGGCAGTTGATTCAAACGACTGACGTGGTGTTGAATGGAGACTATTATACTAATAGGCAACATCGTCAATGATTCCGGGGCCCCTACTAAATATTAGGTTTTTCTACTTCCCTTCGGGAATGAAACCTATATTTGCTGCCTTGTGGAACTGTTTGTGACATTGTTTACAGTGGAAATACTTAAGAGGTGATCAGGGTGTAGATTATTTAGGTAATTGAAGATAGCAACCCCTGTGTCATGAACCATTTTATCTTTTATGGTTAGCCATTTAAAATGATTATAGCATGGGTGACATGGTCGTACTTCTTTGTTTTTCCGTTTGAGCCCCAACATATGTTGCAATAAGTATAAATGTTTAACACAAGTGATTGTACAATGATTTTGCGAGTTACTTTGTGAAAGTAGTCCGTAATTCTATTTAAATACATTAGTGTTCCAATTACTGATTTGTTTACTTCACTAATATATTTGTCAAACACCATATAATTATCTGTCTATGTATAAGCCCAAGTTTTGTCTACATGTTTGGTAGATTGGATTGTGCTGTCATGGAGTTGTATTTTGGTGTTGCTTGTTTTTTTTTATTATTAATTGACGTGTCCCTATGAAGATGCATTGTGTTTTGTTAGCATTTATCATTAGTCCGTTCCTGAGACACTACTGGCTTGCTCTGCATAGGGTTTCTTCTGTTATATTTATAAGAGTGTCTAGCTCGTTTATCACGTCGCTTTTTAGAAATTGAGTATCACTGGCGTATTGTATTAGTATGCAATCATTATTGATGTTTTCAGAAATTTTGCTTACAAAGATATTGAATAATATTGGGCCTAATATTGAGCTGGGGGACGCCATATTGTACACCTAGTTTTGAGGATATAGTACTATTTAAACGAACTGACTGTGTTCTCTAATTTAAATAGCTGTCAAACCAAAAATTATCTATGCGGAGCTTGGGAAGTTTGTTAGGAGGATGGTGTGGCTGACACTATCGAATGCCTTAGAGAGGTCGTACAGGGTTAATAGGGATATTCGTTTATAATCTATGTTGTTGTAGATTTTGTTTGTGATTGCCATGAGGGCTGTTTTGGTAGATAATTTAGGTTGTTGGATGTTACAGAGAAGTTTGTTAGACTCTAGAATGTTGTAAGTTGTGTTGAGACAATTCTTTCGAGGATTTTAAAGACAATTGGGAGAATGGAGATTTGACGGTAGTTGCTGGGGTTGCTTTTATCTCCAATTATATATAGAGGGGTAACTATTGCATGTTATCAAAGTATAGGGAAGGCACCGGTAGCAATAGAGGTGTTTATGATGAATGTTAAGAAGAGGACATTAACGAATAGAGAATCTGTAATGAAGCGAAGGGAAATGTTATCTGAGGCAAATTATTTAGAATAGTGTAGATGTCTTATTGTTAAAATTACTGTATCTGTGTCAACGGGTTGGGGCCGGAAATGTGAAGGTAAGGTATTTTTATTATAGTACATTCATTATAAGTAGGCCAGAAATCGTAACCTGTAGCCTCTGTAACTTGAAAAGGCCGAAAGCAAATGGACTGTAAATTTCCACGCCTATCCCCTGGCTGAATCTCCCCGAATGGTAGATATATTAGCTCGATTACTCTAGTCGTTTTTTTGAGTTATGGAGGTTAATGGTCGAGAATTTTACCCTAATAATATTGAATAGACTATAGTATCCCTTTCGCTCTCAACCGGGTGAAGGCTGTTATGTAGACAGCGCTGGGTACTGACATACTGTATGTGGTTTTCCCTACGTTTGGAAAAAAAAAAAAAAATCTTCAGCTTTGTTTTGTTTGTTTTCTATAATACATGTATTGGATATAATTTTGGCGGGGGGAATTATGTATTTTACAACTTTCCATGTTGAAGCAATATTATTTATTATAATTTATAAGCTAACTGTCATAAAATTTATTCTGTGTTTTAGTTACCGGTAATAGTTTTTGGCGGATAAGCGGATACTGCGATTACGGAAGGGGATAATTGTTAGCGATGCTCACCACTGAATAATATATATATATATATATATATATATATATATATATATATAGGCCTATATTATATATATATATATACTGCATATACAGTATATATATATATATATATATATATATATATATTGAATGTACATCTATTTATTTTTGCTATGAAATAAACAACAAAATCATATGTAATAATGAGATACAAAACGAGTATAGTAATTGTAATAAGGACAATTATTGACCTTATAAATAACCAGCTTAGTCAATATAGTATAAGACTTTTATATGTACGTTTTATCACAAATATTTAACAAATTAATCTTAGGAATGTTTTTTTCTTTTTCTATGTGAGGGAGACAAAAGGTAGAACTGCGGCGAAGAGAGAGAGTTAGCGGAGAGTTGGTGAGTGGGCTGGAATTAATTATACGACAAGCCTTCCTTTCTAGTTTGTCTAGAAGTGCGGTTGTGAGAGGATCCTCCCCACACATGTGAACAATACTCATTACAAGGACGCACTGTGCTCCTGTACATAGCAAAAAGATGTACAGGGGTAAAGAACCCCCTAAGGGGGTTGAGCACACCCAGCTTCTGGGAGGCAGCCTTAGCAAGACTGGTAATATGGTCCTTCCAAGTGAGACCTGAAGAAAAAGAGACACCAAAAATATTGAGAGATGATGAAAGATTGAATATTGTATTGTTGAAGATTAAGGGATAGTCCACTGGGAGTTCCGGACGGGTAGATAGATGGAGAAATTGGGTTTTGGAAGCATTAAAGGTAACAAGGTTTTCTCTGCCCCAATTGGAAATAGTAGTTAGATCAGAAGATAAGTGTTTTATGGCTTCATTACGTTTATCTTTGAGGGATTACTTGCTGGGGCGTTCTGGAAAACTAATCGAGTAGTGTAAGGTAGAGTCGTCTGCATATGAATAGATGGTACTGGAGATACAGTTGAGAAGACCGTTTATGAAAATTAGAAAGATAATAGGATATAGGACAGAGCTCTGAGGAACACCGGAGTTGATAAGATGAGGACGTGAGTGATGGCCGTCCACAACCGCAGCTATCGAACAACCGGAAAGGAAATTAGAGACAAAGGCACAGATGGAGGGATAGAAACCGAAGGAGGGTAGTTTAGAAAATAAAGATTTGTGCCAGGCTCTATAGAAGGCCTTCGATATGTCTAGTGCAATAGAAAAGGTCTCACCGAAGTGCCGAAAGGAGGATGGCCAAGAGTTAGTAAGATATGAAAGAAGATCACCAGTAGAATGACCCTTAACCCATCAAGTGCGGCAAGGCTGATAAGAGTTTTACCGGTGCGCTGCGGGAAGACTCTTATAATCCAAGGCCTAAAAAAAAAACATTTAAACCAGCCCAGTATCAATTGATTTTTTTTTTTTTTTTTTTTTTGCCCCTTGGCCATGCCAAATATCACTCCTCCACATCCCCTCCTTCCCCCCCCCCCCTTCAATTATCACCTACTTTCCCTGTTATTCCCTTATTCTTAGGTATATTTTCGTGCTAACAATAGCGAGTTGCTAGCAGTCTGTGCTCATATGTGTTACCAAGCGAGTGCAAGAAAAAGACAGACGGCACTACAAGTCAGTGTCGCTCCAGGCGTCGTGAGAGGTGGATGTTGGTCAAGCTGACTCACACTTTAGTTATGTAACTCTCGCATTCATTTCGCGATTTTGACCAGCCAAACACTGTTTCCACTTGTTTTATTGTTGTAACAGGTTAATATCTTCATAATCAACGTAAAATAGGCGCATATGGATAAGTATTAATGATATTTATGGTAAGATAACGATTTGGGTGACAGGAATCAGTGAAATAGGTACGCAGAGGGAGAGGTGGTCACTAGCCCCCCCCCCCCTGCGCAGCGAAGAGGTTAAGGAAGCCATACTGGCGATCTGAGAGCAGTTTATTACCATAAACATAATTAATACTTATCCATATGCGCCTATTTTATGTAAAATATGAAGATAGTAACATGTAACAACAATTAAACAAGTGGGAATAGTGTTTGGATGGTGAAAATCGTGAATTTTAGTCGGCCGGTCCATTCATGCATTGTGGAGCAGAGCGAGCCAGACCCTCCCTCGCGAGGCCTGAAGCTTGACTGACTCATTTACCTACACCCTACCTTACGCAACACACTCGATAGTCACATGACAACACAATGGAACCGGCCTGGAGATGGTGACACAAAAATATACCAATGAATAAGGGAACAACAGGGAAAATAGGTGATAATTGAAGGGGGGGAGGGGGGGAAAGGAGGGAAGGAGGGGACTTTGACACATGTGAAGGAGTGATTGAAGGTATGGAAAGAAATTATCTCACTTAACCCCTAAATGTCGGCGCGCAACATAAGTCGAGTATAATAAATCTGGACTATCTGGCGGCGTGCGACATATGTCGTGTGGCAATTTCAGCACGTAATGTTGCTGAGAAAGAGAGACAAGTGGTGGCAGGAGAGTAGCGAGCGTATGACTGTCCAGACCACCGCGGCGAACCTACTGACATGAATCCCACCTCCTCCCTCCCTCTCTCACTCGCTACATACTGAATTGTATGGGGAAAGTACCGAATTACATGCTTTTTGCACTCGTGTTGCGCGGTTGTTGCAAGAAAACTAGCTGTCATAAAAGGATCGTTATGGTGTCATTGGAAAGCTCTGTTTATGCCCTTTCAGGGATAGATACTTGTTTTACGCTCTGGGTCTTATTTAGGCATGAAAATGATCACGTAAACAGCCCTATTTTGGGTAAAAACACCCCGCTGGTGGCTACATATTATTTACCGCCTAGGCCGCTCTTTAGGTGTTAAACACCATTATTTTCTTTTTTTAAGTGCCACTGGGGTGTTTTAAATGTTTTTTTTTAGGCCTAGGATTTTAAGAGTCTCCCCGCAGTCGCCCAGTAAAACCTCTTGAGAGTCTCGCCGCCGCTGCCGGGTTAAGAAATTTGGAAGCAAGAATAGTTTCAAATACTTTAGAGATAAAAGAGATGAGAGCAATTGGACGATAGTTGGAGGAATGAAAGGGGTCACCCCTCTTTGGGACAGGTTGAATGAGAGTAAACTTCCAGCATGAAGGGAAGACGTTAGAGGAGAAACAGAGACTAAAGAGTTTGCCTAGGCAGGGAGTCAGCACGGAAGCACAGTTTTTTAGTACAACAGGAGGAACACCATCCGGATCGTACGCCTTCTTAATATTAAGCCCAGAGAGTGTAGAAAGTACATCTTTAGAAGAGATTAGGATATTAGGCATAAGTAGGAGAGAGGGAGTGGAGAGGGAGGAATAGCACCTGGAATCATCCAAGGTGGAGTTTCTAGCAAAAGTTTGAACGAAGAGTTCAGCTTCGTCAGAGGAAGAAGTGATGGTTGTGCCATCAGAGTGGAACAGGGGAGGGAAAGACGAGGAAGAAAAATTGTTGGAGAGGTTTATGGCTAAATGCCAGAAAGCATGGGAAGTGCTAGAGTTGGATAATTCAATGCATTTATTATTGATGAAAGAGTGCTTGGCAAGTCAAAGAACAGATTTGGCTTGATTCCAGGCAGAAACATGCGAAGAATGAGATTCTTGAGTTTTAAGGCGTCGGTACCGTTTGAAATGTATATATATGCAGACAGCAATAGAACAAGCGTGAGTAAACCAAGATTTGTTTGCATTAGACTGAGAGAAAGAAAATGGAATGTACGCTTCCATGCCCGAGAGGATTACCTCGGTAATGCGTTCAGCAGTCTCTGAGGGTCCCCGGCCACGGAAGCAGAAGTCATTTCATGGGAAATCAAAGAAGTACTGCCGAAGAGCCTCCCAGTCGGCAGCGGCAAAGTGCTACAAGCATCGCCAGCTGAGAGGATCGGGTGGCTGTACTGGAGAGATAGGACAGGTAACAGAGATAAGTTTATGGTCAGAGGAGCCCAAAGGAGAGAAAAGATTAACAATATGAGAAGAAGGGTTAGAATTCAGAAATAAATCAAGAATGTTGGGCCGATCTCCGAAGCGATCCGGGATACGGGTGGGTTGCTGGACTGGCTGCTCTAGGTCATTTAGGATAGAAAAGACGAAGGCTTGTTCACCAGGTTGGTCAGTAGTAAGAGTGGAGAGCCATTGGCGGCGGTGAACTTTGAAATCTCCTAAGATGGAGATTTCCGAAAAGGGAGAGATGGATAGAATGTGTTCCACTTTAGAGTTTAGGTAGTCAAAGAATTTGGGAAAGTTAGAAGAGATAGGGGAAAGATAGACAGCACAGATGCATTTAGTATGAGAATGACAGGATAGTTTGAGCCATAAAGTTGAGAATTCAGATTCGAAATCGGGAACACGAGAGCAAGTGAGTTTGTTGTGCATGTATGCACAACATCCGCCTTTGGCTTTGAAACTAGGATAGAGAAAGTAAGAGGAAACAGAAAAGGGGCTCCTGGCAGTTGCCTCAGACACCTGGCTTTCAGTGAGAAAAAGATCAGGTTTGGAGGGGGAGAGGTGGTGTTCAACAAAGGGAAAATTAAAAGGAAAGTCAGCTAATATTGCAAAGGTTGATAGTAAGAGTTACAGGCCGTGGTCCAGAGCATTTAGAGGGGTCGTCAGGGGAAGGTCGGGCGGGTGTGGGGGGATTTATGCCGCCCCCCCCCCCCCCCCCCTCCTCTTGGGGACTCCGAGGCTTGGCGAGTGTTTATCATCATCATATTATTATTATTTTGTTTGTGGAAGGAGGAAGTGTGGTGTGCATGTTAAGTGAAGTGAAGTAGATAGGAAGAGGAGGTGTTTGTGAGAGCTGGCTGGACTACTGTCAATGTAAGTGAGGCACAAAGGAAATCAGTAAGGGAAGCCAAGCAAATGAAACAGGAGTTCCAGCGACTCCTTATCAAATGCCTACAGCCTCTCCTGGATATAGCTCTGTTCAACTGGTGCCTACAATCTACCCCTGGGAGTGTTTTATTCTGGTTTTACCCATACGAGTGAGCCAGGTTAGCACCGAATTTCAAAGGGATGGGGACATGCCGGATAAAAGCACCAAATTTTTTCAGCCAATCTTCAGGGTCCCAGCTATGATTCTATAACCGGTGCCAAGCGATACGACCACTCACATGCTTCTACGATACATTTTTGTAATGTGAGCAATTTAACACACGAAAATCAAGAACAAATTTATACTCTTTCAGACCGTGCGTATATTTACCCAACATGGTGCAAAATTGCCATGTTTCTTGTTTTGAGGTATTTTCTGAGTATGGTTGCTCATTATTTGACCCATTAGGGGTGTTTATAATTAAATCACATGAAATAATCATACTGACAATTAGGTAGGAGAGCAAAGCATGAAGGTCAGTTCAAAGGTTTTAATAGAGGCATCTGCTAACAACTGACAACAAAACATGGAAACATGCAGTGTTAATGTCTTTAATTCAATTACTACATTTCACACTAAGCCGGCTAAGCTACTTCTCACATCGGCAGCTGCATAGTTCGGTGCACTTCCACCGCGCCTTCTTGCATGAACATCGTCCTCCACACGTGGCGCTTCTGCAGCCACACTTGACCAGTTCGCTGCAGGCCTGGGATGCCACAGGCAGGTTGGACCACACAGGATGCCAGGTCTTTGTTGCACTCTCTAGAGTCCATCCACGACTCATGCTGAAACTAGGACCCAGATCACATGTTGGCCAGGAACAACTTCAGTCACTACGTATGCTCAATGTCTCTGACAGGGCCAAACAAATCAGGCTCACTAATGCCTTCAAAATTTTCTATGACAGAGCTCCAGAGTATCTAAAGAATGATTTTGTTAAAGCAAATGAGAGGAGTGAACATAATACAAGAAACAGGATATTTAATTTTAAGGTCCCGAGAATCCAAGGACAGGGTAACCAAACATTCTTCTTCACTGCCATCAAAGACTGAAACGACCTACCCCAGTCAGTCCGTGAAAAGAGAACACTGTATTCTTTCAGACGTAGCCTGAAGGAACACCTGAACCGGACAGCTGCGAGAAAGGAGCACCAAGCTTATGTCTACTACTAAATACGACATAAGAGATAGACAAACCAAACTGAAATGATTACTGATTACGGATTACTGATATTTACTATAGGATGTAAGGTATCTTATAATAACTCCCTAGAAATACTTTCTCTAAAGTATCTATTTCTTTATCCTCCCCATTTCCCCACTAACCTAATCCCACAAGGACCCCAATGGAAATACGCCTAACGGCCTTATTGGGCTATCCTTAGTTGGAATTATGCAAGGCTGGTACATGTCATATTTGTAACATACTATGTGGTACCAACTCTGTAAATTGCTAACTGAATAAATATTATTATTATTATTATTATTAAGTATAGACTATTAACACACGCAACGTGTGTTAATAGTCTATACCGAAGGTTCGGAGGTCGCCTTGCTTCCCCCGTCATGTTTGTTCACTCTTTCTATTTTCATATTGTCTTCTCTGTTAGTTCTGGGCATGGTTTTAGCTTATTAGTAGGTCTAGCCTAGCTGGTTTTCTCATTCAGGTTTTTGCTATGCCCAGATAAGTTTTCATGTTTCATAGCCTAGGTGTTTACGTTTGGTAAAAACCAGAAATTCGGTGGTGGCGTTGCGGTGTTGTAGAGTTTGTGTCGGCCGAATTATAGCGTTATTCCCGAGTCGCCCCTTTTGAGCCTTCATTGTCTCTCAAGGGGCCGGGCGTAGTGTGATTCAAGATTCGTCACACCACAGGGTTTTTTCGCACCTGACACATTCTCTGCCGACAGCTATATATGCCCCCCTTTTTCTCACCAGTGTTCATTTGCTGGCTTTTGTTTTTTGCCTTACTGTTTCACCTCCATCCTTTCGCCCACCTTGATCTCGTGCCCTTTCATGCTGTTGGCGAGATGTTGCTGTTTTGCTAGCCTATACCTCCCTGGACTTGGTTAGGCTAGTGGGGGGGGCGGCGCTCCCTGCTGTGTCATCATGTTTTTACCAGCTGGAGCCCCTCCCCCTCTTCATGGCTGGATTTAGGGCACGATTTCGGTGGGCATTTATCCTCTTTCTTGCACTTTCGGGGGTACTTTCGGGGTCCCCATGTGTGCATAACCCCCTACCTGCCTCGGTTTCTTTCCTGGGCTATGCTCGTTCTATCACGGGTAGGGTGGTTCCTGTGGGAGTGTCCTCGCCTCCCCTGGTGTGTCTTTCCTGCTGCCCAACAACCTTTGGCCTGGTTGGTTGGGCTTTTGTTTCTCGGAAGGCACTGTAAAGCTTGTGGGCCCCCGTGCACAGCTTTAGAGGAGCCTGCTTTTGCTGGCTTGTTTTTCCCCTTTACATTTCATCTCCATCTTTCGCCCACCTTGAACTCGTGCCCTTTCGTGCTGTTGGTGAGATGTAGCTGTTCTACTTGAGGCTAGCCTGTACCACTCTGGACTGGGTTAGACTAGTGGGGGGCGGCGCTCCCTGCTGTGTCATCATGTGTTTTCCCAGCTGGGCCCACCCTCCCTCCCCCTCTTCATCGCTGGATTTAGGGCACGTTTTCGGTGGGCATTCATCCTTTTTCATGCACGGTTCAGGGGTACCCTTCGGGGGTCCCTGTTTGTGCAACCACCTTCCCTGCCACTGTCTCTTCATGGGCTATGCTCTATCTCTGTGGGTTGGGTAGTTCCTGGGGGATATGCCTCCTCTCCCCTGGTGTGTCTTCCTTGCTCCCTCCCTTGATCGGTTGAGATGGGTTACTGTTCAAGGAAGACACTGCTCAGCTTGATGGCCTTTCCAAGCTTTGAGATCATAAAGAGATGCCCGCATTTTTGCTCAGCTTGAGGGCCGACACATTTTCAGCTTGGAGATCATGCTCAGCTTATTGGCCCTCATCCACGCTTGGAGTTTATAAGAAATGCTAAGGGTCCTGAGGGATGTGCCTCCTCTCCCCTGGTGTGTCTTCCTTGCCCCTCCCTTGACCGGTTGAGACAGGTTCCTGATCAAGGAAGACACTGCTCAGCTTGATGGCCCTTCCCAAGCTTGGAGATAATATGGAGATGCAATAGGAGTCCTGGGGGAAGTGCCTCCTCTCCCCTGGTGTGTCTTCCTTGCCACCCCTCCCTTGACAGGTTGAGATGGGTACAGTACTGTTCAAGGGAGACACTGCTCAGCTTGTAGGCCCTCACACAAGCTTGGAGTTCTTGCTCAGCTGGTTGGCCATCACACAAGCTTGGAGATCATAAGGAGTTGATATAGGAGTCCTGGGGGATGTGCCTCCTCTCCCCTGGTGTGTCTTCCTTGCCACCCCTCCCTTGACAGGTTGAGATGGGTACTGTACTGTTCAGGTAGACGCAGCTATGCTTGTGGGCCCTCACACAAGCTTGGAGGACATGCTCAGCTTGTTGGCCGTCTCACAGGCTTGGAGATGATGGGGAGATGCTAGGTACCTGGTACCTCCTCTCGCCTGGTGTGTCTTCCTTGCCTCCCCCTCCCTTGCCAGGTTGAGATGGGTAGGCTACTGTTCGTGGAAGATACTGCTCAGCTTGTAGGCCCTCACACAAGCTTGGTGAGCTTGCTCACTTGGAAGACACTACTCAGCTTGTAGGCCCTCTCCCAAGCTTAGAGTTCATAGGAGATGCCCACAACCTTGCGGCCTGCTTCGGTGTTGTCTCAGACCCTCATTTTGCTTTTTTGGCATGGCCATGGTCCCGCAATTTTGCGGAATTCCGCGAATTTGCGGGTTGTGGTGTCACATAGGCCACACCTCCATGGGCCCGCAATTTTGCGGAGGTGATTAGTTTTTACTTCTAACCAATGCTCTCATTTGTCTTCCCTGTCTGCTTTTACAATGACATGGAAGGTGTATGGCTGGTGTTTTACACACACCTTATACATCTGGTTTGCACTGTTTTTACTGTGTTATAGACCCGGCATTTTGGATGTTGAGTTAGTGTTTAACGCTTTCTCCATCTTTGCAGGTTCTCCCAGGCTTCAACCTGCCCTTCATCACTGCCCCTCCGAAGTGCCGGTTTGGTGTGTCCAGAACCTCGGTTTGCATGCAAACTTGTTACTCTCCATGCTTCCTTCCTGGTTTCTTGGCCATTAGACGGTGTAATTTGGAGTGCCAAGGAGTACCTTGGACGTCAGGCATTGCTCAGGGACTCTGGCGGCACCAGGTCTTACGATCCCTCCCGGTTGCATGCCCTCCGATGTACTAGGAGTCCACCGGGGTACATGGGCCATCAGGCAACACCTGTCTCTCTTCCTCCATGGCCCACTTACGGACTTCTTTCCTTCATTTCCGACTGTAGCTCTCCTTGGGTGCCGCGCACGGTACTTGTCAAGCTGATCTTTGATGGTTTCAGCGGTGTTGCTGTCTCCTGCGCTTTCTCCATCTCGGTTCGGCTTCTGCTGTCTCTTCCTCTGCTTACACCGACTTTCGACAACGAGGGGGGATTCTTCTTCTGCACCCCCTCTTCATTGTTCTTCTGCAGGCCTGGGGATCCTCGCGGTTTTGGGATTCTCTTCCTCCAGGACTGCCTTCTTTTGGAGTGGGGGACCCGGGTGCTGGCGTCCTCCAACCCCTGGCATGACCTCTTCCTTCTGGTTGGTGTGTCCCTCTTTGTGTCTACCTGCTGTGCAGGGCGTTCTGAGGACGTTCTGGTTACGGACTGGGAGGTATAGGCTTTCCCCGAGCAGGGCGGGCCGTCAGTTCTTCTCGGTGGGCCCAGGCCTCCATCTGCCCATAGGCCCCTGCTCTGGTCGGACTTCGGCCGCCTGGTCATCCTACTGGTTGTTCGGTCCCTCTCGGCCTTGTCGGGACTGTTCTCCTTGGGGCCGGCCCTGCGCGGGGGCAGTATACCTGCTCTTCCTGCCGTGCTCGTTCAACCGCCCTGTTTGGGGCCTGGTTGTCGGGGTCCTGCTGTTTGCTTCCCGGACCGTCGACGTCGCTATCTCGGAGTCCCCTTTGCCACGCTATGGGCTATGTGCGGCGGATTTAACTCCTGCTCGCTATGTTCTTCGTCCCCGTGCTACCGGTGGTGCTGTGCGAAGCTGCTCGCCTTTGCCACGCCGTCCGGTCCACGGTCTGCTGCGGCTCCCTGTTCGCTGGGCGTCTGGGCCTGTTTACTCTGCGCTCTGTCTACAACGGGGTTGTTTGCTCCGTAGCGCCTGGGTGCTGCACGCCTACCTGTCGGCTGCCCCTGCTTACGGCTCGCACCGTCGTGCCGTGTCACGGTCGGAGCTGTCCAAACGCTCGGCCGGGCTTCATCGCGTTGGCCAGCGGCTCAGGTCGCGCTTCGTCGGGGTGGACTCCCCCAGATGGCTGGTGGTGTGTCGCTCCCTTTTCGTCAGAAAAGGGGGGGGGGGGGTAGAGCTTGCTCGTGGCACTCAGAGCCGTTTCGGAGGGAATTCCACGTCTCAACACGTGTCGGATCTCCAGGTCGGTTTTCTCGCCTCTCAGACTGGATTGCTTACTTTGTCGCGGGATTCCCAACTGACTTTTTCTCCCTTGCGCCCGTCTTCACTAGGCACGAGGCACGTGGGGCCGAACGGTTACCAGGTGGAATCTACCCTAGCGACGTGGCCACCATGGTCGCGTCCATGCACGGGTAAAGGGTAGTTCCGGTGGTGCAACTCGGCCACTGGATTTTCCTCTCTCGTGTTTTCCTGGTACGGTAGACTGCCTGTGACGCGATGAGTCCTGTGCCAGTTCTGTCGGCCCTCGCCTGTTCTCTCATGAGCACTCGGTTTCTCGTGCTGTTGGTACTCATGGTCCGACTGACACTACGACCTCTGTCGTAGGTGCTGCCGGGTGCATTTTGGCCCTATGCTGGTGATGTAGGCTCTGGATCCTCTCCTGCGAGACGGTATCCAGCTCCTGTTTTCCCTGGACGTAGTCTCCTACACCCTGGCTCGGTACGCACTAGACGCGCTCCCTGTTGGCCGCCACGTTCCAGGTTGTGGCTTGTCCCATGCAACGTTTACCGACCCTTTGGGACTCTGGGTCTTGGTGGCTTGAAGCTCCCACTATTCCATGGGACTTCACCGTCAGGGCTGGTGGTCGGGTAAATGCCCCTGCACTTCGATGCTCTCGACCTGTTGGTGACATTGTTATTCCTGAGGGTTCACGCAATGACCCTTCAGGCGAGTCGGTGCTTTTCGAGGTGGACGCTCTGCCGGGGCGTCCATTGTCACCGCAGTCTTGAACCCTCCACGTCTCCCTTTGGTCCTGGGTCATTCGGGGCACGCTCTCTGCAGCCGTGCCCTGGCCTGCCCCTCTGCCGACGATCTGGGTGATCGCAGATACGTTGTGCGAGGTGGCTTCGGACTCCTGGTTGTCCATGGGGCATCAACGTCTGGGCTGGCGATCTGGGCACACGTCCCTCCCAGGCGATGCTCTCGGCCTGTGGTGCCTTTGTTCTTCCTGTGGGTTCACGCGTTCGCTCTTTCGGGCGAGTCGGTGGCTTTCAGGTTGAACGTTCAGTCGGAGATCCATGGTCTCCGCGTGCAGAGGTCCTCCGGTTCTTGTCCTCTGTTGGAGATCACAGAGCCGTTGTTCTTCCTGATGGACAGGCACTGCGTGTCCCTGCGCTCTTCCTGCCTGCCCGGGGGGATGCACACGTTGCCTTTGTCCCTTTCCCTCCTGTTTCGCACCCCGACATTGGTTCTGGTTGCATTCGCGGATGTATAGGGCAAGGTGGCGGGGCTCTTCGTCTTGCTCCTCCGGTCGCACCCATGCTGTGCGATACCCCCCTGCAGCTCCGACAGTTCCGCGGCTGGTTCTGGTTGCTGCCGCCCCCATGGCTGGCACTGGCTTGGTGCGCCCAGCTGCGGTGAGGGTGCCTGTTTCCGGTGCCCCTGCCTGTCTTGCGATTCCTCTTGGGCCGGGTTGGTGACCTCGGGCCCTCGTTGACGTTCGCGGGCTCGGTTGCTCCCGGTCCACAGTCGGGTCCTTCCTCTCCCGTTCCTGGTCGGACTCTCCAAGGTGTTCCGTGTCCCGCTGGGCATCTCTTCTGCCCTGGATGAGGGACGTACACCTTTAGCGCTGCTTGCTTCGCTTTTGCCGCGCCCGTCACTTCCTGTGTCGTTCTGTGCGCTGCCGCCTGTCTACCATCCAGGTGGTCTTTGTGTCTCTGGCTGGGCTGGTCATTCCACCGACCGTGCTGGTTTCCTTCCTGCAACCGGCATTCCGGGCTCCCCTGCCGCCACGCCTGCCCCCTCCTCCGTGGGTTCTCGATTGGACTCTGGACCTTCTGGCGTCGCGAATATCCACATGGGACACGATGCCGGTACTGTTGCTCGGGGGTCCTTTGTCCTTCGTGGCGCTGGTTTCTGGTAGTCGGGTGGCGGGTCTGGCGGCCGCTGGCTTTCCGACGTGGCCGTGCTCGCCTTGTGTGCTGCCCGGTGTGCTCCTGGCACGCTTATGTGGCATCTGTGGTGCAGGCTGTGTGGGTGTCACCGAGGCCTGCTGTGGGGTTGTCGAGGGTGCCGATTGGCCGCCTCCTTTGTCGGGCACTTCGTGCCGGTTTCCCTGGTGGTGGGGGTTCTGCGCATGTTCTTCGATCCTTAGCATGCCTCCCTACGGTTCCTGCACTGTCGATCGTTGCCCGACATTGCCTCTGTGTGTTTGTGGCCATCGGTCACACCTTTCGTCTCCTACCTCTCCGTGTCCATCGTCTGACCTGCCGGGCTGGTGATCGCTCTTGGGGGCCTCCTCTCCTGGTGCCCTGGCTGGGTCCCTGGGCTCCCTCCTCGTCATTCTTTGTTTTTCTTTGTTTTCTTTGGGAAAAGGGAGTGGGTACGGGTTACGGACACTGTGGTCACAAGCTTGGGTATAATTATATATTCTGTATACAGTACAGTATATGTCCCATGTGACCTACTTTTCCTATGTTTGTATGCTGGTATGTTGTTAATATCTGCGCTTCTGAAGAAATGGATTTTAGTACGGTACTGTTGTAGATTTTTCAAGTTTTCTCCGATGCTATAAATGACAAAGTCACACTGACAAAACTGCTCTTTATAGCTACTCCTCAGTTTTTCCCTCTTTTTATTAAACTATCTTGTTTATTTTGTGTTCTTTGTCATTCATATTTTTGTTTTGCATCCGTATTTGGTAATTGGGCTTGGATGTCCTCCTCCAATTTGTTACGCAGCCTTGACGTTGGATTTGCCAAGACTACTAACAAATTGGGAGGTTTGAAGTACCTCCCAACCTACCAAATAGGAAAACCTACTATTTGGTAGTAGTCTTGGAAAATCCAACGTACATAGTACCCTCCCACAAGCCGGACCCCTGCCCATCCTCGCTCCTCTGTCTACATGGAATAATGATGGTTGGACAATGGCGCATGTGCTCAGGTTCGACCAGATGTAAACATGGACAGAAGACGGGCTGGGCTATCAGCTGTATCTCAGGTAAATCCCTTTTTCTTCTCTTCTATGCGTTTTTCACCTTCGGTGGTAGTTTTGGTTAATGTACAACGTCTCCTAGAGCAAGTTAAGGAGTAGACTCTAGACGTTTTCTTATTTAACCGTGATTGGGATGACGACATAGCAGTCAAAATAGACAAGTCGTCATTGCAATTAGGTTAATAGCCTTGACGTTGGATTTTCCAAGACTACTACCAAATAGTAGGTTTTCCTATTTGGTAGGTTGGGCGGTACGTCAAACCTCCCAATTTTTACTTTCTTCAACATTAAGATTTATGAAAGAAAACATAATGCGAAAGAAGTAACTACTGTATATATCAATTACTGTACATAGGATCACTAATTCACTGCCGTATACAATAGTTATAGTATAAAGCACAAACTCACATGCACAGCACTCACATATACGCACACTATACTCTACATTACACTACTCAATGGGTGTGTGACTGTGTGTGCATTTTAATTTCTGAAATATATGTTTTATCGCAAATTACACAATGTTTTGCTCATGCCATGCCTATGATGCCTAATTAGGTACAGTTACATGTGTATAACTTTATATTATGAATTACAGGATTTCACTCTCCATTGCCCTCAAAATGTCCCTAAAAGTGCTTATCTTTCAACAACAAAATCGGGCCCCCCAGCTGCAAAAGACTCGCTTCGCTCGCCCCCCATCCCTGCTCAGGGGCCCCGCATATCCCCAGTGCCAAGGGCCCCCATAACATGTAAATCTGGCAGTGGTGGAAAGAATGAGTGCTTCTAGATGTCAGTATTAGTGTGGTATGTTTGGTACTTATGAGAATGTGTATTACGAGTATTGCGGGTGTTTGAGTTGTGTAGGTATTCATGTTTTTCAATGTAAATATTATTGTGTGTGATTTTATACATTACTGTGAACCTGTGTCTGAGTCTTCGTATGTTAAGGGTTTCCATGTTTATTTGTTGCTTGATACGGGTTGTGATGCCTGGGGTTCGCATGTAATTGTGAGTGAATTTATGGACAGATATAGATATGAAAGAAGGACAGTCCCCTTAGCTTATTTCATTATGAGAATAATGGTGCGAATGGACAAATCATGATGAAAAAAATGGATGATCGATGGATTAGTGGAAAGACACGGAGGAATAAACAATGCTGTGGTAATGTGTAATGAAGCCGATGAGTAAGCGGGAGAATTCTATTGTAACCACTCTTGTGGTATGAAAGACACTGACCAGGCATAACGATCAGCAGGAGAACTGCTTCTATTGCACGTGCGTGAATAGTGTCGCATTTGGAAAATATTTACTCCCCATAAGAATGATATACTAGTACATATTTCACTGACCAACCTGGAGAACAAGCCTACATCCTTTCTACACTAGTGCAGTTAGTCCAGCACCTTACTCGTATCCCTGGACGGCCTTGGAGATTGGCCCAATATCCTTGATTTAATTGTAATCTCTAATCCTTCTGCTGACACTCTAAACCATTCCTCTTCTTTGGGCTACTCCGATCATACCCATTTCCCATGGAATTATATTTGCTTCCGTGGCCGCGGACCCTCGGAGAGTGTTGAACGCATTACCGAGGTAATAATTTCGGGCATGGAGGTATACATTCCATTTTCTTTCTCTCTATTTAATGCAAACAATATATAATCTTGATTTACTCATGGTTGTTCTACTGTTGTCTACAATAAGGAGGAAGCATTTAAAAGATACCGTTGCCTTCAAACTCAATAATCTTGTACTGTGTATGTTTCTGTCCGGAATCAAGTCAAAATCTGTTCTTCAACTGGCCAAAAACTCTTTCATCAATAAGAAGTGCTCAGAACATTCCAACTCTAGCTCTTCCCAAGCTTTCTGGCATCAAGCCACAAACCTTGCAAACAATTTTACTTCATTGTCTTTCCCTCCTCTTTTCAACTCTGATGGCACCACTGACACTTCCTTCTCTGAGCAAAATTAATTATTCGCTCAATTCCTCCTTGGATGATGATGATTCCGGTGCAATTTTTCCCTCTCCACCCCCCTTTGATCTCTGCTAAGCATGTACTAGCTACCCTTTCCAGACAAAATCATACTGACCAGATGGTGTTCATCCTATTGTAGTCAAAAACTGTTCTTCCGTGCTGGCTCCCTGCCTAGACAAACTCTTCCGCTTCTGTATTTACTTGAAAATCTTTGCTCTCTTTCAATATGTCACAAAGAAGGTGGACCGCTCTCATCTTCTTCTCAATATTCTTTGGGTTTTATTTCCTTCCGACCTTTCTTGGAAAGATCATATTACCACAATTTCTTAACCCCTTAAGCCCCACCAGAATTATAGATAATTGACCACCGAGAACCTGCCAATTTTCGATTTTTGTTTTCTTCCTGAAAAGTAATGATAATAGTTAGAAATTAAAGAATATATGAATAATAGCTCTCTTTCACTATTTTAACATTTGGGGGTAACTTGTTACAGGCAGGTTTGCCGTTTGTCTCCCTCATACACATAGAAAAAAAAATCTATCTATCTATCTATCTATTGCCTGACGCCGTGATCCCCGAAGGGGTGGCCACGAACGAACCGCCCCCATGCACCTCTGTCCCCAGTCAGTCGACGCCCCTCCCCCCAACCAGCACCGCCTTCGTTCATGTAGTTCCTCACTCCATCCTTCCACCTCATATTCGGTCTACCTCTCCCCCTCTGTCCCTCCACCTCGCTCTCGTACACCCTCTTAGTCATTCTCTCGCTTTCCATACGTTCCATATGGCCGAACCATCTCAAGTTGTTCCTTTTCACACTTTCCAGCACATCTACCTCCACACCACACCTCCTTCTTACTTCCTCATTAGTCTGTCTATCCCTCCATGTAACTCCGCACGCACTCCTTAAGTAATTCATTTCCACTGCTCTCACTCTTGGTCTGAGTCTCTCAACCAACGTCCATGCTTCGCTTCCGTAAGTCAGTGTCGGGATTACCACACTGTCATGCAAGGACTTCTTCACTTCCATACTGACCACCCTATTTCTTGTTAGCTTTTAGCGTTCCTACAACCCTCTTCCCCTGTTGTACCCTCTCCCGCACCTCTTCATCCATAGTCCCATCTTTACTCAACACACTGCCCAGGTACTTAAAAGAGTTGACGATCTCCATAGCCTGACCGTTCAGCTTCACCTCACACTCTGTGACTTCACCCCTTTCGAAGACCATAACCTTGCTCTTCCCCGTATTTACCTTCAAATTCCGTTTTTCGCACACTGTTCCAAACTCATTTACCAGACCCTGCAACTCCCATTCATTATCACTCATCAGAACTGTATCATCCGCAAACAGCAGTATAGGTAGCTTCCACTCAATTCCCTCCCTTTTCAGCGATACACCAACATTCACTGCTCTTGATAGTATTTCTTTCATGACTCCATCCATATATACAGTAAACAACCACGGGGACACACACCCCTGTTTCAAACCAACATTCAGGTCAAAGAACTCGCTCTGCTCACTCTCCACACGTACTGCCGCCTTTGCACCCTCATACATGCTCTTCACTGCTTTCAGCAACTTGCCCTCTACTCCGTATATTCTAAGTACTTTCCACAAACCTTCTCTATCCACTCTGTCATAGGCCTTCTCCAAGTCCATAAAGGCAACATACACCTTTTGTTTCTTCTCCAGATACTTCTCCACAACACAATTCAGGGTAAAAATCTGATCTACACATCCTCTTCCCTTCCTAAAACCTCCCTGCTCGTCGCCTATCCATTTCTCCGTTCTCACTCTCACTCTCTCAATCACTACCCTACTGTATACCTTCCCTACTACGCTTAGAAGACATATTCCTCGGTGGTTACCACACTCCTCTTTCCCCTTTGCCCTTATAGGGGGACTATTATGCCAGTCTTCCAGTCATCGGGTGCACTCCCCTTCTCCCATGCTAGTTTGCACATTTTCCATACCCATTCTATCACTATCTCACCACCATACCTCAACATTTCCCCACACACTCCATCTGTTCCTGGTGCTTTCCCCAACTTCACTCTTTTCATGGCTTCCCACACTTCTGACCTCCTGATCCCCACCTCCTCCTCCACTACTTCTCTTCTTCTCCCTCCCATACCATATCCAGCTATGTTTGCTGGCTCTTCATTCCTTTCATTTAGCAACTCACTGAAGTACTCCCTCCATCTTTCGACTCTCTCTTGCTTCTCGGCTAGCATTCTCCCATTCTTATCTTTCACACCCTTACTGTTTCCCTTGCTACCTTCCCTAACTTTCTTGACTTCTTTATAATAGTAATAATAATAATAATAATGCATAATGCTACACTTAGCACTACGACTGTCCATGATGGTGAACATACAGTATGGACAGTTTACCTTCAATTAATAAAGTCGACCTTTATATACAAGTCAACCAGGTTATTTTTTTGTAATAATTAGATTTTTAAGCTAGTTACACTGGATATTATTTCATAACTGCATTCGCATTTGGTAGTGGCTCGCTTTGTAAGTACTGTACAGACTGTATGTGACACTTTGCATTATTTTGTGCCTTGTTAATAAACTTTCAACTAATCATTAACCATTGGATTTGATTATGACGCCATCTGCAGACTGTTGGGCTATCATTGGAAGATTGTATGTAACTTGAGAATGATTTGTGGAATTTAAATTTTCATCTTTTATTATTTCTAAATATTATTTCCATGCTCAATAAAACTGTCCCATGATAAACAAAAAATATTGTTTAAATTTTGTATCATACTGAAGAGGTTAGTTCTGTTCGGAAATAATACATTTGAACTGATTTTTAACGATTGTATTCTTTATTCTGACAGAAAAAAAAATCATCATCATTTGAAAACAAATAGTAGAGTATAATATGTGATCGGAAAAACAATGTATGCAAGTTTCGATATTATATTCTTCAAGTTAATGAGCGACAACCTCGTCAGTAAAGTGTTTATTCTCACATGGTGTTTATTCTAACTCTTCGGGAATATTTTCACTCGTGCATTGTATTCCGTTACGTTATCTCTCTAAAGTTTCGTTTTTTTTTTTTTTTTTTTTTTATTGCATATTATGTAAACTGCCTGTAATCAAGAGGTATTGCCTGTGACTCTAACAGGGAGTGTATAACTGCCATGTTAAGTTCCACTACATTGCATCAATTAAAAAAGATCACCTTCATCGTATCGTATCGTATCTAGGGATTAGCCAATTACAAGGTAAATTATATACTACGTTTCTAAGAATAACTGTTCCGTTGCTCAAGTATTCCATTACTTACTTTTTAATATATGTGTTTATGACATAACTTGTCCTGAAAAATGTGCACTGCTAATCGTGATAGGTTTGGTTTTGATGGTGTAATGGTTAGAGTGTTTAAGATCTGTATGTGGTAACATACATGACAGTGTGGTAATCCCGACACTGACTTACGGAAGCGAAGCATGGACGTTGGTTGAGAGACTCAGACCAAGAGTGAGAGCAGTGGAAATGAATTACTTAAGGAGTGCGTGCGGAGTTACATGGAGGGATAGACAGACTAATGAGGAAGTAAGAAGGAGGTGTGGTGTGGAGGTAGATGTGCTGGAAAGTGTGAAAAGGAACAACTTGAGATGGTTCGGCCATATGGAACGTATGGAAAGCCAGAGAATGACTAAGAGGGTGTACGAGAGCGAGGTGGAGGGACAGAGAGGGAGAGGTAGACCGAATGAGAGGTGGAAGGATGGAGTGAGGAAGTACATGAACGAAGGCGGTGCTGGTTGGGGGAGGGGCGTCGACTGACTGGGGACAGGTGCATGGGGGCGGTTCGTTCGTGGCCACCCCTTCGGGGATCACGGCGTCAGGCAATAGATAGAGAGATAGATGTGGTAACCCAGGTTCGAATCCCAGAAGGATCACATGTTTTCAGTAATGTCATTGAAAGGTGTTTGGGAATGAAATTAATAAATTCGATTATTCCTATAGGTTCAGGAACATTTCATAGCGAGGTCGGTCCATAGAGATTTGTGCCCCATAAAATGTGTTCTCATTTCACTTGAACATTACGCTATTTAGTGTGCAGTTGGGTTTGAGTACATGATTAAATTGATATCCAGCATTCGAAAATGGATATAAAATCGTAGTCATGTACTTAACCTTTAACTGTCTTGATGGTGTAATGGTTAGTGTTTAAGATCCGTATGTGGTAATTCAGGTCCGAATCCCATGAGGATCGCATGCTTTCATTAATTTCATTGGAAGGTGTTTTGTGTTGGGATTGAAATGAATAAATTAGATTATTACTAGAGCCTGGACTCGGTTTCACTGTTCCGTCATCATCAACTGTGAAGCCCTAAACCATAATTACATGTAAAATAATTCACATAGCAGACACTTATACTTCTAAAATGGTTTTATGTGAATAGTGCCATTCTCATCAATACTAGGGGACATTCGGGGAATTGGATGGCGGGGGAAGCGACGGTGCAAACTATTTCGACCGGAAATATAGGAAATCACATACAAATAAGTTCATATATAAACATAACAAATACATCGGGAAATACAGGTTTACTCACACCTGTAATAAACCCAAATATAACCTCACCTAACTTATCTGTGACGGAAATCAAGGTAAGTATTGACTGAATTACACCAAAACCACCAGAAAAGAAAAACATTAATTGCTACGTAAATCATGGCCTATATCATACACATACTGTATACCTTTTTTTTTCATCTCATTCTTGGCGGGTTGGCTCGCTACCGGTTTGGGATACTTCGACCTTCCCCCGCCGCCCATGCTGGTACTCATGCAAGGTACTCAGTTGCGCAAAGTTATAATAATAATAATAATAATAATAATAATAATAATAATATTTATTCAGTTAGCATTTTACAATGTTGGTACCACATAATATGTTACAAATATGACATGTACCAGCCTTGCATAATTCCAACTAAGAATAGCCCAATAAGGCTGTTAGGCGTATTTCCATTGGGGTCCTTGTGGGATTAGGTTAGCTGGGGAAAAAGGGGAGGATAAAAAAAAGTAGATACTTTAGAGAAAGTATTTCTAGGGGGTTATTTTAAGATACCTTACCTCCTATAGTAATTATCAGTAATCAGTAACCAGTGATCATTTCAGTTTGTTTTGCCTATCTCTTATGTCGTATTTAGTAGTAGACATAAGCTTGGTGCTTCCTTCTCGCAGCTGTCCGGTTCAGGTGCTCCTTCAAGCTACGTCTGAAGGAATACAGTGTTCTCTTTTCACGGACTGACTGGGGTAGGTCGTTCCACTCTTTGATGGCAGTGAAGAAGAATGTTAACTTACCCTGTCCTTGGATTCTCGGGACCGTAAAATTAAACATCCTATTTCTTGTATTATGTCCACTCCTCTCATTTGCTTTAACAAAATTACTCTTTAAATACTCTGGAGCTCTGTCATAGAATATCTTGAAGGCATTAGTGAGCCTGATTTGTTTGGCCCTATCAGAGACGTTGAGCATACCAAGTGACTGAAGTTGTTCCTGGCCAACATGCGATCTGGGTCCTAGGTTTAGCATGAACCTATCCATTTTATTTTGAGTGACCTGAAGTTTGTGCTGTGCTGATTTAGATGATGCAGAGTACCAGGATGACACAGAATAGTCAAAATGCCATTGAACAAGCACTTGGCATAGGGTCTATTTGGTCGCCGCTGGCAAGCATCCCACCTGTCTATAAAGGTATTTTATACGTGCTCTACCTTTACCCAGGATAGATTTCAAAATTGTGTCACCTGACAGAGTCGAGTCCAGTTTTAGTCCGAGATATTTCACTTGTGACACTGTTGTTATAGGAATATCATTACAGTTGACCGAGAACTCGAGAAGCCCACAATGTCTTTCAGTTTGCGTTTTGTTCCACATATGATGGCTTTTGTCTTGCCCAGGTGAAGAGATAGTCTATTGTCCACTAGCCAATCACTACACGATTCTAGTTCTTTGGAAAGTTAAGCGGCAATACTTATTGGGTCTTTTCCTGAAACCAGAAGCACGCTGTCGTCAGCATACAGTAATAATTTACATGAGACGAGACGCTCAATGCCATGTCTTTCACATAACAGAGAAAGAGTAACGGACCAAGGATGCTTCCCTGCGGAACCCCACAGTTAATTGGCATAGGATCAGATATATTATCATCAATTTTGACTCTTTGTGTTCTACCACTAAGATAAGATTTAAACCAGTTCACTGACCCAATGCCCATTGCTTGTAGTTTATTACAGAGTATATCATGGTCTACTATATCAAACGCTTTTTGTAGATCAAGAAGAACCATACCGGTGTAGTTACCTTTAGACAATTCTTTACGAATGTGATCTGTTAAGTGGATGAGACAGGAGTCTGTCGAGTACATGCATCTGAAACCTGATTGAAACTTATCGAATAGATAATTTTCTTTGAGGTAGTGTTCAATTTGGGTGTATACAGCTCTTTCCAGGATTTTTGATACAATACATAATATGCTAACTGGTCTGTAGTTGCCAACAACTAGTTTATTTCCTTTCTTGAATAGAGGGGTTACAATAGCTTCCTTCAGTTCAGCAGGTACAGTGTTGGTGTTAATTGACAGGTTGATGGTGTGGGTTAGGGGACCTGCTATACCAATGGCTCCATCTCGTAGAAATTTGGCAGGAATTTTGTCTGGTCCTGTGCTTTTATGTACATTTAGGTTAGAGAGCTCGTCAAATGTGTATTTTGGTGTAACATTTTGCAATCCAAAAGTGTTCGGGTGTATGCCTTTATCCCTGTAGAAATTTCGGAAGGTGGCCGTTGTTGTCGTGTATTTATTGAGAGGTTGCGGTAGTTTCTGTGCAAGTGTGTTTGCTATGGAGCTGAAGAAGGAGTTGAAGTAGGTTGAAATTTGTCGTTTATCGTGGCAAACCTGATCATTAATGTTGAGAGCAATATTAGTGTTAGACGAATCCATTGCCTTGTTTCTGTAGCCTGTTGTTTTTAAGTGCCTCCATAGTTTTTTGGGGTTATTCTGATATTCCTCTGCCTTACTGTGGAAATAATTAGATTTCGCTGATTTGATTTTCCTGTTTAGTTTATTCCTAGCCCTGTTGAACTCATGTTTCAGACCTTGATCTTGTCTATGTTTCAGTAGCCTTTTTAACAGATTGTCTCTATGTTCTAGATGGTGTAGTATGCCATTGTTAATCCATGTGTCTGACCTTACTTTAATTCGTATGTCTTTCAGAGGAGCTATTTCGTCTAGGATGTTTGTGATGATGGTTCTGAAGCCAACCCTTGCGTCATTAACGTTTGTATTTCCAAACACTGGAGACCAATCTGTATTCCATAAAATGTCCAGAAATTTTTCTTTGTTGTAGTTTCTGAGTGACCTTGTTTTAATGACCTTGTGATTCTCTAGGGTAATTTTTGGAGTTTTACGTGTGCAATATGTGACGAAGTGATCACTTATCCCAGTCTGTATAACCCCTGATTTGGATATTTTGTCCTCTCTGTTACAATTTATATGGTCTAATATTGTAGCAGTGTTCTCAGAGATACGTGTGGTTGTGATGAGTTGTTTGTGATTGTGCATTGTCAGTATGTGCCTATATTCTCGTACACGCCTATTATTTCGTTGTTTGTAACACAAGTTAAAATCCCCTAGTATAATAGATTCATTCCGGGGGTCTAGTAATGACAAAGTTCGTTCAAATTTGGTCAAAAATTGTGTGTCGTCTGGTGGCCTATAGCACACTCCAATTGTGATGGGTTTTGTCCTAGGCAGGTGTAAGTCAATCCAAAGAGCTTCGTGGTTTTCTACATGGAGGTCTGTCCTAGTTGTGTGTGTGAGGTTGTTTTTTACAAACAGACATACTCCTCCCCCTTGTCTATTGCGATCATTACGAACCATAATGAAACCTTGAATGTTTATTTCACCATCGTTTATACTCGAGTCCAGCCAGGTTTCTGTAATTGCAATTATTGAAGCTTTGGCCTTATTAGCTAACACGTTTATTTCTGACAATTTATGGTACATTGATCTGGCGTTAATGTGGATAAGGTGGAGCCCTTTGTTGGTGAACACTGTATTCATCTTTGAATGTGTCCTGGCTGGATTCTGAGTTGTTACTTGGTTCATTTACATTAACATTCGGTAATAAATGCAAGGCACACTTATTGCATAAGAATTCACGTTCTTCACTGTAGGTCTTTTTACAGATGTACTTCATGTGAGCTACAGTTTTACACTTAACACAGTTTAGGATCCCTTGCTTTCGTGTTACGAGTGATTCACATATATCACAAATGTTTATAGGATCTTTTATAGCTAATTCCCTACATTTATCGCATTCCACTTCGTTTCTGCTAGTAACGTAAGTACATTGATCGTGTACTGTTTCATTACAACTACTACATTGTGAAGTTGTACTCCTTTTGTTGAATCCAATATCGCATACTATACATAATTTCCTTTTACTGTTTATCGTACGTCTGGCGGTGTGGTGAGCTGAGAGGCTGGGGTGTGTGCGCGAGAGAGGGGGACAGGGTGTGGCTATGCCTACCCCTTGGCCCACTCCCACCCCTACCTGTTGTTGTTGTCCTTGTTCTTGGCCGTTGTTGCTACTTTATTGTTGATGTTGTTGCGACTGATACCTTCTTTTTTAGCTGTTCTGGTTACATGTTGAGCTACTTGGGTCGCCGATAGTGTTGTGTTGCGTTGTAGGTTTGTTTGATCAGCTGGGCAGTGGCGTCGTGTTTAAGGTGAAGGGGGAGCACATAAGCCTACTCCTTCGCTTCCTACAGCCACTTTCACACATTCACGATGTTGGTCCCGATGTACCCCGATTTGAATATCGGCACAACGTGGTGCAATCCCCAACGTGTGTCGGGGTCGTCGGGGAGCGTCGTGTTACCCGCGGTGCGGGGACGTGGCAAATCGGGCTTGGCCACCAAAGTTTTGGATTTGTTCAAAAATTTCGCACATGGACTTTTGGCGTGGTACCGTCGGGCAACGTCGGGTACAACGTGTCGATGACGTGGGTCTGGCGTGTCTGCATCAGGTTTCATTGGCATCGACGTGGCGGCGTCAGGGTATAAATAGTTATAATATATTACAGTAAAAGTCATGTAATCTGAATGGCAGTGGACCGACAGTGCTTCGGATTAGTGGAGTATTCTGACAACACTATAAATACGCACATGATGAATAAATAAAGACCTGATATGGTATACGGTAGGCCTATACCGTATATACCGTATATAATATTCCATAATCAACTTATATCAAACGAGTTAATAAGTTCAAATGAAAAATCAGTGTACCGGTATGATTACCGAAACACGTGTGTGTTAATTGTCGAGTGAGTGTGTGTGCGTGTGCGTGTGTGTGTGTGTGTGTGTGTTATTGTTCTTGTTCTTGTGTGGCTATATCGACCGCCACTGATACACGGTATGCAATAAATATTAGTATAATTATGCTCTATGGAATTGAATTTCATTTTACCTAATACAGTAGTGTTTATAATAGTAAAAGCCAAAGGAAATACTAAGTGTTATTGATTAATTTAACACAAGGTAGTGTTTGTGTGGGTGGATGGGTTTAGATAGAGGAGATTGTTCCTGTGTTTTCGACGATTCCATCCTTACACAAGCTATGTTTATATCAATCCTTTTGCACAAGATAGGTTTATATCAATACATTTTACCTTCCACAATTAGAGAAAATATGATTCATCACGAAGTGTAGCCTACCTGTGGAGATTAAACGCACTGTTATATTATATACTATATGAGATATACCGGTACCGGTATATCGTTTTTTTATCGTTATTTTTATTTTCATACTAAATCACAGCAATGTTTTCCGCTGAACATGATGGCGGTGATTAGAATATGCTATCATCAATATTGGATTTTATAGAAATAAATCTATAACGATAGTTTTTTGTTTTTATAGAATCCCAGCCGCACCAAAATATTCGCTCTCAATTGGTTTTCACCCATAATATATATTTTTTTTATTTAATTGTTTTTATGAACGACAAGAGGAAAGGTTATTATATAAGATTTAAAAAAATAAAAATAATAATAATAATAATATGTGGAATTTCACAGTAGGTGAAGGTTACTGTTCAGTCCGCCCGTACTTTCCCTCCCCATTTTCACCGATAAAATGTGGGACAATGAATATTCTGTTAGCAAGTGATATATAGGATTTTTCATTAGCTTTCTAATGGTACATATATGGCCAATGCACGATCAAAACTTTTATATTTCCTTAATATTTTTTGTCCGTCGCCGCTGTCACCCACTGGTAAATATTTTCGCTTCACTTCATGGTCTATTTTCATATAATTTAACGTTCGATACAGTTTTTAGATATTAATTTTGTATATCGGCAATGAATACAGATTGTTATTTACGAAGAACCAGCTCTCTACGACAAAAACTTGATTTTATATAAAAAAAAAATCATACGCCTATACATTACAAAGAAATAATTCGACCTTATCTTACCTTAAACTTGACCGTTGGTTGAACGTAATACCTTTAACACCATATGTATTGACGATATCTGTCAGGCTGCCTGACATTGTGGCGTCGTCCTCCTCGTCGGGTCGGCCACGTGTCACCATCATAAGTCCATCACCCCTCGTCGTGTTCCCCTCCTGCCACGTCGGGGTACGGTTTCGACCGGAATTTTGACCGTTACAGCATTGACATGGCACCGTCGTGTTGCAACCGTGGTACCATCTGCCCCGTCGTAGCACGACGTGTCACCATCGAGGCTTCGTCGTCAAAACGCATACATCGTGTCACTGTCTCTGCCGATGTACCAATTTGTGTACCTCGGGCTACATCGGGACCAACATCGTGAATGTGTGAAAGTGGCTTACCTCACCAAGGCACGGGCTCGGGGGTGGTTGGTTACTGTTGTTGTCGTTCTTGTTTGTTGCTGTTACTTCATTGTTGATGTGTTTGCTAGATCTTCCTGCTTTTTTGGGTGTTCTGGTTGCATGTTGAGATACTTGGGTTATATATATCGACAATTTATGGGTTTCAGGTTATATGGAAATTCTAGGTGTGGACATTAATATTACTCAGAGTTTTACGCTGTAATACCATTGTAAATAAATAATCATATACAATACTATAATTAAATAAATTAAAACAAATCAATATAATTTTTGTTTAAATCCCCAAACCACATATTATTGCATACCTGCACGATCTTTATCTCTAGTACTAGAACTTCGGTAAAACCGGAAACCAACAAGTGGTAAATTGGGCTTGAAAGGATAATAGGATTATAATTATCACGTTAACCATTGTACTGTAATTTCATATTAGGAGGAAATTGAAAATATAATGAGAGAGGCCATACTTTATGTGTGGGTCTGGTCCAATTGGCTCCCACTTACTGACTACGCTGTTGACCATAACATAGTGTGATTATTGATGCTTATTCATCAAGAACTGGAGGAGAAAAAATATATATACTTTAGGTAACGCTATATATTTCATATTCTATGAAGGGATAAGAAAGAAAACGACCTTAAGAAGGATGACTGATATAAGTACGCACTGACTGCACCAGACAACAACACCTGCAACGGGCACACATTCAATTTTGCTCTCATACAGAAACAAGCATTTACACTCACAAATATACACACATTCAGCTACATCGTTATCTATAGTTTTGAATCTTGTTGTTTAAGGTAAATCAACTGATTAAGGTATACCAAATAATAATACTGCACCTCTATTTGTTATAGCCCACGCTGAATCAGCGTGTACCAGTGTGTGCATGTCTATGATCTAGGAAACTATATAGTATATATTCATACAGGTAGCAAGGTATACGAACTGTTTATGGATGCCAACAAAACATCGTTTTGGGGAAACTTTAACAAAGACATATCTTTTCTTATTACAATAATGTAAGGCCGTTCGCATTTTGCTTAATATGTCTGTATATCAAAACCTAAGTATCAAAATGGAATTATGGTAAGTCTGACAATTACCATGTCTAAAATAGAAACCCGATAATTTGAATTTCGGAATGCTTAGGGTGCCGCAAGACAGTCTATAATTATGAAAGTGTCTTTATTAAAGCATCTTGGGAAAATATTTATATTTGATGTATTGTGTGAGGAAGAAGAGCATAGACATATATTGAAATAGTGGTAACAGAAGGTTAAATTGTTGGTTAATCAGGCGAGATAATCCAAGTATTGAGAATTGCTCACATGTGTGGGGAGGATCGACCCTCTCACACAGCACTTCTATAGACAAAGTAGAAAGGAAAGCCTTTCGTATCATTAAGGGGAGATTTCCACTTGAGGGATTTTTTACTTGACTCCTTTCTCCCTCATGTTTAGCCCCATTGCTTTTGATATTATAAAACGTTTGCCCCATTAGTTTAGCGATTTTAAGAACTTTCACCCCATATTAAGATCTTTCGTGCCATTCAGGTGTCGATTTTATCCTGGCGAGCGATAGCGAGCCTGTAATTTCGAGGAACCGGCCTTCGGCCGGAAATTTTTTCTACCGAAAAATATACAAATTTATCTTGAAAGGGACTCAAAGGGGTGTAATTTTAAGCTTGATGGAGGTCTAGGGAACAAACTAAATACCTCCCCTTAACTCCCGTCCACTCACCGACTCTCTGCAATCTCTCTCTCTTTGCCGCATTGTTGCATCTCTCTGGCTATTCTATCGCTACTTCAATAATCAGTTTTCCTCAGAGCTCTCCCAGTGTATACCACCTCCTCTACGTAGGGTACGTAGTACCCATCTTGCAACACAATCCCACCGCTACTCTGTGCATCTTTCCAACTCAAGATCGAAATTATGTTCCAAATCTTTCTTCTATTCAACAGCTGAGCTCTTGAACTCTCTCCATGCATCCATCTTTCCCTCATCCTATGACTTAAATTGCTACAAACACCATGTGTCCAGGCATTTTGGCTCGAATGTTCCTTGATTGTGGCCCTGTCACTCTTTGAACTTAGGGGGAGGCACTCGTCATATAGCCATATGATTTGGTATTACTACTGCATTTTGGTATTACTGAACATTCTTCGCTCTTGCCAGATGTAAAACGCAAGTCCAGGTACCCCTCCCGCAAGTCATTCAGTGTACCATAAGGCTTCCTAGTGAGCAGGTATGTTTACAGGTCTGTTTGCTTGCAAGAGGAGTTTCTAAATCTGCAATGCAAGCATAAATAGGCCTACTTTTATGTGTATTTCCGGGGGTTGCATACAGGGTATGAAAGTGAGGTTTATTTAATTTTAGAGGCCATAACTCATAACACATTACATGCTTTCATAAATGTTTCTTTCATAGAGTTATCACGAGTGAAAATTTATGAAACTGGCTGGAAAATTATGCTCAGTCTGGAGCTGCTCACTCCCTTCCAACTCAAAGACTGCCACCAACACTCTGGATGCCACAGTATCCATATATGAAGCAACTAGACATTTATAGGGAGACTCTGACCTGAATTATTTAATGAACATAGTCTCGTTCCGGGAGAGTTGGCTGGGCTGTGGTCGCGGTCGGACGTCTTCGGTGCCTGGCGAATCTGCGGCATTAAGGGGCAACGCTACATAGTCGGTCCCGGTGATTGTCTGCCACGTCTTTGGTCCAGCGGCCTCTCCCCCCGGCTCCATCCCCTTCCTCCATGCTGCCCTGCTCTGCCTTCGTCATCCTCTGATCATCATCTGTGCTGGCTTCACTCTGCGCCATCTTTGTCCTGGTTGGTAGGGGCCGGCGATTCCCTGGACCTGTGACACGTGGCTCGCCCGCTGGAGGGACGTGGCGCCCACGGTGGTCGGCTCTGGTATCGGCAAATCCTTGGCTTTCTTCGAGGTTCCTTAGAGGACCCCACCCCCCGTTGGTGCCTGGGCCGCCTTCAGCTTCTGGGTTTTGTGTTGGCCCCTCCGTCCTCGCATCTTCATTTCACCACGTGTTCTTCCTGCCGGGTGTCATCGTTCATCACTTCATCCTCCCTGCCATCCTCGAGTCCTGGGAGTGTTGTTGCCCTTCCTGCAGCCCCTCCTGGGTCCCTGACGTTTGAGCCTCCTTACAGGGAGGCCGCTGCGGCTTGACCACCACTGCGTCAGGGTTAATAGGGTACTGCCCTCACAGCCCTTAACTCAAGAATCAAGATCATAGTCTCGTTCCCCTCGCTTCTGTACTTACCGGACTAGAATGAATTATATTGATGAAAATTAACCAAAATAGCCTACAGTGGCTCGTGCTTCCCATAGAAGTCCGCCACACTGAAAGGGTTACTGAATTAGTTTGGCCATCTCCTTTGTTGATTACAATGCATCAGTATTGAAATAAAGACTATGGGCCGCTTGTCAAGTCGTTTAGGCCAAGTTTGGGTTAAATATTCCGGATATTATATGCATTGATTCTGTGGCATTCATGAACTGTAAGGCCTAGAACATTGGCTGATAGGTGTGGATTAAAATATTTGTATATGAGTGGCTGTCGTGTTGGCCATTATAGTGAATCACCCCGCTAATTTGGAATGACTCGGATTCAATAATGCAATCTTTTGGATAAATAACGAGTAATTCCAGTATTAATTTGTTAATCACAACTGTTAATCCTCAATGTGCATGCAAATTGGTTCACTGCCATGCCTCGGTGGATAGAACAATATTAAACTAAATTGAATCAGGCAAGATCCTTGATTGAGTTGGTCTGGCTTGTATGTATACAACTCCCCGTTCCACAAACCAAGACATCTCCCACACGACAGCTAATTATTCCTACATATACTTCCAGGATCTAATCTTTCGATATTTTTTTTATATTTAGACTGAGTTCTAGTTTAACTATAGTGTCATAGATGAATTAGAAGTCCTGATGTTCAAAATTCATTCTCCAAACCTCAGGCTCCCTATCTCGATTTCAGTTTGTGTTTTTATAACCCATTATTTCTTAAATTCCTTTATACAAAGAAATGTTACTTGTGGACGCTGGCTGAGTAGTAATATATTATTTTGTCTAGGATACAAGCTGAAATCCTAATTGACTGGTAGCCATAACATTTGTGTACTGTTACCTAAATTATTTTCAAATGTTTTGATTATTATGATTGTTGTTAGGTAATATTTATTGGCATGTGCAGGGTTACATTGTAAGGAGTGAGAAACTCTATAGGACAGTCAGGGTCCAATCATATAAAAAATGCAAAGTCTCAAAAACAATATTTTTTTATTTTTTTTGTGTTTGTATATATTCCAACTACTCCCTCTCGGGCATAGGCTGAGAGCCTGTACATTCAATCGTTCTACAATGAACGGAGAAGCCTGTGAGGCCTCGTTCCAGCCTAGGGGGTGAAACATGTGAAGCACTTTTTAGCTGCAACCAGCTCCTGCCATCTTGCCTTCGCAGGATGCATGGGGCTTAGTTGCTCAATCATGGCTCGAAGCAACCCCATCTCTGAAGCTGCCTCGCTCCAGTGCTTCACTGTCCCGCCTCCTAGACTCGGACTCTCACTCTCAGAACTCCACCTATTTAGCAATGAACTCACTAGGTATTTCACCCCTGTAGCATATTTTGAATATGGAAATATTCATACAGTGCTATTTAATCATGGAACAATGAGGGTATTTATTTGGCGTTTCGGTGGGCTTTGTGGTAATGCACTGATACTAAGTACAGCACAAATTCTATCCCAATAATATCTTCCCATTGACATATCAGGATTTGAACCCGGGTCCATTGGATTACCAGTCCAGTGGCAAGACCACTACACCACACCGCCCCTATATAGAATATTATTTTTTGTGTATTCTAGGCAAATTATATTTCCTTTGGACCATTTTATAAATTATGATAATAGTAACAATAATAATTTTACTTATTTAAAAGAGCGCTCATTCTTCAAAATGAATTCGCAAGCGCTCGAACACAAAAATATCAATAAAACCACATTGACATATTTACAACACAATTTACATTGTTATTAATGTAATAATTATAACTACTAAACTCTATAATCATCTGTCACTACACCATTCTCCAGGTCGCAACACCTTTGAAACATAAAGGTTTTTAAATGCTTCTTGAAGGACTTAACAAATGTAGACTTCTTAATGTATTCTGGCAACCGATTATACAACCTTGGAGCCGTGTGGGAAAAGTTTAAGATACAAAAGCCAACTGATAAGCAACTTTAGGCTCATCCAATCTTAAAAGATCATCCTCACTGCACAGAGACATACAAGGTCGATCCCGCTGAGGGAGCAAAAGTTCAGCCAATCATTTAGGCTCACCGAACTTAACCCCTTTGAAAACCATAAGACAAAGCTCGAACTCAATTCTGGCCTTGATCGGGAGCCAATACAATCAAACTCGATGTAGTAGGTGTTCTAGGTAGGAGGCCAAAAACTAGTCGAGCAGCAGGATTTATTACTGACTGCCACAGACATTAATTCCAGGGCAGTAGTTCCCTTCCCAATTATCCCTTACCCACTCTAAACCACTGTTTGGACACTTGATCCTCAGTGGTTTGGAGGAGAAACAGCCTAGAGGGGTCAATAGAGCTGTTGTTGCTTGATTTCCTTTATACTCCTTTGTACTGTAGTTCTCATCTATATATTATTTTCGATTGTCTGTCTGTGTGTGTGTGTTCTTAATAGGCGGCCGCAGTTTTGGGACCTAGGGAGCTGAAACTTTGCATGTGGGTGTCAATTGACCTGAGTCAGGTCATAGAGGGAGGCCACGATCGGAGGCCGTTTCGAGGCCGAAATTGAAACAAAATTATCGAAAAGGTGTATAGAACGAAAGTTGTTCGCAGCCCCCCAAAATGGGGGTACGGATGAGGTCAGATCCAAAATCGGAGTCATTTAGCGGCCGAAATCGAGGTCGCCGTTTAATGAGGCACAGGGAGGTCGACGCCGGTGATTATGGTAGTAGTAGTATTGTGATGATTGTGGTAGTAGTGATTGATGATGGTGATTATGGTAGTAGAATTTAAACCTGGGCAACGCCGGGTACCCCTGCTAGTAGTAAATATTTGGGTAGGTCAAATCATAGAGAATTACAGTAGTCTATGCGAGACAAGATTTGAGAGTGAATCCGTGTAAAAAGACACTGTTTGTCCAGCAATTTTTGGACAGCATATAGGTTACGAATCTGGTAGATGCAAGTTTTGACTATTTGATCAATTTGTTTTTTAAAACTTAATTTTGAGTCAAAGAACACACCAGGATTCTTAACACCTAACGAGCGGCCTAGGCGGTAATTTATATGTACCGCCCAGCGGGGTGTTTTTACCCTAAATAGGGTTGTTTACGTGATCATTGTCATGCCTAAATAAGACCCAGAGCGTAAAATAAGTATCTACCCCTGAAAGGGCATAAACAGAGCTTTCCAATGACACCCCAACCATCCTTGTATGACCGCTAGTTTTCTTGCAACGATCGTGCAACACGAGTGCAAAAACCATGTAATTAGGTACTTTCCCTACATAATTCCCTGTGTAGCTAGTGTGAGGGGGGAAGGAAGGGTGGTTTTCACTTCAGTTGGCCCACCGCGGTGGTGTGCGACGGTCATAGCCTTACTACGCTCCTCACACCGCTCAGCTCTCTCTCTCTGCAACATTACGTGCTGAAAATGGCACACGACATAAGTTGTGAACCGCCACTTAGTCCAAATTTCTTTCACATGACATAAGTTGCGCGCCGCCAATAAAGGGTTAACACATACAGCAAGAAAGAGTTATGTTTCACTGATTTTCACTCATCCAAAGTCATTGACACTAGTCCTCCTGTTTCCATGGATAACAATAAGTTCAGTTTTCCCATCTTTCAGTTTCAGCTTTCTGCGAACCATTCAGATCTTAATATCCAGCATCAACATTTTCATTCTGTCCTTTATATCTCCCACATCATTTATCATAACATAGACTTGAGACACGTGTCATCAGCATAAAAATTATATGATAATAATCCATGGGCATGAAGAAGATATGCCAGACTCTATAGTGTACACATCAAATAAAATAGCGCCCAACACAGAACCCTGAGGCACCCCACACTGAAGAGAAACCAGATCAGACACAGCATCACCCACCATCACTGATTGAGTTCGACCAGACAAAAATTATTTAATCAAAGCAAGTGCCCTGTCACAAATTCCAGACTGCTGTAAGGCGTCTAGCAACAATGGATGATCAACCGTGTCAAAAGCAGCAGAGAAATCCAACAAGACCAATAGAGATGAATTAGCAGCACATCACTCCATCACCAGATCATTGTGAACCCTACAAAGAGCGGTCTCAGTAGAGTTATGTTTCTTATAAGCAGATTGAAGATGGGGAATAGTCCTGTTTGCCTCCAACACAGGTAGTAGCTGGTCTAGGATAGCACGTTCCATAATCTTAGAGAGGAATGACAAATTAGAGGCTGGGTGGTAGCTTGATAAGTCCTGCATGTCAAGATATGATTTCTTAAGGAGAGGATGTACAATAGCTGATTTCTCAGTCTGAGGAAATGTACCTTCAGAAAACAATTTTTTAATGATTCTACAAACAAGGTCGGCTACAGTTTCATAAACTTCCTGCAACGTTGATACATCAAGAGGATTGACATGACAATTGTGATATATATGATATATATGTTTGTATTTTGTATAGCTTATATTTATTGTTACTTTGCTATGTGAGCACATTTAAGGAATATTGTGACCTTTACATGTGGAAATTAGTTTTTTGTGGAAATAAATTCCAAGGATCAACTGGGGCCAGAAACAGCTATAGAGATGGCACATTATGTTAGGAAGGCCAAAGATCGGAGAGGTAGGCCATAGAGAGTAGGGGACAGTGGCTTGTCCCAGGGATGGTACCAGGATGTTCGGAACCTTCCAACTCTAGCTCTTCCCAAGCTTTCTGGTATCTAGCCAAAAAAAACTCTCCAACAATCTTACTTCTTCGCCTTTCCCTCCTCTTTTCCACATTGACACCACCACGGTCAAGCCTTCCTCTGTCAAAGCTGAACTCTTCGCTCAAAGTTTCACTTTAAAAAATCCACCTTGGATGATTCTGGTGTTATTCCTCCCTCTCCACCAAATATCATAATAATATCTCTTGCCTAATATCATAATCTCTTCTAAGGATGTACAGTACTTTCTGCCCTCTCTAGGCTTAATACTAAGAAGGCGTACGGACCGGATGGTGTTCCTCCTGTTGTACTCAAACAAATTTCTTCCATCCTGACTCCCTGCATAGGCAAACTCTTTCGTCTCTGTCTTTCTTCTAACGTCTTTCCTTTTTGCTGGAAATTTGCTCTCATTCAACCTGTCCCAAACAAGGGTGACCGCTCTCAACCCTCCAACTATCGTCTAATTGCTCTCATTTGAAACTATTCTTAATTCAAAATGTTGTAAGCATTTATCTTCCCATAATCTACTTTCAGATCGCCCATAAGGTTCCTTGAGAACCGCTCTACTGGTGATCTCCTTGCTTATCTTTCTAAGTCTTGGTCATCCTCCCTTCGGGACTTCGGTGAGACTTTTTCTTTTGCTCAAGTCATATTGAAAGCCTTTGATAGAGTCTTGCACAAATCTATAATTTCCAAACAACCCTCCTTCAGTTTCTATCTCTCTATCTGTGCCTTTGTCTCTAGTTTCCTTTCTGACCGTTCCATAGCTGCATTTGTGGACGGTCATCACTCACTTCGTCAATCTATCAACTCCGGTGCTCCTTACGGTTCTGTCCTGTCTCCAGTAATCTTTCTAATATTCATTAATGATCTCCTCAACTGTACCTCTTGTCCTATCTACTCATATCCTATTGACTCTACCCTACACTATTCATTTAATGTTTTACTTCAATCCAGCATACAATCACTCCAAAAGTCATTTAACAAGGAAATAGAATGCCTATCTTCTGATCTATCAATTATTTCTGAATGGAGCAAAGAAAATCTTGTTAATTCCAATGCCTCCAAGACCCATTTCTCCATTTAACTAACCGTCGCAATCTTCCACAAGACTCTACGTTATTCTTCAACAATACACAAATCAGTCCTATGACTTTGACTGCCTTACACTTCGTGTGTCCAGGCATTTTGACCCCAACGTTCCTTGAATTTGGGTCTCTGTCACTCTTTTGGCTTTGAGGGAGACACTCGATACAGGCAGCCTGCCCTCTGTCTCCTTCGTACACATAGCAAAAAATAAAAAAAACAAAATCGGCGATGTGGATTCCTTCGATGTCGGTTACCGATCAGGCTGACAAACGGTCAATGTTGTTTTAATATGGAGTTAAGTGTGAGAGGGAATAGAGGAAAATGTGCATGAAGATTCATTGTTTTGGCCAGGGGCATAATGGAAATTGTGGAGCATAACTATAACTTTGTGTATTTTGAAAATAATTACTAAAATAAAAACAAGGAGCATATTTTTTAGGATGATTATGAAATGACTCGTTTGCCAAACTGGTTTGGTTTACTCCAAAATCAAGGTATTTTGCTACAGTATTATCCAACTATACTGTGTAGCCATCAGTTGTGGGATTTTTTTTTTTGCAGTCGGATTTGGTTCGGTTCTGTAAAGTGATATTAAGATTCCCGCTCTGAATGAAGTTGATAGAGCTTGGTGAAACCTTTACTGTGAGAGTGGAAAGCCCTTATATCAACTGATTAGGTCAACCAAACACATATTACACAGAACTATGGTGTTTAAGGTATATATTTATATATTAATTGATGAATGCAATATAATACACATAATGTACGATAATGAGTAATGTAGGCACTTGTGGCACCATATCTTAATAATTACAAGTGGAAATACAATTTCTGCAAAGTTAAAGATCAGCAAAAGAACAATACATGCAATGAGTGAATTATGAATAAAAAAGATAATTATGAAGTCTAACCCCAAGAATGCAAGAGTGACACAAATCAAATTAATTTTTCAAGGGGGTCGTGGTAGCAGGATATACAGTTAAGAATGTCTGTAAGGCGATGACAGAGTGTGGTTTGTTTATAATTATCATCTCGGGGCCTAGGAAGGGTATTGGAAAGCCAGAGGATAATTGTAGCTATTGCATCCATCTAGATTTGATGCGGCCGGGCGTCATGTGTAGGGCAATTTTATTGTATTGGACTTCAGATAAATATGTGGCTCCTTCTCTGGGCTACCTCTGTTGATTGGCACTGATTATGTGACTGAGTTACTCAAGTCTGTGCCAATATAATCAGGCATAATCCGAATTAGCTACTAAAAAACGGGGGTTAATTAACTCCAACCGGAAGTTGACAGAGTTACAGAAGTTGTTGCTAAGATCGTCAAGCATATCACGATTGAGCTACTCAATGCGGGGGTTTGGTAACTCTGACCAGGAGTGACGGAGTTGCTCACGTCTGTGGCCAATATGCTCAAGCCTACCCGTATGAGTTACCCAAAATGGGGGTTAAGTAACTGTAACCAACAGGTGTGATGGAGATACATCAATGCCAAAATACTCAAGAGTGACCCGAATGAGTTACTGAAATCGGGGGTTAAGGTGACTCGCAACCAGAGTAACAGATTTGGTCATGTCGTGTGGCCGATATGTTCAGGCATACCAATGCGAGTTGCTCAATACGAGGGTTAGTTAACTGCAACCAACAGGTGTGATGGAGTTACTCACATCAATGCCGAGATACTCAGGTGTTGCCTGATTTATTTATTCAAATCAGGAGCTAGGGTGACTCATAACCAGAGTGACAGAGTTCCTCATGTCCTATGGCTCATATTCTCAGGCCTTAATCTCACATTTTAACAGAGAGGGAGCTGTTTGCGTTCAGCAGGTGAGTTGCCATTCAAGATGCTTCCAAGGAGGTCATAAACTTTTAACCTCCTCTTGCTGGTTTCTGCTCCGAGCCAGAATGTCTTGTTCCCACTCTTCAGGTAGATGGTTTATAGGTCTGTTTCACTCTGGTGTACGCAGGAGTAGCAAGATGAAAGGGAGCTGGGCTGGTTGGCCAGCTCGGGGATTCTCGAGGGACGTTGGGGGTGTGGTTTGACCCGTCACTCCTCTTTTCTTCTGAAGTTTGAACGAAGTCAAGGTCACAGAGGATGGGGCTGGCAGCTCTGTCTCCATAGATTTCATAGTTTTCGGGGCTGACTCCTTGATACTTCCGAATTTGAGCATCTGGATTTTGGCTTTCGGCATAGCGCCACCCCAATGGGTCTGGAAGTCACGACCTCATGACCTTTTCCAACGGTTTACATAAATATGCTTACCTAAACAAAAGTGGTGGGGGAAATAAGAAGATACCTTCTAGTGGTATCCACCACCTCCGGTAGATTAATTTTCTGCACTTCATATCGTACCTGTATGTTTGTCGTACCTTGCCTTAAATGCAGCAAACGTCGGTGCTGTTACAATTCTCTCCGGAAGAGCATTCCTTTGGTTGATGGTTATGATAGCTGTCGTATTTCTACCCTTCCTTTATCTTTCATTTATTACTATACAAGTCTCAATTGGTAGCTTCAATGATAATTACTTTATTATCAATATCCAAGAGACTTATAAAGGAAATAACAAATAGAATACAGTTAGTAATGCTCCTGTGATTATAAAGGATCTCTTTTCTATAGTATAATTATATGTTGAGAATCTTACTCTAAACTATGTAGATATATACACATATCTATCGTATATTTAAGTCTCGTTGTTTACTCTAGATGTCATTATAATTGCTATATTTATTGAGACATAAGAATCATGATAGAAGTAATTTATTTGGAGTATCTTTATATATTGATAAGAATATATTTCAGTTATAAAAACACAATTATGACTTTTGTTATTTATAATGTTTTTTTACTTTTTATGTAATTAAAGTTTATACATTGTTACACTTTCAAAATAATAGTTTCGCTGAGTTTGTTAATTTACTGAATAATTACCAAGACCGACTGGGATATTTTAACAAGTATTGTATGATATCAATCCTTTGTTTATATTTAACACATATAGTATGATCTCAAAACACCGTTTCCTAATAAATGTTTCCTAAATAAATGAATCCAACCACAGCTAACATCGGTTTTATTTATATTCTAATTGGTACTCACTATTAATATGTGTCGTGTGTGTCTGTGACAGGGACTCCTGATTATGAAGAGACCCATGATGGGACTTTGTCAGCTACGGGAACGTAGTGGTTGTGGTTGTGGTGGTTGGTCTGGTACTGACTGTTTGAATTCAATATCCTCCTTTTATAACAAAATCTACTAACTTTGTCAATACCATATTAGGTGAACTTCTATGCTTTATGTAATATAGACTCGTGGTGAGATGACAAACATATCTCAGAAATCATATAACTACCTATAGGTCTGAATAGGGTGTAAGGTCTGTATAGAAATGGTAATCTCTCTGGCCCTCTGGTAGCACGTATTGAGAGAGAGAACTCATTGTTCCTAATGTGCTTATAGCTTAAGGTTTGTAGAGAGGGGATTACTCTGTAGTTCGTACTATCATCAATGTTCTCTCTATTCTGATAAACATTCATTATTTCACTTATTCTCTAGTTTTAATGGTTATAACTTAGTATCTATATCTTTATTTACATGGTTCCTTAACCCAGTGAGACCCAGCGTCGCACATGATGCGTCGGCAGTGTTTGATCACCATCTCCCAGCGACGCATCACGTGCGTCCGACATATAAAAAACACTTACGTGGCTCGTAAGGTAGGAAATAGCGGGAGAATAGGAGGGGGAGGTACCGTAGTGTGTGTGGGAGCCGGGCCAGTAGGTGTGAGCGGGCCGAGACAGCCGCGCGGCTGGTGGTGGTGGGCTTAGTGGGGATACTTTACACCCTTAGTTTACCGCCACTTTGAACCTTCATTACTCCGGTCGTATGGGAGCTAGAGGCTTGAGATTTATGTGAGACACTCCTTAGGATGTATGCCGTACATTGCCATACTCAGTTTTCACCCTAGTGCTCCCGGGCGGGTGGTCATGCGGGGGAGACGAACTTTTGACCCCCCCCCCCCGCCCCCCAAATGACTGAGGTGAGTTTTATTTTATTTTTGTCTTCATTTCTCACCATTCTCTTCCATTTTGGCTCAACACATTTTTTTGAGGCTCCCCCCCCCCCCCACCCCCCCCGGCCCCCCCCCCCCCCCAAAAAAATATCCGAGGTGATTTTTTTTGTTTTTTTTTTCATTTCTCATCCTTGTCTTCCATTTTAGCAAACAAAAAAAAAGAAGTGAAAATGGCTTGGGACTGGGGTGAACAAAATATTATAACTAGCCGGGGCTCAACGGGTTAACCCTTTCGCTGTGGGTGACGTTCTGGAATGTTTTGGCAAGTTACAGCAATTTCCAGTTTTAAAAGCCTGTAAAAAACGTAAAAATCGAGTGTCAGTGGGTGGGAGCGTGTGGGGCCCACCTCAGACCCTCAGAGCACCGAGCGGCTCACTGAGCTTGGCTGTGTCTCGGGCGAGTCTCTCTCTGTCTCTCTCATAAGTGCAGCCAAGCGAGCGAGTGTTACATAATAGCGGGGTTCCCACGTTTCACTGGGATCACTGCGGGTTAACCAGACCACGTATATGGTCCGTTCTGGTGTCATTTTGAAGCTATTTTCGCCTAGTTTTCGGCAGAATACACTTCATTTAATGCAGATGCTTGATTTATCATTCAGGAGTGCCTGAATATGCCCTAAATAGCCCAAAAATAGCCGCAGCCAATGGGTTAATCACTAGAAGAAGAATTTATGTTGACATCATCTGGTCTCGACATGACTTCCCGGGGATGTAGCCTACGTCCGCGCTGGCCAATCATTGTAGGAAGTTGGGGACCCTCGTCTGGTGAGAGGGGCGACAGTGCAGGAACAGAAGTGATGGGTGGAGATGCTGTAATCTGGTTTACGTTGATCACCGGCGACGGTAGCGTTGTTTCGGAGTTCTGCTGCTTCTTGATCTCCTCTGCTCGATGTGTACGGCACGGTGTAGATTATGTAGACTGCTCCTACTAGCACTAGCATAACAGCTAGTACTAGTGTCGTATGCCGGGTGACTTGATGTCGCTGAGGATGCCGTACCTCGATCCTTTTCGCGATCACGGCTAGTTGCAGTAGATCCATTGTAGACATGCTTGGAGGTGGTAGATCTCGTAGCTGTAGAATGGTAATGTTGACTTCTCGCAGTATGTTGTGGGTGTGCTGGGATAGATGAAGAGACACATGCATAGGTGATGCTTGTATATATGTCTCTTCTCGCTGTCTCTTCCCCATAGCCGGTAATTGAAGAATTGGGCTACGTGCTCCACAACCATCATTCAGCTTGAGAAGTCCCAGATTATGTGTTATCTGTTTTTATATTGCAAGTGTAGTGGATGGACAAGCAAGAGTAAAAGTAATTTGAATAGGGGTTGAATATATCCATCCTTCATTGAGTTTAATAAAAATAGGAGCGAAACTATAAAGTATATTAGTATGACATAATGTCGGGTGTACTTTACCATTAAGAAATATAGCAACTTCACAATTAGGGGTGTGAATACTATAAAGAGGACCGGTTGGGGGCATATACAAAATTTGTTATGTGCCTTGTAATGGGAAAAAGAATTATACATTGCATACGCATTCCGGTCTTCAGAAATGGCTAAAAATTGATTTTATATGTCAACTTGTAAGTACAAGTGTGTCTTGGGCGCTGGAAAAGGTAAAGTATGTATTTTAAAAAACATCAAAGGTATGTGCTGGTTGTCCACAGGGGTACAATTAAATAAAAATAAAATATGTGATTAGCAATGGTTGGCTTGGAAACAACTATTATTGTATCTCTATAGAAACTTACCTATTCTGGTCTTGCTGGGTACAATAATCCTGGTGAATTCAATGAAGCCTCTGATAAAATTTCAAGCAATTTATCTGTGGGCATTAAATATGGAGAAATTTTAGATTCTAACATCTGATCCAATCCAATTTTAATGTTATTTACGTCAGCATAAATATCAGACAATACTATTTGTAATGATAATAAATTACCAATTAAATCTGATTAATCCTCCAACTCTTGTAACTCATTTCCAACTCGTGTGACAATGTTTAAGATATTGCGATTGCTATTATGTAGCCTATCAAGTGCATAATTTAAAGATTCCATTCGTCTAGTAGTTATGTTCAAAATTCTAGTATGTACATTTAATTGCTTATGTTCATCTTCTGTAACGACTTGTAAATTGCCTAATTTATCGTGAACTGCATCAATTTGATCTTGTGTTGATATACCGAAAAGAGAATTAGCTAGAGATCCCACAAAATCTATTGCTCCTCGTTTATTGCGCTTGGATGTCGATGATCTACTCTCTACCGGACTTTCGGACATGACATAACGTATGTAATTATGAAAATCTTGTTCAATCCTATTTAATTCATGTACAATCGATTTGATCCAGTTATCCCGTTTTCCATTTTCCTCCACTAATTTGGGGCTATGAGCTTCAGAATATAGTATAATGTCCTGAACAAAAATTCGAGCTAAACGTAGAGGGAGTAACACAGTTGTAGTGTCAATTGGGTAAGGAATGACATAAGTATTTCCCGTAACCACCAATCTCGCCTCTTCAGTAAAGATGACTGGATTACGGAACGTTGATTCATCCGTATCCGCTGCGGGACAGACGATTGCCAAGAAACCCAGGATTACCTGGAAGGTAAACAACATCATTATTTTGTACACTACTATTTTCTATATTCAAGGGGACGGGGCATTATATACGGCAAAGGTTGTACTCTACTATGTGATCGTAGAGAATATCTAGGAATATTATGTACAATATCATCATCAATATTATTACCTACTCTATCATCCTCATACTCACTCTCACTCTCACTGTCATCGAGAATTAAGTGAGGATCATTCATATTGCTAGAACTATCAGTTTTGGGTATATCCGAGTGTATTGGATAAGCACTTCTTACATTCAGATTGTCGCGAGCTAGCAATGCCTCTTCCGGCACAATTCGGACACGATCAGTGTGAATTGTCACTGCGCGATTATCGTTAATGCGACGTAATTTAATTACTACATCACTTACTTTCTCCACTAATCTATACGGACCGCTGTATTTCGGTTGCAGTTTTTGTCTTTCATTTTTTCGTGGAACAACTTTGACAAATATTCTGTCTCCCGGCTTGACGGCTTTGACTTTATTTCTCTTTTGGTTTCTCTCATTTTCTTCTTGACCCTCTTCTAGGTACTTCTTACATCTTTCATACGTCCTGTTCATCTTGATTGCTACTTCATTTTTGTAGTCTTCGAGGTTGTAACTGAAAGTTTGACTTGACAAGATCGTTTGATATGGCATCTGTGGATCACGATGATACAATAAGAAAAATGGTGAGTCTTTGATCACTCGATTATATCCAGAATTATAAGCAAAAACTGCATATGGCAACATTGAAGACCATATTCCTGAATTACCATCTACGAGTGTCCTCAAAATCCTCACAACAGTTTGATTTACTCGTTCAACTACGCCGTTTGCGCTTGGTCGGTAAGCCGTGGTACAGGTATGTTTCATATTTAAGAGCGCTGTAACTTCATCAAAAGTACTTGTGAATTATTTTCCTTGATCTGATACAGTCCACACAGGGGTACCATGTTTTAATATGACATTTTCCACAAATGCTTGAGCAGTGGATTGAGCAGTTTTGTTATGTAAAGGCACTGCTATAAGATAACGTGTAAAGACGTCTATGATAGTCATGATATACTTATATCCTGTAGAAATATGTGATTCATCTGGTGAATCGGCATGTGAGTCAGGCAGGGGCAATTAAGTCAATATGAACTCTTTGAAATGGTGCATTGGGTAATGGGTATCTTTTATAGGAACCTTGTGCGTCCATTGGGGCCTTATAAAGGATACAGTTCCGACATGCGCTAACGTTTGCTGTGACACTCTTGCGCATACTGGGCCAATAACAAAATGATTGAAGTCGATGCATCGTTGCTCTAACCCCACCATGTCCTGCTATTGGATGATCATGGGTTAGAAACAGGGCCGCTAATATGTGTGTATCCGGACAAATAACTCGATTATGTGAGCTGCCTTTCTCGTTCCCGTTAAACGGACGAATATATAAGAGATTTGTCTCGTCTTGAAGAATTAGATCTTCAAGTTTGGCCTTAAGATTTGACTCTAAATATTTACGTTCCTTTGTAGTGACACTGGCCAGTGGTTTACTTTGTAGTAGGGAAATAACTTTGCCATATATAGGGTTATCGTATAAATACGATAGAATATGACTCTTTTGTGATCTCGTATGTCTGTGACGTCACAATCTCTCCTACAGCACTACGTAGGACGGGTAGATCGTATATTATAAGATTGTAAATAAGTTAAGTTATAAAAGGCCTAATATGCTATTAAGCAATATTGCCATGGTCTTCTGTAGTATATATGAATTTATAGTATATATTAATATAATTTATCGTATAGAGCAACCTACTGTAGATGCGGTAGGATAATTTGGGCTCCTGGCAGTTTGCCAAGGCAGCAAGGTGTGCTTTTGAGGTACGTCAGAGCCTTCACGAACACCAACCAGTCAACATCTAATTTTTCCGCCCTCAGTTGATCGAGCTTTTGTGCCTCTAATCACAATACACATACAGCAACACACTCAGCTAAACCATCACGACGCTCTCATCTACATCATGACTGACTGATAGATAAGCATAAATTATAATAATCATGTCCATTCCCATGTAATCATTTATTCTTTCTTTAACTTGACTCGAGTCTTGGGACCAAAGTCTCGTCCCCATTGTCCACTGCCATATTGGGTAAAACGTTCTCCCTTGCCTCATTGCCACGTGGAACTATTGTTGAGTTAATTCCTGGCTAATATTAACCCTTATTACCCTATATATACATTTATTATGTGAGACCTTTGGATATAAATTAGCTTGTTTCAGATTGAATTCAATTTAGATATAGAGTAGTTTTCATTTAGATTGATTTTATTTGATCCATTATAGCTTAGTAATATTTAACTTCCATTGATAGTTTACCACATTGGTGCCCAGACCCGGGAATTAGCTACCAGTAAGGGATTCTTAGGCAATGAACAAGGGGACATATAACAGGATGCAGGAACAACTCTATGATAAACTGGCAAGGCTAGCCAAGCGATGGTTAGAGCCGGAATGCAGGGTCACATCGTTGTGCCTGCCTAAGTCCTGCATCCCACCCATCATCTTTCCCCAATAATTTTCTTTTCCGTTTCAGACTTCCTGTGACATATGACCTGACCTAACATTTCTTCTTGTTCAATATGATCCATTAGCAGGTATTGCTATTTAGTGTACTATTTTTTCTCCATAACATAGAAGTCCGCCGGTTGGCGTCTCTTAACCCTTTCAGACTCATATGACGCAGAGGTTGCCAGATTAGCAATAAGAAATAGTTCTCTCACTCTTATAATTACCTCTCTAAAATTAGTTTTCTGCCCACAGCTAATTCAAAGACAACTGCAGAGGTTGAAGTAACTAAACTAAAGGTTTCTAAATACCCCTGATGGTAACAAAGGTTTTAAAGTATCCCCAATAGGCTCAAAATCGCGTCATATGTCGGAGAGGGTTAATTAGACTATTATTTGGCCGTTGTCTTTGTAACGTAATATTTAGATACATAGCCTATAGGCTCGCATGCAAAATGGATAAAAACGATAAAGAGACACCGTCTAGTGGGGTGCTGATCAAAGCCCCTAAAAATCAAAGGGCGGGACTTCGGGGAGTAATAAATAGGCTAATTGTGGACTTAAACACTTTCATCAGTACTGCTGAACTAGAGGAATTGGAGGCTAGATTAGATAACGTCCAGGCTACCCACGGTCGTATTACGGCTCTGAGTGAGGTGATTGTGGCTGACATGATAGAGGAGGAAGAGATAGATACAGAGTGTGATAATCGCGCCCTCTATGACGAACCTGTCTTTAGAGCGAAGCGCCTATTACAGCGTGCTGTCGCAAGTAAGAAGGGAGGCGATAATGAGGCCCATAGAAGGGCTGACCCAAAACATACTGTACACCTCCCAAAGCTCAATCTTCCTACATTTGGGGGCAAGTTAACCGAGTGGTTAGCTTTCTGGGACGTATTTCGATCTACGGTTCATGAATCCTCTTTGGATAATGTCCGCAAGTTTCACTATCTGAAGGGACAAATGGAAGGAGAGGCCTTACATTTAATAGAGGGTTTTGCAGTAGTGGGTGGTAGTTATCTTGAAGCGGTACACTTATTAGAGTCCACATACGGGGATAGAGAGCAGTTGAAGATGGCCCATGTCGTTGCCTTGTTGGGGCTCACAGAACCACAGTATAAGGTTGATGAGTTGACAAACTTCAGGGCAAATATGGAGTGCCATACTCGATCGCTAGATACCCTAGGGCTTACCACGCAGGAAATGATAGTCATTATCTTGCGTCAGAAGCTTCCTATGGCAACACTTGATAAGGTAAGATCATTTGAGCTGGGGGAGTTCAAAACTCAGTTCAGTAAGGAGATCAATAATCTACAGTTGAACAAAGGGAGAATGTATGAGTCGGGAGGGAGTGAGAATGTTGAGAAGAGGGGAACAGTAAGCATGACAGTGGGGACTAAAGAAAAGAAAGAGGGTGCGTATAAGAAACCTGCTCAGATTCTATGTAAGCTATGTAACAACAAACATAAATGGAGTTTCTGCATAAAATACCCAACAAATGAGACAAAACTAGCACAGGCGAAAAGATTGAAGCTATGTGTAGGTTGTCTAAGTAAAGAACATGGTAAGCAGGGACAATGTACTGCTACATACTTAAGGCCCTGTCGCCACTGCAAAGGACATCACTTTGATAAGTTGTGTCCTACAGCAGATAAAGTCAAAGACGTCAAAAATGAGGGTACTACAACTGTGGCACTAGGTAGCACGCAAGACACCACTATATTGCCCACAATACAGATTCCCATGGAAGGTAATGACATTAACAATGTTTGTCGGGTACTTCTAGATCAAGGATCTCAACGTTCCTTTATAAAGAGGTCCGTATTAGTGGGATTGAAGCACCGAATCGTAGGGGCTGAGACTCTTCGATTACAGGGCTTCACAGGGGTTACTGATAAACAAGACTACGAGATAGCGGAGATTTCATATTTCTATCGTAAAAACCGGTACTTTATAACTTGTATCATAGTAGACACCCTACCAGAATATGTATCTGTGGGTGTGAAGAAGGTGGAACACGCATTACGTAGCAAAGGGGTTAACTTGTCAGATCCCATGGGAAATCAGAGTGAGGTGCATGTTCTACTTGGTGTGGATCATTATTATGAAGTAGTATACCCTGGATTTAAAAAGATGTGTGGTGTAATTTTAATCCCCACTAAATTTGGATACTGCATGAGCGGAAAGGTGCATACTACACAGTCAAAGGTCCTGGTCGACACGGTCTCGATATATAGAGTCAATGTAACCGTGGCAGAGGAGTTGGGAAGGGAGGATTCCCAACCTAGTGACCCTAAGATGGCTGCCGAGTTCGACCTGGAACGACTGTGGAGATTGGATCACATAGGCATTAATCCTATAGAGACTGATTATGACTCGGAAGTTGCGCTACAAAGGTTTGACGAGTCTGTGTGCTACTGTGCCTCAGACAAGCAATATAAAGTTAGTTTACCCTGGAAAAACAGTGAGATAAGCCTGCCTACCAACTATGGTTTGGCATTAGGTCGCTTGCGCGCATTGCAGCGGAAATTGTCTAACGAACCGAGCACGCGCCAGGCGTATGACGATGTATTTCGGAGTTATGAGGATAGGGGCTTTATAGAGAGAGTCGATGTCAAGGAACCGTGTAAGAAGGGTAGGGTTCACTATCTGGCCCATCATGGGGTAAAGAAAGACAGCGTCACCACACCAATACGGGTGGTGTATGACTGTTCTGCCCACCAAGGACAACAACCCAGTCTAAATGACTGCCTGTTGACAGGTCCGTCCATGGTGTCGGACCTGTCCCAACATCTTTTTTTTTTTTTTTTTTTTTTTTTTTTCTTAAGAGACAATGAACGGAGGAAGGAAAAACACAGATAAAACAAAAAGGTCCATGTGCCTAAAGGCATCCTCCATTCATAAAATGTTTGTAACAACTGGATTTAAACATTTGTTGATTGTAAGTTTGTGGAAAGCAATTCGAGGGAAGTGAATTCCAAAGAGTAGTAGCTCTGGGGATAAATGAATTCTGATAAGCAGAAGTTCTGCATTGTGGAGGAGAAAGTGTAAATTCATGGGCGCTCTCAGCTGCCCTAGTTCTACGGGGAAAGATGTGGAGAGGCGGCACAATTGAAGCAAGTTCCTCGGAACAATTGCTGTGAAAATATCTGTAGAATAATGCAAGGGATGCAACGTTGTTGTTGTTGTTGTTGTTCCCTAAGCTGCCTGGCCGAACAGCCCCGAGTCCCTGAGAAAGGCCATGGCCACGATCGGGCTTTCCCACAGAGCTCTCATTGAGTGTAGATTGTGTTGTTGGCGTAAGTGGTTGTGTGAAATGCAGTCTTCTATGATGTGTTTAATGGTATGGGGTGCTGTGTTACATCCCGGGAGCGTCGACAACGTAGTCATCCAGTCTCTTCTGATAGCTCAGGAGAGCTGGATGGTGTCCGCATCTCAGCCTGGCCAGGTGGACTCTGTCCTCGCGAGGAAGGAGGATTCGGAAGGATGGATTTCGGGAGGTCGTGCATGCAGCTGTGTTGTGTCTGTGAGTGAGTTGATGGATCGGTGAGAGATATGAGTATGGATGTGCTTCTGGAAGTTGGTTCGGGGTGGGCAGGGAGGGAGAGAGGACAATAATTGTGTGTGATACCGGTGCTGGGTGTTGTTTTTGATATTCTTGGTGTCTGTGGGTGTGTTGCCATGTAGTTTTAGTGGGTGGTCTTGGTTTCGTGGAGCTGCTGCCAGGAATTGAGTACCTCTCATGTCCCAGATGGTCTTTGACTTTGAGGATTTTGGTTTCTTGATGTAGGTGATCTGTGGGTGCAGTAGCTGTGCAGCCTGTAATGATCTTCAGGGCTTTGTTTTGAATAGTCTGTAAGGTCTTTGATGTGTTTCAGCTAGGTTAGAAGCCCAGGCTGGGCTTGCGTATTCCATCACTGATCTTATGTATTGTTTATATACTGTGGTGGTAGTTTCTTTGTTGTGTCCAAATTTTGTGTGAGCAAGTGACCTGAGGGCGTTAAGTCTGGGTGTCAGTTTCTTTTTAAATGTTTGTGGTGTGCTGTTTGAATGTCATATGAGTATCAGATGTTACTCCTAGGATTTTGGGTGTGTGTGTATGTGTTAGGGGTGTGTTGTTTATGGTGAGTTGAGGGATGTATTCGTGTTCTCCTGTCCAACTTGTGAGCAGGGTTGCGGTGGATTTGGCTGGGGCTAGATTAAGTCTGTTTGTAGTGCACCAGCCATGTAGTGTGTTGAGATAGGGTTGAAGGAGATCTGTTGCTCTTTTTGGGTCATGGTGTGTGCATGTGAGTGTTATGTCATCTGCATAGGAGGCTAAGTTTATTTGGGGCTTATTGGGTGTAGTTATATCGTGCATGTACAGATTGAAGAGTGCGGGCGATAGGAACGGATCCTTGTGGGACTCCGTTTGGAAAGTTTCTGATTTTAGATGACTGGACCGGCAAAAGATACGTGTGCACATCTGCCTGCTAGAAGTTGGCCAGCCACCGTTTTGTGTTGTTGTGCATGTTTGTGTTGTAGATTTTTGTTTGTTAGGTTGTGGGGGGATGGCATCGAAGGCTTTACTAATGTCGAGTGTGGCTAATAGTGATCTGTGTGGTGGTCTAGCTGAATTGATGCCGTCGAAAGCTCTTTGTGTAAGGTCTGTGAGAAGAGTGTTTGTGGAGTGCAGTGGCCTAAAGCCATGTTGTGTTGGAGCTAGGGGTAGGTCAGGTGTAATTAGTTGTAATACTAGGCGTTCCATGACTTTGGAGGGGGAGCAAAGGAGTGTGATGGGGCGGTGCGAGGAGGGTAGCGTGGGGTCTTTGTTTGGGTTTTGGGGAAAGTGATGGTGATACCATGCTGCCAAATGTCTGGTATTGTGTTGTGTTGAATAGCTGTAGTTTGATATGTTAGTGAGTGCTTGTATGCCTTGTGGTCCCAGGTGTCTGAGGTGTATGTTGCTTATGTTGTCTAGGCCACAGGCGGGGTGAGTGCTTGAGATTGTTGGATGATGCCTTTGTCTGGTGATTGTGTGAAGGGTATATAGTCAGGGTCTGTGGGAATTGTCTCTTACGTCGGATGACACGTCGGTCGTCTTTGTGAGGTTTTAGGTGGCTGACATGTGAAAAGTGATTGATGAGAGTGTTTGCTTGTTGTTTACATGAAGGAGTAGAGTCTGTTGTTGTGATTGCAGCATGTGATTGTGTTGTGTTGCTGTTGGAAAGTGTGATGCTGTTTAGTGTTTTGTATAGTTTTTTTTGGGGTTTGTTTTGTGATCAAGTGTTTGTAGGAAGTTATTCCAATTTAGTTTTTGTTGTTCTTGTATTTTATTGTTAGTTTGGGTGTTGAGTGCTTGAATTTGTTGTGTGATGTCTTGTGTGTGGGGTGCTGGGGAGTGTTCAGTATGTCGCGTTGTCTGATGAGGTTTTGAATTTCTGGTGTGAAGTTGGGGTTGTTTTTTTTTCTGTTACCTCTTGGAATGTGTTTCTTGTCAGCGTTTTGGATAGTTTTATTGAGTATGTGTACAGCATTGTTGATGTTTTAGTGATGGGTGTACTGTTTAGAGTTGTGAAGTGTTGTTCTGTCTCATTTGTGAATGCTTCCCAGTTAGCTCTTTTATAATTGGTGTATGTGTGTTTGTGGCTAGCTGGGGTGAGTCTGGTTTTGGTGGTGATAATGATCGGGAGGTGGTCAGAGCCTAAGGTTCTGACCACCCTCCAGGATGTTGTGGGGGCGAGTTCTGGGGAGCAAAAGGTGATGTCTGGAGATGATGGGTTATAGAGGGCTTGGTGAGGAATATGGGTATGTTGATGGATGTCGTTAAGGATGATGAGGTTATCGGTTTGGTTGGGGGATGCAACGTTTCTTCGTATGGCTAATGTAGGAAGGTCCTGTGTGATTGCAGGGTTATTGATTAATCTAATAGCTTTATTTTGAATTTTGTCCAACTGCCTCAATGCAACCACTCCACTTCCACCCCACAGAGGTGAACAGTAATCCATCTGAGAGCGCACATGACTTTTATCTATTACGGCCAACTGCTCGTCAGTGAAGAATTCTCGAACTCTGTACAGGAGTCCCAGTTTTTTAGAGGCATTCTTAGCAATGCTTCTAACATAATGTGTCCAGCTCAAGTTAGTAGTTAATGTTACACCGAGAATGTCAATACTAGGGGAAGTGGAATATTTACATCATTAAAAAATATATGGGAGTCAGTGAGATTCTGTCGGTTAGAAAATTGAATGTATTTGGTTTTCTGTGCATTAAAGGAAACTAGATTCTTTTGTCCCCATTCATTAATTCTAGAAAGGTCCTTGCAGTGTTTATTTTTGAATTTATAAGATCGGGTTGGGTGAAAGAATTGGTAAATGTGAAGGAAACTGTGGATGTTTGAGTCATCTGCGTAGGAATGTATTGGATTATGAGTGGTAGATATGAGATCATTGATATGAATGAGGAAACAGAGTTGGGGCCAAAACTGATCCCTGGGGAACACCAGCATTTTATTGAGTGAAATTGAGAATAAGGCCATCTACCATTACACGTATTTTTCTGTTATGAAGATAAGAAGAAATTAGTGGAACTAATGATGCAAGGCCGTAGTGTGACATCTTCGACAATAAGGATTGATGCCAGACTCTATCAAATGCCTTTGATATATCCAGTGCTATTGTATGTGTTTCACCATGTTGGTCTGTAGCTTGGTTGATTTGATGCGTAGAAGGCAAAGAATGTCTGCAGTTGATCGACATCGTCTAAAACCATATTGCCTATCACTGATTAATTTATTATTCTCCAGATGCTTAATTATGTGATTATTTAATATAATTTCAAAAACTTTGCCAAGAGTGGAAGTTATAGCTATTGGTCTGTAGTTTGATGGATCTGAAGAGGCACCTTTTTTAGGAACTGGATGGATGTTTGCTTCTTTCCAGGGTACTGGGAAGCATGAGGTATAGTACCCAGACGGAAAAATTTTGCCATACAGGAGCGAGCACCAAGGAGCATTCTTAAGTACTATTGGAGGAATTTCATCTGGACCAGGAGCCTTATCTACTGAGAGATTCTGCAAAATAGTTTTGACATGTCTGGTGTGGATCTTAAGTGAGGGAATAAGTACAGGGACATCTTGATTTATTTCATCTAAGGTTGAGTTGGTGGAGAAAATATCTGCAAGAAGGTTAGCTTTACCTCGTGGGTCACTTACAAGATTGCCAGTTGGAGATTTTAATGGTGGAATGGATGAAGCAGTAGTGAAGTTGGATTTGAATGAGTTAAGAGTAGACCAAAATATTTTGTTATCATTTGGATTATTTAGAAGTTTATTTGCCTGCTTATGGAGAAAGTTTGATTTAGTTAGGTTTAATACAGTTTTGGCATGATTTCTGATGTCTCTAAAGTATTAAAGGCTTCATGTGTTTTTGATCTTGTGTATGCATTGTAGGGTATTGCTTTTTGTTCAGTTACTCTAGCACAATTATGGTCAAACCATTTAGGTGAATTAGATCTTTTACTGTACTTTGATGAGGAATAAAAGTTTCCATTCCAATTTTTTACAAAATCTTGTATGTGGCTCAAGGTGGGAGTGTGCATCATTAGAAAAGAAAGAGTCCAGGGAATATCAATAAAGAAACCTTGAAGACCCTCCAGTCTGCCCTATCGTAATGCCATTTTAGTCACCAAAACAGGTTCAGAGTGGGAAGGTGTGGTAGGTGATAGACAGGTGGCCTGTATCAGACAGTGATCAGAAGATCCAAGTGGGGACCTCACTGTAACATCATAATTTTCTGAATTGGTTGTTAAAAATAAGTCCAGTAGGTGGGAATTATGATTAGGATTATCTGGTACACGGGTGGGTTGGTTGACTAGTTGAATGAGATTAAATGAGTCTGCAAATAGCTCACATTCAAGACCAGCATCATCAGTCCTGGCTGAATGAGTGAGCCATTCAACATTATGGACATTAAAATCACCCAACACAGTGATTTCAGAAGAAGCATTTAAGTTGAGGACACTGAGTTGTTGCGGTTTAGGCTGGGGAAGTACGCCTATACCAGTGACATCGAGAAAGCATTCTTGATGATCAAGCTAAAGGAGGAAGATAGAGATGTTACCCGCTTTCTTTGGTTCGGCGACATTAGCGACTCTGAAAGTCCCATCATAATATACCGTTTTCGGGTTGTACTCTTTGGGGCCACTTGCTCGCAGTTTTTGTTAAATGCCACAATCAGAAAACATCTAGCTGACACTCATGAGGACACAAGTAAACTTTCTCGCGGATTATACATTGACAATTTGCAGGGTACTAGCAATAGTCAAGATGATTTGTTATATGCATACTGGCAAGCACGCAGATTGTTTGCGGATGCACATCTATTTCTCCGCGAGTGGGTTACTAATAGTGAAGATCTTCAGAGTTTAATACAAGTGGATGGTACGGCATCTCTTAACCAGGAAAAGTCCAGAAATTTGGGGATGATCTGGCAACCTAAACATGACATACTAACTTTTCAAACAAGGTCTTTTGCTCAGCAGACAGGAGCGCACACAAAAAGAAGTCTGTTGAGCAAAGTTGCGCAATTTTTTGATCCCTTGGGTCTAGCATTACCCGTTACCATAAGAGCTAGGATTCTAATGCAGGAAGTTTGGAGACGTAAAATAGGATGGGATGACAGTTTGCCCGAGGACCTGAATGACCAAGGGACATTTTTGTTGAATGAATATGCCATCCTATGTACTAAACCTATACCTCGTAAAGTGGCGGCGTTCGGTGACGTTACGTTACACACGTTTTGCGATGCTAGCGCCACGGCATACGGGGTAGCCATATATGTTGTTACTTCATTTGGGGCACATTTAGTTACAGCCCGGGCCAAGGTAGCCCCGGTTAAAAAGGTAACTATCCCTAAAATGGAATTGACTGCCATGCTGCTATTAGCACGTCTGGTGCAACATGTACGCGCAGCATACGAGAGCGAATTAAATATTGAAATCGTTCATGTATGGTGCGATAGTCAGGTCGCACTCAACTGGATACATAGCAAGAAGTCTCTGCCAGTTTATGTGCGGAATAGGGTAGATGAGATTAGAGCCCTTTTGCCAGACGTTGCTTATCATTATGTAAATACAAAGGAAAACCCTAGTGATCTCATAACTAGGGGTATAACGGCTAGCCAGTTAATGAAGTCCGAATTGTGGTGGCATGGTCCAAAGTGGCTGCTCCATGAAAGTGAATGGACGATATGGCATGCTGTTGGTGAGGGACTTCTGCCACTGGAAACAGTGGCAGTTACAGCCCAACCAAATGAGCCACCGGGTCCTATCATGAAGTGGGCAAGATTCGGTGACTATAATAAGCTAGTCAGAGTTGTAGCTTGGGTGTTGCGATATGTATCCAATCTCAAGCTTAAAGTAACGGGCCAACTCTGCAACAGGGGTCACAACATTGATGCTCGTGAATTTAAAGCAGCTGAAGTAACTTTGATCAAATGGGTTCAAATAGAAACCTTTTCCAATGAATTAGAATCCTTGAAAGGCTCGAATAAGACATTAATGCCTAATATAGTGCGTCAACTAAGGCTGCACCTAGACAATGGCCTCATCAGGTGTGAGGGTCGCCTGAAGTGGTCGGGTGTACCAGACGGCACAAACCGACCTATACTTATGCCAACAAGACATCACGTTACTGATCTATTGATCATACGTGCACATAGGGAAGTAAAACACTACGGGGTATGTCATATTATATCAAATTTACGTCTCACATGGTGGATACCCAGAGTTCGACAAGTAGCTCGACGCGTAGTGAGAAAGTGTGTAATATGCCAGAGACTAAAGGGTAAACCATATGCAACTGGACCAGCTCCACCTCTACCTGAATGCCGTGTAAAGCACGTAGAACCTTTCCAAGCGGTAGGATTAGATTACACAGGGGCATTGAAGACGAGGGAGCATGAGAAGGTTTATATATTATTGTTTACCTGTGCGACGTCTCGAGCGGTACACCTAGAACTATGTGATAATATGTCTAGCGAAGAATTTATGCTGGCGTTCAGACGGTTTTGTGCCCGTCGTTCATTCCCTCAACTCATTCTTAGCGACAATGCTCCCACTTATGTCCAAGCATCAAAATATCTAAAGGATATGAGTAGTGATCCTACTATCATCACTTTTTTGGGAGAGAAGAAGTGCGAATGGAGGTTCATTCCAGTTAAGGCACCTTGGTTTGGTGGAATATGGGAACGATGTGTCGGCATAGTAAAGTCAGGACTAAGAGCGGTTGTAGGACGTGCTCTATTAAAGAAGAGTGAGTTGACGACAGTCCTCACAGAGATAGAGGCAGTCGTGAATGATAGCCCGCTTACATATGTGTACACCGACCTGCAAGAACCACTACCATTAACGCCAGCTCACTTGCTATATGGAAAACCATTGACTGCGTTTCCATCTGATTTTCAGTCCATAGTAGAGTTAGAGGATCCCTCGTTGTACTCTGAGGTAGCGGTGTCTAAGAGATACCAGTATATATCCAGGATAATCGAGGATTTTAGGAAACGGTGGATTAGTGAATATCTGCTAGCATTGAGGGAAAGGAGTGTTACTCCCTCTGGTAGACCAACGGCACCTACAGTTGGCGAAGTTGTTTTAATTAAAGAAGATAGTCCTCGTTTATACTGGAAATTAGGCCGTGTGTTGGAGGTATACAAGGGGCCAGACTCTGTAGAGCGGGTGGCGCTATTGAAGACAGCCACTGGAACTACTGTTCGTCCTATCGCACGTTTGTACGCTTTGGAGCTCGATTCCGCATTGCAATCTGACGCTCCACCTGTTATTGCTGGGTCCGAGGATTCTCAAAGGAACGATTCACCTCTTACTGATGGTGATCACTCTCGGACCGGGACGCGTCCCAGACGCGCTGCTGCTGGCGCCGTCGACTTGTGGCGTCAGAAGATAGCCTCTGGGCAACTTTAGGTTTAAGGTGGGGTTCAGGTCTTTTTTGTGGGGAGAGTGTATCGTATAAATACGATAGAATATGACTCTTTTGTGATCTCGTATGTCTGTGACGTCACGATCTCTCCTACAGCACTACGTAGGACGGGTAGATCGTATATTATAAGATTGTAAATAAGTTAAGTTATAAAAGGCCTAATATGCTATTAAGCAATATTGCCATGGTCTTCTGTAGTATATATGAATTTATAGTATATATTAATATAATTTATCGTATAGAGCAACCTAGATGCGGTACGATAATTTGGGCTCCTGGCGGTTTGCCAAGGCAGCAAGGTGTGCTTTTGAGGTACGTCAGAGCCTTCACGAACACCAACCAGTCAAAATCTAATTTTTCCGCCCTCAGTTGATCGAGCTTTTGTGCCTCTAATCACAATACACATACAGCAATACACTCAGCTACACCATCACGACGCTCTCATCTACATCATGACTGACTGATAGATAAGCATAAATTATAATAATCATGTCCATTCCCATGTAATCATTTATTCTTTCTTTAACTTGACTCGAGTCTTGGGACCAAAGTCTCGTTCCCCATTGTCCACCGCCATATTGGGTAAAACGTTCTCCCTTGCCTCATTGCCACGTGGAACTATTGTTGAGTTAATTCCTGGCTAATATTAACCCTTATAACCTTACCCTATATATACATTTATTATGTGAGACCTTTGGATATAAATTAGCTTGTTTCAGATTGAATTCAATTTAGATATAGAGTAGTTTTCATTTAGATTGATTTTATTTGATCCATTATAGCTTAGTAATATTTAACTTCCATTGATAGTTTACCACAAGGGTGAAGCTTCTGTTCACGTGCAATATCAATTAAATTCCACTCAATTCTGTGGTCATCTACGAACGTCTCATTGCTTGGTGTATTATTGTCATGTACCTGTGTATGACTCTTGTTTAACTGGGTTGCATTTTGTATAGCCGCGATTGTGGTCTTTGTGCGTTGACTAACACGAACTCTCATACCTGTAATTGCTAGTACTCTATCTTCTATTTCTGTATCGACTCTTAAGCGACTTAGTGCATCAGCTACAACATTATCCTTGCCAGGTAAATATGTTGGCTGCATATCATATTCAATTACTAGAAGTTGCCATCTTGCCACTCTACCACTAGGACTAGATGTAGTTAGAAGCCAAATTAAAGGTCTATGATCCGTATTGACTATTATCTGATACCCTAGTATTAAACTACGATTGTATTTCAGCCATAGACAATAGCTAATGCTTCCTTTTCTACTGTGGAATATCTCTGTTCAGCAGGGGTTAATTTATGGTTGAAGTAGGTTAAAGGTCTAAGCCTATTCTGATTATCTTCCTGCTGAAGTACTCCACCTATTGCTATATCTGACGCGTCTGTGGTAAGAACAAAAGGCTTGGTGAAATCTGGATATGCTAATACCAGTTCGTCTGATAAATATATGTTTGAGCTCATTAAAAGCTTCATTTTCTCTTTCCGTGAATTTAATGACTTTTTATCTTTCCTCTTATTTGTTCTCCCTCCTGTTAATTTCGTAAGAGGTGCAGCTTTTTCAGAGTATGATCTGATAAACTTCCTATAGTAGTTACACATCCCTAGGAAACTCTGTAGTTCATGCATGGTTTGCGAAGGAGTTAGCTGTTTTATAGCCTGAATTTTTGCAGGTTGTGGCTTAATTCCGTCGGTATCTACAACAGAACCTAGATAATGTACTTTCTCAGCGAAAAAAATACATTTATCTAGCCTTAGCTTGAGAGAGGACTCTCGTAGTCTCTCTGGGACAGTGGTCAGGTTGTCTATATGTTGTTCCCAGGTCCTCCTAGGTACAACTATGTCATCTAGATATACGTGTGCCTTATTTCCCACTAAACCCATCAGCACCTGATTTATGATCCTTTGAAAACTAGAAGGTGCATCCTTTAATCCAAAAGGCAACACATTATATTCATAGTGACCATCTGGGGTTGAAAAGGCATTTTTTTTCTTACTTTCGTCCGTCAAGGGAATTTGGTGATATCCCCTGCGTAAGTCAAGACAAGTGAAAAACTTACTTTCCCCAAGCTGAGCTAGAATACGGTCTATGTTAGGTAAAGGATATCTATCATCCTTAATTAGCTTGTTCAAATTACGGAAATCCCAGCACAATCTCAATCCTCCTTCCTTCTTCGCTACCGGAACTACCGGGTTATTAAAAGAAGAACGGGATTGTCGTACTATTCCTTGTTCCATTCAGGTTTGAATCTGGTCCTTGACATCCTGAATATATTTATGAGGTATAGGATAAGGACGTCTGTAAACAACCTGGTCCGAAACTGTCTCTATATTATGAAAAAAATACTGACTGATTGTCAGGGGATCACTTTCCAAAGAAAATACGTCAGAGACCTCCCTGACCATGGTTTTCAAAGCTTGTTTCTGTTCCACTGATAAATGTGCAAAATGTTCCTCTACGTGTTTTACTAAGCCTTCACTTCGTTCGTGAGGCGTCAAATTACAGATATTATCTCTCTCTGTAGGAGATATCTCGTCCGAGACATCTACGTCTACCTTTTCACAAACTTCTACATATCCTAATGAATCACCTGGCTTAATTTCTATTACATCTGGAGTGAAATTGGCAAATTTCATTGCAAATGTACCCTCAGATAATGCAATGATACCTTGAAAAAATGCAGATGCTTGTGTCACCCCTCCAAATGGCGTGTAAACTCCATAGACTGTATCATCAACTTCTTCTACCTGGTTCCCTCTTTCGCATGATAGCAGTACGGAGCCATATTCCTAAGGGCAGAGTTTTGTCACCTCCCTTACAGTAACTTTAAGCAGTTTAATCGTCCTACCTGGTTGGGTGTGTACTGACTGTATGGCTTCCTCGTCCAAATGAGAAATGTTAGCCTCTACTCCATTGATACAAATAGATAGAGGGTTTGTAGTTAAGGAAATTTTATTACTACAGAGAAAATCAGTACCTAGGAGGATAGTTGTAGGAATAGACATGTTCTTTACTACCGTAAAGTCCTGAAGTATGACCAAACCTCCAATAGATACCTTCAATTTAACAGACCCAATTGCAGAAAGGGGCTGGCCATTTACATTATACAAATGCTTTGCTGTATCTATTACCAAATCAGTTGAATGTGATAATTCCTTCAATTTTGCTTCAGAAATTAAACTAGTAGTCGCACCTGTATCAATCATAGCTACCATTTCCTGTCCATTTACGTTAGTTTGAATGGCAATCAATTTAGAATCTACTGTTGGAGATGAGCTAAGGACTCCGATAGTTACATTGGAGTTTTTTTTTTTCCAATTCTCCCGAAAGATGTGCATGCGAACGAGAGTTTACATAACCTGACTCCGAGTGCGCCGGCATATTCCTAGAACCGCGTGACAAGTGTGGTGGGGGTTGGTAGGGGGCATAGTACTGTGACTGAGGGGGTGCCTGACTGTAACCACCATAGTGCGGGCTATTCATAACCTGCGGGCGATATGGCAATTCCAGGGGGTCTGATTGATACCCCACTGATGTAGCATAGGATTGTCTTGTATACTGCCTATAAGGTCTAGCACTAGCTATTGCTCCATTCCTTTGACCAATAGCCTCCTAAGGTGTAGAACAGTTTTTTGCAAAATGTGCTACGCCTTTGCAACGGGAACATTTAATATCAGGACCTTTCCTCAGACCCCTACTAAAACCAGCTATTTTGTGCGAAGGCATGCGGCAAAGATTCGCTTTATGCCCAATCCTCCCACACCTGTTACAAAGTATTTTAACAGCCTGCCTACCATTACTGGGTGTGTTATACTGTCTGTGTTGGGTTTGCTTACGGACGTCAGTGTGTAGACCACCCTCGGAACTACCTATGGTTAACACCGAACGTTTAACTCCCACACCAGTTCCTTCTTTCTCTGCTGCTGATAATTTCGGATCTCGTTCCTGAAACCTTAAAAACTTACTCCAGATTTTCTGTGAATCCTCCCTATCCGACTCTTTAATATGAATGACGAAAGCAGTGGGGGCGCTATTGAGGAAACTAGCCACCACTAATGAGTTTACTGTTCGTGCATCAGAATTTAATTTCTTTAACTCTGCTGCAAACTTATTCAAACGAGAAAAGAAAGTTAGATACGTCTCATCGGCAGTTTTGGTTGCCTTCATTAGATCACCCATGACTCGATCTAAGGTACGTTCAGGGGGAAAGAAAGTACAAAATTTATCCCTGAACACATCCCATTCTGTTTGATCTGTTGGAGTATCTTTATATATTGATAAGAATATATTTCAGTTATAAAAACACAATTATGACTTTCGTTATTTATAATGTTTTTACTTTTTATGTAATTAAAGTTTATACATTGTTACACTTTCAAAATAATAGTTTCACAGAGTTTGTTAATTGACTGAATAATTACCAAGACCGACTGGGATATTTTAACAAGTATTGTATGATATCAATCCTTTGTTTATATTTAACACATATAGTATGATCTCAAAACACCGTTTCCTAATAAATGTTTCCTAAATAAATTATTCCAACCACAGCTAACATCGGTTTTATTTATATTTTAATTGGTACTCACTATTAATATGTGTCGTGTGTGTGTCTGTCACAGGGACTCCTGATTATGAAGAGACCCATGATGGGACTTTGTCAGCTACGGGAACGTACTGGTTGTGGTTGTGGTGGTTGGTCTGGTACTGACTGTTTGAATTCAATATCCTCCTTTTATAAAAAAAATTACTAACTTTTTCAATACCATATTAGGTGAACTTCTATGCTCTATGTAATATAGACTCATGGTGAGATGACAAACATATCTCAGAAATCATATGACTACCTATAGGTCTGAATAGGGTGTAAGGTCTGTATAGAAATGGTAATCTCGCTGGCCCTCTGGTAGCACGTATTGAGAGAGAGAACTCATTGTTCCTAATGTGCTTATAGCTTAAGGTTTATAGAGAGGTGATTACATACACATGGACTCTCTAGTTCGTACTATCATCAATGTTCTCTCTATTCCCATAAACATTCATTATTTAACTTATTCTTTTGTTTTAATGGTTATAACTTAGTATCTATATCATTATTTACATGGTTCCTTAATCACTAGAAGAAGAATTTATGTCGACATCATCTGGTCTCGACATAGTGAACCAGTTTCCCTTTTTGGTGGTTCTCCAGTGGTCGCCTCTTGCTAGCTTCAGACTGTGGCCTCTAAGGTTGTTGTTGCAGATGGTGAAGAATTTAGAGTAGAAGACGTCATCGAAGCCATGGCGTGTTAGAATTGGGTTGCAGATGATTGGGTGTGGTACATTAGCCATGTAAGGTATAAAGGATCCCCATCCCTTCTGACAACGATGATGGTTGAGGCGTCATTGCATTCCTTCAGTTTCTTTAGAAGTTGCTGGGGTTGTGAGAGGCGGTGCATCCTTCTGGTGGGGTCCTTCCACAAAATATGATGGTTGCACACTTTGAAGAGTTGAGGCGTCATTGCTGTGGTTAATTGCTGAGGTTGACTGATGACCTTCAATGTTTTGTTAACTGGTGTTGAAGCAAATGTACAAGCATGTATTCCTAAGCGGAATGGGGGATTGGATGGCCTGCTTGATCCGGTGAATGTTGTGTTTGTTGGGATGTGTTCTGGGTGGCTTTGAAGTGAAACACCCTTTCACTTCAAAGTGTGGTCTAGGAGGAAGTGGAGGTTGTGTAGGAGTTGGATGACGTAGTTATGGAGGTGAAGGAATCACCGGATTGAACGGTCCATGCCAACTGAATGTTTGGGGTAGACTTTTGTGACTTTCAGGAGGCTTGGGTTGCTCTCTTTGATCTCTTTCGTGGTTGTTAACCCGACGCACATGTCTATTTCTTAATATTCATGACTCTCCATGGTCCTCTATCACAACTTGAAATGGATTTGATACTTTTATTATTCTATTGGACACTATGTAATAACATTTAAGTTTATTAACCCTTAATTAGCGGCGAGCAACATAAGTCGAGTTAAAAAAAGCTGGACTATGTGGCGGCGCTCGACATAGGTCGAGTGGCAATTTCAGCACGTAATGTGGCTGAGAGAGAGAGACAAGTGGTGGCAGGAGACTAGCGAGCGTATGACTGCTCCAGACCACCGCGGCGAACCTACTGACACAAATCTCAGCTCCCTCCTCCCTCTCTCACTCGCTACATACTCAATTATGTACCGAAAGTACCGAATTACCTGCTTTTTGCACTCGCGTTGCACGGTTATTGCAAGAAAACTATCCATCATACAAGGATCGTTATGGTGTCATTCGAAAGCTCTGTTTATGCCCTTTCAGGGATAGGTACTTGTTTTACGTTCTGGGTCTTATTTAGGCATGAAAATGATCACGTAAACAGCCCTATTTTGGCTAAAAACACCCCGCTGTGCGGTACATATAATAAACCGCATAGGCCGCTCGTAAGGTGTTAATATATGGTAGGTTGGCAATGACTACAGTATCCTCTACCCTGGAGGAATTTGAAGGAGGGGTGCTGTTGTGATTCAGGTATTGGCATTGTTGTAATTGGTGCTCCTGGTTTTCGTATAACTGAGTCGAGATCAAGTCGGGGGCAGGGGCGGCTAGTCTGGCCAAATATTTGTATTGCAGTAACATGGGCGCCGTACCAAATACCCTTTCGTCTTGAAATCCTCCACTCTTCAGAAAATTTGGTTATTGCAAGCTTTAATTGATCTTACTTGGAGATCTGATTGTACCTGTGCTGGGATGTGGCCTTGCTACACTCACCCTCTGATTCCACTCCTTGGAGTCTCTCCGCATGAGGTCCCAAGCCGCAGCTTGGTCTATCCTAAGTATTTCTTTGCATAATCGCTCAACCTTCCATAGCCACGAGTCACAATATCTTCCTCAAGGTCTCCTTCACTCAGAGTTGTCATCCATCAAAAAACACTGCATGAATTGGGTCAACTTAAAGGAAGTGATGTTCATGCGCACATAGCTGAAGATGGCACTCACAAACTATACTATGCATCCAATATATTTTGTTCTATGTGTATGAAGGAGACAAATGGCATAGATGCCAGCAACAAGTGCCTCCCTCAATTCAGTATCAGTGAGTAGACACTGGTTGATATAGGTAATACCGATGGCATTCCATGAACCTGCAAAAACAATTGGTACCAAAGAAGTTTATGCATCTCTCCAAATCACTGTTGATTGTCCATGTCTCTCAAACATACCAACACAGAAAGCACCAATAACTTCAGCATCCATAAATTGGATTTCTCCATAGGTATAACAACATCGTAAGTACTGTATAACAACACTGTTTTAGCTCTCACTACCAAGATATATAAATTTATCCAAAATTTCTGTTCTCGCCACCTGCTTGCAGAGACTACACTGCTTCACTCAACAATGCACAAAATGCTTGAACATTAGTCTTAGTCCAAGAGATTTTTAAGGCACATTTGCTCCGATTCCTCATATCGTACCTCAAGAGCAAGTTTGTCAATTTCCAGTAATTCCAATAGGATTGCTATATAAACTTCAATATGAAGGCCAGTGATCTGAAAAACGCCTACCAACGCTCCCCGATAACTACAACAAACCACCAGGCCCAGTAACCAATTGAAAGTGAGGATACCAGCAAACACCCCTGTCACTTTCCTTAGTTCACAGTAAATATGGGGGAAACCTAACTTTCACACTTGATAGCACTAGCTGTACCTATTTAGAGTCCGGACGATAGATCAATAAACACTGTAGGTATTCCACGGAGACAAAATATTTCCTATAGTATCTCGTGATACGCTGAATCTAATGGTTTTTGAGGTTGAAATACACTACAACAGACAATCTCGATGTTGAAACCGCCATTCCACAAGGACCCGGAGCGCCTGAATTTGATCAATATTTGACTTTTTCAAGGTGCTTTAATTCTCTCACCATTTGTTCTCAATCATTAACTTTTCATTTTGTTTCTTTGGGTTGTGTTTTAATTGCATTTACTTGAAAACATCGGTGGTGCACCGTTCTGTGTCAGTAAACGTTTCTGAAGAAAACAATAGTTTGCCAATAATCTTGATGATCATTTGTGTGATATCTAAAGAGTATGACATAACATACTCGATGCTTCTACGGCATGTAACAAATAGTACTAGTAGTTGGTTGTTAGAAAAACGTGAGGACTGTCAGGGAAAAGTATTAGTAAATTAAAATTATACATTTCTTGACCAAGGTTGTTTGCAAAATTATTGATTTTGTTTATATTAGTTACTGCATAAGAACACACGCAATACTGCAGTAAAATAGACGATTATTTTTACTTCCACTATGGCATAATTTAGATTTTTTTTAGATCATAGTCTTTAATTGTTAATGCTAAATTAACATCACAGGCCACTCAAATAGTCATTATTATAATAATAATAATAATAATAATAATAATAATAATAATAAAAACATAATAATGTGAGTAGCTAAAGTAGGTAGACAGTAATCCAGCTAGCTCTCGCAAACACCTCCTCTCCTTACTTCTACACTAAACAAGCACAATACGCTTTGCAATATACCAATTTTGTTCAAAATGGTGACCCACAATCCAGCCACGCAGTCCTCAGGGAGGAAGGAAGATGGGGGGCAATAAATGTCCCAATCCTCACTCTACCTTTTCCTAAAGACCTCTCAAAATGATCTATCAACTTTTGCATTATCCACTGCCTTTCCCTCTGTTGAGCACCACCTTTCCTCCAACAATCCTTATCTTCTTTTCGTCGCCGAGACTCAGGTATCTGCAGCAACTGACAGCCAATTCTCCTTTGTCTCCTCCTACTTCATAGTTTCCAATCCAAAGGAGGATGTTGTGTATATATACACAATCAACTCACTTGTGCTCGTGTTCCCGACATAGAGTCCTCTGAATTCTCAACTCTCTTGCTTAACCCACTGAGCACCAGCTAATAAATAATAAAAACACACTGTAGGACCAGCGGATTTTTTTTTTTTTTAAAGCAGCTTAAATAGGTGAAAAATGAAGAAAAACAAAAACACTCACCTCGTTCATTTTGGGGGTCCTAAGGAGGGGGGGGGGGGATCAACCATCAGCTGGTGTCGGGTGCCTCTTCAAACGCCCGGTGCTGGCACTCAACAGCTGGGCAAGACAGCATGCAGATGTACGATGCGTCCAGTTTTCGAGTGATAGTTATTTACACCACCCGAGCATTATGTGTGCCTTCATAGTTCATATACTGTATTAGAAACATGTATCACATAATGTCATTGTAAGTGTAGTTACAGTGTGATAAGTGCATAGATTCAAGTTTTATAAATGCCGACGAGTGGCAAGCCTGCGTGTGTCCTGGTTACCATGGCGACCGGCGGCCATCTTGGGCCAAGACAACAACAGAATGCACGCACGTACACACGACCAGCTGACTGCCACTAGTCTGCCACCACTCTCACTTTCATTTTCTGCCTCTCTTCTGACGCCTACATTGGCCTGGCGGAATTTTGAGGAATGTCCTGGGGTCTGGGTCATCCGCCTCCTCCTTCTCCTCCTCTTCCCAACTTGGTGGGGAGTCAACTAAGTCATGGAGAGCAGTGGGGGAGCGATACCCACTCTCCTCCCTTTCTTCCAACATCGCGAGGTGACGAGAGATGGGGACAATGGGTTCCTCCTCTTGCATCTCCTCTATCTCCATCAAAGTTGGCCGATACTCCTCCACTGAATCCTCATCTGACGATCCAGTGTCACTATCTGGCACATCACTTTCCTCAAGTATAGCCAGTGCATCCTCAAGGCTAACACCCCTGCGTGGGTAACGACGAGGTAAATCGGACATGATGTATCACTCGCGAGATCAACGGGAAAACTGACTTCCCCCTCCTCCTGCATGTCCCCACCGCGGCTGTACTTGGAGTTGCCAAGTATTGCCACTGTTCGGCAACATCCTAAGGAATATCCCATACAAATCTGAAGCCTCTAGCTGCCTTAGGACAAGAGTAAATAAGGTCGAAAGTCGTGGTGATGTAAGTGGGTAAACTGGCGCCACTCACCCGCGCGGCTGGACTTGGGGGTTGCCGAGTACCGCCACTGTTCAGCAACATCCCATACAATTCTCAAGCCTCTAGCTACCATAGGACAAGAATAAATAAGGTCAAAATTGCTGACGCAGGTGCTGCGGCGCTGGGGTTTAGCGCTACATACATTGCCGACACATCACATGCGTCGCTGGGGTCCTGTGGTTAACCCTTCCGACCCGGGCTGCCTTTCTAAATGACAGAGCTCGTATCCGGGCGATCTGGCTGAAAAACAACAAAAGTAAACTAAGGCTAATCTGGCTTAATATATTACCTACATTAATGGAAGATATACCGAAATGTGCGCCTTACCTTGCCGCGTAGGATGGCGTTAATTAGAGCTCTCTAGCTCAACTGGTTCCGGAGGTAAGGTGATGGAAGTGGAGGTAACTTTTGCCGCATATTTACCTCGGCGCGTCCGAACACTCAACCGCGACCCCGGCTACGACGCCCAGTTCCACTCGTCGCTCCACCTGCAATTATGCCGGAAAGCGATTTGATAGTGTTTTATTGTTTATTATGCAATTTATTATAGTTATTGTGTTATTTTCACTCAATAAAGTTATTTGTGTCTCTTTCACTTATTACTTCGTTTTATTATTATTAGTATGATTATAGTGTCACTTTCACTGGACTTTGATAGTTGATGGTGTCATTTTCACTTTTATGTATTGTTAGGTAAGCAAATAATATATATAGTGTCACTTTCACTTGTTCATATTGTTATGAAGGCACTTATTATTACTTATGTGTGTCTCTTTCACTTATACTTAGTTTATTATTATTATAGTGTCACTTTCACTGGACTATGATAATTGATAGTGTCATTTTCACTTTTATGTATTGTAAGGTAAGCTAATAATATATATAGTGTCACTTTCACCTGTTCATATTGTTATGAGGGCACTTATTATTACTTATTTGTGTCTCTTTCACTTTTATTTATTATTATATATTATTCTTAGCCTACATTTTAGAGTGTCACTTCCACTGTTATTGTCACGGGCACTTCAATATTGTTGGAGTGTGAAAGTCATTGAAGCACCGTCCAGCACACAGTGCCACTTCACACTCGAGGCATTTCCATGTGTTTTTTTTTACTTTGTGGGGTCTGCGAGTTGTGTGGCTGCAGACATGGCACCTCTGCTGGCTTCTAACCCGACTACCGGGTGCTTTGAAAGGAAGGGGGTTGAGCTGGTGCTTCCTGAAGAAGTCGGCACACCCCGTTCTGTCCAGCTGGCCTGGTCCTTGTAGTGGTCTCCCAGGTTCCGCATGCTTAGCCAGGAGCTCAAGTATCACCTGCTTGTGGAACTTCCGCAGGGACTTGTACTTCGGGGCTGTTGGAGTCCTCAGACGGTAGATGTTGTAGGCATTGAGGACCGACATATCTACCGTATGCAGGATAAATTTCTTGTACCACCTGCAAGATGTTCGCAGGCAGTCGATGAAGCCCATCTGCATGTCGGACTTGTCGACGAGGCGCATGTTGAGGTTATAGTTCAGGACAGCAGCTGGTTTCTGGACGGGGTTTTTGGTTCTTCGGTCCACCTTCCCTGTGGCGACCATCTCTGCCTTGTGGCATGTGGTGAGGAGGTTGACCTTCTGCTTGTCATGCTAGTGGATGGAGAGGATGGGGCCACTCTTCTTGTGGAAGATGTCCGTCTTCTTTGTCTTCGTTGGGTATGATGGCATGCCCTTCCTCTTGGCCTTGACTGTGCCGACAGTTCCGGTCTTGCGGTCATGGAGGTACTTGGTCAGGATAAGCGACGTGTAGTAGTTATCTGTGTAGAGGATGTGGTTGTTATGGAAGTGCCTCTCCATCATCTTCTTTACTACAGCGCCGCCAAAACCAATGAGGGGGTCAGTCTCAATTTCTCCACCCCTACCGCTGTAGACCACAAAGTCCAGCACATACCCCGTCTTGCAGTCGCAGAGGACGAAGAGCTTGATGCCGAAGCGGTGTCTCTTGGACGGGATATACTGTCGGAAGTGCAGCCTACCACAGAACAGGACCAGAGACTCGTCAAGGCACATCTTCTGGAAAGGAATCAGGTAGGTGGTGAACCGATGACGTATCATGTCATACAGCTTCCTGATCTTCCATAGTGTGTCGGACATGCATGTTGTTGGTCAGGTGTCCAACTAATCGTCCGATTAGCTTAACCTCAATTGTATGTAAAATGCTAGAAACGGCCATAAGAGACAGACTCGTAAATCACTTAGAGGCAAATAACTTACTTAAAGATACTCAACACGGCTTTCGTAAAAAAAGAAATCCTGTTTAACAAACCTCTTAGACTTCTTTCACGATATCCTCAACCTCTACGATGAGAGTAAAGCTGTAGATATTATATACCTTGATTTTCAAAAGGCCTTTGACAAAGTTCCCCACAAACGTTTACTGCTAAAACTAAAAGCGCATGGAATACAAGACGGTGTGTTGAAATGGATAGAAAATTGGCTCAGCGACAGAAAGCAAAGAGTAGTCATAAACAGTAAGGCATCTAAATGGACCAATGTAAGTAGCGGGGTACCCCCGGGATCGGTACTAGGACCAATTCTCTTTCTAATTTACATCAACGACATAGATGAGGGTCTCACCTGTACAATCTCAAAATTTGCTGACGATACAAAAATTGCAAATAGTGTACTTACTCTCAAAAGAACAAGTTGACGATATGCAACACAATCTAGATAAATTGTCATGTTGGGCCCAAATTTGGCAAATGAGTTTCAATGCGGATAAATGTAAAGTACTACATATCGGATACCTAAATGAGAAAGCAAACTATTCGATGAATGGCACTCAGCTTAAGAATGTAAACAGAGAAGATCTGGGAGTAACAATATCGAGTAACCTAAAACCGAGTCAACAATGTTCAGAAGTTGTTAAGAAGGCAAACAAAATAATTGGCTTTATATGCAGGTCATTTGAGCATAAATCCAAAGAAGTTATCCTAACCCTTTACAATTCCTTAGTCCACCCTCTTCTGGAATACTGCGTTCAATCCTGGTGCTCTTATTACCAAAAAGATATAAACAAGCTAGAACGAGTTCAACGTAGAGTTACCAAAATGATACCTAGCCTAAACAACAAACCATACGAAGAGCATCTTAGAGAATTAAATCTATTTCCTTTAACCCAGCGCAGATTAAGAGGTGACTTAATTCAAGTGTTCAAAATCATCAAAGGCATCGACAATATGAACTGTAGTAAGTACTTCACTATCGACCAATCTAATTAGACGCGGGGGAACGGTTGCAAAATTATTGGCAAATCTTTTAACTCACACGAATCTAAGAATTTCTTCTTCAATCGAGTTGTCAACTTGTGGAATGGGCTTCCCCGAGACGTTATAGACTGCAGCACCGTTGATTCATTTAAACTCCGCTTAGACAAATATCTCGCATCAAACCCGCGACTGACTGCGTTTGTAAATGAATAACTTTATTTTATCCCCCCCTCAGTTACTAACCCATCTGTCCCCTACTAACTTCCTAATCCTGCCACGGACATTAGTTCCAGGGCAGTAGTTCCCTTTCCAATGTTCCATTACCCACTCTAAACCACTGTTTGGACACTTGATCCTCAGTGTTTTGGAGGACAAGCAGCCTAGAAGAGTCACTAGACCTGTTGTTGCTTGATTTCCTTCCTTCCTTTGTACTCCTAGGTGGAGATAGGAGAGGATGTCAAAGTACCTGTCCCTGGACATGTACTTGCCAAATGCTGAAGTCGTTATGAGGTCGCCAGTGATCCAGTAGTCGGCCAGAATGTGCTTCCTTATATGTGTCATCAGCATTGTGAGTGCCAAGAACACATATAGTTCTGCCACAGTGACAGCTCTCCATGCCACCATCTTGGCACTGGTCTTCCTCCCAAGAAAGTTGGCACAGATGTCATGATGGTTGTTGGTCTCCTCGACGAGGTATTCCATGACTTCATTGTCATAGAAGCCACAGAAAAGTTCACTGGGGGTAGCATTTGGGCCACAGGGATATGCTGGTGATACCCCAGAACCCATCTGTACCTCGTCAAAGGCAGGACTATCTGGCTCACACAAACAGGTCGGATGCTCGAGCACGTGCAGCTGCAGCAGGCACACGCCCTAGATGCCCTGGGCCACGCGGACGCCCTGCACGCCCACGCCCACGCCCACGCGCAGGCCCAGGGGCATCGGCGTCGGCAAGCTGACCACGTCCACGTCCACGACCTCGCCCTCTAACCCGTCTTGTCGGGACTTCCTCCTCTTCCACATCCTCTTTGTCGTCCTCCTCCTCCTCCTCAGGCGACGTCAGGTCATCTGGGGCAATGTTGGGGTCGTCAACATCCTCTTCAGGAGAAAATTCGGGTGAAGAAGTGACCGGGCGTCGGCGGTGTGAAGTGCGGGAGGCTACGGGAGGTTCAACAATGGGAGCCTCAGCCTCGGGAGTTGGGCTCCTTTTGCGGCGAGCCGAGGGCTTCTCCGCAGCAAATAATGCTCTATGATGCGGGGCCTGTGGTGGCACACTGTAGGAGGACAATGCCGCCCCACTAGTACCACTTGTAGAGGCCCTTTGGTCATCCTGAGGGAGAGATGAAGCCGAGGGGGCTGTGGGTGACCCGCGCGGCGTCCCGGGTCAAGGCGTCGGGACAAAGGAATGCGGGTGGTTGCTAGCGCAGGGTCGGCGTCACTATCACTATCTTCGCCTTCCCTAGCATTTTCTGCTTCCCTGCATGCTTTCTTGGCTGCACTTTTCACTAAAGATTGTTTGTAAAAGTATATGCCCACTTTCAACGGCGTACGGGCAGGCAAAGGGGAAGGTCCTGGGCTCGGGCTAAGGCTAGGCCTAGGCCTAGGCGAGGGGGTAGGCCTAGGTTCTAGCACACTTGCAAGTTCAATAGCACCTTCCTGAAACACTTCCACATCAGGATCATCACTACTGTCTCCCCCCTCAAATAAATCCACATTGTCGTCGTCTCCAAAACCAACGAAATCGTCATCTTCGCTTGCACTTATAAATTGTTCTTTGTCCACCAAGCTTTCACCACTGCTCAATTCAAGGACAAAAAGTTCTCGGTGTATAGCACTATCACTCAACAAACGTTTCACTTTCTTTCGTTGAGCTTTCTTCTTGGTTGCAACAGGCATCGAAGTTGCGAGTGGGGTAGCAGTGGGGCGCGCGGGAGGTTGCACAGAATCAGACGCGTCGGAATTCATGATTTCACTATTACTCGCCATGGCGGCCACGTAGGAACTGATAACGGTAGTAGTTGAGGCTTGGTGGCGCTGCGATCGCCCCAACAAAGTAAATTTTGGCCGTGCGCTTTTCAAAGCACACTTTCAAGCACAGGGATTTTAAAATGACACCTGGTTACTGGCCCATCTGCCACGCCGTCCTTTTAAAAGGACACCCGGGCTGGAAGGGTTAAGCTATCCTGTCACTTTCAAACTAAATATTTATGTGCCGTCTATCTCCCCCATTTCAGCGTTTGTGAAAAATGTATAGCATCTGGGGTGAAACCAATGATTCTGAGGGCTGGTGAATGTATGGTGTTCCGAATGCTAGTGCTTGCTTTTGGCTGGTGTCTATTATATATATTTTTGTTTATCTATCCTGTCACTTTCAAACTAAATATTTATGTGCCGTCTATCTCCCCCATTTCAGCGTTTGTGGAAAATGTATAGCATCTGGGATGAAACCAATGATTCTGAGGGCTGGTGAATGTATGGTGTTCCGAATGCTAGTGCTTGCTTTTGGCTGGTGTCTATTATATATATTTTTGTTTTCACTGTCATTTCATTTCCCTTTCCATTGTCTTGCTGATCCTCCCTACCCTTTTAAGGAAGTGTGGGTTTGATTACTGACTGACTGACTATCTCTTGCCTAACTCTGCTTACTTACCCAAATTCTTCGAGATTCTGAATTCTTAAGTGGAACACATCTTATCAGCCTCTCCTTTATAAAAAAAATCTCCATCTTAAGGGACTTCAATGTTCACCACTGCCAGTGGCCCTCCTCTCATTTTACTGGTCAACCTGGTGAACAAGCTTACATCTTTTCTATCTTAAATGACCTGTAGTTAGTAGTTAGTTCAGCACCTTACTCGTATCCCTAACCGCTTTGGAGATTTGCCCAACATTCATGTCTTATTTCTAAATCTCTAATCCTTCTGCTTATAATGTAAATATTTTCTCTTCGTAAGACAGGTAACAGCTAAGGTTATGTAGCTCTTCCCTGTCCTATATCTTTAGTGCGGCCATCTTATCCTCCCAGCTGGCGGAGTTTGTAGCATTTGGGCGCTGCCGACTGGGAGGCTCTTCGACAGTGCTTCTTTGATTTATCATTGAATTATTTTTGCTTCTGTGGCCATGGACCCTCAGAGTGTGCTGAACGCATTAACGAGGTAATCATCTTGAGCATGAAGGCATACATTTCATATTCTTTCTCTCAAACTAATGCAAAATAATCTTGGGTCTGCTTATGCTTATTCTATTGTTGTCCGCTATATGGAAGAAGCATTCAAACAGTAGCCTACGGTCACCTTCACACTCAAGAATCTTGTTCTCTTTTTGTTTCTGCCTGGAATCAAGTTAAATACTGTATGTTCTTCGACTTACCAAATTCTTTCACTAATATTAAACTTTATTAAACCTTCTAGCTCTAGCTCTTCCCAGTCTTTCTAGCATCTAAGCAAAAACCTCTCCAACAATGTTACCTCTTCACTTATTCTTACTCTTTTCACTTCTTTCTGTAACAGTTGAAATTTTTGCTCAAGTTTCGCTAAAACTCTACCTTGGATGATTCTAGTGCTCTTCCTCCCTCTCCATCCCCTCTCTTGTACTTAAGCCTAATTTCGTAATCTCTTCTATTGATGTATTGTTGACCTCTCTTGGCTCCATGCAAAGAAGGCATACAACGCAGATGGTGTACCTCCTGTTTTGATTAAAGCCTATTCTTCTGTGCTGACTCCCTGCCTTGGGAAAGTCTTTCATTTCTGCCTTTACCAACATCTTCCTTTCTTGCTGAAAGTTTGGTCTGATACAACCTGTCCCGAAAAAGGGTGACCGCTCGCAGCCCTCCAACTATCATCCAATTGCTCTCATATCTTGCATCTCCAAAGTTGTTTAATCTATTCATAATTCAAAATTTCTTAAGCATTTCTCTTAACATAATCTTCCTTCTAATTGCCAGCATGGTTTCCTTAATGGCCACTCTACTGGTGATCTTCTTTCGTATCTGACTAACTCGTGGTCTTCCTCCTTTCGGGACTTGGATGAGACCTTTCTTATTGTACTAGACATATCCAAACCATTTGGTAGAGTCTGGCACAAATCCCTTGTTTCCAACCTACCATCCTCCGGTTTATATTCTTCTGTCTGTGCCTTTATCTCCAATTTGCTTTCTGACTGTTCCATAGCTGTGGCTGTGGACAGTCATCGCTCACTTCCTCAACTTATCAACTCCGGTGTGTGTTATTCGGGGTTCTGTCCCTTCATGCTCTCAACTGTAGCTATAGTCCTATCCACTCATATGGTGTTGACTCTACCTTACACTATTACATAAGAACATAAGAAAATGTGAATCTGCAAAAAAACGATCGGCCCACACAAGGCAGATCCCTGTCACACCCAACCTCAATTACATAAGAACATAAAGTCATAAGATCGTGGCAAACTGCATATGGCCATGCGGCCCATACGAGGTAGCTCCCATTCACACCCAGCCCATATCACCCATATGGGAATCCAACTTATGCTTCAAGCTTTCAACTGTTTTTTTTTTTTTTTTTTTTTTTTTCTATGTGAGTGAGGGAGGCAAAAGGCAGAACTGCCTATAGCGAGTACCTCCCCCAAAGTTGAAAGAGTGGCAGGGCCAAAATCAAGGGACGTTCGAGCCAAAATTCCTGGACACACAGAGTTTGAAGCAATTTAATTCATAGGAAGAGGAAGCTAATTACTGTTCTGGGCAGTGCATTCCACATGTTGACAACTCTATTTTCAAACCAGTGCTTTCCTATATCTTTCCTAAGTCTAAACTTATCCAAATTGAAACCATTTGAGCGGGTTATGTCGCTGTTCTCTAGCTTTAATACCTCATCTATATCGCCCTTATTTAAACCTTTTATCCATTTGAATACCTCTATCGTGTCTCCCGTACATCTTCGTCTTTCTAGTAGGTGCAAGCCTAAGACTTTCAACCTCTCCTCATACGATAAATTTCTAATATTATGTATCTTTTTCGGCATTCTTCTTTGGACTGCATCTAAAGGGTCGATCTCCATTCTGTAATAAGGGCACCAACATTGAACAGCATAGTCTAAATGGGGTCTTACTAGTGCTAAGTATAGTTTTAAGAAAACTTCAGCAGTCCTGTTGCTAACACTCCTAGATATGAATCCTAGAATTCTATTTGCCCTGTTCCAAACACCTATACATTGTTTTCTGGGTTTCAGATCATTACTAACGAGCACCCACAGATCCATCTCACACTCTGAGTTATCCAATTCTACATTGTCTAGTTTGTATTTCGCATCTAAATTACGATTTCCAATCCTTATTACCTTACATTTGTCTACATTGAAACTCATCTGCCAATTTATGGACCACTCGTGCAAATGATCGAGATCATTTTGAAGACATTCCCTGTCGCTAGCTGACTCTATTATCCTACCTAGTTTAGTATCATCAGCAAATTTACTGATCCTACTTTTTATGCCTGAGTCAAGATCATTTATGTAGTTAATGAACAGAAGGGGCCCCAAAACCGACCCTTGTGGGACCCCACTTTTAACTAATCCCCAGTCCGATTTTACACCATTTATACTAACTCTCTGCTTCCTACCAATCAGCCATGACTTAATCCATTTGAGTAGCATCCCCCCTATACCATGTCCTTCTATCTTCCTTAACAGCCTTTCATGTGGAACTTTATCAAAGGCCTTACTGAAGTGTAAGTAAACTATATCATATGACTTGTTGTTATTTATCGCTTCATAAACCTCGGAGAAAAAACTGAGTAAATTTGTTAGGCAGGATCGTCCTGGGGTGAAACCATGAGAGGGCTTTATTAACTTGAACATTTCTAAGTGATTTCTAATTTTCCTGGCAATAATTGATTCTAGCAATTACCCTATAATTGATGTAAGACTAATAGGACGGTAATTTGATGCTACGGATTTATCACCTTTTTTAAATATCGGAATTATATTTGCGAGCTTCCATGAATCAGGAACTAAGCCTAAAGCTAGTGAATTATTAAATAGGTGAGTTAATGGATAACTTAATTCGTCCTTGCATTCTTTCAATACCCTAGCATACACCTCATCTGGACCTGGAGATTCCGAGGATTAGTCTATCTATTTTCTTAACACATTACGAGCGGGCCCGCCAGTTTTTTTTTCCACTACGCGCCAAGCGTTTTTTTTACCCTAAATGGCCTTGTTTCCGTGCTCTTTTTCATGCATAAACAAGAGCCAGAGCGTAATACAATTATGTATCCCTGAAAGGGCGTAAATTGAGCTTTCCAATGACACCAGAACCATCCTTCTACGACCACGTGTTCTCTTGCATCGATCGTGCAAGACGAGTGCAAAAACCCTAAAATACGGTAATTTCCTTATATAATTCCCTGTGTGGCGAGGTAGGGAGGATGGATGTGTGTGGAGTAAACGTCAGTAGGCGCGCGGGGTCCGTGTCGAGCGGTCATGAGGCAACCTACGCTCCTCCCGTCACTCGTCTCTCTCTCAGAGCCATTATTGCTCAAAAATTGCACACGGACTAACGTCGGGCCCCGCCACATAGTCCAGGTTTTTAGATACGGACTTAAGTCGGGCCCCGATAGACAAGGGTTAATTACTTCGCCACTATTGACCTGAACTGTGCTTAATATGTCGTCTATATACTACCGTCAAAAACTTAATTGACTACTGGAACTTGATCAACATTTTCGTTTGTTAAAACAGAAAGGAAATTGCTATTTAGAGTATTGCATATTTCTAACTCATCATCTGTAATCTCACTTATCACATTCTTAAGGGGCCCTACTGTATCTTTTCCTTAGATTTATACAATTGATAAAATGCTTTAGGGTTGTTTTTGGATTCATTTGCTACCTTGATTTCGTAGTTTCTTTTTTCCTTCCTAATTTCCTTCTTTACCTGCCTCGACAAGTTATGGTGATATCCTATAAGGTGGATTTCGCCTTTCTGTATTTTTGTGTATACACCTCTCTTTCTACCTATAAGATCTACTAATTTATTTGTCATCCATTTTGGTTGGTTTGTATGTGACCTAAATTTTGTTTTTGGTATATATTTATCTTGTTCGCTCTGTACGGCAGAGATGAACTGATTATACACATTATTTAAATTTTCAGTTGGTTGTCTAACTATCTCAGCTGTGTGACCCACCTGGCCCGATCTCTCTGTTCTGCTGGAACTAATTTGTTTACTTGACCTAAATCTCCTGCCTCACCTTTAATTCCGATATTAATAGAAACCGAACGAGGGTAGCTTAGAAATTGGAGATTTGTGCAAGATTGAAGCTACCCTCGTTCGGTTTCTATCCCTCCATCTATATTGTTTTCTGATTTCCATTCTGGTCGTTTCATAGCTGCGGTTGTGGATGGCCATCGTTCACTTCCTCAACCTATTAACTCCGGTGTTCCTCAGGTTTCTGTCCTGTCTCCAGTTCTCTTTAAAATATTCATTAATGATCTCCTCAACTGTACCTTTGGTCCTATCCAATCATATGCTGATAACTCTACCTTCAACTAGTTTTCCACAACGACCCAGCATGCAATCACTCCAAAACTCTCCTGATGAGGCCAAAACTTTCCTATGTTCTGATCAATCAACTTTCTCTGATTGGGGCAGAACAAACTCTTGTCACTTTCTATGCTTCTAAAAGCCAATTTCTCCTTCTTTCTACCCATAACGATCTTCCACATGATTTTCCCTTATTCTTCAACAATACACAAATCACCCCTACACCTTCTCTCAGAATTCTTGATTTTTGTCTTTTTCTCTCGACCTTTTTTGAGAAAGATCATATTACCACTCATACTTTAAACAACTTCACTTATGCTTAACCGATGTCGAGACATGATATTAAGCCTGATTTCGACATAGAGTCATCTAGTGACTAAAGTTATTAGATATGAATAAAGATATAGGAATATATATTAAGTAGAAGATGAACTAGAAAGAATGGAGAGGAAGTGGAAGGAAATTTGAAGAAAGATGAGATTCTTCCCCCCTTGTCCTTCTTCCTTCTCCCCTCACAAATGTTATTGTGAACGTCATGGACGCGAGGGTTCGCTGTGACAAATGAATTTTAGTTGAATGTTTATATAAGTGTAATAAAGAAACCTGTGAGTTGTAATACTTATTTATATGTACAATAGATTAGGAAGTAGTTAGATGACATATTTATAAGAAGAAATTAGAGATATATACTATGAATATACCTTAAATGAGCTCTACACGTTAATGTAAACAAGTAGAGATATCAGTTTGTATATACAAAAGAAGCAAGACCCCTCTTGGAACATAGTGAGTCATAGGCCTACCCTAACCAATAGGGGGGGGGGGGGTGGTAGCCTCAGCCATCAGCTGATGCCAGGCGGCCTTCAAGCTTCCCGCCCGGCTAGACACAGCTGAGCGTGGCAGCATGGCAGATGTACGATGCGTCCAATTTTCGAATGACGGTTATTTACACCATCCGAGCATCATGTGTGCCTTCATAGTTCTGATATTAGCAACATGTATCACATATTGTCATTCTAAGTGAAGTTACAGTGTGATAAGTGCATAGATTCAAGTTTTATAAGTGTCGAGGGTGTGGCAAGACTCTCGCGCGTCGTGGTTACCATGACGACTGGCGGGCTGGCGGCCACCTTGTCTGTGCACTCACGCACGTACACACTACCAGCTGAATGACACCAGACTTCCCCTTCACTCACTCTCACTTTTATTATGCCTCTCTCACGTACTCTGTTTATTGATTTTATACTGTACTGTATATTTTATAGTTAGAATATGAGTGTTACACATTGTTTTAGGCACCTTTGACTTAGAAATATGGTTTTTGACATATTCTTAGTGGGGAGACAGGGGAGGTGGTGGTGAAAGCAGGGGGAGTGGGGGAGGAGCAGTGTACACATAAATTTGCTGTGTACGTAGCAACATGACACTATCTCGTCTCTTCTTACCACTACCATGATCTGGCGGAATTTTGAGGAATGCTGTGGGGTCTGGATCCTCCTCCTCCTCCTCTTCCCCACTTGGTGGGGAGTCTACTATGTTATGGGAAGCATTAGGGGAGTGATAAACATAGCGAGGCGACGAGGTAAACAAGGTAACTGGGCCGGGAGGGAGGTGGGAGGCCGCCCAGTCCTTCCACTCCCGCGCTCTCTCTCCCCACTCCCACCGCGGCGGAACTTGGGTATTGCCAATCGATAAGTATTGCCACTGTGGGGCAACATCATAAGGTATATCCCATATGAATTTGAACCCTCTAGCTACCATAGGATAAGAATAAATAAGCACAAAAGTGGCGGTGGGATAAGGGGGTAAGCTGGCTTTCCACATCCACCCTTACTCACCCGCACGGATGGGCTAGGGGGTTGCGCGTACCGCCACTGTTCGGCAACATCATAAGGTAGTTTCCCATACCACCCTCAACCCTCTATCTACCATAGGACAAGAGTAAATCATTTCGAAGTAGCAGACGCAACGTATGCGGCGCTGGGGTTTAGCATTACGTACATTGCCGATGCATACGCTATGGCGCTTGGGTCCCGTGGGTTAAGGAAATCATACTGGCATCTGAAAGTAGATTATGTGAAGATAAATGCTTAAGAAATTTTGAATTTAGAAGATATATAAGGGGTATTACGAAAATTCTCTCCTTCCTTTTTTCTTTTTCTCCAGTCATCTGCACTCTCGTGCCAGCTACTTCAACTTCTGACTACTAAAACACCACAACCAGATCATTTTTTGGAGAACAAATATATATATTGTTACGAGAGGAGCCGGGGGAAACAGATGCTTAACTAGCCTAGTCCACCGCACCGTACTACCCTGCAACAGACACGCGCTTAATATCTGACTCAAACACTAAGACACGCAGGTTCTCTAGGAAAAATGGTTATCTTCCTCTTTACTCTATTAAAGCAGTAACAAGGAGACACAAAAATATCTATTGTCCCCGAGTCTAGTCCATAGTGCGTGTAGTATACAAGAGAACTTCTAAGGTTATTCTAAACTGCCCAAATATTACCTAACCATACCACTACTAGACGAAATGGAAGAAGAAAAGGGCGAAGCTTATAATTAAGACTGCGAGATAAGAAGATGCAGTATTTCTAATTAACAAATGCAGAAAACTCCTGTTTGCAAAATAATAAAGCTAGAACAATATTTTATGATTCAAATGACTCCCAGACTTGCTCTGCTACTACTCAATAAGGAACAATGAAAATATATGCGGTATCTAGGGAAACATTGAAGCAAGCCTGGGACAGACTCCACAGCATGTGTGCTCTGTACGGGGTCTGTCGCTCGAGTAACTAGGCAGCAACACTGGGCCAGCCTCGAGAAGGAGGAAGGGAGCTCCAGACATTGCTAGACTAAACAATTATTCTAAGCTCCTAGGCTCTCATTAACTATACAGAAATAATCTAAGAAATACAAGACATCATTGTGTAAACTTATGATAAACGAAAACAATCCCACACTGGGGTTAAATAAACTAGATAATTATACAACTAGCCGAACGGCTGTGCATGCAGGGCGCCACACGAAGGCTCACACAAAGAAAGAAAGAGGTATAGCAAGCAAGCTAGCCTCGACACAGGGCTCCCTACTGTAGTTATTATAACTGTAACTCACTCACAAATGACATAGGTTACAAAACTCATTTGGGAGTGACACCCTCACACCCAGGGGGAATCTGTTGGTGCATCTTGAAACAACAGACTGCTTATACTTCAATAACACTAGAAGACATGCACAACTACAGTCTTGTTTAGTATTTTTAGTCCGTGAGCTGGACCTGGAATTTAGGAGTTTTAGATCTATTCATTTATCTTGTGCTAAGCTGACAAAGAAAACATCAGGAGAACAACCAAACTGGAAATGTCTCGCATGCCCAGGGCCCACTGCAGAGCCAACCGGGGCAACACCGGCAACACCGGTCACCGACTTGACCCAACTTGTGACCAAATGGAAAGCGCGGATCCAGGTCCTTGCCCGGGTACCTAAAGGAGCCAGAATCCAAGTGGCGGAGGCCCTTACAACCATCATAAAGCAGGCCCTACAGCTCAAGACACCCCTCGCATGGGCACGGCTCCTGGGTTTCTCCTATGGGGCCCTCCGAAAACCACCCAGAACCAACATACAAGACCATCTTCAGGTTTCACTAGCCACCAGAGTGAAACGTCAAGTAGCACAGTATATGGATGGAAACAAACTGGTGGAACCCCCCGAACAGCTACCAAACAGGGCCCAGAAGCAACAGGACAAGGAAGAGGAAGAGGCTGAACAGCTACGTAAGAGGGTCGCGGCGAAGCTGGCGGATAGTGACATGAAAGGGGCCGTCAGACTGTTGTCCTCTTCAGAAGGTTTTGCTGGTCAAGGCACCGAAGTTGTTGAAGCCCTACAAGAAAAGCACCCACCTACACCTAGGGACCTAAGCCTCCCCCCTGCCCCAAATGACCAGATGCGCCAACCTTTAGTTGTCTCGAAGGAGCAGGTGGTTGCCGCAGTGACTTCATTCCCAGCAGGCTCAGCCGCGGGCCCAGATGGTATCCGACCCGCCCACCTCAAAGGCCTCTTGGGTCAGGGATCAGGAGCTGCTGGGGAGGCACTCTTGGAAACCCTCACCAAATTCATCAACATGGTTTTAAGAGGGGAAGTACCCGACTGTGCCACACCCCTATTTTTTGGCGATCACTCTGTGCACTGGCAAAAAAAGATGGCGGTGTGCGCCCAATAGCAGTAGGGAACACCTTCCGCCGCCTTGCCACAAAGGTGGGTTTGAAACCACTCTCGAATGGCCTAGGTCAACACTTAAGACCAGTTCAACTAGGTTTCGGAACTCCAGGGGGGTGTGAAGCTGCTGTACACGCAACCCGCACCTACCTCAGCCAAGCCCAAGAAAAACGAGTGCTTCTAAAGATTGACATGCGGAACGCATTCAACAGCATTCGCAGGGATGTCTTCCTCCGTGCAGCTCAAGAACACATCCCCACTCTGTACCCCTACTTTGGCAAGCTTATTCCAAACCTTCAATCCTGATTTTTGGCGAGACGGTAATCCCATCAGCGACCGGGTTACAGCAGGGAGATCCAGGTGGTCCTGCTCTTTTCTCAATAGGGGTGGATGCAGCAGCCAACAAAGTAAGGTCAGAACTGAATCTATGGTACCTGGACGATGCAACCTTGGGTGGGTCAGTAGAGAACGTTCTAACCGACCTAAATAACATCGTAACTGACCTCGGCCAGGCTGGGCTAGTGATAAATGACACCAAATGTGAACTTGTCCTCCTCAACCACACACGTGAACAAGGAGAAGAGACTCAGGCCCTGTTTCGAGGCATATTGCCAGATGTAAAGATCCTTCAGGAGCACCAGCAAACCCTATTTAGTCCATGAGCCAAGACCCGAATTTTGGGATATCGGTACCACCCGGGGTGACTAATTCTCTTAGGTGTTTTTAGCTTGCTACATGTCTCTAGTTTATGTTTTTATATGATAGCCCTTGCACATTGGTAGCTTAATGGTCGTTATCACTTCTTGAATAGACATACCCTACCGAAAATTCCGAAATTTTTTAAAATGTCAAATTTGGGGACAGGAATGCCTAAATGTCAACAAAATGCATATAGTAATTGTCACATTTAATACAAGTCCTGTAAATACACACTAAGCATGCCATGGGCTTGTACATACTATTATGGCAAATTACTACTCCTAAATATCATCTACGTCAGACTCGGAATCTGACTGTTGTGCCACCGGCTCTTCTTCAATAGCCTTGTTCTGACATGTCTGTAACCTGCACATGTCCGTGCATTTTAGACCATTGCTGAGGCAAGTACACTTAGGGAGTTCGCATGACCGCACACACTTGCAAGACAGTAGCTGCATAACAGCATCTGGTGCTGGTGAGCCTCGCATCCAGTTGACGGCAAGCTTACCGTCCTCATCTGTCATCCAACCGCAGTCTGTTGGGTTCGCAACAAATGGCTGGCTCTGAAGACTTCTCCTCCAGATCGCAGCCTGGTAGTTTGCACGCAGTGCATGCATGAAGAGGCAGTCCTCACAAGGAGGGAGTTGACTTGACTCTACCTCTCCACGTTTTGCACAGAACAGCTCATACCGAAGCTTGTTTACCTTAGTTGTGTGGGTAGATGGTAGGTAAATGTGGCAGGTGATTTCCTGTAGCTTCTCAAAGAGTTCAGGAGACACTTCCCATGAGCGTCCAAGTTCGTGAAAAGCATGCTGGTATGTCTTGTCCATCTTCACCTGCTTGAGTGTCGTCATCTTCCCTCGGCCAGCGAATGCACTGACGGTATCACAGCCTGTAAAGGCATGCATACCAATCAATGAATCACACACGCTGCCTCCCAGTGTGCGGCTCAGTGTGGTGATATCCAGGAATCTTGTCCGGTTCTTCGTCCCGCACTTCTGGAACAGATGGGATGGGATCTTGTGGCACATGCCAAGACACAACACCATGACGTCTGTATCTTCTGCAGTGATGATGACAGACTTGTTCCCAGATTCTGCTGCATGAAGTGCATGGAGAAGAAGGCGTGTGTCTGCTTCTTCTTGAGTTGACTTAAGCTCAGGAGCCTCTTCCCACTGCTCTTTGGTGATCTTGAAGCAGCGCTGCTCACATGTGACATACAGCTCCTTGTCCTTGAGCTTCTCCCTGTGCTGTGGTGCCTTCCATTCTTCTACCAAGAACTTGATAAGACTTGCCTTGTTGGAGGAACTACCGAGTAACTTTCTCCACTGCTGGATGTTGTGCCCAGGTTGAATGTTCTTGAAATGAATTCCTGTGCCTGCACTTCTTTTGGCTCGTTCTGCATCCTTGATGGATGTCTCCTTGTAGATATCAAACACAACATCAATGCGCCTGCTCTTAGCACCTTCATGAACAGCGTGACTCAGTGCTGTACCTGCAAGCTGTGAAAAAGTGTTGTCGTTTCCCTTCAGTTTGTGGACCAGGCTCATCCCATCAATTATGGTAGCAGAGGGCTCGGGTATCACTTCTGCAGGAGAAACATTCCTCTCTAACTCCTTTGCGAGGGCAGCCTTGTTGGTCTTGCGGAGAGACCCATCACCGCTGGCAAGTGCCCAAGGCAAAGGCCCCAGGGGATGAGCCAAGACATCACTCATTTTGAGCTTTCTGTTCTCGGCAACAAGGATCATCTGGCCAAATAGGTTCCTGTCAGCCTTTAAGATAACCTCCTTGGCATGGTCTTGTGAGCGTGGCTTCATTCTGATGTTAGTGAACGTTCTCAGTTTCGTCTTCGTCATCGTGTCATGAAACTGTATAGTTGGCGTATCGATCTCCAGGCGCTCTTCCTTGAAGGCTTGATATGCATCCTCTCCTATTCTGTAGGCCCCTAGAAGGTCTTTGACAACTTCTGGTGGTGCCATAGTCGCAGTTGACAAACTGACAAGATCTTCTTGCTCTGCGTTGAAGGGGTTCAACCAGCTGGTCTCCATCAGTTGAACTAAAGATTGGACATCGGCCTCATCTCTTCTAATCCTGGGCATCTGTAGGTCTGGGTGGCTGAAGTCAGTATACTTTTGGCCTACTACCATAGTCCTGAGCTGCCTTAAGTACCTGCTGCGATACTCCGATGTCAGGTAGTACCTGGCGACAGCTCCGCCTTTCAGGCTGAAGCCTTTTGTGCCCCCTGGTGTCTGGGTGTCTTTGTTGATCGTCTCTTCGATTGTCTGGTCCACAGGGATCCGTCCAAAGGGATTCTTGCTACCGATCTGGACCGAAAAGCCACCTTGCATGAAGTGTTCATGGACCTCTGGGTGTTCAATGGGCAGTCGAGACATCAAGGCATAGTAGTAGGTTAGGAACCGGGCATAGTTCACTTTGTCATAGGCAAAACACCACGGTATCATCTGTCGGATTGCTCCTAGGTGGAGCATCCAGTTGCCTTCTCTGGAGGCTCGAATTAAGTCCAGCATGATCTCAACCATGTCCAGGTATGACATCCAGAATGCTGAGAGGTTGTGTTCATCTCTGAGGGTCTCAAGATAAACTTGGAAAAGCTTCATGATATGTGTGCATGATTCACTCTCCATCAGCTCTTGAAAGAGTCCCTGAGACACATTGCTGTGAAAGCTGTTGATGTCCTTCAGTGTTTCATCTAGATGGTGTATGTCCCTTGAATGGTTTTCTTCTAGCCATGAAAGGAAGCCTTTCCATGCAAGCCTCATCAGTGCTTCATACACGAGCTTGTGTAGTCTCACTGCTCTGTTGTACCTCTTGCCGTTCATCACTCCTGACACTGATCCTTCTGCGATGATACCTGATTCCACACACAGATCTCTAAGACCTGCATCTTGAAACCTCTTTCCTATGGTGGAGATGAGATTACAGATTGTGTGGAAGACGCCCATCCTGATGATAATGTTCTTGAACTTCTCTTGTTTCCAGATAACTTCGGCAGCTTTGGCATAGAGTGCTTGATCAAACACGCACACAATCTTGTTAAGCTGTAAGGACTGCATGATAGCATGCGTTTGTTCCAAGATTTCATTAACGGTGGACATTTCTGTTGCGGGAGCATTGATAGTGGGCAGGTAGCTTACAGTGTCCTGAACCACTGCAATGTCTCTGCGCATTTTGATGTTGAACCCAGTCCAACTGCTGATGGACTGGTCCTCATGGTCTGACATTCGAGTAAGAAGCCAGATATGGTTCTTTGTCTTTGAATCCTGGACTTCCTTGGTAGTGTCGACATACGCAGTCTCAATCCTAGGTGGCCCTGCCCGCCGCCCAACATTGTATATTGGCAGCATTGATGATGTCTGAGTGATGCTTCTTATCTTGGACTTGGTAATCTCTGGCAGGACTTTCTCTGGCACAGAGCCTGCAACCTTGGACTGGACAGCAATGCCATTGACTCTATGAGAAGTACCTGCTCCACTTAGGGTCTCTTCAAGTCGGTCAATGTTATCCCAGGCCAGGGTTGTGAACACACCAGGGTAGATGTTTGCTGGCAGTGGAATGTCATCCTTTGAGCATTCCAGCTTCTGGATACAAAGGGCTGTATCGATCTCCTCAAACATTGAGTAAGACACACAGTGACCAAGACGATTCAGAGTTCGGATCAGTTCTGTGTTTCCTGTCAAAGACTTTACAGCATTGGTCAGCAGTACGTGCTTGGGTGGTTTTGTCTTGCCACTGGTAACAGCAAAGACCAAGTCACTGCCAAAGGAAGTGGCAAGACGTTGAGCTCTTTCAGAGGGAGTTTCACACTCACACTCTCCTGTCAGCAGGGTGTGCAGGAATTGAGTGACTGCTGCAGGAATGACATTCTGATCTGTATCGGGAGGCCATGGCTGACTCACATCTTGTTTATTGATCTCATTCCTCAGCTGTATTCATGCTTTGGTTAAGACATCTTCAGAGTTAGCTGCTCTTGCTTCTTGCAGGTCTTTTGCCATTTTGTGTGCTTGCCGGGCAAGGTCGTCCATTGAGAGGCTGCGTGGATAGATTAGAAGCTTTCCTTTCTCATCTGGGACAAAGCGTAGTGATTCTCCAAACTCGGTTTCAATCTTTCGGCGAACATGTTTCTTTGTCGCTGGTTTCAGTTGGATAATACCACGGGACATCATGGATCTCTCAAGCCTAGATGTGAGGTTTGTCATAGGCAGTACCTCTGGGTTGGGGAATAATTTGGTCCTTATATACAAGCAGAGTTCCTCGAGGGCTTCTGTCTCAACCTCTTCGTAGCGTGCTTCCTCGCTTTCTTCCTGATTTTCACCTGCACCCGACCTGGCGGCCGCTGGGAAATCATCTTTGTGAAGAGTTTGTAGCACGACTTGTGGTAGTGACCCTCTGCAGCAACAAGGTCTCTGCTAACTAAACCAAGGATTCTCTGGTTGAGTTTCCTTATTGCTGCTCTGCGAATCTTCTCATCTGCTCGTAGCTCAACACACTGTATGAGTGGCTCCCTTGTCTTTGTTGTTTTTATGTACTTGCTTGACTTCTCGCAGAAGATACATACTTTGGCATACACCCTGCTAGTACTAGGGGCATCCCTTGATGCCCTCCTCCTGGGGTCGACGCTTGCTGATTCTATCTTGACACCCTTGGCAAGGATAGAATCCAGTGACTTCTTCATTGTAAAGAGACTACGACATTTACGGTGATAATGTATGTGTGGTATTCCTCCTTCTTCAAGGCCCTTGGCTGCTTCCAGGACTGGATCATGCTGCCTGATTTCTGCAGCCCTGAGCAATGTGTTCCAGGAGTCCAAATCCTGTGGTGACACCAGAGCATCGCTGTCATCATCAGAGCAGTGGATGATACAGTCGATCCGTGCTCTCTTCCTCGCAGATGGTTCCATCCTGCCGTCAAACAGTCGACACACACCTGCAAAAATATCACCATTAAACCATGAACAAACAAACACATTACATGGAAACCACTCTACATATGTTTGCTCCTTCCAATAATAAATTATCCCCAAAATATAACAAAAAATCCCCAAATATGAAATAAACCCCTAAATATGGAGAAACTTGAAATACACATCGGAATAATTCTTGTAGAGAATCAAATAAGCTACAAGAGCTGTTAGAATATATTTTTCAATGTTCCCCATATTTAAGGATTTATTCTAGATTTAGAGGAAAATACCCAAAATATAGAGTATATTCCGAAATATGAGGAAATTTGAAAAATACCTAGGAACAACTCTGGTAGAGAATATAATTCTACATAGGTGTTCAAAGTTTCGCGATGATTGTGTGATGGATTTTAAAGAAAATGAGGAAAACGCCGAGCGTCACGCTAAAAATCTTTATTTTTGGGTAGCGCCCCTATTGCATCAAAAAAATTAGACTAAGCTACCAGTGCGAGAAGGCTATCATATCTTAATGTACTTACAGTCACTCTATAAACATTTTAGTACCATTCGTGTTTAGTCACCCCAGGTGGTACCGATATCTGGCCTGGCTCATGGACTAATTAGGTTCCCCACTAACTCTGGCAGCAATCCCACCAGCACTTCAAGTTAAAAAGGAGGAGCTTCAACGTCTCGTGAGTCGCCTGATACACATCGATGCCCACTCAGCTCTGGCCCTTCTCAAGAACTGTTTCTCCATCCCAAAACTCCAATACCTCCTGCGCACATCGATGACTTACACGAACAATGGTGGCCTCCAAGAATTATACAGCATAATCCGAGAAGCAGTGACCAGCATCACCAACGTGGAATTTAAAGAACGGACCTGGACACAAGCCACCCTTCCTGTCCGCCTCGGGGGCTTGGGCATACGGAGAGCCTCGGATATTGCCTCCCCAGCCTTTATCTCTTCCCTCATCGCGACCAACGACCTTGTAGTGTCCATCCTTTCTTCTCAACCCGGAATGACACTTAATGGGGATGTAACAGTAGCGATTAACACCTGGAAGGAAAGTACAGGAGTAGAGGAGGAGCCTCAGGGTACCTCCAGGAGCAAGCAGAAAGCGTGGGATACCATCTCGGCGAAGAAAACTCAAGAAAATCTCCTAACCAATGCAGACCAGGTTGCAAAAGCACGCCTCCTGGCAACCGCCCGTTCGGAGAGTGGCTTGTGGTTACACGCCATCCCCATCCCACCTCTTGGAACTCACTTGGATGCTGAAGTGCTCCGGGTTGCCATCGCGCTCAGAGTGGGTGCGGCAGTTTGTCACCCACACACTTGCAAGTGTAGTGGGGGGATGGATGCTCAAGGTCACCATGCCTTGTCATGTAATTACAACGCAGGCCGCCTGCCAAGACACTCTGCACTAAATGATGTCATAAAGCGGGCCCTGCAGAGTGCTAACCGTGCATCAATCCTCGAACCACATGGACTTCACAGAGACGACGGCAAACGGCCAGATGGGATGACCACTTTCCCTTACAAGAATGGCCGGTGCCTCGTGTGGGATGCCACATGTGTTGACACTTTCTCCACAACCAACATCGCCAGAAACGCCGACGAAGCAGGTGAAGCCGCCCGGATAGCAGAAAATAAAAAGCGAGAAAAATATCAAGCCATCGCCAGAAATCATCAGTTCGAGCCCCTGGCATTCGAAACTTCAGGAGTCTTCGGCCCTACCACCCTTAAGATGGTGAATGAAATAGGCCGTAAAATCAGAGAAGTTTCAGAAGAACCCCGGGAAACCCTCTGGCTCAAGCAAAGACTAGGGATGGCTATCCTCCGGGGTAATGCCACCAGCGTCATGAGCTCAGTTCGACTGGACTGGGTCATGCCACTGTGTGAGGCCCGGGCAGGAGTGGTGTATCCGTAGTCTTTCGACAGTAGGGTAAAACAAAACATAAACTTTATTTGTATGTAACATGTGTGATGCACATAAATAAAAGGGGATGTGTCGGATGGTTGAAAGCCACAGTTGCTCGCGCGTTTGGGGCTAGCAACACGTATTATGAAAAACATGTATCCTCCTTCATTCACTGTCCCCCCCTTCACTCACTCAACCCTACAATTTGCCAGAGGATAACAGGTTTTTCACAATACGTAGACGGAGGTCTTTTAAAAAAAAAAAAAGGAGTTTGAGTACCAAAAAGCTGAATAAATTTCATGTGTATTTTCAGTTAGGGGGATGTCTGAAGTGTTCGGAAATGGGTGAGGCCATCCCAAATTTGTAGCTAAATACCTTTTCGGCAGCCATCTTTGATATTAATCGTAGAGTTTTCACCAAATATTTCTATTTTAGAAAACAAATTCTAGCAACAAAAGGTCATAGACACTTCTAGTTGGTCTCATTTTATTCATATTAACATTCTGCATCTTTTGGTGTATGATACATAGGATTTTATTCATATTGTCGGTTCACAATTTGAGAAATGTAAAAAAAAATCAGATTTTTAGCATTTTTCAAAATCAGTCATCTAAAGTTTCCTCTCATAACCGAATGATACATTTTCTGGTCAAATATTGTGTTGTGCCATGTAGATACATATATTAGCTATCCATAGAACTAGTTATATAAACCGGAAACACACACTATTGGTTAGAAAAAATATATATATGAAAAAGTAATTTTCCTGGTTGGTGCGGTAAGTGGCCAAACGGTCTAGTGACAACTTCATTGAGCCTATATTACACTTCAGTTAGAAAAATGTATACAATGTAGACTACATATATTATGGTAAATGTATACAATGTAGACTACATATATTATGGTAAATGTATACAATGTAGACTACATATATTATGGTAAAAGATTTTTGTATTTCATAATAATAATAATAATAATAATAATAATAATAATAATAACAATAATAATAATAATATTAGTAGTAGTAGTACCATTAACTATTTTAATATTTAATGATTATAGTATTACTGGACAGTGGAAACGTTTAGAGAGGTGTTCAATTTGTCCTACAATGGACTAACCCAGGCTGCTGATGATGGTGATTATTGAGTGTGAATTTTACAGTTTTTACAATTGCTTAAGATTTAGCGATAAAGAAGTTAAGTTGAGTAATAATATATAAAAAAAAATCCTCGTGTGATTCAAAAGCAAATACCTTTTTCTTCTTGAATTGAATATAAATTTGTACATGATAAACCTCTTAAAATTATAATATCATTGTTTAAAATAAAAAATAAATGTATTAATATTCAAGTTTGTTTAGTCTATCTATCTATCTATATGCTCAGGCCCAATCCCCATTTTGGGGGTAGCCGACTCAAGACAGAGCAAGAACAGGGAAAACACAAAAAAACATAAAACAAAAAAATAAACACAGATAAAAAACACAAACTCTCACACATCCAGGTCACCCAGGAGAAGACCCAGAGACCAGGGTTACCAAGGTCGCTCCAGCACTCCCCCGGCCCCTGACCACCCGGAGAGGTTCCGATCTCGGCAGGCAGACATGCAGCGGAGCCAAAGCCACAAGCCCTCCCACCACACTTCCAGGCACACCCTTCATATTAATCGTCTCCCCGGGCCAGGCGCCTGATGGACTATTATCTAGTCCAACTTGCGCCCGACCCCTTACTCCAAATGACCACGTGTTCACTCAACTATTCACAAGCATTCTCCATTCACTCCTGTCCACCACCACTTCCCCTGCCTGATCTATAGTCATTCCTCTATCATCCAAAGCCTTTCTTACACAGTCTCTCCATCTCAATGGGGGTCTTCCTGCCCTTCTATCTCCCCTTGTACCTGACTCACATATTCTCTTTGTAAGCCTTTCATCTCCCATTCGTTCAACATGACCATACCAGCTCAGCACCCTTCTGTCCACTCTGGCTGACAAATGTTCCTGCTGCCCCACTCTCCTACGTATCTCTTCATTCCTCAATCTGTCTCTACGAGTAACTCCACACATACTCCTCAAGCAGCTCATCTCCATCACATCCAGCCCTCTTTTCTCCTTTTTCTTCAGAGCCCATGTCTCAGCCCCATACATCACTGTTGGCACAACAATTCCTTGATACAGTGCACTTTTTACTTTCACTCCGAGATTTCTCGTCTTCCACATACTTCCCATTGCTCCGAAAACCTTCCTTCCTTCACACACTCTCTGTTTTACCTCCACTTCCATACCTCCACTCCTGCTTATTGTTCCTCCTAGATATTTAAAACACTCTACTTGTTCCAATATTTCCCCATCCAGCCTCACATCTAGATTCACCCTATGCTCTCCCCTATTACACACCATTACTTTACTTTTATTGACGTTCACCTTCAGTTTCCTCCTTCCACAAACCACACCAAACTCTTTGACTACCCGCTGCAGTTTCTCATCAGAATCCGCCACCAATGCTGTGTCATCAGCGAACAGCAACTGATTCAACTCCCAATCTCTACCATTCTTTCCTACTAAACCCAATCCTCTTCCCATAGTTCTCCTTTTCACCTCCCTCACCACACCATCCATAAACATATTAAACAGCCATGGTGACATTACACAACCCTGTCGCAAACCTACCTTTACCTCAAACCATTCACTCAACTCACCATTTCCTACTCTCACACATGCTCTGCTCCCTTCATAAAAACTCTTAACTGCTTCTAACAAATTTCCTCCTATTTCATAACTCCTTAACACCTTCCACATTGCTTCACGGTCCACACGATCATACGCTTTTTCCAAGTCCATAAAAGCCCAAAATATCTCCTTATGCTTCTCTAAATACTTCTCGCATAACTGTCTTACTGCAAACATCTGATCCACGCACCCTCTTCCCCTCCTAAAACCGCACTGTTCTTCTCCTATTGCAACTTCCGTACACTTTATTATCCTCTCTATCAACACCCTGCCATACAGCTTTCCAACCACTGACAATAAACTAATACCTCTATAACTTGAACACTCCTGCCGATCTCCCTTCCCCTTGTACAACGGCACAATACATGCACTCTTCCAGTCTATTGGTACCATTGACACAGCAAAGCACACATTGAAAAGTCTCACCAACCAATCTATTATCACATCTCCACCCTTCTTTATACACTCCACAGCAATACCATCCAAACCTTCTGCTTTTCCCGCTCTCATTTGTTTCACTGCTTCTTTCACCTCATTTTCCTCAATCCTTTCATTCATTCCCTGCCACCTGGGTGGCCTGGGTAACCTATCTCCATCCACCTCTGCTTCAATCACTGCTTCTCTTCCATCTCTTGTATTTAACAAAGATTCAAAATACTCGGCATATCTTTTCCTCACTTCAACTGGTTCCACTAGTAATTCTCCATTTTCATCTTTCACTGACTCTTCCCTCTTTTGTCCTCCTTTCCTTACTTTATTTACCTCCTTCCAGAACATCTTCTTTCGTTCTTCAAAATTCTCACTCAGCCTTTGGCCCCACCTTTCGTTTGCATCTTTTTTCGCTTCTCTAATTTTCCGTTTTGCCTCTCTCCTTTTCTCCTTGTACCTCTCCCATACCTCAACACTACCATCCTGTAAAACCCTCTCAAAACACTGTCTCTTCTCCTCAACTGCCTTTCTCACCGTATCATTCCACCACTCGCTTCCCTTCCTGATACCTCTGCCTCCTACTTTCCTTTTGCCGCATACTACCTCTGCACTTGCTTTCACTCCTTCCTTAAACTGTTGCCATTCAACCTCTACTTCTCTCTCTTCCATCTCTCTCACTTCCATCCACTTTTCATTTAGTCTTTCCTTGTACTCCCTCTCTTTTTCACTCTTCTCTAACTCACTAACTTTTATTACCTCTCTTACTTCACGCTTGTCTCTTATTCTCCTGTAACTCTTAACTCTTAGCTTTCCCTCCACCAGGTAATGATCTGACATACCCTCCGCCTCACCTCTCATCACATTCAGCAGTCTACACAATCTTTCCCTTGTCACCAGCACATAATCCATAAATGCCCTCTCTACAATCTCTCCCCTCACAAGTCTATGCCAGGTGTACTTGTGTATACGCCTTTTTTTGAAGAACGTATTACCTACACTCAATCTACACTCTTCACATACATTTTTCAGTCTTTCTCCACTCTCGTTTACACCATCCACACCAAAACTACCGATGACTCCCTCAACAGGCTCATTTCCTACCCTAGCATTTAGGTCCCCTAAAACTATAACATTTTCATTTTCATCAAACCCTTGTAGACAATCTCTCAAATCCTCCCAGAAACCCTCTACCTCGTCTAACTCTCTTTCACTTCCTGGTCCATACGCACTTACAAAAACCCACCTTTCACCCTTAAACCGCATTCTCACCCACATTAGCCTAGATGACACCTCTTTCCACTCTTTTATAAACTCTCTCAACTCCTCCTTCACAATAATAGCCACTCCTTCTTTCCCCCTGACTCCCTCGTCTACTCCAGACTTTCTACCTATCACGTTTCCAAAATCCACTTCTCCCTCTCCTTTCATCTTTGTTTCATTCAGTGCAAGGACATCATACATCCTTCTTTCAAATAACCTTCCAATATCCTCTCGCTTCTCATTCGTACTACATCCACGCACATTCAAAGCTCCTATTCTTAGGGTCCGGGACCACGAACGGCCCTGTACCCTTGTTTAGTACATATTCAATAACTGCTATGTTTTCTTATTATTGTATACATAGGCCTATATTAATACTGTACAAAAACTATCCCTATGATAATATAGTATGTCTGCTTTTCAAGATATTTAAACAGAGAAAACCTGTACTTTGTTTACATAGTGCAGTGATTAATATATAGGTTTTGCCTGGGTGGATGGGACTCGTCAGCCTTGGTTGGCAACCTGCTTTATCCCGAGGAGAGCAGTACACCTTAAGTAAATCCTTACTGCTCTCCTCAGGATGAAGCAGGTTCGTGGATAGAGTACCTGCCCACCACTATAAAAGAAATGTGCTAAAAAAGATACAAAGAGGGCGTCTAAGCCAGATGGACCCCAAGTTGAGCAGTCAATTCTTAAGTCCATAATAATTTGAGTCGGGTTGCCCTTCTTACAGGGGTAGGTCCGCTTGCAGGCATTTTGTGTATGGCCACCCTCATAAAGGGGAGAATGGCGTCTGGCAAGTGGCAATAGATAGATATATAACTATAGAGTGTATGCTGCTTTGTTGAAAATAATTTTCTCTCCAAATATTCTATAAATATGTGGACACAAGTAACTCTTCCACTATGCAAATATCATATTTCTCCATTTTCAAAAAGATTACTTAAGAAATATTAGTCTTCGTCAATTTCGCTGTCTTCAAGATCTTGAACAAAGTCTTCCTCTTCCTCTCGGACATTGTTACAGTTTTGGTATCTGCATGCTGGAGTGCAAAAAAGATTGTTTTGAATACATGGGCATGTTTCAGCAATGCATGAACGTGTACACTGACAATACAAGAGGGCAAGAATAACCTCTGGTGCAGGGGGTAGAGTAAGCCACAGGATAGCGAGTATTCCATCAATTAGATCCCATCCATGGCCATCTGTTGGATTAGGAATCTCTGGAAATCTTTGTAGGCTTCTCCTCCAAATGCCTACCTGAAAATTGGCACGTTTTGTGTGTTGCATGAGAGCATCTTTGCATGGGGGCAACTGCGCTGACGAAACACCTCCCTGCTTTGCTCGGAACATTTCATATCTCATCCTATTGACAGAAGTTATATTTGTATTTAGTGAATACAGACAGCAGGTAAAGCTCTGTACAGCATCAAACATTAATTCCGATACTGACCACTCCATTCCAAATGCCATAAATGTCTCCATAAATTGTTTGTTCTTTCGCACAAGGTTTATTGCTTTAACTTTACCCTGTCCAGCAATAGCACTGACAGAATCACAGCCAGTAAATGCATGAATTCCAATCAAAGCTTTACACAGATCTGAGCCAAGTATTGTTGCGAGTCTAGAGATGTCGATGAGCCGGATTTTTTTTTCTTTCCACGCCTCAAGAAAATTCTGGTTTGTTTAGTGCGAATGACATCTGAATGAATTCCAAGAAGGATTACAAAAACATCTGTATCCTCTGATACTGCTACAAGCTTACTGTATTTGGAAGCGGCATGCATCACATGAATCATCATTCTGGTATCGGCCTCCTCTTGTGTAGATTTTAGTTTAACTATCTCTGTCACCCTTTCCTTTGTTATAAGATAACACTGTGCACCAGAATTGGCCACCAATGATATGTCTCCAAGTGCTTCTCTACTGTCTTTTTCTTTCCAACTTTCCACTAGATATTCAATTAATCTGGTTTTGCTTTCACTACTTGCCAACAATCTCCTCCAGTTTTTTATTCTGTGACCTGATTTTATCTGGTTGAATATCACTCCTTCTCTAGAAGCACGATTTACATGTTCATGACCCTTTATTGATTGTTGCCCATACAAGTCAAACACTACATCTATTCTGTCACTTCTCTCTCCATTGTGTATAACTTGTCTCAAGACCTGTTGAGACACTTCTTTAAACGTTATGTTATCACCATTGATGTTCTGCACAATTCCCATTGCATCAATAATTGTAGCTCTTGAACCAGTGATTGAGTCAGTGTATGCAGCTTCCTTTTCAATATGTCGACCAAGAGTAGATTTGTCTGTCTTTTTCATGGAACCATCACCATTAGCCAGAGCCCATGGTTTGGGACCAAGAGGATAGCTCAGAACCTCCATCATGTCTAACTTTCAATTATGTGCTATCAGTAGCATTTGACCGAATAAACGATTGTCCGCCTTTAATATGACTTCTTTATTTGTTCCCTTTGCCACTGTTTGCTTGCAAATGTCACTGAATGTTTTAATCTTCAACTTCTTGATTGGTTCATGGAAACTACAATCTACAAATCTACAAATGTTGAAATCCTGTTGTTACAAACATTTTATGAATGGAGGATGCCTTTAGGCACATGGACCTTTTTGTTTTATCTGTGTTTTTCCTTCCTCCGTTCATTGTCTCTTAAAAAAAAAAAAAAAAATCCCTTTTCCAATTTCTTTGTCTGTGCCACATATGCCTCCTCTCCCTTTTGTTTAGCTGTCAACAAGTCCTCACAAATGTCAGGTGGAACTGCAACACCTGTGGATATGCTTACAAGGTCACTTGGTTCCATAGACAGGGGATTGATGCAATTGTTTTCTAGCATATCAATTAGGGATGTCACATCTAATTCATCTCTTATGATTCGTGAGGGTTGTAAGTCAGTATGTCCAGTGTTTTCACTCTGCAATGACACAAGTTCCCGTAGTTGTCTTAGAGCTCTGTTCTGTACTCTGCATTGAGGTAGTAACGAGCTACGGCACCCTTGTTCAGACTAAAGCCTTTCGTCCCACCAGATGTCTGGGTGTCTTTATTGACCGTAGTGTTTGATCTATAGGTATTCGTCCAAAAGGGTTTGTTGGTCGAAGTTGTACTGAAAAGCCACCTTTCTCAAAATGTGAATATAAATCAGGGCTATTTTGCTCCAAATGTGACATTTGATTATAGTACACTGGAAGGTATCTGGAGTAGTTTGTCTTGTTCATTGCAAAACACCAGGGTATCATTTTACGGATGTGTGCGAGGTGAAGGCTCCAATTACCCACGCGATCAGCCCGAATCAAACCAAGCAATACCTCAACAATATCTATATAATTCATCCAAATGGCAGATAGTTGTCCACAGTCATGTCGTAGTAGGTTCAAATAATCCTTAAGAGATCCAGAATCCTTTGACAGGAGTTATTGTCCAGTGCAGACTCGAGGGTTGCTGAGCATGTGTTATCATGTAGATCTGCAATGAGATGTAATGTGTCATTCAGATTCTGAAGGTTGTTGATATGATTAATCTCCAGCCAGTCTATAAATCCAGACCAAGCAAGTCTCATCAGAGCTTCATATGTGAGCTTGTGAAGTCGGACGCCCCGGTTGTATTGTTTCCCTTCCAGCACCTTGTCAATCGATCCTTCTGATATTACCCCTGACTCAACAGCAAGATCTCTAGGTCCTGCACTCCCAAATATCTTTCCTATAATAGATAACAAATTACAAAGAATGTGGAAGTTGCCCATTAATAGAATTATAATAGTCTCAAATTGGGGTTGATGATTCCATAAAACTTCTGATGCCTTTGCATATAGGGCCTGGTCCATGACGACAGCAATTTTTTTAAGTTGAAATTGCTTTTGGATAGCTACAGATTGACACAATATCTCATATACAGTGGAGGTGTTTGTTGCTGGGGCATTGATGGTTGGTAAGTATCCAACTGTATCTGCTGATATAGTCAAGTTGTCACGCGTTCTGATGTTAAATCCTGTCCATGAATTGATTGTTTGATGAGTAGATTCATGGGCCCGTGCAATTATCCAGAGAAGATTTTTGTTTTCTGCAACTGTAATGATCTCGGTCATTGGGATGAATGAATTGGCCAGTGTTAGTGGTGGTGGACCAGCTCTTTTACTGGAGATGTACATGATAAGGTAAGAGGTTGTACAATAATTCCATTAACACGATGAGATGAACCAGATCCACTTAGTATTTCCTCCACTCGATCAATGTTATCAAATGCAAGTACAGTGGGCACAAGTGTCTGAGTTCCTGAAGGCAGTGTAAATTCACAACTAGTGCTACGAATCTTTTCAATACAAAGAGCAGTGTCAACCTCTTCTAACTTAGTGTACGAACAAGAGTGACCAAGGCGGTTGAGAATCTTAACCAGTTCTACATTTCCCGTCAATGTCTTAACAGCCCATGGAAGAAGGATATGTTTTGGTGTCAGGGTCTTTCCATTGGAAACAACATTTAGAACATCTTGTCCCATAGACCAAGCCTATCGGTTTACACGGTCTGAAGGAGTACATTCACTTTGGTCTCCCCCAAGAAGGACCCTCAAAAACTGATTCAGGCAATTGGGGAGTTCAGCATAGTGATTATCAAGCTCTTTTGGATTTGGAGGCCATGGCTGCTGCTTGATACAACTCGATTTTATACTGTCACGCAGAACTAACGCAGCCTTAACAATCAGTTGTGAACAATGTTCTTCAGTTTTGTAAGCCTTGAGTTTTGCTTGAAGGTCAATCAGTTCACGAGCCATAGAATCTGGTGATAATGTATGTGGTCGCAGGTAAATAGTACGTCCAACATTGAACAAGGTCAAGGTCTTACCAAACTCATTTTCTAGATGCCTACGAATGTTTGTTACTTGATTCTTTTATCTCAATTTGTTCCTCATTCAGGTATGATCCTAATTTCCATGTAAGATCATTCAGTGGGATTAAGCGAGGGTCTTTGAAGATATCTGTTCGAATATAGTCATACAACTGTTGCAATGCCTTTTTTTCAAACACAGCATAATTATTGTCATCAGATTTGTTATCTACATTCAAGTCTTTACATGGACAGGTATATAATTTATAACAAGAAGCATGGTAGTGTGCTTCAGCTGCCACGATATCCCTTGCAGTAATAGCAAGAAGTCTTTCATCATAGTTTTTTATTGCTATGTCACGGATAGTTTTGTCGGCTCTCATTTCAACTGCTTGAATCAAAGGTTCCCTGCTATGTGTGCCCTTCACATACTTAGACTCTCTTTCACAAAAAATACATATTTTATCATAGACACGTGAATGTTCTTGAGTATTTCCTTGCCGCAATGATTGTATAATAGAGGTATTTTCATGCTCATTTGTGACGCCTGCAGCTCAGCAGAACGCCATGTGGGCTCAGCCGCTCGCTTGGCCACTCGCTAGCACTCGCCGGGGCAAGGTATTTGGCTACAGTCTATCTACAATGTTGTTATTTCTTTCATAGTGTTCGTGTTGTTACAGACAGTCCCGTGGAGGTCTTTATTTTCGTCTGTGACAACGGGTAGCATTTTATATCATGAGTTGAACATAGGATGCATTGTATATAGTTAAGGAGAGAGAATAATATAGGCAGTGGGGTGGTAGTGTGTGCGTGTGTATACATGTGCTGCCTCCCCCCTCGCTTTGTAGGCTCGCGCGCGTGCCGTCTCGCGCTTCTTGATTGGCTGGTGGTTCCTGGCGCCTTCTGCAGCCCTGCTGCCTGGTGACGTGGCAGCCTGCGAAAGGCTGACCACCATGCCTTTGTGTGTGATCCTGGAGGGGTCCCGAGGATTCCATCCTCAGAGCTTTCCTGACTAGCATACCGTTCACATGTCCCTTGCCCCCCTGTCTCCCGACTTCTACCTATAGAGCACTTTCTCTCTCTCTCAACTTCTTACCTCTCATTCTTCTACTCTATTTAATATCATAACTTCCCTTTGGTTCTGCACGATTTCATATATCGGCCATCGTATTATATGCTGAAGCTCTCAGATAACACATGTTTAGTTAGTCATTTTGGAAGGGTTACCATTTTTGTCTGTAGAGGTTTGACACACTCACGGTGTCTCCCTTCCTGTATCTTGGTGGTCTGCTGGGGATTTAATGCTAGACTGGGATAAGGCTACTGGTGTTGTGATTTCCGATGTGTACTAGATTTTGTTGAACCTATACAATCGCAACGGAGACGTGGGAAGCCTAGGTGGTCTTTCTGACTGTGTACCTTGTGAGTTTAGCACTGTGTTGCGAGTGAGGGCTTTTGCCTCTGCCACCCAACACTGTGCTAACTCGTTTGCTTTGACTTTGAGAGGGTCGCCAGGAGAGAACCAGATACTAGCGATCTGGATCTCTCAAGAGAACACCCCGTCAATTAACGTAATTTGGCCGCACAGCCTTAAGGACTTCGCTAGGCTACGAGCCGCTTGCTCAGCCATTGTTTCCTAGCCTACTACATCCCAGCTAGACTTTATTCGCCTAGCAGACACCAGATTTAGATTATAAACTCTTTCTGTTATGTATGCATTATTATTCACGGCATTTATTAGTCTAGGTTGTTGTTGAGTTGCACAACCCTAGTAGGCTGTTTCGTTGATGAGGAAGTACTTCTTTTGCTGTTTGAGTTCCTACTATTGCTCAGTTATTATTCCCGTGCCAGTTAACCCTATATGTCCTTACAATTGTCATATCCTGTTCCTGCTTTATACTACAGTTCAAAATCCGATACGATCATCTTACCCCAGCATCAGACTTTCTTCAGAAGATTCCTGCTCGATGCTTTGGGACTTTCGTTCACTTTCTTTAGTATAGGAGTGACAGTTCATTATTGTTTAGAGAAACTTTAAATATACCTTCTAGTTTGCATTAAATCATTGCAGTGATTTAATTAAGATCTCTATCTTTTCCTAGTATACCTTATTACCGTAATTGTATGTTGTTGTGATCAGGCTGTATCGGAGATCATCAGCCTGTAGTAGTAGTGCACTAGTCTTATACTGAGTTATAGGATACCCCGTTATCGCAGATTTAACTCTGGAAGGTATAGGTGTTTTTGTGCGCCGGCATTATAAGTTCAGGGGTTGGATCTAGTGTTACCGTTGTGGCTGTGTGCCTTTCTAGTCCATTGATTAAGATCCCTTGTTTTATACGAGCCCCGGTCGTAACAAATGGCGACCTTGCTTAGGATTTTGTGAACTTAGAGAAATATTGCAGGAGTGTGGTGGTCATTTGTTTTTGTTTAAAGGAATATAGTGGACACGTGGAATTCTTTTGGCAAGTAGTGTAACACTTAAGAGTCTTCAAGCATTTTTTGAGTGAATAGTGCTACATAAGAGTTTAGGTACTTCTATTTTTTTTGTATATAAACGTTGAGAATTTTTGGTGGACACTATGTCGAACGACGGATCAATGTACAGTGAGGACACAGTAAGGGAAGCAGACTCTGAGGTGCAGCAGCGGGCTTTGTTAGATGACATTAGAGTTATAGCTAGTGAGGAGGATGCAAGGAAGTTTCAGGAGATACCTATTACTGCTGACCGGGTGTCGGGGATTGATCGGTATGGTCTCCAGTGTTTGGCCACGGTCATGGGGCATGTGGGCACTAGCAGAATGTCGAGAGGTGACTTGGTGGCCTGTGTGCTCGGCGGGGTGCGTGGGGCTTCGGGTGGAGCGGGAGCTGGGGCACCTTCGACCAAGCCCCCATTCCACTCGACTCCTACCATGGCGCCCCCTCGGGCTCCGGAGCCGGGTACGTTCCCGCAGGCCGATAGTCACTGGCAGCATGGTTTGTCACAGGGTGGGTCTCCAATTGTTGCATCTCCTCCTCCTCAAGGTTTAACTGCAGATATGCTCTTCCAGCTTGAGATGGCTAAGATGCAGCTGCAGCAGAAGCGGGAATCTGAGCAGCAGAAGCGGGAATCTGAGCAGCAGCAGCGGGAGTTTGAGATGGCTAAGATTCAGGCTGAGGAGAGAAGGGCCAGATATGAGACTGAGGAGAGAAAGGCCATACGTGAGGCTGAGCTTCAGTCTGAAGAGAGAAAAACGAAGTACTGTGCAGACATAGATCTTGAGAAGTCTAGGGTGGAGTCGACAGGGCAGCGTCTCGGTTCTGGGAATCGAGGTCTTGATCAGTCGTTATCGCACCTGCTCAACTTGGTCCCTGTATTTGATGAGTCGGGTGTCACTGAATTTTGTATGCGTTTCGAGAAGAAGTGCCGGGAGCACCAATGGCCCGAGGTTAAGTGGGCAGCCCTTGTTTCCTCTAGATTGGTTGGCAAAGGACTCAAGGCATATGATGCGTTGCCCTTGGAGTCATGCATCGATTACGAGGTATTGAAGGAGGCTGTCCTGCGGGCATATGTGATACAACCAGAGACGTACAGATTGAAGTTCCGGGGTGTAACGAAGGGTCGTGAGTGCACCTTTCTTGAGCATGCCCGGGATCTGTCCGATGCATTTAGAAACTGGCTGCGTTCTGAGAAGGCATCGACGTTTGAGGAGTTGAAACAGCTGATGCTTCTAGAACAATTTTTTAAGTGTACGGGCAGCGATCTGACGTTGAATCTTAAAGAGAAAAACCCAAGAACTCTTCAGGAGGCAGCTGAGATGGCTGACCTTCGGATGTCACTGATTCGTGGGTGCGGCTCTGCACAACGGAACGATGCAGGTAACAAGGGGCGCAACACTCCACCCCCCCGAGTCGGTGATACACCATATAACCATTACAACAAGAGCAACGATACTAAGTCTGAACATAAACCTAATACCGTCCCGTTTAAGAAGGGTCAGGGCCCTTCCCCACCTCAAGCGAAGCCCAAGGGGGAGTTAGAGTGTTTTCATTGTCATGAGAAGGGCCATTTTGCAAGAGCCTGTCCAAGCAAGCTACCTAATGCAGTCGTGTCTTTGGCTCGCAACATTGGGGTGTCCCCGAAGTCGTCTGAGTTTGCCCGGGGTATAACGTCAGAGGCTGGGACACAGCCAGTGGAGAAGAATCCGGAAGGCTCGAACCCTGTCCGCGATGTCTTTTGTGACCATCGAGGGCATGGCTGCGTAAAGTGGGCTGGTAAGAAGCATGGAGTTGAGCTGTTGCGAGACACGGGTGCCTCTCAGACTTTAATGAAGAACTTTACTGGTAGACCAATAAACGCGGCACGGGTGGTTGTGGTGCAGGGTATCAATGCTGTCAAGTCATACCCGTTGGTCAGGATGGAACTGGAGGTGGATGCTGTGACACGAGAGTTGGATGTGGGTGTTGTGTTGAACTTGCCTGTTGGGGGCGTCGACCTCCTTCTCGGCAACGACTTTGCGGTGCCTACTTCTGAGGTTTCACCCTTAGTCGTTGCCGAGAAGCCGGCCGACGTGAGTAGGGAGGAACAGGAGTGGGTAGAGAAATGTCAAGTACAACCTATGGCGTGCGTTGTTACAAGACCTCTTGCATCCAAAGTGTCACAGCCTATTCCTCAGTCTTCTGATCAACTGAGGAACGGTTGGAAGAAGATGGCTAATGTTGGTAACAGTTTGAAGAGTTTAGTACCAGCGGCTCTTCTTGGCAACTCAGTATTGGCACCATTGTTGGAGTCTGGAGAAGCCCTAGGACCTGTCACAGCTAGTGAGGAGGTAGGGCAGGAAGAGACTCCGAGGCAGCAAGGTTACACACGGAGAGAAAAAAGGGTTGCTCAGTTTGATATTGGGGGAGGACTTGGGTTGCTTCGGAAGCATCTAGACAGGTTGGTTCCCTCAGATATTTGTAAACTGCAGTTGGAGGATCCGGAAGTTCAGAAGTGTGGTAATGGTGCTGTCGAGATCAAACACGAGGACGGGGAAACATGTCATGTGAACCTGTTGGAGGAGTTTGTGAGGCAACCACCTGAGCAGCCTACTGTCCCTGCGTTGGTCTGCAGCGGCCAAGGTGGAGAAGGAGAGGGGGGAAGTAGGGCACTGGTGGAGGAGAGTAGGGATTATCAAGTCTCGGCGGAGCTGTGGGCGGGGGATACGAGTCTGGTGCCTGTGGAAGCGCTAGAGCACCTGCCTGAGCAGCAGTGTGCAGCGCTCCAGCACCAGCTCGGTTCATACCCCACTGGTCGTGCTGAGCACCTGAGCCTCACAACTCAGGCGGTGCAAGATGTTCAGCGGGCAGTCTCACGTGAATGTTGGGAGACCGTTAGCCTCGTTGTTTCGGTGGTTCAAGGTGGGCGACGAGGCTTTGGCATGGTTGCCAGGTCAGGGTCGACCCATGGCTGCCAAGGGTGGTGGTCAAAAGGAGGACTTTGAGCAGATTGGTGAGGTTGGCTGTGGCATAGAAGTGCCCAGTCGTCGCATAGCCTCCCAATGCTGCTCTAGTCGATTGCAACAGCCCTACCATAGACCGACTGTATCTGGCCATGTCGCTAAAAGCGGTGATGCTGCGCAGGCAGATGTAGTCGTAAGGAATGCGGGGGTGTGCATGTACGGTATCGGCGGGGAAGCCTTAGCAATAATGAACTATGGGAGTGACTGCACAGGTGGTACTGATTGTCCCTCTCATGACCTGGCTGTTCTAGGGACGAAGGTGGAGAAGGAGGGAGACTACAGGTTAGAAGCTGCGGTCTCGGCTGGGTTGTGGGAGGGCACTAGTATTGTTGTTCTGCGAGATAAGTTGTTTACTAGGCTGTGGCAGTGCATCCGCATGTTTGTTGCTTTTCTAGGCCTGATGTACGGGGTAGAATCCGACATGGAGGCTGGAGACAGTGCGAGGCTCAGTTTAATTCCCTACCGTATAAATCCATCTAAAAAGCCTGTCGTGAAAACAGAGCTAGACGACATGTGGAAAAAGGGTCTGAGGGATAAAGGATATTGTGAGTGGTCGTTGCCAGTGAGTTTGCAACCTGAGTTGAGTGGCAAGATCAGTGTGTGTACATTATCCCTGACAGACACCTATCCATTGCCCAAGGGTCTGAGGGATAAGGAATGTCGTGAGTGGTCGTTGCCTGTAACTTTGCAACCTGTGTTAAGTGGCAAGATCAGTGAGTGTGTTGATTGCGAGAGTGTGTGTGCATTATCCCTGACAGACGCCTATACCTTATCGAGAGTTGACGATACCATAGACCGCCTCGGGGCTGCATCGCCTATCACGAAGGTAGTACTAGTGAAAGGCTTTTGGCAGGCCCCGTTGCCGGAAAGAGCGAAGAGAAATGCCAGTCTTGTGATGAACTGGGCAGTTTATCAGTGCCAGGTGTTGTTGTGCTGCAGGTACACAAGTTGGATGTGTGGCATGCTAAGGGCACTGATAATGTTTTGGCTGATTGTTTGTCACGGGAGGGTTTGTTTGCAGGAGAACCCTCGCCGTTCAGTCAGTGTGTGTTGAGAGTGGAGAAAAATCAGGCTGCCCCTGTAAGTGCAGCCGCCATAAACATATTAAAAAAATGAAAATTCTATAAAAACTCTTTCTTTAATAGTTAAATTTTGTTTAAGTATGTTATAGCTAAAGTTCTGAGTCGAACCTACGCTTCTCTCAGAAGGCTGGGCTAGTAGAAGCTCGCTCTAGGAGCATAGCAGTATGAATTGAGCTATTGTGTTGGGAGGGGTTGTAATTTGTTTTGATGAGAACTGAGCTTTGCCTTCTTTGTTGCGAAGTGGTTAGGGGTGGCGAGTCTTATCGGGGTTCTGCTTGTCAGATATAGAGCTCATGGTTGAGCGTCTAATATCTTGGGTGGGGTGTGACGCCTGCAGCTCAGCAGAACGCCATGTGGGCTCAGCCGCTCGCTTGGCCACTCGCTAGCACTCGCCGGGGCAAGGTATTTGGCTACAGTCTATCTACAATGTTGTTCTTTCTTTCATAGTGTTCGTGTTGTTACAGACAGTCACGTGGAGGTCTTTATTTTCGTCTGTGACAACGGGAAGCATTTTATATCATGAGTTGAACATAGGATGCATTGTATATAGTTAAGGAGAGAGAATAATATAGGCAGTTGGGTGGTAGGGTGTGTGTGCGTATACATGTGCTGCCTCCCCCCTCGCTTTGTAGGCTTGCGCGCGTGCCGTCTCGCGCCTCTTGATTGGCTGGTGGTTCCTGGCGCCTTCTGCAGCCCTGCTGCCTGGTGACGTGGCAGCCTGTGATTGGCTGACCACCATGCCTTTGTGTGTGATCCTGGACGGGTCCCGAGGAGTTGCATCCTCAGAGCTTTCCTGACTAGCATACCCTTCACATGTCCCTTGCCCCCCTGTCTCCCGACTTCTACCTATAGAGCACTTTCTCTCTCTCTCAACTTTTTACCTCTCATTCTTCTACTCTATTTAATATCATAACTTCCCTTTGGTTCTGCACGATTTCATATATCGGCCATCGTATTATATGCTGAAGCTCTCAGATAACACATGTTTAGTTAGGCATTTTGGAAGGGTTACCATTTTTGTCTGTAGAGGTTTGACACACTCACGGTGTCTCCCTTCCTGTATCTTGGTGGTCTGCTGGGGAATTTAATGCTAGACTGGGATAAGGCTACTGGTGTTGTGATTTCCGATGTGTACTAGATTTTGTTGAACCTGTACAATCGCAACGGAGACGTGGGAAGCCTAGGTGGTCTTTCTGACTGTGTACCTTGTGAGTTTAGCGCTGTGTTGCGAGTGAGGGCTTTTGCCTCTGCCAGCCAACACTGTGCTAACTCGTTTGCTTTGACTTTGAGAGGGTCGCCAGGAGAGAACCAGATACTAGCGATCTGGATCTCTCAAAAGAGCACCCCGTCAATTAACGTAATTTGGCCGCACAGCCTTAAGGACTTCGCTAGGCTACGAGCCGCTTGCTCAGCCATTGTTTCCTAGCCTACTACATCCCAGCTAGACTTTATTCGCCTAGCAGACACCAGATTTAGATTATAAACTCTTTCTGTTATGCATGCATTATTATTCACAGCATTTATTAGTCTAGGTTGTTGTTGAGTTGCACAACCCTAGTAGGCTGTTTCGTTGATGAGGAAGTACTTCTTTTGCTGTTCGAGTTCCTACTATTGCGCAGTTATTATTCCCGTGCCAGTTAACCCTATATGTCCTTACAATTGTCATATCCTGTTCCTGCTTTATACTACAGTTCAAAATCCGATACGATCATCTTACCCCAGCATCAGACTTTCTTCAGAAGATTCCTGCTCGATGCTTTGGGACTTTCGTTCACTTTCTTTAGTATAGGAGTGACAGTTCATTATTGTTTAGAGAAACTTTAAATATACCTTCTTCTAGTTTGCATTAAATCATTGCAGTGATTTAATTAAGATCTCTATCTTTTCCTAGTATACCTTATTACCGTAATTGTATGTTGTTGTGATCAGGCTGTATCGGAGATCATCAGCCTGTAGTAGTAGTGCATTTATACTGAGTTATAGGATACCCCGCTATCGCAGATTTAACTCTGGAGGGTATAGGTGTTTTTGTGCGCCGGCATTATAAGTTCAGGGGTTGGATCTAGTGTTACCGTTGTGGCTGTGTGCCTTTCTAGTCCATTGATTAAGAGCCCTTGTTTTATACGAGCCCCGGTCGTAACACATTCAACACTTGACTCTCAAATTGTTTTTGTAGCTTGACAAGTGTTTTTTTGTGAGTGAATGTCGATCTGCATTCTCGATGATAATGAATACTAGGCACACAATTCTGTTCTACAAGTAATGTTATGATTGGCTTGAAACAACGAATCTTTGCCGCTTTATGAAGTGTTTTCCACGATCTCAAATCTTGCAGGCCAACAAGTACGTCTCGGGGCGAGTTCTTTCCACATATGATGCATGGGTCCACCTTGCGTTGCTTCTGTGAGGTCTCCGCCATATTTTCTATTGACCTGAAACAAGAGAAATATGATTTTATTAGACTCATTAAATGGAATAATTGTACAAGTTAATGATGAAATGACATTTAAAGTTTGATTTATAATGAATATTACTAGTAGTAGTAGTAGTAGTAGTAGTAGTAGTAGTGGTAGTAGTAGTAGTAGTAATAGAAGTAGTAGTAGTAATAGTATTTGTACATTGTGTAATTTTTTCTAACTGAATTGTAATATAGGCTCAATGAAGTTGTCACTAGACCGTTTGGCCACTTACCGCACCAACCAGGAAAATTACTTTTTCATATATATATTTTTTCTAACCAATAGTGTGTGTTTCCGGTTTATATAACTAGTTCTATGGATAGCTAATATATGTATCTACATGGCACAAAACAAAAAATTTCTAACCAATAGTGTGTGTTTCCGGTTTATATAACTAGTTCTATGGATAGCTAATATATGTATCTACATGGCACAAAACAAAAAATTTCTAACCAATAGTGTGTGTTTCCGGTTTATATAACTAGTTCTATGGATAGCTAATATATGTATCTACATGGCACAAAACAAAATTTGACCAGAAAATGTATCATTCGGTTATGAGAGGAAACTTTAGATGACCGATTTTGAAAAATACTAAAAATCTGATTTTATTTTGTTTACATTTCTCAAATTGTGAACCGACAATATGAATAAAATCCTATGTATTATACACCAAAAGATGTATAATGTTAATATGAATAAAATGAGACCAACTAGAAGTGTCTATGACCTTTTGTTGAGAACCTAGAATTTGTTTTCTAAAATAGAAATATTTGGTGAAAACTCTACGATTAATATCAAAGATGGCTGCCGAAAAGGTATTTAGCTACAAATTTGGGATGGCCATCACCTATTTCCGAACACTTCAGACATCCCCCTAACTGAAAATACACATGAAATTTATTCAGCTTTTTGGTACTCAAATTGCGTCCAGCTCACGGACTATTTATAGTTTTTATAGTTTTGTATTTAAATATTTTCTTCTATACAGAGACACAGCAACTCCTACTTAACGACCCTACGCTGGGCTACATACGGCAACCAACAAGCACCAGACGTAAGCATGCTAATCAAACCAAAGTAGGAGGCTACCCCAACACTGACTGAACGGCGAGGGTTCTCCTTAAAACATACCCTCCCGTGACAAACAATCAGCCAGAACACTATCAGTGCCCTTAACATGCCACACATCCAAATTGTGTTTCGGCAGCAGAACATCACCTGACACTGATAAACTGCCCAGTCCATCACAAGACTGGCACTTCTCTTCGCTCTCTCCGGCAACGGGACCTGCCAATAACCTGTCACTAATTTCACCTTAGTGATAAACGTGGCAGCCCCGATGCGGTCTATGGGTCGTCAACTCTGGGTAATAAGACTTCAGAGGCTATCAACCCTATAGGATTATTAACCCAGCACACTGTAAGCCAAGAATAACGTCAGGACTAGAGCCTCTCTGCGAGAGCTCCAGTCCCTTGTACAGCTGGGCTAAGATGGGTGCCCTTATGTATCAGGGACTTCAGTGAACAGGTGCCACATATTGCTAGACCTCCACCACAGCACTGGCGTCTGCCAAGTAGCACACTGGCTGGCCCAAGACTCGACCTCACGGTTTGCAGGCGAGAACTCTACCAACTGCGCTACGGCCTAAACTGAAAACATTTGTTAAATATTAGCCAAATTAAAAGGTAAAGAGGGCATAATTGTGCTGAAGGGGATAATAATATATACCTTTGTTAGCCTACTTATGGTTGCTGACCATCCTTGACTATTTTCCAATGTTTACTTTTTGTATAGTTAAAGGTCTACATATCATAAGACCATATGTATTTTATGTTGGCTAAAATGATATAATTGGATTCAGCTTAAGAGACTGTTTCTTGTAGCTATATTGCCAATCTGCAAACAATGCCTAACATACGAGTATTGAAAGGACACATTAAACAATAATGAAATCTTATTCAAGGGCAAAATGTCGTTTATAAATCCTTGCATAAGTTGTATTGTTATTTAATTATTGCAAAGCCGACTTGAAAACTGATTATTATAGTTTTCTCACAAGACCTTAAGTGAAACTGATTATATATTACTGTATAATGAAGTATGAAGTAACACGTTTCTTTCCTTGTGTTTATATCTTAATTATTTCATGAAAATAATTGTTTAAGTAAGTCATAAGAAAAGGTACCGTACATAAATGATCTCTCACAATCCTACGATCTAACCCTTGAATACTTAGTACTGTACCAATCATATTAAACTTCAGAAAGATGTAATTTCGATTAAATTAGTTTTTGATTATATTGAGCCCATTGAGCTCTGGAATTCATTTTAAGGTTTTATATAATCGGCTAATAAAATCCAGAAAAATATAACAACGATCACTTTACTCAAGATAAATACACCACAATACATGATAAGAAATACTGTTGGTTAGCTATGGGGTCAGACCAGGTATAGTGATTCTCCCAATCCTATCCTAATCTTTCTCTCACAACCCCCGCACACCAATCTGCCCAAGAGTGGCGAAGGTGCAGTAGTGAACCCTGAAGCAGCGAGCCAAGAGCCAAGCCCACACTTCCAGCTTATCGGCCAGGTGCTACAGGACACCGCTGTTATTCTATTTGTATCCTAATACACCATATCTATTATATTGCCGAGACCAAACATTATATATGTGTGTCTTAATTAAGGAAAGCTAACGTCATATTTCCCTCTATATTGTATAATGTAATATTGTTTAAGTGTGAGGTGACGAGAGCTCTCCACTATTATAAGTGAACTAAATATTAAGTGTTGTCAACGCAAAGGTAACAGTCCAATTATGACGTCACTAACCTCGATTTACAAATTAGTACTATAACCAAAATAATATATATTCACTCCAGTTATAGATGGAATTATCTGTTGATAAAACTTAATGGGATATCCACTATATCATCAATCAGTGTCCATTGATAACTTGAGTTGCAGTCTTGCAGATAAACTAACGATATGTTTCCACTCTAATTTTGGCTAGCATAACACACTCGGCTGTAAGAAGCATATATCACGTATGCCTTGGTTCCAATAAAATAGGATTAATTAAGTTACATTTCCAATATTAGTGAACTTTTAGAGCACACTATATAGAAGTTTGGAAATTGTCATTAACCCTTTCACGCTCATATGACGCAGAGGTTACCAGATTAGCAATAAGAAATAGAGTTCTCTCACTCTTATAATTACCTCTCCAACATTAGTTTTCTGCCCACAGCTAACTCAAAGACAACTGCAGAGGTTGAAGTAACTAAACTAAAGGTTTCTAAATACCCCTGATGGCAACAAAGGCTTTAAAGTATCTCTAATAGGCTCACAATTGCGTCATATGTCGGAGATGGTTAATTTCAATTCTCTTCAACTTTGAACATCAATCCCCTCTAAAGATAACTACTCTTAAAACTTAAGTTTACAGTGTATACATATATTTTTGTCATTCACACAACTTAACCCTTACTGTACCAGAGGGTATTACTATAAATGTAACCGCCAGTACCAAGCATTGTGGCCAAAATGGCTTAAAAGACGAGAGAGTGCAACCTGTCACCCCGAAAGCTGGACGAGTACTGAGCCATCCTGCCCGTGGGACCTTAGATACACTCTGAGAAGTGTTGCCAAGGTCTCAAAGAAGTGTTTACAAGTCGCGGTGCCTGGTACCGCTCGGTACAAGGACCGAAAACTACTGATGGACATCGTACGGCGCTGGTGCTGGCGAGTTACTTTCTTACTGTTGGCCATTGTACGTCGCTGGTACAGAACGGATTAAGGAATGTTTTAGGAAGATTATTAGTATTATATTCATGTGTATATACATTTTTCATTCACTTAAACCTGTATAGCTAGCAACATTTATTCAGGTAGGCAGTTGCACAAATGATATGTAAGCACTAGACTATTCATAATAGATAAAAGGGGGTTCATAATCCTTATTTTAGCGACAACTCATTCTGCAGTGTTGGACTCGCAGCATTCTAATTAAACTTTTCTAAGCGGTTAGCCATCTAAATAATCTACATTCAGCCTAATTACCTATGTCAATGCATGTGAGTCGCAAACTGTTGACAGAATAAAGTTGCCGATCGGAAATCGACGTTAAAGGTTCAGGTGTGACTCCCTCTTAACGACATTGGGGAAGATATCAATAGAACTTGTATGTCTTAAATCAAATGTGTGCACATCTAAAATGAATAGTCCATCGAAAACCTTGATGATATTTTGTGTGCAAGGTATAGAGATACATTAACTCGACACATCTATAACGTGCAACAAATCGTACTAGGCACAGGCTATTAGAAGCATGTAATAGTAACTTGAAATTATAATTACTGTACACAGTTTAAGAGCAAGGTAATGGGTGAATTCTTCATTTTGTTTGTATGATGAACGTAGTGAATTAACGCTTGTATATTAGGATTCGAAATTAGAGTAAAACACAATCCTTATCAAGTAAAAATCAGTCATAATGTTATTTATCACCGATAGTGTATATGATCATTCAGTTCGGAAAATGCGCACATTATCTAAAGGTGCCTTACAATACAAATATGCTATTTTTACTGACTGGTCTTAAATCACATATGTTTAGGAATTTCCGTACAAGTGAAATGGTCTTTTAACTCTAGTCTTCAGTTCAGGTTATGAGATAGTATTCCTAAAGCATCTTCTGAGGCTATGAGATCAGATGAGGTAGAATAGCTCCGACACACTATAAGTGGGGCTCCGAGAAAACTATAATTCGGGCAATGTATATTTTGTCTTCCTAAAAATAGGTATGGCTCTGAGTTAACCAGGTAAGGAATACTATGTGTTACTAATTTTAGGTATGGCTCTGAGTTAGCAACAAGATTTGGTGAGGTGTAATATTTGTGTCTTGTGTTAGGTAGGGTTCTATGTTAGCTTTTCTTCTACTTGCGAGTGTGTCGCCGGTATATATCTAGTGGGTTGGTTTTGAGGTCTATTGGTGGAATTGTAGAGAGCGACAGAGTCCCCAAGAGGGATACTGGTGTAGCGTGAAGCCCGCCAGGAAAAACGTTGCTGGAATATGTGGTTATTCTGGTGACGATTGCGAGAATTATAAACAACACCGCCACTTCCACTTTCATCTCCTATCCCACCAACTTCAACAACTCCATCACATTTTCCAACTCTATCCGTCTTGCCATTTTTCGTAGGGCGAGAGTCCCCATTAGCACCTGTATCTTGCCCTGTGCGTTCCCTTCTTTCCGCTCTGCTGAAAATCCCAGCACAGAACATCTGAAGAAATAGCCTCCGGAACTTCTGGCCAAAGATAGAGTAGATAAGAAAGTTGACAGAGGAGTTGATGGTGACCAGAAGGTTGCTGGTGATGGTGAGTTCATCCATGACGGTATGAGTGTCCAGCAGTTCCAGGATGTTAACAATGAAGGCCAAGAGGTTACAGATGAAGAAGACCGAGACCACCACCAACAACATCACTGCCAGACTGATCTCCTTCTTCTGTAAGTGACTCAACTGCTGCCTCTCGTGGTTGGCTGCCCTCACCTAGTGATAATATAAAAGGTTGGAGTTAACATAGCAAAACGCGATGGCGTTATTTTAATATTATTCTGGCTAACAATAGACGTCACTATGAATTTTAGAAATAGAAGAAATTAGTACTATTACGATTAATATTTTGATTACCATAGTCCCTACGAAACGACATAAAGAATATGTATACAAATAGTCTGAATACAATTTAATGATTGTTGTAAACAGTGTCAAATTCATGGGGTTGAGGAATTATAATTGATAGTGCTAAATGTCAACTAATGCATATAAGTATATTAACTCCTATGTATTAATATAATTGTACTCTATATATCACTAAATTTTTACTGAATATATGAGAAGATAAAGTTATGAAGTATATTAATTAAATAAAGATTCAAAATACAGCTTTACTGTATACATTTATTATTACTAACTATTTGTATTGTGTACATGATGAAATTACTAAATTGGATAAAATCCCCATGCTTAACAAACATTCACTGTTGTTTTCTATACCTAAGCCACACAGCCTCATATTGGTTATTATTTCACATTGGTTATATAATAATTGCAATGGGTGATAATCGTGCAGCTGACGGTTATATCTTGGGAATGGTTTCACATACAGTCTTGCCCAGGTCAATGGTCTTGGAAAATAGGATAAATTAGTAAATTTTATATTCTCTGTACACAGCTCTAACATGGAATCTATATTGGTCATGAATATATATATATAGATATATATATATATATATATATATATATATATATATATATATATATATATATATATATATATTGTTTTCATTTATAACTAGAGAGATGATCAGATTTGAAATTATAGAGGTAGAGAACGACTCTTGACCGTGACTGTACACGATATTCATTATCTATAAGGAGAATTATACTGCCTTTGTTTTTGCAGATGACCTTACCCTTATTTGGTGTAGATTTATGACAGTCTTGTAGTAATGTCCAGTTGGCCAAATATATAATGAGTTCATACATATATGTATTCAACTTAGAAATGGGCTTGTGAGAATCAGAAAGATATTGAGTTGGATTTTACCCTTTTGATTCTCATCGGTCATTCCTAAGCTTAGTAAGATCACCACATTTTAGTTATTATAAAATAACAATGGTCCCTTCGTGCATAAAGTGGCAAAACTACTCTGGTAATAACAATGACTTGTTAATGTCATTTTAATGTGAAGTCCATATCTGTGCTATCACATATATTGTAATGCTACGGGCAGGTGTGTCCTTTACTGCAAAAACCAATGTACAGTCATGTTATTAATTCATCAAGTTGATGGCGTTACTTTCATTATAGTCTGATTAACAGTATTTAATTTTTGTTCTGGTTTAAAAAGACGCTAAGGAACCATAGGGATGACACACATATCAATTAATTCTTTGTCACCAACAGAACCTTCCTAAGCCACATAATATTGCCTATGAAAGCCTAAGTTAATATAGTATAAATATTTATCATATTGAAATAGTTAATATAGTGCAAATACTGTACATTCCTCAGACATTCGCTGAATTCGAGGGCGCACCGCAACCTATTCTTAAATTATTGGAAGGCGTATTGCATCATTCTCCAACCTGTCTCAGCATTCGGGCGGATTCGCCTCAAATCTTTCACCGTGGGTAGCATTTTAAGTCTTGTTATCGCAAATTGTTAGAGGTATATTCGATACGAAAGTCGCCTAATTCGCTTAAAAAAACGTGTCGCCAAAACTAAATTACGAATTTCGCCGGCGAACCATTCATAACGGCTTCGCAGTCAAAATTCGTCAATGTGGGATAGCCACTTTTGTTTGATAGTATGTATGGCTTCCTTATGCCCCTTTCCCACTGATACGACAACTCACGATTTTCGTCGCCGAGGACGTAGTTTTGGCAAATTCGCAAGAATGCGTGCGACGTTCACGATTTTGACCGTTAGAAACCGTTGACAAGTTTACACTCGGCGACGATGTCGCCGATGGGTAAGACATAATCGGCGACATTATGCGAAGTCATCGGCAAATTGAGCGATGGTTCGGCGAATACCTCGGCGAGATTATTTAGTTTCATCCCTAGACCTCCATCAAGCATATAGCACTCCCCAACACCCTCCTTCAAGATCAATTTGTACATTTTTCGATAGAAAAATAACCTGGCCGAAGGCCGGTTCCTCAAAAAGTATAGGCTCGCTATCGCTAGCCAGGAAAAACTCGACGCCTAAATGACACGAAAGTCTTAATATTGACAACGAAATAGGGTGAAATGTCTTAAAATCGCCAAACTAATGGGCCGAACGTCATAAAATGTGAAAACTAATGGGGTTAACCATGAGGAAGAAAGGGGACCAGAAAAACGACCCATCTCCCCTTAATTCGGAGATTGGCAATGTCCGGCTTCGCCGGAGAAATTTTTCTATCAAATAATGTACAAATTTAGCTTACTCTCAAAACAAAAAATATATATATTTTTTTCTATGTGATTGAGGGAGGCAAAAGGCAGAACTGCCTATAACGAGTGCCTCCCCCATAGTTGAAAGAGTGACAGGGCCAAAATCAAGGGATGTTCGAGCCAAAATGCCTGGACACACGGAGTTTGAAGCAATTTAAGTCATAGGAAGAGGGAAAGACTGATTCTGGGAGAGAGTTCCAGAGCTCAGCTGTTGAGTAGAAGAAAGTTTGAGAGTAACGTTTCACTCTTGGGTTGGAGAGTTGCACAGAGGCGAGGTGGGCTCAGTTAAGCCGTAACGCAAACATTGAGCCCACCTCGCTGTTTTTGTTTTATCTTTCTCTCCCTCTCTCCTCGTTTTTTTTTTTTTTTCTATTTCCCTCTCTCTTTGCCTTGTATCCGTTCAGCCTACTGTTTTAAGACGTTTATCCCCATCCAAGTATCGATGTCTTCCTGGCAAGCGATAGCGAACCAGCATTATATGGAGAAATCCGGCTTTGCCGGAGAAATTTGTCTATCGAAAAATGTACAAATTTAGCTTGCTCTCAAAACAAAATAATATATATGTTGGCTCGCTACCGCTCACCAGGAAAATATTGAAACCTGGATGGGGGTAAACGTCTTAAAACAGTAGGCTGAATGGGGCCGAACGGATACAAGGCAGCGAGAGAGGGAGAGTCTATAAACAAACAAAAAACAAGGAGAGAGGGAGAGAAAGAGAAAACTAAAAAAGGCGAGGTGGGCTCAAATTTTAAGCCTTAACGCAAACATTGAGCCCACCTCGCTGTTTTTTGTTTTCTCTTTCTCTCCCTCTCCTCTCGGTTTTTGTTTTCTATTTCTCTCCCTGTCTCTTTGCCTTGTATCCGTTCGGCCCCGTTCAGCCTACTGTTTTAAGACGTTTACCCCCATCCAGGTTTCAATATTTTCCTGGTGAGCGGTAGCGAGCCAACATATATAAAAAAAACTGTTGAGAGCAAGCTAAATTTGTACATTTTTCGATAGAAAAATATCTCCGGCAAATCCAGATTTCTCCATATAATGCTGGTCGCTATCGCTTGCCAGGAAGATATCGATACTTGGATGGGGATAAACGTCTTAAAACAGTTGGCTGAATGGGGCTGAATGGATACAAACCAGAGAAAGAGAGAAAAGAAGAGAAAGAGAAAAAAAAAAAACAGGTGAACCCCCAAGAGAGGTGCATAGAAAAAAGGGTTAACAGGTTCACTATAGTCCTAATAATTTTTGTTTACCCACCTCGCGGAAGGTGCTCTTTGGCATCGTCGATGTTCTCGGAACATCTGAGAGCATCGGCGAGCAGAGCATCTTGCAAAGGTTTTTTTGTGCATAAACCCTCCGCGATGTCTCGCCGATGTCGCAGATGATCGCAGAAGCCCTCGCAGATCCCTCGGCGATGCTAGACGATGCTTGCGAGGGCAACGAGCCCTCGTGAGTCCTCGTCCAAAATTTTGAACAGTCCGAACATTTGCGACGATCCGCGAGGGGCCCTTGAGAGGGCTTGCGAGTCAAACGATTTTTCATGAGAGGGTTTAAGACATGTCACGAATGTGCCAATTTATTGGTGTCGGCGATGAAAATTGTGAGAAGTCGCATCAGTGGGAAAGGGGCATTAGGGGTCCCTCTATTGGTGATTATCTTTCATATCTTACTACCTTTCGGGTCTTCGGTGAGACCTTTTCTATTGCACTAGACATATTGAAGGCCTTCGACAGAGTCTGGCACAAATCTCTAATTTCTAAACTATCCTTCTTCGGTTTCTATCCCTCCATCTGTGCCTCTATCTCTAATTTTCTTTCTGGCCGTTCCATAGCTGCGGTTGTGGACGGCCATCGTTCACTTCCTCATCCTATCAACTACGGTGTTCCTTAGGTTTATATCCTGTCTCCAATTCTCTTTCTAATATTTATAAATGATCTTCTCAACTGTACCTCAAGTCCTATACACTCATATGTTGACGACTCTACCTTCCACCATTCGAAAGACCATATTACCTCGCTCGCTAAAATGGCTTCCCAGCTTCTTGCTCTGTACAGAGGCACAGTACATACTTATTGTTTTGTATTGTTTGCATGTGTGGGGAGGATCCTCTCACACAGCACTTTTAGACACAGTAGAAATGAACGCCTTTCGTCTCATTAACTCCCTCCCACTCACCGATTATCTGCAATCTCTCTCTCCTCGCTGCAATGTTGCATATCTCTCACTATTCTATCGCTATTACAATAATCAGTGCTCCATAGAGCTCTCTTAGTGTATACCACCTCTTCTACGTAGGGTACGTAGTACCCGTCTTGCAACACAATCCCACAGATACACTGTGCAACTCTCAAATCCAAGAGTGAAACGATACTCCCAGTCTCTCTTCAATTCAACAGCTGAGCTCTAGAACCCTCTCCCTGAATCCATCTTTCCCTCATCTTATGACTTAAATTGCTTCAAACTCCGCGTTTCCTGACATTTTGGCTCGAACATTCCTTGATTTTGGCCCTGTCACTCTTTCAACTCTGGGGGAGGTACTCATCACATGCAGTTTTGCCTTTTGTCTCCCTCATCCACATAGACAAACAAATGTTACTCAGTTTGAAAGATTTCAACTAATTGCATGAAAGAGGTCCTACAGCTAACAGCAGAGATACGTATTCCAGCGACGGAAGGTACGTAATCAATATACATCCTACACTCTGATTGTCCAGGAAGCTCGACTTCGTACCAGCCTTTAAAAGAGAACTCCAAAAATTATATGCCCAAAGTGCAACAAATATTGTTATCTACTTCTATTTTGGAATATATATGTTTATAAAACACTAAGCAATACAATCTAGCTTATTAAGGAATAAATAATATTAACTTGTCTATATTGTAGTATCTAATAATAATCACTATAACAACAAACGACTGGCATCTCTGTCGCTATTCTATCACTACTACAATAATCAGTGTTCCTCGGAGCTTTCCCAGTGTATACCATCTCCTCTACGTAGGGTACGTAGTACCCACCTTGCAACACAATCCCACCCCTACTCTGTGCAACTCTCCAACCCAAGAATGAAACGCTATTCTCAGACTTTCTTCTATTCAACTGCTGAGCTCTGGAGCTCTCTCCCAGAATCAGTCTTTCCCTCTTCCTATGACTTAAATTGCTTCAGTGTCCAGTCATTTTAGCTCGAACGTCCCTTGATTTTGGCCCTGGCACTCTTTGAACTCTGGGGGAGGCACTCGCTGTAGGCAGTTATGCCTTTTGTCTCCCTCATTCACATAGACAAAAAAAAAAAAACCATTCGGCTATGTGTGGTGTCATTGGAGCCGCTTAAATTCAAAGGCACCAATGCTGATATTGAATACAGCTGTAATTATTAATATGCCTCACTATACAGTTCATCTTGCTGCATTATGTAGTATTTGGTTGTAATGCCCGTATCTCTCTTACATTCCCTGAAAAAAATACAATAGGGAATATAAGGCCCTAAAACAGTGATCCTCCTGCAGAAAGTAGATGAGCATTGTCTTCCTGTTCACTATGTCGAGATAGCTATGAAGTGGGGATGATTTTAACACTATTAGTGCTCTTTCATTTTATGCAGGCTGTTATTGGACGAATGTGCTGTAGGAGAATAAACGTTACCCTTTAATTGATGGAGTTTTTCTTATATTAAAGTTGAAAAAAATCAAATAATATTATAATTGAATGTAGGGTTCTACGGTTGCTGTATGCTAGCTAGCTTGTAGGGTTATGGGTTAGGAGATCTTGCCAAAACTTAAGGATTTGGAAGGATACCAAGCCTAGGCTTGAGTCTTTCAGTGCATAGGCTTACTTTATGAGGGATTTGTTATTGCTGTAAAACTAGAACATATTGGCCATGAAGTAGCCAAGTCAAGTACAATTAGTAACGTTACCTGTTACAGTAACATAAAGAAAAGGGTATTTAAAACTACAGGGCTTGACAAAAAATACATGAAAAGCTTTAGGTAAATAATGATGTAATCTGCTCCAATCTAACCCGAAAGAAAACACTTAATATAGCTTAACCTCTTCTGTACCGGCGACGTCTGTTTTATTTTATTCTATCTATATTTAGACAATTGTGTGCAGTTTAAGAAGGACCGGGGTTAGTGAAAAGGGTTAAGTGACATAGTTCGAAGCCTGTTAATTGCCGGATGCCCTGTTCAAACTGAATGAAATCGTCTTGTAGTATCCAGAAGAAAGTTAAAATGACGTCACCAGTACTGAAAGGGTTAAGTTATGTTGGCCGTGGTTAAGGTATGGTAGATTAGTCTGTTACCTTAAGGTAAATTTGTTATTATTCACAATTTTCAGAATAGCCTACTTAGAAATGTGGGAACATTTGTTTGTTTTCTAGACAATAGGAAGAACTGCCTATGACGAGTGCCTCCTCCACAGTTGATAGAGTGACAGGGCCAAAATCAAAGAACGTTCGAGCCATAATGCCTGGACAAATGGAGTTTGAAGCAATTATAATCATAGGATGAGGGAAAGATGGGTTCATGGAGAGAGTGCCAGAGCTCAGCTGTTGAAAGACTGGGAATATCGCTTCACTCTTGAGTTGAAGAGTTGCACCGAGTAGGGGTGGGATTGTGTTGCAAGACGAGTGCTATGTGCTCTATTTAGAGGGAATGGTATACACTAAGAGAGCTCTGAGGAACATAATTATTGTAATAGCGGTAGAATAGTGAGAGAGATACACATTGCGGCGAAGAGAGAGAGACTGCAGAGAATCGTAGAATGGACGTGAGTTACTGATGCGACAGGCTTTCTTTTCTACTTTATCTAAAAGTGCTGTGTGAGTGGAAACACACAAAATACAAGAACAAAGCACTCAATGCAGCCACCCTCCGCCTAAGGACAGGACACACGAGACTAGCGGAGCACATGCACAGAATGGGACTAGAAGAAGACGAGAACTGCTCCTACTGCCTCACCCCAGAAACAGTGGAACACTATCTACTCCATTACCACAGACACGACAGCAAATGCACCCACCTGAGAAGAGCACTAGCACAACACGGAGGAACCTTTAATATACAACATATCCTAAGAGGAGGAGAAATGATGTGCCAACAAGACAAATAAGCAATTGCCTCAGCTCTAGGAACATACATTAAGAGCCACAAATATAATCTCAGATATCTATTAAAATCAACAACAAAACAACTCCAACACACAGAAAAGCTGACAAACACATCACAATACTGTACCACCAAAACTATATCATACACCCACCCTCGCCCTAATACCTAACCAATACCACCCCTACTGTACTAGACCCCTATACCAACCCTACAAACCTGAACCTGACTCAACGTGACGAGACATCAAGACTTCATCAAAATCTTCTATATGACTTTAAAAACCAATCCTCATCTTACCTACTTACTTACTTTCAATAATTTTCCCGTCTTTAAGAATCTACTTCCATTAAAATTGCCCTCTAACTCTGACCTTAAAATATACCCCTCAACAGTGTGACTCCATAAAAGCAATATACAGTACTATTTAGACATCCTATCCTAGACACATTTCGGAAAACATTTAAATCCCCTATTCAACTAACACATTTCTTTCCCCTCAGCAAGCAACTCTATGCCTGTGCAGGAAGCTGGAGACCTTGAAAACCTCCGAGCAAACACTGCACATATACTGTATATACCAAGAAGAAGAAGAGAAGAGCCTCCCCACACGTGAACTGAACGATGGCCGTCCACAAACGCAGCTATGGTACGTCCAGAAAGGAAATTAGAGATAATAGCGCAGATGGAGGGATATGAAACCAAAGGAAGATAGTTTGGAAATTAGATTTTTGTGCCAGACGTTATTGAAGGTTTTCGACATGTCAAGTGCAGTAGAAAAAAGAATCCCCGAAGTCCCGTAAGGAAGATGACCAAGAGTTAGCAAGATAAGAAAGATCACCAGTTAAGGAAGCCATACGGGCGATCTGATAGTAGATTACGGGAAGATAAATGCTTGAGAAAGTTTTATATAAGAATATTTTCAAAACTTTAGAGATGCGTGAAATGAGAGCAATTGGACGATAGTTGGAGGGTTGAAAGTAGTCACCCTTCTTTGGAACAGGTTGAATGAGAGCAAACTTCCAGCAAAAAGGGAAGATGTTAGACAGAGACGGAATAGTTTGCCTAGGAAGGAAATCAGAATGGAAGCACAGTTTTTCAGTACAACAGGAGGAACACCATCCAGTTCGTACGTCTTCCTTAGTAATGATCAGATATTTGTACACCTATTGATGTTCAATACTCGTTATTTCAAAATATGAACTACTGTATTGTGGATTAGTGCTTAGTGGAAAGTTGCACAGCAAAATCAAATTCAAGAGAAATGTTGTTCATGGAACACATTAGTTCCTATATTATAGACTTTCTGCATTGTGCAGGAGTTCCATAGCTGGGGTTGTGGACGACCATCGCTCACCTCCTCATCCTATCAACTCCGGTGTTCCTGAGGGCTCTGTCCTATCTCCCATTCTCTTTCTAATTTTCATAAATTATCTTCTCAACTGTACCTCCAGTCCCATCCATTCATACGCAGACGACTCTACCTTACACTACTCAATTAGTTTTCCTGAACGCCCCAGCCAGCAATCCCTTAAAAACAAACGTAATGAAGCCATGCAAAACTTATCTTCTGATCTAACTACTATTTCCAACTGGGGCAGAGAAAACCTTGTTACCTCTAATGCTTCCAAAACCCAATTTCTTCATCTTACTACCCATTCGGAACTTCCAGAGCTCTATCCCTTACTCTTCAACAATACAAAAATTAATCCTTCATCTTCTCTCAATATTCTCGGTGTCTCCTTTTCTTCTGCTCTCACTTGGAAGGACCATATTACTAGTCTTGCTAAGGCAGCCTCCCAGAAGTTGGGTGTGCTGAACCGCCTCAGGTTTGTTTTTACCGCACTCCTAGACAAAGTAGAAAGGAAAACCTTCCGTATCATTAACTCCCGTCCACTTACCAACTCTCTGCAATCTCTCTCTCTTCGCTGCAATGTTGCATCTCTCTCGCTATTCTATCACTACTACAATAATCAGTGTTCCTCAGAGCTTTCCCAGTGTATACCACCTCCTCTACGTAGGTTACGTATTACCCTTCTAGCAACACAATCCCACCCCTACTCTGTGCAACTCTCCAACCCAAGAGTGAAACGCTATTCTGTCTTTCTTCTATTCAACTGCTGAGCTCTGGAACTCTCTCCCAGAATCAGTCTTTCCCTCTTCCTATGACTTAAATTGCTTCAAACTCCGTGTATCCAGGCATTTTAGCTCGAACGTCCCTTGATTTGGCCCTGTCACTCTTTCAACTCTGGGGGAGGCACTCGCTACAGGCAGCTTTGCCTTTCGTCTCCCTCACTCACATAGAAAGAAGACAAAATTTAAGCTTAAGTAATTAACAGGCGCCCAAACATATTTGTTCATGATCATCTTATTATTATTTTTATTTATTACAAGACACACATACACATGGCAAAACATAGATTCTTAAGAACAAGAGCACTCCCAACCTCCTTGTAGATAAAGAAATTGAAGATGATGAGACTAAGGAATGGCACGAGGTACATGACGAACAAGTACATCCACATAATGTAGATCTGCACATAGTAGGGGTCCATCCGTAGAGCTGATGGTACCACAATGACGAACCATTCCTCTGGCGAGATGCTGCACTCCTGTGTGGGTTGGGTTATGGGTTAGCCAGTAGAACAAATTAAAAGAATAGTAGAGTAAGGTCATGGGAGGCATAATAGCTGATAATTTGTAAGTGGCATTTTGTATTATTTATGAACATATGAGGATAGGTAAGGTATATTCTAAAGATTTGGAATTTTCTTCCATATTGCACTACTAATCATAGATTAAATAGATACAGTATATTCTGAGAACATGTGGATAGGCTAAATGTGCATAAACAGTATGTGGTAGATTTTTTATTACATTCCCATACAGTACTTCTGTACACTTATACATTTTGTTAAGTGCCATTATCTCCTTGAGACAGTACAGCTATGGAATGTTAACATTACAAAACTTAGGTCAGATTCTCCCTAAAAAAGTCTAGTTTATTCACGTATGTACTGTACCCTGTAGCTTCTGTTGCGTTGGTGGCGGTCTGTAAGTTAGGCCGATGCTGACAGCCCTAGACTGAGTGTAATTTTCCAGACAGTTTCATTACTTTCCACTAGCAATAATTCTATGATATAAAAATTTTGGACAGAGTGTAATGTGTTTAGTAGACAGTATAATATGAGAGTCGAAAGATGGAGGGAGTACTTCAACGAGTTGCTAAATGTAAGGAATGAAGCGCCAGCAACTATAGTTGGATGGGGTATGGGAGGGAGAAGAAGTGGAGGAGGAGGTGGGGATCAGGAGGTCAGAAGTGTGGGAAGCCATGAAAAGAGTGAAGATGGGGAAAGCACCAGGAACAGATGGAGTGTGTGGGGAAATGTTGAGGTATGGTGGTGAGATAGTGACCGAATGGGTATGGAAAATGTGCAAACTAGCATGAGAGAAGGGGAGTGCATCTGATGACTGGAAGACAGGCATAATAGTCCCCCTATATAAGGGTAAAGGGGAAAGAGGAGTGTGTGGTAACCACCAAGGAATATGCCTTCTAAGTGTAGTAGGGAAGGTGTACAGTAGGGTAGTGATTGAGAGAGTGAGAGTGAGAACGGAGAAATGGATAGGTGACGATCAGGGTGGTTTTAGGAAGGGAAGAGGATGTGTAGATCAGATTTTTACTCTGAATTGTGTTGTGGAGAAATATCTGGAGAAGCAACATAAGGTGCATGTTGCCTTTATGGACTTGGAGAAGGCCTATGACAGAGTGGATAGAGAAGGTATGTGGAAAGCACTTAGAATATACGGAGTAGATGGCAAGATGCTGAAAGCAGTGAAGAGCATGTATGAGGGTGCAAAGGTGGCAGTACGTGTGGAGAATGAGCAGAGCGAGGGGAAGAGGGTTGTAGGAACGTTGAAAGCAGTAACAAGAAATAGGGTGGTCAGTATGGAAGTGAAGAAGTCCTTGCATGACAGTGTGGTAATCCCGACACTTACTTACGGAAGCGAAGCATGGATGTTCGGGAAGAGACTCAGACCAAGAGTGAGAGCGGTGGAAATGAGTTACTTGAGAAGTGCGTGCAGAGTTACATGGAGGGATAGACAGACGAATGAGGAAGTAAGAAGGAGGTGTGGTGTGGAAGTAGATGTGCTGGAAAGTGTGAAAAGGAACAACTTGAGATGGTTCGGCCATATGGAACGTATGGGAAGCGAGAGAATGACTAAGAGGATGTATGAGAGTGAGGTGAAAGGACAGAGAGGGAGAGGTGCACCGAAGGAGAGGTGGAAGGATGGAGTGAGGAAGTATACGAATGAAGGCGGTGCTGGTTGGGAGGAAGGGGCGTCGACTGACTGGGGACAGAGGTGCATGGGGGCAGTTCGTTCGTGGCCACCCCTTCGGGGATCACGGTGTCAGGCAATAGATAGATAGATTGATAGAAAAGGCCTATGACAGAGTGGATAGAAAAGGTATGTGGAAAGTACTTAGAATATACGGAGTAGAGGGCAAGTTGCAGAAAGCAGTGAAGAGCATGTATGAGGGTGCAAAGGCGGCAGTACTTGTGGAGAATGAGCAGAGCGAGTTCTTTGACCTGAATGTTGGGTTTGAAACAGGGGTGTGTGATGTCCCCAGTGGTTGTTTACTGTATATATGGATGGAGTCATGAAAGAAATACAAGGAAGAGCAGTGGATGTTGGTGTATCGCTGATAAGGGAGGGAAATGAGTAGAAGCTGCCTGTACTGTTGTTTGCTGATGATACAGTTCTGATGAGCGATAATGAATGGGAGTTGCAGGGTCTGGTAAATGCATTTGGAACAGTGTGCAAAAAACGGAATCTGAAGGTAAATGAGGGTAAAAGCAAGGTTATGGTCTTCAAAAGGGGTGAAGCCACAGAGTGTGAGGTGAAGTTGAACGGTCAGGTTATGGAGATTGTCAGCTCATTTAAGTATCTGGGCAGTGTGTTGAGTAAAGATGGGACTATGGATGAAGAAGTGCGGGAGAGGGTGCAACAGGGGAAGAGGGTTGTAGGAACGCTGAAAGCAGTAACAAGAAATAGGGTGGTCAGTATGGAAGTGAAGAAGTCCTTGCATGACAGTGTGGTAGTCCCAACACTGACTTATGGAAGCGAAGCATGGACGTTTGAGAAGAGACTCAGACCAAGAATGAGAGGGGTGGAAATTAGTTACTTGAGAAGTGTGTGCGGAGTTACATGGAGGGATAGACAGACGAATGAGGAAGTAAGAAGGAGGTGTGGTGTGGAGGTAGATGTGCTGGAAAGTGTGAAAAGGAACACCTTGAGATGGTTCGGCCATAAGGAACATATGGGAAGCGAGAGAATAACTAGGAAGGTGTATGAGAGCGAGGTGGAAGGACAGAGAGGGAGAAGTAGACCGAAAGAGAGGTAGAAGGATGGAGTGAGGAATTATATGGATGAAGGCGGTGCTGGTTGGGAAGAGGGGCATTGACTGATTGGGGACAGAGGTGAATGGGGGCGGTTCGTTCGTGGCCACCCCTTCGGGGATTGTGGCGTCAGGCAAAAGATAGATAGATAAATAGATGATTCATGGCCTGAAAATGAAATAAACCTCACATTCGTACATCATATGTAGCCTTAAAGAACATATAAAGAAGATGGCATGTTTATGCCCATATAACAAGTCCCAAACCATCCCTCACAACTTCACATACTCCCTCTCAATATTGAGGCTTGTAGGACACTGATATTGCAACGGTAGCGAAGCCTAGAGACATATCTTACATCTGGTAACAGTGAAGACTCCTTATGAATACCAAATTTAGCCGATCATACCAATGTGTATGGGTACATCTGCTGCAGCAAGATTATTTTTTACATAGAATGTATTCTTATGTTGACCGCACTTAAAGGGTTAAGAAAGATTCAAGATATATTAACATAAGCAAGTAATCAACATTTTGTTACACAATTAAACTGGTTTTCACGTCTTTGGTAGATTGCTTCCTAATGATTTGAACACAGGTTTTAATATAGAATGTTGGTTAATTACGCATAGTTAATATATGCAGTATTTATTAATTGTACACACATTTAATTATGATTCTATTATAACGAGTAAACAATATTGAAAAAACACTTTCAGTATAACATTACACCCTTCTATATATTAATTCATGCTATACCAACTGGTTTAGTGGAGAGCGTCATGATTTCCTACCCAGCAGTCGGGAGTAAGCGTATGCTCAATGCTCCAGCGTAAACGTGTTTTCACTAATCATGGTTGGTACTGTCTCCCTTGAACAAGGGGATAGCAAATGGTCTCTGTTGGCAGTTGCAGCGCTATTAAAACTCCTCGAAATCAGAGAAAAATCGCACTAAATATCAGACCTGATATTATTATCATTATTTTATTTAATAATAATATTATTATTATAATTATTATTATTATTATTATTTGACGCGCTTAGAATAGGTTCAAGGACTCGAAATGTTACCTGGTAGAGCCTTAATTACTTTGTCACTTTCTGAAGTTGTGTGAAATCGTGTAATGAATAATGGAAAGGACGGTATGTTACAAACAAAATGCTATATTTTATGTTCATTTAAAATGTTTCATACCGTAGCTGCTTCGAATCTTTCATTATCATAATCATAGATAGGCTTCATGAATTTCAAATGATCTGGAATAACTTGAAGTATGATGTATAATATAGTACAATAAGTGTAAAGTGCTGTGAACAATGGCACCATGATATTATTGTATAATGTAGTGAAAGAGCAATTTGGTTCGCTCAAAACTATTTACCCCATCTGTACCGTCAACATCCTTTTTACTTTATTCTGACTACTATTAATCTACTTTATTCAGTTTAGGAAGGATCTCTCACAACTATAAGGCTTCAAACTATCTCTATCAACCATTTTAGATACCACAGATCCTTCCTAAGCTGTATAAATTTGTCTAAATATAGCTAAAAAAAATAATATAACAGACTTCAGTGATACAGGAAGGATTAAGGTCAGCACAGTTACCCAAAATGAAATTTCGGTGATGTCAAAGTAATCAAAACTATCGCATTGGGCTTTGTAAATATTTGTGTAAATATTATTGTAATATGACGGACCTTGCGGCGATTCAATATCCGAAACATACTTTGAAATACAAAAATGCATATGTAATCTCTCAATACTTACGTCATATGACATGTAAAGTACAATGAAACTATATTGAATAATAATGTACTTTTGTTCTACAGATATATCAAAGATGTTAAGACAGGCATCAATAGAGAAAATCCAGTCTAGAAGTCAGCACACACATCGTCTAATATTTTGTTTTGTGATGCTCCTTATTAAGAACAAAGTGAGACTGTTTTGTTTACGAATATTTCCTTCAACATGACCTGTATCTTGAAATCCTCCTGTAATTTATTAGTTACCAACAGTGTAATCAGTTATGGCTAAAGCCGCTAAACCAATTGCCTGTGCCGACAATATACAAAATGCCTTCAATCCGGTAACTTAACCCATACAGTACTGGTGCTGTCCTATTTATCTATATTCTGGCTATTATTAGACGATTTTTCTCAGTTTACAAAGGGTCTTAAGCAATTAACAGGCTTCAAACTGTCTTAAGTATGCCCTTTTACTACCATAGATTCTTCATCAACTGCATTAAAAGCGTCTAAACATAGCTAGAATATAATAAACAAGACGTCGCCGGTACAGTAGGGGTTAAAGGACACTCACCCTCTTACCGACATCCCTATTCTGCATCCATCTGTGTAATATCTGTTGTTGTGGAACTTATGCCTTGTGAAATAGCTGTATCATATGACAGACTGTTCTGACGTACAGTAAGGTAAATAAATCGTCATTCATGGCTTATGGATGTGTTGTACAGTAGCCCAACACATTTTTGCAACATAATATTAAGGTATATGGATAATTTAGCATCCCTGCATTACCACTCCCATCCCAATCCTGTGTACTGATGCTTATGGTCCCTTCACACCTACCCGATCTTCGCCACGATGGCCACAACAATGAAAGTCAGCGCTAATCGGGGGATTTAATGGGCACACTATTAGCGTTGGAGGACTGTAGGCAGACGTCGTATGGGCGTTAAAATGACGATAACTGATAAGTTTATGACGTTGGGCACGACCTTGTAAAATGTTGTATATCTGAAATAATAATATATTCTAAAACCGACCTTACACATTGCAAAGAATAGCTCTGTATCGCTATCTCTTGATCTCCTATGTTTCATCTCATTTTCATCAGCGAATAATTTATAATGCAATGACAATTAAAACCAAACAATAAAACTAATATCCTACCAGTAAATGCATATAAAACAATATTGTTAATACTTTGTAGACTTTCTGTTGCGTCATTAAATTCATTATGAATTAGTGGAATGAAAATTCGTGAAAGTTCAATACAAAAAAAAAAGAATCACATATTTATATTTTTGCTCGGTAATTCTGTAAGTAATACACATGTATATACCGGTATATATATATATATATATATTTGATTTTCTATATGAATGAGGGAGACAAATGGCACAACTGCCTGCAGCGAGTGCCTCCCCTAGAGTTGAAAGAGTGACAGGGCGAAAATCAAGGGACGTTCGAGCTAAAATGCATGGACACACGGAGTTTGAAGCAATTTAAGTCATAGGAAGAAGGAAAGACTGATTCTGGGAGAGAGTTCCAGAGCTCAGCAGTTGAATAGAAGAAAGTCTGAGAATAGCGTTTCACTCTTGGGTTGGAGAGATGCACAGAGTAGGGGTGGGATTGTGTTGCTAGAGGGTAATACGTACCCTACGTGGAGGAGGTGGTATACACTGGGAAAGCTCCGAGGAACACTGATTATTGTAGTAGCGATAGAACAGCGAGAGAGATGCAACATTGCGGCGGAGAGAGAGAGATTGCAGAGAGTGGTTGAGTGGACGGGAGTTAACGATACGAAAGGCCTTCCTTTCAACTTCGTCTAGGAGAGCCGTGTGAGAGGAACCTCCCCACACATGCAAACAATACTCAATACAAGGATGCACTGTGCCCCTGTACAGAGCAAGAAGCTGCTCAGGGGTAAAGAACCCCTTGAGGCGGTTGAGCACACACAGCTTCTGGGAGGCTGCCTTAGCGAGACTGATAATATGGCTCTTCCAAGTGAGAGCAGAAGAAAAAGAGACACCGAGAACATTGAGAGAAGATGAAGGGTTGAATTTTGTATTGTTGAAGAATAAGGGATAGTCCACTGGAGGTTCCTGACGGGTAGTAAGATGGATAAATTGAGTCTTGGAAGCATTAAATGCAACAAGGTTTTAGCTAACCCAATTGGAAATAGTAGCTAGATCAGAAGATAAGTGTTTTGTGGCTTCATTACGTTTGCTATTGAGGGACTGCTGGCTGGGGCGTTCTGGAAAACTTATTGAGTAGTGTAAGATAGAGTCTTCTGCATATGTATGGACGGGACTGGATGTGCAGTTGAGAAGATCATTTATGAAAATTAGGAAGAGAATATGAGATAGGACAGAACCCTGAGGAACACCGGAGTTGATAGGTTGAGGAAGTGAGCGATGGCCGTCCACAACCTCTGCTATGGAACGGCCGGAAAGGAGATTAGAGACAAAGACACAGATGGAGGGACAGAAACCGAAGGAGGGCAGTTTGGAAATTAAAGATTTGTGCCAGACTCTATCGAAGGCCTTCGATATGTCTAGTGCAACAGAAACATTATCACAGAAGTCCCGAAAGTTGGATGACCAAGAGTTAGTAAGATGTGAAAGAAGATCACCAGTAGAGCGACCCTTAAGGAAGCCATACTGGCGATCTGAGAGCAGATTATGAGCAGAGAAATGCTTAAGAAATTTGGAAGCAAAAAGAGTTTCAAAAACTTTAGAAATACAAGTGATGAGAGCAATTGGACGATAGTTGGAGGGTTGAAAGCGGTCACCCTTCTTTGGGACAGGTTAAATGAGAGCAAACTTCCAGCAAGAAGGGAAGACGTTAGAGGATAGACAGAGACGAAAGAGTTTGCCTAGGCAGAGGGTCAGCAAAGAAGCACAATTTTTTAGTACAACAGGAGGAACACCGTCCGGATCGTACGCCTTCTTAGTATTAAGTCCATAGAGGGTAGATAGTTCATCTTTAGAAGAGATTAGGATATTAGGCATAAGTAGGCAAGAGGGGGGTGGAGAGGGAGGAATAGCACCAGAATCATCCAAGGTAGAGTTTGAGCGAAGAGTTCAGCTTTGTCAGAGGAAGAAGTGATGGTTATGCCATCAGAGTGGAAAAGGGGAGAGAAAGAGGAGGAAGAAAAATTGTTGGAGAGGTTTTTGGCAAGATGCAAGAAAGCTTGGGAAGAGCTAGAGTTGGATAGTTCAGTGGATTCATTATTGATGAAAGAGTGCTTGGCAAGTCGAAGAACAGATTTGGCTTGATTCCGGGCAGAAACATAGGAAGAATGAGATTCTTGAGTTTTAAGGCGTCGTACCGTTTGAATGATTCCTCCTTGTTGTGGACAGCAGTAGAACAAGCGTGAGTAAATCACGATTTTTTGCATTAGACTGAGAGAAAGAAAATGGAATGTACGCTTCCATGCCCGAGAGGATTACCTGGGTAATGCGTTCAGCACTCTCCGAGGGTCCTCAGCCAAGGAAACAGAAGTAATTCCTTGGGAAATCAAAGAAGAGCATCCCAGTCGGCAGCGCCCAAGTGCCACAAGCGCCGCCGGCTGGGAGGACCGGGTGGCCGTACTGAATAGATAGGACAGGTGACGGAGATAAGTTTATGGTCAGAGGAGCCCAAAGGAGAGAAAAGATTGACAGTACTGTATAAGAAGAAGGGTTAGAAGTCAGAAGTAAATCAAGATGTTTGGCCGATCTCTGAAGCGATCCAGGATACGGGTGGGTTGCTGGACCAGCTGCTCTAGGTCATTTATGACAGAAAAGACGTAGGTTTGTTCACCAGGTTGGTCATTAGTGTGAGAGGAGAGCCATTGGCGGTGGTGAACGTTGAAATCTCCTAAGATGGAGATTTCAGAGAAGGGAGAAATAGATAGAATGTGTTCCACTTTATAGTTTAGAGTCAAAGAATTTGGGAAAGTTGGTAAAGTTAGGGGAAAGATAGACAGCACAGAATTATTTAGTATGAGAATGACAGGATAGTTTGAGCCATAAAGTTGAGAATTCAAAGGAGTCGAAATCGGGAACCCGAGAACAAGTGAGTTTGTTTGGTACGTATGCACAAGCCTTTGGCTTTGAAGCTAGGATTGAGAAAGTAGGAGGATACAGAGATGGGGCTGCTAGAAGTTGCTACAGATACCTGTGTTTCGGTGAGGAAAAGAAGATCAGGTTTGTATGAGGAGAGATGGTGTTCTATTGAGTGAAAATTAGAGGAAAGGCCGCGAATATTGCAAAAGTTGATAGTAAGAGTGACACGCCGTGGTCCAGAGCATTTAGAGGGGTCGTCAGGGGAAGGTCTGGGCATGTGTGGGTGCATTTATGGTCCCCCCCCCGCCCCCCCCCTGGGGACTCCGAGGCTGAGCCTGTGTTCATCATCTTTGAAATGTTTTTGAAGGAGGATGTTTGGTGTGCATGTTAAGTCATGCTCGACTACTCTCAGTGTAAGTGAGGCACAAAGGGATTCAGTAAGAGAGGCCAAACAAATGAAACAGGAGTTCCAGCGACTCCTTATCAAATGCCTACAGCCTCTCCTCGGTATAGCCCTGTTCGATTGGTGCCTACAATCTACCCCCATTCCCCCTATTAGTCGCCTTGTACGACACGCAGTAGGACGCATCCTACTGTGTGGGGTATATATATATATATATATATACATATATATATATATATATATATATATATATATATATATATATATATATATATACAGTTTATATACTAATATATACTTATATATATATAATCCCTCTCAGGGCGTAGCCCTATTAATACCGGTGACATCCTTATAACTTTATTATGGCTACTGTTAGACAATTTTGTTCAGTTTAAAAAGGATCTCCAGCAAATGACAGGCTTCGAACTATCTCACTTTTTTTGTCTATGTGAGTGAGGGAGACAAAAGGCAGAACTGCCTGTAGAAAGTGCCTCTCCCGTAGTTGAAAGAGTAACTAGGCCAAAATCAATTGACGCTCGAGCTTAACCCTATTTGCTAACCCAGATATTTTTTAAACTGCACAAAATCATCTATATATAGCTAGAAAAATGAAGATGTTGCCGGTACATGAGGGGTTAATACTAAGAAGGAGTTCGGGCCAAATGATGTCCCTTGGGTGGTACTCAAAAACTGTGCTTCTGTCCTCTAGTCCATGCCTAATCAAACATTTCTGTCTTTGTCTTTCCTATTAACATATTCCCCTCCAGTTGGAAGTTTGCTCACATTCAACCTGTTCTAAAGAAAGGTGACTGCTCTCAACATTCCAACTGTTTTTTTTTTCTATGTGAGTGAGGGAGGCAAAAGGCAGAACAGCCTGTAGCGAGTGCCTCCCCCAGAGTTGAAAGAGTGACAGGGCCAAATTCAAGGGACGTTTGAGCCAAAATGCCTGAACACACAGAGTATGAAGCAATTTAAGTCATAGGAAGAGGGAAAGACTGATTCTGGGAGAGAGTTCCAGAGCTCAGTTGTTGAATAAAAGAGAGTTTGAGAGTAACGTTTCACTCTTGGGTTGGAGAGTTGCACAGAGTAGGGGTGGGATTGTATTGCTAGACGGGTAATACGTACCCTACGTAGAGGAGATGGTATACACTGGGAAAGCTCCGAGGAACACTGATTATTGTAGTAGCGATAGAATAACGAGAGAGATGCAACATTGCGGCAGAGAGAGAGTGATTGCAGAGAGTTGTCGAGTAGATGGGAGTTAATGATACGAAAGCCTTCCTTTCAACTTTGTTTAGGAGAGCCGTGTGAGAGGAACCTCCCCACTCATGTGAACAATACTCAATACAAGGACGCACTGTGCCCATGTACAGAGCAAGAAGCTGTGGAGGGGTAAAGAACCCCCTGAGGCGGTTGAGCAAACCCAGCTTCTGGGAGCCTGCCTTAGCATAACTGGTAATATGGTCCTTCCATATGAGAGCAGAAGAAAAAGAGACACCAAGAATATTGAGAGAAGATGAAGGATTGATTTTTGTATTGTTGAACAATAAGGGATAGTCCGCTGGGAGTTTCGGACGGGTAGATAGAGGGAGAAATTGGGTTTTGGAAGCATTAAAGGTAACAAGGTTTTCTCTGCCCTAATTGGAAATAGTAGTTAGATCAGAATTTATGTGTTCTATGGCTTCATTACGTTTGTCTTTGAGGGATTGCTGGCTGGGGCGTTCTAGAAAACTAATTGAGTAGTGTAAGGTTGAATCTTCTGCGTATGAATGGATGGGACTTGAGGTACAGTTGAGAATATCATTTATGAAAATTAGAAAGTTAATAGGAGATAGGACAGAGCCCTGAGGAACACCAGAGTTGATAGGGTGAGGAAGTGAGCGATGGCCATCCACAACCGCAGCTATGGAATGGCCGGAAAGGAAATTAGAGACAAAGGCACAGAGGAAGGGATAGAAACCGAAGGACGGTAGCTTAGAATTTAGAGATTTGTGCCAGACTCTATCGAAGGCTTTCGATATGTCTAGTGAAATAGAAAAAGTTTCACCGAAGTCCCGAAAGCAGGATGACCGAGAGTTAGTAAGATATGAAAGAAGATCACCAGTAGAGTGACGTTTAAGGAAGCCATACTGGCAATCTGAGAGCAGATTATGAGAAGAGAAATGCTTGAGAAATTTGGAAGCAAGAATAGTTTCAAAAACTTTAGAGATACAAGAGATGAGAGCAATCGGACAATAGTTGAAGGGTTGAGAGCGGTCACCCTTCTATGGGACAGGTTGCATGAGAGCAAACTTCCAGCATGAAGGGAAGACATTAGAGGATAGACAGAGACAAAAGAGTTTGCCTAGGCAGGGAGTCAGCACAGAAGCACAGTTTTTGAGTACAACAGGAGGAACACCGTCTGGACCGTACGCCTTCTTAGTATTAAGCCCAGTGTGGGTAGAAAGTTTATCTTTAGAAGATATTAGGATATTAGGCATAAATAGGAGAGAGGAGGGTGGAGAGGGAGGAATAGTACCGGAATCATCCAAGGTGGAGTTTCTAGCAAACGTTTGAGCGAAGTGTTTAGCTTTGTCAAAGGAAGAAGTGATGGTTGTGCCATCAGAGTGGAAAAGGAGAGGGAAAGATGAGGAAGAAAAATTGTTGGAGAGGTTTTTGGCTAGATACCAGATAGCTTGGGAAGAGCTAGAGTTGGATAGTTCAGTGCATTTATTATTGATGAAAGAGTGTTTGGCAAGTCAAAGAACAGATTTGGCTTGATTCCGGGCAGAAACATAAGAAGAATGAGATTCTAGAGATTTAACCCTTAATTAGCGGCGAGCAACATAAGTCGAGTTAAATAAAGCTGGACTATGTGGCGGCGCTCGACATAACTCGAGTGGCAATTTCAGCACGTAATGTGGCTGAGAGAGAGAGACAAGTGGTGGCAGGAGACTAGCGAGCGTATGACTGCTCCAGACCACCGCGGCGAACCTACTGACACAAATCTCAGCTCCCTCCTCCCTCTCTCACTCGCTACATACTCAATTATGTACTGAAAGTACCGAATTACCTGCTTTTTGCACTCGCGTTGCACGGTTATTGCAAGAAAACTATCCATCATACAAGGATCGTTATGGTGTCATTCGAAAGCTCTGTTTATGCCCTTTCAGGGATAGGTACTTGTTTTACGTTCTGGGTCTTATTTAGGCATGAAAATGATCACGTAAACAGCCCTATTTTGGCTAAAAACACCCCGCTGTGCGGTACACATAAATAAACCGCATAGGCCGCTCGTAAGGTGTTAAGGCGTCGGTACCGTTTGAATGCTTCCTCCTTATTGCGGACAGCAGTAGAACAGGCGTGAGCAAACCAAGATTTGTTTGCATTAGTCTGAGAGAAAGAGAATGGAATGTATGCTTCCATGCCCGATAGGATTACCTCGGTAATGCGTTCAGCACTCTCCGAGGGTACCCGGCCACGGATGCAGAAATAATTCCATGGGAAATCAAAGAAGTACTGCCGGAGAGCCTCCCAGTCGGCAGCGCCAAAGTGCCACAAGCGCCGCCGGCTAGGAGGATCGGGTGGCAGTACTGGAGAGATAGGACAGGTGACAGAGATAAGTTTATGGTCAGAGGAGGCCAAAGGAGTGAAAAGATCGACAGTATATTAAGAAGAAGTGCTAGAAGTTAGAAACAAGTCAAGAATGTTGAGCCGATCTCCGAGGTAATCTGGGATACAGGTGGGTTGCTGAACTAACTGCTTTAGGTCATTTAGGATAGAAAAGACGTAGGCTTGTTCACCAGGTTGGTCAGTGTGTGAGAGGAGAGCCATTGGCGGTGGTGAACGTTGAAATCTCCTAAGATGGAGATTTCTGAAAAAGGAGAAATGGATAGAATGTGTTCCACTGTAGAGTTTAGATAGTCAAAGAATTTGGGAAAGTCAGTAGAGTTAGGGGAAAGATAGACAGCACAGAAATATTTAGTAAGAAAATTACAGGAAAGTTTGAGCCATAAAGTTGAGAATTAAGGGAAGTCGAAATCAGGAACACGAGAGCAAGTGAGTTTGTTGTGCACATATGCACAACATCCGCCTTTGGCTTTGAAACTAGGATAGAGAAAGTAGGAGGATACAGAGAAGGGGCTGCTGGAAGTTGCTACAGACACCTGAGTTTCGGTGAGGAAAAGAAGATCAGGTTTGTAGGAGGAGAGATGGTGTTAAACAGAGTGAAAATTAGAGGAAAATCTGCGAATGTTGCAGAAGTTAATAGAAAGATTAACAGGCCGAGGTCCAGGTAATGTTGTGGGGTCGTCAGGGGAAGGTGGGTGGGTGTGGGCGCATTTATGTTCCCCCCCCCCCCCTGGGGACTTCGAGGCTTGGCTAAAATTAATCATTTGTTCAATTTTGGTGTGGAAGAATGAAGTGTGGTGTCCATGTTTAGTGTAGTGAAGTGGATAGGAGGAGAAGGAGTTTGTGAGAGCTAGCTGGATTACTCACAGTGTAAATGAGGCACAAATAAAATCAGTAAGAGAGGCCAAGCAAATGAAACAGGAATTCCAGCGACTCTTTATCACATGCCCATAGCCTCACCTGGGTCTAGCCCTGATAGATTTGTGCCTACAATCTCCCCACGGAAGTCCAATTGCTCTTTTATCTTGCACCTCTACAGTTGTTCTTAATATATTTTTAGTTCAAAATTTATTCCAAAATCTACTTTCAGATCACCAGTATGGCTTCCTTGAGGGCCGTTCTAATGATGATCTTACTTATCGTACTTACTCTTGGTCATTCTCCTTTTGGGACTTCGGTGAAACCTTTTCTATTGCGGTAGACATATCGAAAGCCTTTTATACAGTCTGGCATAAATCTCTAATTTTAAACTATCCTCCTTCGTGTTCAATCCCTCTATCTATGCCTTTATCTCAAATGTCCTTTCTGGCCGTTCCATAGCTGTGGTTGTGGATCGCCATTTATACTTCCTCGACCTATCAACTCCGGTGCTCCTCATGATTCTGTCTGGTCTCTAGTTATCTTTGTAATTTTCATTTATGATCTCCTTAACTGTATATTTTTTCCTATACTCATTTGTTGATGACTCTACACTACATTATTCAACTAGTTTTCCATACAATTACTCCAAAATTCATGTGATGAGGCCATAGCATGCCTATCTTCTGATCTATAAAACTAATTACAATTGGGACAGAGATAATCTTGTTACTCCCTATGCTTCTAAAAACCCAATATATCTGTCTATCTAACCGTCATAATATTCCACATGACTATCCCCTACTCCTCAGCAATATACAAATCAACCCTTCATCTTCTTTCAATATTCTTTGTGTATATTTTTCTTCTGACCTTTCTTGGAAAGAAAATACTATCACTCCTGCTAAAAACACCTTCCCAGAAGATAGGTGTGCTCAACCGTCTCCATGGGTTCTACACACCCGCACATCCTCTTGATCTGTACCGGGTCACAGTGTGCCCATGTATCTAGTATTGTTCGCATGTGTGAGGAGGTTCTTCCAATACCGCACTTCTCAAAAGGGTAGAGCCAAAAGTATTTTATCACATAAATTCACTTTTTCATAATAGTTTCCTACAATCTCTCTCTACATGCTGCATTGTTGCATATGTCTCACTCTTCTACCACTATTACAATAATTATTATTGTTCTTCAGAACTTTTTCAGTGTACACACCCGGGGGGCACCCGCCTTTCAACACATTCCCTCCCCTATTCTGTCAAACTCTCTAACCTAACAGTGAACTCATTTTCCCAGACTTTCTTCTACTCAACAAGTAAGCTCTGAAAATCTCTCCCTCAATCTGTCTTTCCCTCATCCCAAGACTCAAACTGCTTCAAGCTCCGTGTGTCCAGACATTTTGACTCTAACGTCCCTTGATTTTGTCTCTGCATCACTCTTTCATCTTTGGGAGAGACAAATGTTACAGGCAACTTTGCTTTCGTCTCCATACACATAGGACAAAATGTCTCCTCTACATTTACCAATACATAAAATACCATAAATCTTAATTAAGATTGAACTAAATAACTCACTTAATATATTATCCAATTTGACAATTTCCATGAATACGATGACCATCAAAATAACGTAAAACAACAAGAGATCCTTGGGATCCTCTGCATTAACAACGAGATATAATCGAAATCGACCTGTTTGGTTTGGACCAGCAAATAAATGTAATATTCGATAGCTTTGTTTGGGTTGACCGAACTCATCAACACTTTTATAATTATGTGTTCGTGAGTGTATTCCCACGTGATATTGAATGGGAGACTCAGCCTAGAAACTAAACAGGCTTCATCTCTGGATCTATTGAAAGGGGCTAGAAAATAGTTTCTGAGTTTAGTTAGTTGTAGGTGTTTCCATACTCCAGTCCATGTTTATATTGCTTAATTAGCTTCTTGTGTATTTCTTAGCATATAATTGACAACTTGCGAGGTTCAGGCTACAAGGAAGTTGGAGCCGTAAATATTGATATAAAATAGATATACATTAATAATGTAGGTTTCTGATGAATAAAAGGTATGTTGAAATGGGTTTTATGTATTGATGAATGTACTATGACCATGTTTTAGATGGTAATTCTGCTAAATATCGATGTCTACAGCTACAACTTCCTTATAGAACGAAACTCGCAAGTGGTCAATTATGCACATGACGGAAAAAAACATTAGGATTAAAAACAATTGTTGCTTGAGGAATGCATCAATGGTCAGTTATTACCTCGCTAATAAAAGTACAAGAGAGAGGAGAAACTTCAGAGAGAGCCTGTCATCGAACATTCATTGTCCATACTTAGTATACTTTATCTAGTATGAACAGTCTCGATGTTACGTAATCTGGGTTAATGTAGTATTACGTATCTTTCCGTAGTCTTAAGTTGAACGTTTCCGTAGTCTTAAGTTGAACGTTTCCGTAGTCTTAAGTTGAACGCTTCCGTAACCTTAGGTCGAACGTTCCATGATTTTGGTAAGAATATATTATTCTGTAGTTGTATATGGGAAAGTATTGTAGGATTATAATTCCCATATATTTGTGCATTATGTATTAAGATTGTTCATATGTATCTCAATATAAAGATGGGATACATTTTCCATATGCTATGCGCAGGCGCGGATAGTCACGAGAGACACGAAGACGTTTCTCTCGGCCTCACTCTCCAAACAACCTCCGTCCCTGCCACACGCTATGCTTGCTTCTTCATAGTTTCATATATTAGGTGTTTTCGCTTCACTATCATCTCATATTCATATAGTCACTACATAATCATCTTTTGTTAGTCATCATGAAATCATTGAAATGTAACGTAAATATCTATCCTATCCTAGCCTATTCTAGCCTCTTTCCATAGCTTCTTTATCCTACTAACCACTCAAGTCAACTAGTCTATCTTCCGCCATCTTTCAATCACCAACTGAGTTCATCATAAAAGGTAAATAAATATTCTGTATGTGTTAATCTTCCAAATTAAATATATACAGTCCACTTCATCTAAATTAACCATATAAGTGGTCCTTCGACCTTTCGCTAGTTTGCCCCCCCTTTTTTGAGAGTTATTCGGCGGTCGGTAGTTGCCTTGCTTGGAGTGGGGCTGGCCTATCCCTGTTGTTGTCATGTGTCCTACGTCCTCCAGGCCCCGGTCTTTTGGCCCCATGAGGCTGTCGGGCTTTTTTTCGTCCGCTCTTTGCTCTGGCCGCCCCAGGTGCCTGGCCACCAGTGGGACAGGATGTGGAAACTAGTGGATGGGTCAGGGCTGCGACGGGAGTTTTACCCAGAATGATCCAGTACAGTACTCAAAACAATAATTACTTTAAATGCTTTTTCGGGCTCATTAATTTATATTAAAAATACTTTAGCCCTAGAAAATAATGCGCGATTGGCATTAAGATTAAAATCGTCCATACTGTACTGTATACTAATTTTAAAAGTTAAGGTTATTCAATCTATATCAAAATTATACTGTCAAATAATTTCTTTATTCATTCACATATCTTTCTAAATTCTACTCCCGTCGTCGTGTGCCCTGATGGCGGGGTAATATGATAGTTGATAGGCTGAGTGTGTGTTAATCCAACTCAGAACAAATTTCCTTGTGACTTCTTGATATGAACTTTTCTTGTGTACAATTTCCACAATAATTATATTTAATAATATAAAATTATCGGTACCTATTGAGTTTAGCCTGATACAATTACCCTATTGGCTCTCTCTCTTAAAATTCTTGAATTTATTATAACTTAAAAAAGGTACCTCTTGTTTGACATCTAGAGATTTTGGCCTATACTGTATTGTACTAAATTTCCCTCCCGGCTTTTCTTAAATTATGGTGTAATGATTCTATAATTTCTAAATTATGTAAGGAGTTAAATTGAAAGGCTCCAGATTGCTAGTCTACATTTGGGCATAATTCTTATTCCGCATTTCGTGAGGGTGTTTTATTTTCAGCTCGCGATTTAATTTGATTTCTCGGAGTACTGTATTGTTGTCTGCAACTTATTCAGACTAGCATTGATAGTTTGATTTAACGTCACTAAGTTTCCTTCTCCTATAATCATGGCTACAAGTTTAAAACGGCGTCGGGCTGGGCTTAAGGGCTCTTTGACGGTATTGGCCTCTGACATCGACGACTTCCTTGAATCGGCGTTTGAGGTGGAGGTGGACGCCAGGTTGCTCAGTATTCAAAAGCAGCTTGACAAGTATGAGGCCACACAAGAGGACCTGACCGACATTTACGAGACGGACGCCGAGTATATCAAGGAGTTAATAGAGGATACCCTGTATATGGAGGGCATACAAGTAATCATTGCCACATTAAAGGTAGTCATGGTTCCAGAGGTCAAGAGGGAGTCGACTCGACCTGAGCCAAAGAAATCCACCGTTAAATTACCACATCTTACTCTTCCAAAATTCGAGGGTGATGCCACGATGTGGTCGGGATTTTGGGAGATGTTCAAGTGTACCATCCATGACAATCCCGACCTCACAGATTTACAACGCTTCACCTATCTGAAGGGTCAGCTTCTGGGTGATGCGCATAAGCTAGTCGAAGGATTCATTGTCGAAAGTGCAAGTTATGCCCCAGCAATAGAGCTCCTGCAAGAGACATATGGGCATCCAGATCGAATCAAGGCAGCTTATGTTACCCAATTTAATCAACTAGCGTCACCCAAATACCAAACAGCTGACCTGAAGAACTTCTATGTCAATACAGAGAGTGTGATGAGGTCAATCATTAGCCATGGAATTTGTTTGGAGGAATTTTGTGTGGTGACTCTTGTTAATAAATTACCATCACCACTAAACGAAACCATAAAACGGGAAATGGGAGACTCGAGCCTGGATTATAAGAAATTCACCCATTGCTTCCAGGCTGAAGTGTACAATTTGGCAGGTCAAGACAAAGTAAGGGGTACACCCATGGCTACGGCAACATTTACCGCCCAAAGTGAATACAGGAAATTTAACTGTGTCCTGTGTAGTTTCACCAATCATTTGTGGTACAAGTGTATGAAGTATAAGACAGGGCCTCTTAAAGTTAAAAGAGCCCGTCAACTACGTCTCTGCACTGGGTGCTTGTCAAAAGAGCGTGGCCATTCGGGTTGTACTAATCCTAACATAAGAAGCTGCAAGTTTTGTAAGGGCAAACACTTTCATTCCCTATGTACACAGAAACAAGGGAAGGAAAGTAGACCAGCGGAGGATAACACCAAGAGAGAGCATACTGCTACTACTTCGACTACAATGTCCGTTGCCACAGGAAAAAATACAGTAATCTTGCCCACCGTACAGCTGCCGGTAAAGGGTAAGGATAATAATTGTGTTAAAATCAGATCGCTACTCGACCAGTGTTCTCAGAGGACTTTTGTGAAGTCTTCTGTTCTATCCTCCCTTTCCTACATTTCTAAAGGAACTGAGGAGTTATGTCTTCACGGATTTACCGGAAAACAAGCCTCTATGGAATATAATATCGTGGCGCTGCAATACAAACACAGAGGTAAATTTCATCATCTAGACGCAATAGTGGTTGATGAATTGCCAGAACATAAAGGTGAACTTAGCCTAAAGTCTAAACTGGTTAGTTTACAAAGTAAAGGCATAAAATAGCCCGATCCTCATGCAACGGACACAGATCAATTGGAGCTGCTCATCGGTGCGGATCACTACTACGATATAGTGCGACCTGGGTATAAAAGGTCAGGTAGCCTAATTCTGCTTCCTACCAAGTACGGATACGCCATAAGTGGTTCATATGTGGCACAACCTACCAGCTCCAGCACAGAAGTAATTACTGTATTGAAAGTAGCAGTAACCCCAATGGACGAATACATGTCCACTGGTAATATTCCACCATGCAAAAATGACTTAAACGTTTTGTGGGAAGTAGATCATATCGGGATAACCCCTAAGGAATACTCACAAGTTGAGCGTCAAGCACTATCGTCGTATGAGGATACCGTTACCTACGATCCTGACAGCCAACAATATAAAGTGAGACTACCCTGGAATAATTACAAGGATCAGCTGCCAACTAACAAGGGTTTGGCCATAGGCCGTCTTCGGGGTCTTCAGAGAAGAATCATCAAAGAGCCTGACTTTTGCGAGGAATACTCAAAAGTCATAAAGGAACAGGTGTCCCGTGGTTTTATAGAAGAGGTGCCTTTTGACAATTCAGATACCGGACATTACTTGGCTCATCATGGAGTGGTCAAGGAGAGTAAAACTACGCCAGTGCGTATCGTCTTCGACTGTTCAGCCAAGGTGAGTGATCGTCAGCCTAGCCTTAATGACTGCTTGCATACTGGACCTTCACTGGTACCAGACTTAGCGCAGGTTTTACTCCGGTTTAGACTCGATAAGTATGCCTGGGTGTCTGATATCGGGAAGGCGTTTCTGATGTTAAAACTCCATGAAGACGACCAAGACTATACTCGGTTTATGTGGCCAAAATTTCCACGGCAGCTAGATTCCCCCCTCATTTGTTACAGATTCCGGGCGGTTTTATTTGGCGCGACATGTTCCCAATTTCTTTTAAATGCCACCATTTTAAATCACTTGTCAAATGTCAGTGCAGATCCACGGGTTATTCAGCAAATTCGGTCAGGGTTATACATCGACAATTTACTGGGTACAGGTAATGATGAAGCTTTCCTGATTCATACCTATGGTGAAGCCCGAGAAATTATGAATGACGCCCATCTACATCTGCGTGAATGGGCGACAAATAGTTCTGTTTTACGGACTGTACTGCAACGTGATGGAATGGCGGCTGTACAGCAGGAACATGTTAGGGTGCTAGGGTTGTTTTGGGAGATGGACACTGATACCCTCTCATTCGGCGTTCAGTACGCACAATATTCGCAGATTACAAACAGATTTGCTTGAGTATGACGACTAAACATTTTGACCCCTTGGGGATAGTTCTACCGGTGTCGATCGAATCAAGATTATTCCTTCAGCAATTATGGAGGATAAAATTAGGTTGGGATGAGGTTTTGACTGGCGATTTGGTTCAGGAGTGGGAAGACATTATTTCGGATCTTCGTCTCTGTAAGGGTTTTAATTTTCCTCGTGGGCCATCCTGTTTCCATTCATGCCTTCTCAGACGCTAGCAAGGTCGCGTACGGCACCGCCATATACTTTGTTGACACAAGTGGCAGCCGTCTAGTCATGGCGAAGGCGAAAGTTGCCCCGATCAAATCCCTTTCCATCCCAAAGTTAGAGCTAACTGCAGTTCTTTTGGCTGCTAGACTCGTTCACTTTATAGAGGAAACTTTTAAAAATTTGCTAAATATCTCGGAGACAGTTATATGGAGTGACAGCCAAATTACGCTCTACTGGTTACATAGCCGAAAGAAGCTACCAGTGTACGTCACCAACCGTGTCGACGAAATTCATACCCTCCTCCCAACCGCACAGTTCCGGTATGTGTCTACCAAAGAGAATCCAAGTGACTGCATTACTCGTGGTGTATCTGCTAAATTTCTCATGTCTTCTGCGTTGTGGTGGAATGGCCCATGCTGGCTTAATAATCCCAACGAATGGCCAGAAAATATAGATTTGAGGGAGCAACACACTGCTATTGTGGCACCGGTAATTGACTCGGTGCCTGACGAAGACACACGGTTATGGGACTGGCATAGATTCAGCAGCTATGAGAAGTTACATGTTACAGCATGGGTGATACGATTTGTAGAAAATGTAAAAGCAAAAAACAAAGGAACACCTCCCACAGGTAGTGCTTACCTCAATGTGAAGGAGATCAGAATTGCAGACAAATTATTACAAAAGCTCTGTCAACAAGAAATATATACGCAGGAATATAAATTACTGGTTAAGGGAGCAAAGTCCAGGAATAACCTGATCAACCAGTTGGGCTTACACTTGAAGGGGAATTTGATACATTGCGGAGGCAGATTACGATTGGCAGCACTCTCTGAGGCAAGTAAGTATCCAATACTACTGCCCCCCAATCATTCCTTCACCCATCTTATCATCGATAGGTGTCACCGACTCTGTTGTCATTATGGGGTTGGTCATACAGTCACCTATGTCCGACAAAGATGGTGGGTGCCTAGAATCAGGCAGGTGGTCAAGAAAGTCCTACGCAAATGCTTAAAATGTAGGCGGGTACAGGGAACACATTATGATCCCGTCGGAATTCCTCCCTTACCAAACCTGCGAACCACCCCAGGTGACCCTTACAAAGTTACCGGGGTTGACTACAGTTGAGCAATCCCTGTGAAAGATTCACCCAATCTTAAGGTGTATATGATACTTTTCACCTGTGCCGTTACCAGGTAAATTCACCTGGAACTGGTCACCAACCTCACTTGTGATAGCTTCCTACATGCCTTCAGAAGATTCTGCAGTAGACAGGGATATCCACGTATCATGCTGAGTGACAATGCAAAGACTTTCATAGGGGCATCTACATATCTCAAAGAAGTGAGTAACAATCCCAAGATTCAGACCTGCCTTGCGGATGTAAATTGCGAATGGCGTTTCATTCCCGCCAGAGCGCCTTGGTTTGGCGCCATATGGGAAAGGGCCATAGGGATCGTGAAGGCGGGTCTGAAGAAGGTGTTGGGTAGATCTCTCATATCGATTGAGGAACTCAACACCATACTGTTGGAGATTGAAGCCACCGTAAATGATCGCCCTCTATACTATGCTTCTGGTGATTTGGAAGACCTTACCCCATCACACCCTCAGTACTGGTACGTGGATACAGACTGCGGGATCTTCCTGAAGAACATGATGAGGATACTATGGAAGATCCAGACTACACAAGTAAGGACGTGATATCGGCTCGCTACAAATATATTCGTAAATTATCGCGAGATATTTGGCATCGCTGGTCGACAGAATATCTGGTGACTTTGAGAGAAGCGCAAAAAAGTAAACTAACATCATTAAATGGTCATTGGCCTAGGGTAAGTGACGTGGTAACCATCCATGAAGAGGGCCCGCGCGCACTCTGGAAATTGGGTCGGATAGAGGAGTTGTTACCAGGTCGTGATGGTGAGGTTCGGGTAGCAAAAGTTCGCACCCGGACTGGAGTAATCACATGGCCAACAGTAAGACTATATCCTCTTGAAGGTGACCTCGAACGCAAGGACACCCCCTCGGATCAATTATCCATAGATGTCCCCTCCCTGGCACCGACTTCGGCGCAGCCTGTTGACGCGCCCGGCGGACGCAGTCGACAGGCGGCCCAGATATCCTCCCAATCTTGGCGGGATAAGATTGCCTCCGGGCAAATCTAATCATGTAAATTTTGTATATTTTCTGTTGGCGGGAATATGTCCATACTTAGTATACTCTATCTAGTATGAACAGTCTCGATGTTACGTAATCTGGGTTAATGTAGCGTTACGTATCTTTCCGTAGTCTTAAGTTGAACGCTTCCGTAACCTTAGGTCGAACGTTCCATGATTTTGGTAAGAATATATTATTCTGTAGTTGTATATGGGAAAGTATTGTAGCATTATAATTCCCATATATTTGTGTATTATGTATTAAGATTGTTCATATGTATCTTATTATAAAGATGGGATACATTTTCCATATGCTACGCGCAGGCGCGGATAGTCACGAGAGACACGAAGACGTTTCTCTCGGCCTCACTCTCCAAACAACCTTCGTCCCTGCCACCCGCTAAGCTTGCTTCTTCATAGTTTCATATATTAGGTGTTTTCGCTTCACTATCATCTCATATTCATATAGTCACTACATAATCATCTTTTGTTAGTTATCATGAAATGTAACGTAAATATCTAGCCTATCCTAGCTTATTCTAGCCTCTTTCCTTACACTTCTTTATCCTACTAACCACTCAAGTCAACTAGTCTATCTTCCGCCATCTTTCAATCACCAACTGAGTTCATCATAAAAGGTAAATAAATATTCTATATGTGTTAATCTTCCAAATTAAATATATACAGGCCATTTCATCTAAATTTACCATATTCATTATGTAATCGACCTCATACAGATAACAGACCATTCGGTTGAGGCCGAGGCAAGGTTCAAAACGTGGCGAGATACTGTATAGTGGCAGACACTGGAATAAAAATTACAAAGCAAATAACGGAGCACATGTAAACGGAGTGAGAAATTTTTGTTTTATGTAAACACTGATAAAACTGGGTGGCTCAAAATCCTCCTCACTTTGGCTATATTTCACTGGAATAATTTACCAAGTCTTGTTACCCAGTTATGTTGTTATTAGCTGCAAAAGATGGTGTAGATGTATACTAAATTTAACGAGTTAGAATTGGATGGAAGCAATTTTGAGATATGAATGGGCTTTCAAATGGCTAATGGAGAGGTTCCCGCAGTATGAAACTTATATCAAAGGAGTACACAGTGGGGAGTAATTTGTGATTGATGTATGTCTGGCTTCGATGCTTACAGTAGCACTTTGGGGAATTATTGGAAAATTACTGTAAATCAATATGAGTTTTGGTTCAACCTGTGCGTGGCCCCTTAACAGGAGTTCAGGGGGCTTACTCACTGCTTTCAAGGACTGGAGTTGATGGCCGTTATCTTTCCTAGCACCATACCATTTCATTCTCCACACCATCGAAATAGACAGTTGAGTTACGCTCCCTGATAGCCGGCTACCTTGTTATATATATTTATTTTGTGTAGTTATCTAATTTATTATTATTTTTAATTTCGTATTTTTTTTTTATTTATTTATTTATTTATTTATTTTTTTTTGTAGGAGACATTCTGAGGGGGCAGTACTCAATTGCAAAATTGGTTGTTGTCTGGTACACTTGGCCGCAATTCCGCGTGGGCCACCTAGTCGTAGGGTTTGGGTAAATCCGTTGTGTAGTTTGTTCGCTCTGAATATAGTAAGATCTCACACTCCCCTCCCTGAATCAATCAAAGATTTTGCCCCATAGATGGCGCAGCTTGATGGGAAGGGAGGGAGCTTGTCGTAGTGTTAAAAGGGTAGGACACAATGGGAGGAGGTGACGTTTTATAATATGCAGTGACGAATGTTAAACTTATTTACTTCTACTTGTTCATACAATAATGTTCCCGAAACTAATTCGTAATGAACAGTAGATTCCCTCTTTCAGTAACTGAAACGTCACTCTCTCTCTCTCTCTCTCTCTCTCTCTCTCTCTCTCTCTCTCTCTCTCTCTCTCTTTATCTCCACCCACTCTATTGGTATGAATAAAATAATAGTACAGGTCATACTATATAATATATAACATACACCTTTTGTTAGCAAACTACAAACTAGCGACAAATTAGATTAACAGAAGTAGTAAACTATTATTATTTAGATGAGTTACCTTTGTAGTGTCAAAATATGTCGATCTGTGGATGACTTACCTCAAGCATGAGAGTCACAGTTAATACGGAGTCGGTAGGATATTGATTACATTGATCAGGATTCATTAAGATTGGTAATATCATTATCAAGATTCTAAATTACCTGTGGCCAGAAAGAAAACATTACATATGATCACATTGATACATTAAGCCAAATGGTAGAGGTATGACATGTCTGATTTATATATTTAACAATTAATTTACATCGAGGCAAATTTGCTGATAAAGCATTTCCCTCAGGAATATCAGTATATTTAGAGTAGCTGGCAACAGTGTTTAAACTTAGATACAAAATTCCTCTCTGTTTATGGCGATTTAAAGTCGATTTTCCTGTGCATCAAGGTAAACTACCCATTCCCTCCCCCAAATGGATAGTTTGAGTCTCGTTTCACCTTTATTGCTCTCTGACATTAGGTTGAAATTAGTATGGATCTTCATAAAGAGCTCCTTACCAAAACTTCTGCTGAAAATACACACTTCCTACTCGACAGGCTTACCAACATTTATCAGGGTAAATGCTATGACCTTAACTATTCAGCTATAGTACCAATCTAATTATTTCTGATTAACTTGCTCTATAGACAAATGCTAATAATTGATGTGTGCTAACCTAGAAACAATAAATAAAATAATTACCTAAGTATATGAAAAATCTGTTGGTATCACGGAAGAGCCAAGTCTGGTTTCTCAGAGAGAGAGAGAGAGAGAGAGAGAGAGAGAAGTTGCACTGTGTTAATCGATTTATGTAGTAAATATGGTATTGATAAATAATGTGTGCATTACCTTGGTAACAGTGAGACTATGAGTAACTACATGATTGTAAACTCAGGTTATTAGATATCACAAATAGACCAGGGTATACACAGATAATATTATTCCACACATATAGTTATGAATACTGATATGTTATACTCTTTGCATGTGGTTTGTTACATATTGCCAAGTCTGATAATATAAGATCATGTGATACAGGGGGAAATATTTACCTAGAGTAAATTACCCTCGAGAATTGCAATCCACATTTTCCCCAACACATTATTCCCTTGATCTATTTACTTTACTATGACTGTCTAATACATATCAATTAAATAAATATAATTACTGAAGTTAATTGAGTATACCTTTATCAATTGTTCATATTACCGCAAACATCATGTTTATCAACAGGACAATTAATATTTGTCATTGTTATATTGCATTGCGCAATAATCTTGTATGATCAAGCTACACATTATTTTGAAATTAATTGAAAAAAAGCTAGATAATCGAATGAGTTACCTCGGCATATAGAAGCTTATGAAGGTGATACTTTCACGTCCACCTCCTCTCGGGAGATAAGGTTGTCTGGCAATAGATGGATATATAGATAGATAGATAGATAGATAAATCAGATTAGCGAGTTCACGAAATATGATATGACATCAAGATTTGTGTGCAATGATTAACCGAAGTTGTAAGAGGAAGCATAAACAAGCGAACAGGGGATCGTCCAAAGGGATCCTAATGCATTATTCATATAAACATAACTATATTTAAGCCAATTAGTGAAATATGCTGAAAATGTGTGCAAAACTAATACAAAGTAAAGAGTAAGTAAGGCCATGCCAGTATAAAAAGAGATACAATATATAGTACATAAATAAATTTAGCTTTATAATTTTCCACCCGTCCACGAACACAAAACCTCTATGCATTCGTGTCCCGATCGCCCTTTAAGCACACACACACACACACACACACACACACACACACACTGAAATATCCTAAATTTAGTTATTAAACATTCATCCACCAGTCTAAACAATCCCACCACAACTCCTCCACCTCCACCCACCTTGTTAGTCACCTCGCCACCCTTACGTCCCTCCATCCCTTAGTGACAACTATACTATATTTTTTTTTCCAGCTGATCGTAAATTGAATCTCTTATTAGCTGATTTCTCGATACTTAATGGAAATATATGAAATTACTATGGCTGTGTGTCATATTAATGCCAAGTTTTCAGAATAAACATCATCTTTCGCTACAAAATCTACCTTATAGCCGAGTAACAAAGATAGAAACATGACAATTTACCCTCAGCTGGGAAAAAATAGACTAGAGGATAGAAAAAAGTCCGAGCTCGGAGATGGAGAGGAAGGTGGATAATTATACATGGCCGCGTCAGTATAATGTTACTTCGTGGTGCTACTTCAAAATATATTCTTCTCAAGTTCTCATCATATTGCTGAATAAATTTCATAATGTGATTCATTAAAGGTGTAAATGGATATATATAATAGTGTTACTTTCAACATTCTGTATACCTCTTATAACCTACAGTAGAGAGAGAGAGAGAGAGTGACGTTTCAGTTACTGAAAGAGGGAATCTACTGTTCATTACGAATTAGTTTCGGGAACATTATTGTATGAACAAGTAGAAGTAAATAAGTTTAACATTCGTCACTGTATGTTATAGAACGTCACCTCCTCCCATTGTGTCCTACCCTTTTAACACTACGACAAGCTCCCTCCCTTCCCATCAAGCTGCGCCATCTATGGGGCAAAATCTTCGATTGATTCAGGGAGGGGAGTGTGAGATCTTACTATATTCAGAGCGAACAAACTACACAACGGATTTACCCAAACCCTATGACTAGGTGGCCCACGCGGAATTGCGGCCGAGTGTACGTGGCGTTCTGAGAGTAAGGGTCCGAGTCTTGGGGGTGAGCCAGTGAAGCACGAAGGCGAAGCAGCTCCATGTATATGCAAAGGCAAGATGACAAAGGCTGGTTTCAGCTTCACATGTCTCACTCCCAAGACTGGAACGAGACCTCACGAACTTCACCGTGTTGAATGGTTGAATGTACAGGCTCTCAGCCTATGCCCGAGAGGGAGTAAGTTGAAGTATAGAAACACAGAAACCAAGTACAGCACGTATGTGCGTACGCGTGAATGGTTTGTTTATTCTCTCTTACTTTTTGTCTACAACTTCAAAGGAGCTGAGGCCCCTTGAATCCTATATTTCGAACTTAGTGTTTTTACTTATTATTCACATTTTATGGCAAGTACTTACGTTTTATTTAAATTTCAACAACGATTGAAATATGTAAAGTTCAATAATAATTATGTTCGGGAAATTGAAACCACTTACTTTATAGGACACCTCCCAAAAGCGCGGGAGATTATACAAGATGGAGAAAAGTGCCACGGTCATAACATAAATCTTGGCCCTCCCGTAGGTGCAGAGTGAGCGAGCCTTCAGTGGCCGGCAGACAGCAATATACCTGTTGAATAGAAAGGATACAACATGTATTGATTAACCAAGCATCACAAACTAGTAGAAAAGTGAATTGGTAAAAAACATTGGGCAATACCATTAATATGTGTGACTGAATAAGTTTGATTATTCAGGAGTTTCAAACAAATCTTTTTGATAAATTTGCACTTTACTTCGTCATGATAAGGCAAATTGGTGGTGCCAAAGTAACAACGTGTCAACTGTAGCAACCAGCACCTTCTGGGATACTTGAAGGTTCCCCAGCCCCTTTAATATAGAGGACATAGCAATCATATGCTGAGTCAGTACCATTTAGATAGATTGTTATCCAAGCTTCCCAACTATGGTCTTGCTTCGTTTGTCCCACTGATTTCCTCATATCTCAACAATATAAACATAATTGTATTCTTTCACAATTTCACTCCATAAATGTTGGTGTTCCACATATATCAATTTTGGCCCCAACACTATAACACTCTTCCTTATTCACATCAATGATACTTTATGCACTACTCAATATATTTATCATTCTTATTTTCATGACTTAATACTTCATAGTTCTTTCACATGTATTGCTGCATTCACAAAATCCGACGTTGACAATTGCAAATTGAACGTTACAATTTTCCGTAAATGAAGACTTAATGAAAATTAGTGAATGGTAGTTAATGAATATGGACTATTCAAATGCAAGTAATGGTGGAGTGGTCTTGCCACTGGACTGGTAATTCAATGGACCCGGGTTCAAATCCCGATATGTCTATGGGAAGATATTGGGATAGAATTTGTGCTGTACCTAGTATCAGTGCATTACCACAATTGCCAAATAAATACCCTCATTGTTCCCTGATTAAATAGCACTGTATGAATATTCCCATATTCAAAATATGCTATAAGGGTGCAATGCCTAGTGAGTTCATTGCTCAATAGGTGGCGTTCTGAGAGTGAGGGTCCGAGTCTAGGAGGTGAGACATTGAAGCACTGGAGTGCGGCAGCTTCAGAGATGAGGCTGCTTCGACCCATGGGTGAGCAACTAAGCCCCATGCATCTTGCGAAGGCAGGATGTCAGGGGCTGGTTACAGCTAAAAAGTGCTTCACATGACTCACTTCCTAGACTGGAACGAGACCTCACAGGCTTCTCCGTTCAATGTAGAACGGTTAACATGTTACTGTATTATTGTACTACAAACTCTCAGCCTATGGCCGAGAGGTACTAGTTGGAATATAGAAGAATACAAAGTCATATACATTCAGTTCTCTAATAGACATATACCACCTAAATCCTACATAACTTTCAATAATACAAATATTCACATTTATTCGAGAGTTGATATCCTTGGAGTACCTCTGAATGCCAACTTCAGTTGGACGTCTTATATCAGATGTATTATAGCCTTGAAGAAATCAGGACTTTTCCACAGAGTTCGAAAATTGTTGACTGACCAGGAGTTGGTCCTGATATATATAAACATCATGTGTGTTCTCAGTTGGAATAATGCTCGCCTCTATGGTATAGTTATTGAGAGGTGGCAATAAGGCAATATGATACATTTAATAATACAGAAATACAAATAATCAATAACCATTTAATCATTGATGAATGTTCTCCCTTATAGTCCGGGAACCATAGCCTGATTTATTGATGAACCTTGTTTTGTCGAATAAAGTTTTTTTTTTGCTGTTTCTTGTAGCTTGGGGGTACCTCTTCAAAATACAGGATGGTGCCCAGTGGGCACCCTTGGGAATTTTGAGATATTAACCCCTTCATGCCCAAAACTTAGGATCTTGAGCATCCTACCCTGAAACATGCACAGAACATCGTGCATGGCAAACCATGTTCTTTACAGCTGCACTTCTTGGAAGCACAAGGGGTCTCACTCTTGCAGCCACACCGGATCATCTTCAGGATGTAGTCTGGGACAAGTGTCCCAGGCCGAGGTGGGCAAGTGGTGAGCACGCTCGCGTGTGAATCTGAAAGACCCGGGATCGAATCCCTGCCACGGCGGACATTTAGTGGGTGCGGTAGTACGTCCTAGCATGTTTCACATGCTTGCACCCAGTCAGGGGACATCCTGACGACGTATACAGACAAAACACACATAACAAAGCCACTCCAACACCTTCCTCTCTCTCCAACACCCCTTCTCCCCTCTCAACACTCTTCTCTGAGCTATTGCCGATAAAAATGGCATGTTCAGTCCTGTAAAGAATTGTAAGATTCAGAGTCGTAAAGATTCCAGGACGAGCTCATCAGCGGCGGATCCCCAGATCGACCGTGGTGATTGTCACCTAAACATCTACAAAACAATACAATACAAGTTTGGGATCTTCTGGTAGGTGGATTGGGATCAGTGCCCTGTTACAGGTGTCTTTTTCCCATCCAAATTCCTCTGGGTCCAGTGCTGGTAGCTGATTCACATCGAGATTTCGCCACAAGTACGCTTGGAAGTGGGCCCTCTTAACATTTTCAAGGAATGCTTCCTTTGTTGGTGGTAGAGCAGCCAGATTTGGTGCAGACATATGTCCTTTCCCATTCTTTTTTCCCCAGACAAGTAGCCTTGTGTGGGATATGTCCGTGCTCTCTGTTATGCCATAACAGGCTGAGATGAAGGCAGTGGCTTGTTGTTGTCGTTGTTGTTGTTCCCCAAGCTGCCTGGCCGAACAGCCCCAAGGCCCCGAGCAATTCCAAGGCCATAACCGAGTGCCCCCACAGAACCCTCTCTGCCGACCACAATAAAGCCTGGGTGACCGAAGCCACTCCATGGCGGGGAGCTGAGGAGGGTGCAGAAACGCCCGGGAAACCAAAGCCCCACCCAGGGCCCTGTGCCCCTCAGCAATTATGAAGAGAAAGTTGAGGGGCAAGGGAATAAGGCAGTGGCTTGTTCAAGGACTTGCTGGAATGGTGCATCCATGTTGCCAATGGCTGATAGGTCATAACCAGCTTTCAGGGCTTTGATGACAGAGCCTTTTCCCAACCCATAGTACGATGCTATCGTGTCACATCCTGATATGGCATGGGCTGGTAAAAGGTGTTCGACAATTTGTCTGCTTGGCCAGTGTTGACTTGATGTCCACTATTGTTCTGTCCTTGTGGGGGGAATCCATGATTAGTGGTACATCCAGTCCTGTCTGATGGTAATGGTGAAGGAGGAGGACAAACACATCTGTGTCATCAGAAACCTCAGTGATGTGATGGGCTTCTCCAGCACACCTCAGGACTTGTTGGACGATGATGGTGTCAGATTCTTCCTGCTGATTTTCTAGATCATATTTGTCCCGTCTTTCTTCCATCCTGATCTCGATGGGACATGGGTCCTCACCTGTCACCACCAACTTGTGCTTCTTTGTGCTCCGTAGATGAAATAGCCTGTCTTTGCTCAGTTTCTCACACAGTAATTTGTTCAGCTGTTTTTTGTTTTCAATGGATGACAGGACAACTTTCTGGGCTGGTAGTTTGGTTGACAGGAGGAGATGATGATTTTTGTTGACCACTGTCTCCCTGACATCTCTGGTGGCGGACTTGATAATAAATCACGTTTCTTTTGTGATTTTGGTGTTTATGGGGTTAATGTTTCAAAATGCCCAAGGGTGCCCACTGGGCACCCTCCTGTATTTTGAAGAGGTACCCCCAAGCTACAAGAAACAGCAAAAAAAAAAACTTTATCCGACAAAACAAGGTGCAGTGCCATGGCTACCGGACTATCATACATGCGAAGACATGTTGCATCCCTTGCGTTAATATATAGATAATTTTAATTGTAAATGTTCAGATGAACTTGACTGAATTGTGCCACCTCTTTGCATATTTCCCTGAGGTAGAAGGGCAGCTGTTAACACCCATGATTAAAACATTTCTCCCCCACAATGCGTAACTTCTGCATTTCAAAACTAATTTATTCCCCGAACCACATCTCTGTAGAACTCACTTCCTCAGAGTGAATTTCCACCAATATTCAAACTACACCAGTTTAAATTCAATTGTTACATATATAAAGGTCAGTTGTATGTTGTACAGTTTGCCGCACATATTCCATTTCTCAACCATCCCAGCAAATCGTAACTTGGCAGAGCCGCAACCACCTCCCCAACCCCCCTCCCTTACTCCATCTCCTACCAATAGGTGGTAGGTAGGAGGTGGAACGAGGGAGGGGGGTTGGGGAAGGGGTGCAGCGCTGCCCAATCATGACCCCAACAGATAGAATGTGTGCGGCAAACTGTACGTAAATAATATCCAGTAGTCTGCCTCCACTCCTTCAGATATGAGTTACCATAGAATACAGTAGATCTGGACTGGACACGAAAATGGAACTTTGCAGAAAGGGACCCAAAATCTGAGAATGAACCCCCAAGTTCGAACCTCAAAACCGCAAAAAAAATTTTTTTTCGCTGTTTCGAGGTTCGAACTTGGGGTTTCATTCTCCGATTTTGGGTCCCTTACTGCAAAGTTCCATTTTCGTGTCCAGTCCAGATCTACTGTAGTCTATGGAGTTATCAATGAATTATGTGTAATATTGACAATATTGAGCTTTACGGACGGTACTAAAAAACTGTGCTTCCGTGCTGACTCCCTGCCTAGGCAAACTCTTCCGTCTCTGCCTCTCCTCTAACGTCTTCCCTTCTTGCTGGAAGTTTGCTTTCATTCAACCTGTCCCAAAAAAGGGTGACCGCTCTCTACCCTCCAACTATTTCTCAATTGCTCTAATTTCTTGCATCTCTTAAGTTTTTGAAACTATTTTTATCTCAAAATGTCTTAAGCATTTATCTTCCCATAACCTACTCTCAGATCACCAGTATGGCTTCCTTAAGTGCCGCTTTACTGGTGATCTTCTTTCTTATCTTACTATCTCTTGGTCATCCTCCATTCGGGACTTCGGTGAGACTTTTTATGTTAAGCTAGACATATTGAAGGCCTTCGATAGAGTCATGCACAAATCCCATATTTCCAAACTACCCTCCTTTGGTTTCTATCCTTCCGTTTGAGCCTTTGTCTCTAATTTCCTTTCCGGTCGTTCCATAGCTGCAGTTGCGGACGGCCACCGTTCACTTCCTCAACTTATTACCTTTGGTGTTCCTCAAGGTTCTTTCCTTAGGATTCTGTCCTATTTCCAATTATCTTCCTAATTCCTATTATTCATTAACGACCTTCTCAACTGCACCTCCAGCCCCATTCACTCATATGCTGACGACTCTACATTACACTATTCAATTAGCCTTCCACAAAATTATTCACAGAAGGAACTCCAAAACTCACGTAAGGAAGCCATAAAACACCTATCTTCTAATCTCTCTACTATCTCTAATTGTGGCAGAGAAACCCTTGTTACTTTCAATGCTTCCAAAACTTAATTTCTCCACCTGTCTACTCGTCGCCCCCTTCCAGAAAATGATGACCTACATGTGCCACATGTATTTGTTGATTTCATTAATTGAGTTTAGATGTGAAGTTGGTTGGTGTAAAAAACATAATAATACTTCAATAACATACAAATTATCCCATCATCTTCTCTTAATATTTCTGGTGTCACTTGTTCTTCTGATCTCTCTTGGATATATCAAATTACCACTCATGCTAAAACAACGTCCCAGAAGGTGGGTGTGCTCAAACGCCTCAAGGGGTTCTTTACCCCTGCGCAGCTTCTTGCTCTGTACAGGAGCACAGTGCTTCCATGTATTGAGTATTGTTCATATGTGTGGGGGGGGGGATCCTTTCAAACAGCACTTCTAGACAAAGTAGAAAAGAAAGCCTTCCGTCTCATTAACTGACGTCAAGTCACCAATTCTCTGTAGTCTCTCTCTCTTTGCCGCAATGTTGAATCTTTCTCACTATTCTACCACTATTACAATAATCAGTGTTCCTCAGAGCTCTCAGTGTATACCACCCCCTCTTCGTAGAGCACCTAGCACCCATCTTGCAACCCAGCTGGGCTCTGGAACTCTCTCCCAGAATCAGTTTTTCCCCTCTTCTTATGACTTGAATTGCTTCAAACTCCGTGTGTCCAGGAATTTTGGCTCGAATGTCACTTGTGTTTGGCCCTGTCACTCTTTCAACTCTGGTGGAGGCACTCGCCACAAGCAATTTTGCCTTTTTGCTCCCTCATTCTCATAGGGGGAAAAATAACTAACCGGGTCACAGCCTACACAAAGGCATCTGCAACCTTGTTCCCCTTGCCGCATCCCTTTTCAAAGGCTAGATGGCAGCCCAAGGAATAACAGATTAGCAGATAGAGAGCGGCAGTAATAATCCTCTCAGGCAAAAATAGCTGTATTACCATTTGCCCAGATCCACCTACAGTATCCAAGAGTCTGTGGACACATCGCCCACCTGCACCGAGTATCCCAGTTGTTGTCTGGTGTGGCAGGCTTCTAGACTCGAATATTATTATATTCTATGACTGTGACCTCTAGGTCCCAAAGATGTCCTAATAAAAAAAAAAAAACAATGACCCAGGTAAAATATATAAAGATGTTACTTATAATAGGTGATGAAGTGTCCAACCTACCGAGTTTTGCTTAGCAGATATCAAGGGTACTGGCAACTTCTTGTGTTTGCAACATTATGCAGAGCCGCACTGGTTAACTGAGTAGGTCAGTAGTAACGTGAAGTGATGTGTGTCCATTTTACCATATAAGGATTATGTCTTCTGTAAGCCTATGTATGTTATGTTAAGTAACGTTACATACCTCTCCACGGTGACAGTAACAGTTAGGTAGACGGAGCCGGTTTGTGCGATTAGGGCCAGGGGGAACACAAAGGGGGTTACGCGCTGGAATACACCTCGGGAATACCACGACAGAGTCTGGGGAACATAATTTCAATTAGATAATCATTTCATAACAGTGACACTATTTGTATTTTATTCAGGCCAACATTAGGGTATATAATTTGGCTTGAGAAAAGTGTTTAATAATTAAGGGGCTGAAATTACATCTAGTATTTCATTCAGTTTGTTAATATCTAGTTGTTTATTACTTTGAATAACTTTAGACAACTTAAATAAACTTATTCACAGTCTCAGAAGCGCGTTTACCATCTACATTTTGCTGCCTTTTTTCTTGAAACCATGAGAGATATTCTACAAGCAGTGGGTATCAACAACTTGAATGAATTACTTTGACATACAAATGTTAATGATATTAGAATTATGTAGCTAACAAATCAGAATTGATGAAAACAAAAGAATTAATAACAAAAAAAATAATAATATATATATATATATATATATATATATATATATATATATATATATATATATACAGTATATATATACAGTATATATATATATATACTGTATATAAAGCAAAAGTATTGACAGGGCGCCTGGCAACATCTTTATTCTCAAATTTTCGGCTAACCATAAGCCATCATCAGGAAGAACAACATTCCCTAAAAAAGAAGTACATACTAATAAAAACATCGCAATTTGTAAACAAATTGGGAAAAGTATTATCGAATCTATATTAGGAAAAAAACTGACTAAATACTAACACAAACTTAAACTATTATTTTACTAGATACATTATCATACATAGTTAAATTTCATAGACAAAATATGTAAAACCAGTGAAGATTCCGATAAACAAATTAGACACTTATCATAATTGAACTCTTTGAATAATATATACTTTACATAAACTCAAACCAAGCCACAGCACGGGCTAGTACCATACAACGGATCAAGACACATCTCCCAATTTATCCACACACCTTTGACACATCAGTAAGAAAACATATAAAATAATATTACAATACCTAGCTTTAATTTACACAACCAATGACCAAATAACAAACACTTTTCCAAATATCAATTGACATTAATCTTATCTAAAATCATGAAATATATCATTATACTATGGCCAAATCAATCTTATATATCTTTAGAAAAAACATAGCAAAACGAGACTGATATTTGACCTAAATATAGAGGTTTAGACCCAAAAGTCACTACCAATGACTAAAACAAATGTATTTTTTTGGGGGGCGGGTGCCCTACCCCGAAAGGAGTTGAAATAGGGGAGCTATCCCCCCGCCAAAGGCGGCTTTCTAGGGCCTTTCCTAGCTGATGCTGAGAGTATTGGGTTCTAGTCATGTGGTGATGGGCTGGTCTATCCGAGTGAGAACTGAGCGATCTCTGCCATACCCATAGCTTACTCTGACTGTTCCTTTTACTTATATATATCTTCTAGATCTCAAGTGGCGGCGTCTTTTCCGTGGATTGACCTCCCTACTGCCAACCTAGAAGTTGGCAGATTGGGAGCCAAACCGTCACATTTTTCCCTTGCCCCTCAACTTTCCCCTCATAATTGCTGAGGGGCACAGGGCCTTGGGTGGGGCTTTGGTTTCCCGGGCGTTTCCGCACCTTCCTCAGCTCCCTGCCTTGGAGTGGCTTCGGTCACCCGGGCTTTGTTAGTGGTGAGCAGGGAGGATTTTGTGGGGGCGCTCGTTTGTGGCCTTGGCCTTGCTCGAGCCCTTGGGGCTGTTCAGCCAGACAGCCTGGGGAACAACAACAACAACAAATGTATTTTTACTTACACCCAAAACTGTACTAGAGTTACCCAGAAGGGAGTTCTCACCAGCACCAGAAGCAAGAGAGAACTGAGGAACCAGAACCAAGAAGCGGCTAAAATATACCCCATAAAGCAATTTCCCAAATAAATGAACCACTACCCATGAAGAATTATGATGACTGAACAACTCTAAGAACAAACCCTTGAACATTGACCAAATCAAACTATGAACTGTTATTTGCAAGATTGATTTCAGAATTTAGCTTATTGATTAACAACTTATCACCAATCAATGCATCCGACTGGCTGACCAACCTAGAGACTATTTCAAAATCACCCACACAAAAGAGATGATCCTCTTCACGTGAATGATTTTGAATAGCCAAAAACGCCATCGTCTGTAAAAACTTTCCCGATCGGTAGCTCTTACCCAGGTGTTCACATATTCTAATTTTGAAGGAACGAGTAGTGCATCCCAAATACCTAGCCTCACAGCTAGGACAAGTGCATTTGTATACATTATTTGAACACATAAGGTCAGGCACGCGATCTTTGAAGCTAAAAAACGACCCAAATATAAACCTATTGGTGTAAACAAATGTAAAGTTCACATCAGAAAAACTATTTTTCAGAACATGTAGTGCAATTTTACGATACTCATTACTGTTGCTCCATAGTAAGGCATTTTAACATAAATGATCTCATTTTGTTGTACTTCAACATTTGCCTGAACACCCTGAGCTTGCTTTACATGCAAACACTTTCTAAGTATACCGTTGAATAATATCTTCCCTATAGTTATTAAGTATAAAATATTTCCTTAATTTTTCAAGTTCAACATGTAGCGAAACATAGTTGGAACAAATAGCATAGGCTCTTTCTAAAAGCTTCTTTGTTGAATTACTCTTAAAAATCCTAGGGCAGTAGCTAAACCAGTTTAAACCTAATCCTGTATGAGTGGGCTTCCTATAAACCTCAGTAGCTAATCCCTGATCTGTCTTAGCAACCCTAACGTCCAAAAATGCTAGTGACCCATTCTATTCATTAGCACACTTCAATTTAATATTTGTATGTTGCTTGTTCATATATTTAAAAAAAATACGTTTATTACATTCTACATTTTGAAATACCGGTATTAAAAAAAGTGTCCTCCACGTATCTCCTAAAATAATATAGGCTTAAGGGGGGTGACCTGCTTTTTGTTATTTCTGTCCTTTTCTCTCTTTCTCTGGCTTGTATCCATTCGGCCCCATTCAGCCAACTATTTTAAGACGTGTATCCCCATCTAGGTGTCGATTTCTTCCTGGCGAGCGATAGCGAGCCAGCATTATACAGTATGAAGAAATCCGGCTTCGCCGGGGACATTTTTCTATCGAAAAATGTACAAATTTAGCCTGCTGTCAAACAAAAATAAAAAAATTGCTGGCTCGCTACCGCTCACCAGTAAAAAATTGACACCTGGATGGGGATAAACGTCTTAAAACAGTAGGCTGAATGAGGCCAAATGGATACAAGCCAGAGAAAGATAGGAAAGGACAGAACAAAAACAGGTCACCCCCCTTAAATGATAGGGGACACTCATCAAGCCAATGAACCTCTTTATTGCATAAAAATGAACCCGAAAACAATGGACCTAGACTTGACCCCATTGAACCTCCATCAATTTGACTATATAGTACTTTGTTAAACAAAAAACAAGATTCTGTAGTTACAAACAAGAACTATTTCTTAACTATATCCTTATTAATATTGAAAAAGTTGTTAGAATTATACTTATCCAAAATAATATTCAAAGTCTCCCTCAGAGGAACGTTTGTGAACAGCGACTCTACATCGTAACTGTCAAGAACAAAATGTTTAGATAACTCAAGATTCGAAATTCTCCTCACAAAGTTTCTAAAATTGAGTACTGTATATTCATTATTTGTAAGTGGAGCAACTATGGGTTGAAATAGATTTGCTTCATTGTACCCCGCTGTCTTTATACTGTAGATGAAACAATTGGCCTGACCTAATCTAACCCCGTTTATGAACCTTTGGTAGCCCATATACTACTCCCGGAGCTGAGCCAGAAATATATAAGAAGTTGAAGCTGTCAATACCTAGTTTGTCCTTAATATATCGTAGAATCCTATTTAACTTATCCTCTCCTGTGATAATGACATCAAACAAATCACCTTTTATGAGTTTATTTTTGTATTTGTTTTGTCGGTCATTTAAATTGTTTCCATCTTTTGCAAATAATTAACTTTATCCATTATAACAACTCCCTTACCCTATCAGGTTTGACAATGACAATTGAACTATCCTTACCCAATTCCTTAAGCAAATCCAAGTCATCTTTCCTCAACCAGGCCAGATGGCTGGAGTAAAGTAAGAGAGAAGAGTAATTGAACAGAGGAAGAACAAGCTGAGAAGTGAGAAGTACAGTAGAAGACTGAAAGTTCTCGGGCTCAACCTAACCAGACCCGACCAGATGCCTGGAGTAAAGTAAGAAAGAAGAGCAATTGGACAGAGGAAGAACAAGCCGAGAAGTGAGAAGTATAGTAGAAGACTGAAAGGTCTCGGGCTCAACCAAGTTGCTGCTCAACCTAACACAGAGGGTTCCACATTTGTATATTCCCGTACTGCTAATCTATAGTTATTACTACCAAATTCCCTAAGCTTGTTGATTACACCATCACCGTCCATCCCATTCCTCAACAGCCCCGTTTGACACACTCTTGAACTGTATTACATATTTTTCCACTAAAACAAAATGACTCGACAAATCCTTTATATAAAAGGGAATGCAAAAATCCAGGCCCAACATTGAACTTTCTTTTCTCTCGATGAAAGTCGTCTGCTCGATTTATTGAAAATACAGCCCTTATTGTATTTAGTTTGTTGTATACCAAGACACTTTATCTTATTACCATGACGGATCTTTACCTTTTCAGAGATTGCTTTCGAATGTTCAATTATTTCACATAAGAATGTCCAATAATCGAAGAATGAGACTTGAGATTTGAATAATGATTTACAGTTGGCTAGTTTTTCAAAGGAAGTTTTCAACTTCTTTTTCTGTTGTTTAATTTCACGGTCCAAAAGGAAAAACTGCCATTCCTTATAGGTTTTGCATCTAATAAACTCTTTACCATAAACTTTAAACTGAACACACCTGGGAACCGTTTCATGTTCCTTACAAAATTGCAAATAGTTAAATCAAGTTTTAGTTTTTCAACATTCAGGTGTAGTTTTTCCACTTTCCTGTTGGCCGAGAGCGTCGGTCGTCCATATTAGGTTATGAGTACTTCAGCAGTAGATTTGTAGGCACTTAAACCTCCATAGCAAAAGGAAAAGTATTGACAGGGTGCCTGGCAACGTCTTTATTCTCAAATTTTCGGCTAACCTTATCCTATAAACACTAACACAATAATGTTTAGAGTTCATTTGTGATATTGTATAATGTTTTCTTTCCGGAATCTTCGCTGTTTTTACATATTTTGTCTATGGAAGTTTACTATGTATCTAGTAAGATAATAATCTAAGTTTGTGTTAGTATTTAGTAAGTTTTACCTAATATACAGTAGATTCGATAATTTCATTCACCCTATTTTTTACAAATTGCGCTGTTTCTATTACTATGTAATTTTGTTCAGGGAATGTTGTTCTTCCTGATGATGGCTTAAGGTTTCGCAGAACATTTGAGAATAACGATGTTGCCAGGCGCTCTGCCAAGGCTTTTTCTTTTGATATGGAGGTTTAAGTGCCCAATATTTACTGCTGAAGAACTCATAAATATATATATATATATATATATATATATATATATATATACTGTATATATGCCAGCAAAAGATATTATGTGACACTTACATTATACTCATGATAGGGCCAATACAATAAGTTATATAATCACTGTAATGAGTTAGTTGATGAAAAATCAACATATATCAAGAATGTAATACCAGGATAAACATGTGTTGCTAATCCATTACATAAAATGGGTTCCACAAAGGAAGGAACCCAAGGACCCACAGTGATAAAAGTGTTTCAATTATTCCTTTGACTTCTAGAAGTATATACTTCCGAAGCTGAATTTAGCAAACACATTCGTCTGTTAAGCATACCTGGAAAAGTGTATTTATGAGTACTAATAGACGCAATACATAACATAAGTATAATATCGCCATTGTCCTGTAATCATTAATTGCTAAACCTAATGATAACTCTGAACAATCAATAAACTATTAATACAAAATAAATACCTGTGTGTAGTCGGTGATTGCAGGCAGACCAAACATGAGGATGGAGGTGGTGACAAGGATCATATCAAACGAGGTCAACCCGATGAGGCAGCAGCTGATGGACGACCGCATCTTTGGCCTGGGGAAGGTTGGTTCGCATTACAATACACAACGGGAGAAATTGTCCCAACTTTAAATTAAGAACTGTTACAAGATAAGTAATGACACATTCACTTATACTGTACTGGTGACATCCTTTTCATTATATTCTGGCAACTATTGGACGGTTGTAATTAGCTTATAAAGGATGTTTACCCGTTAAAATATTACTAACTATTTCAATTAATCCTTATAGCTACCATAATTATATCCTCCATGATCTTCATAAAAGCCGTCGCCGGTATTGTAAGAGTTAATCTAATTATTATTTAAATGCATATTAAATGGAAGATTCACTATAGTACTCTCTTCTGTCTATAATGTTCAACTAATTAGCTACAAAAGTTTCGTATATTTAAAGTTAATAATAATTCCACAGAAGTGCATTGTAGAGCATCATGTAGAGTCGACTACATTGTAGAGCATCATGTAGAGTCGACTACATTGTAGAGCATCATGTAGAGTCGACTACATTGTAGAGCATCATGTAGAGTCGACTACATTGTAGAGCATCATGTAGAGTCGACTACATTGTAGAGCATCATGTAGAGTCGACTACATTGTAGAGCATCATGTAGAGTCGACTACATTGTAGAGCATCATGTAGAGTCGACTACATTGTAGAGCATCATGTAGAGTCGACTACATTGTAGAGCATCATGTAGAGTCAACTACATTGTAGAGCATCATGTAGAGTCAACTACATTGTAGAGCATCATGTAGAGTCAACTACATTGTAGAGCATCATGTAGAGTCAACTACATTGTAGAGCATCATGTAGAGTCAACTACATTGTAGAGCATCATGTAGAGTCAACTACTTATGTTTTTTGTATTCTTTGCAATATAACAATAAAGCCTTTTACTGAATAAGTTGTAGGATAAATTTTTCTGGATAAATTATATAGAGAGGAAGGAAGACAAAGGATCTATTCAGAGATATTGTACTGGTTATGTAACCTAATATGTAAAAGGGAGAGTGTATCAGAACATTCGTGGACAATAGTCACTGTGCCTTTGTACAAAGACAGAAAACATTAACAGTTAAGTGGACTTTCAAAAGCTAAGAATACCGAAAAAGTTGTGAAAAGCATGATTAGGCATACTATATACAGTCATTGATAAAACATATGAGTGGGAGAGTTCAGGGAAAAAAATCGATTGTGTTTACCAGGTTACTTCTATGAAGTTTATCAAGTAGTATCTAGCAGAAACTCGAACAATTCAATGTTCATACATTGATATGTAAAAGGCATAGAGTTAGAGTTAAGAGTATGTGCCTGTATGACGTGATGAAAATATTAGTGTGGGAGGGAAATTTCTGAAGGAAACATATATTTTACAAACATGCTTTGGCAAATGTGTCAGTAAATAATTGTTGTCAGGCTAACGAGCAAGTGAGGCAGGTACAACATATCAACATTGCTGTGTAATATATACATAGATGGAACGATAAAAAAATGAAAGTACGTGACATCAATGCGCATTGAAGTTAGGTTGAAATGGAGGTAAGAGAATGGAAGATGTTAACCTGCCTAAACGAAAAAGATACTGTTCTATTTGGGAGAAAGTGTGAGACATCAGAAGACGATTACTATTTGTTCATGTAAAGAAGGTGGAGATCAATCGGAAAAGTTAGGTAATAGTTTAGAGCCCAACAAATAACATGATCAACATAGAGTAACGATGGCGGAAAACACAAATACAAAAAATAAACTGAGCAATGGAAAAATAAAAGGAAAGATATATTTTGTTTGGAAGGCGTATTGTGTAAATGCTCGAGAATGACGATTGCAATTATTAAGAGAAAAATATGACGGAGGTGGAAAATTGGTAAACCTGCTTTCATCTTGAAAAACAGAATGGTTATAATAAGGGATAGTTTATGGAGGCAATGCGTTCTATCTCTATTAGTCTTGTATTTGTTGTCTATGTGAATGAGGGACGCAGAACTGCCTGTAACGAGTGCCTCCCAGAGTTGAAAGAGTGACAGGGCCAAAATCAAGGAACGTTCGAGCCAAAATGGCTGGACACACAGAGTTTGAAGCAATTAAAGTCATAAGAAGAGGGACAGACTGATTCTGTGAGAGACTTCCAGAGCTCAGCTGTTGAATAGAAGAAAGACTGAGAATAACGTTTCACTCATAGATTAGAGAGTTGGGATGGGATTGTGTTGCAAGACGGGTGCTATGTGCTCTACGAAGAGGGGGTGGTATACACTGAGAGAGCTCTGAGGAACACTGATTATTGAAAAAGTGGTAGAGAGATGCAACATTGCGGCAAAGAGAGAGAGACTGCAGAGACTGATTGGTGAGTGGACGTGAGTTATTGAGACGGAAAGCTTTCTTTTCTACTTTGTTCTAGAAGTGCTGTGTGAGAGGATCCTCCCCACACGTGTGAACACTACTCAATACATGGTCGCACTGTGCCCAAGTACAGAGCAAGAAGCTGCGCAAGGGTAAAGCATGGTTGAGCACATTCAGCTTCTGGGAAGCTGTTTTAGCTAGAGTAGTAATATGATCTTTCCAAGAGAGATCAAAAGAAAAAACAGACACCAAGAATATTAAGAGAAGATAATTGGTTAATTTGTATGTTGTTGAAGAGTAGGTCATAGGTTTCAGGAAGGGGGCGATGAGTAGTCAGATGGAGAAATAGATTTTTGGAAATATTGAAAGTAACAAAGTTTTCTCTGCCACAATTAGAGATAGTAGAAAGATCAGAAGATAGGTGTTTTATGGCCTCCTTACATGAGTTTTTGAGTTCCTGCTGTGAATAATTTTGTGGAAGGCTAGTTGAATAGTGTAATGTAGAGTCGTCAGCACATGAGTGAATGGGGCTAGAGGTGCAGTTAAGAAGGTCGTTAATGAATAATAGGAAGAGGACAGAACCCTGAGGAACACCAGAGTTGATAGGTTGAGGAAGTGAACGGTGGATGACCAAGAGATATTATGATAAGAAAGAAGATCACCAGTAGCGCGGCCCTTAAGGAAGCCATACTGGCGGTCTGAGAGTAGGTAGTGGGAAGATAAATGCTTAAGACATTTTGAGGCAAGAATAGTTTAAAAAACTTTAGAGATGCAAGAAATGAGAGGAGTTAGACGATAGTTGGAGGGTTGAGAATGGTCACCCTTCTTTGGGACAGGTTGAATGAGAGCAAACTTCCAACAAGAAGGAAAGACGTTAGAGGAGAGACAGAGACGGAAGAGTTTGCCAAGGCAGGGAGTCAGCACGGAAGCACAGATTTTGAGTACAATAGGAGGAACACCGTTCGGTGCATACGCCTTCTTAGTATTAAGCCCATTGAGGGCCCATTGAGTACATCTTTGAAAGTGATTATGATGTTAGGCATAAGCAGGAGAGAAAGGGCTGGAGAGGGAGAAATAGCACCGGAAACATCCAAAGTTGAGTTTTTAGTGAAAGTGTTAGCGAAGAGTTCAGCTTTGTCAGTGACGGTGGTGCCGTCTGAGAGGAAAAGAGGAGGGAAAGACGAAGAAGAAAACTTTGGAGAGGTTCTTGGCTAGATGCCAGAAGGCTTGGGAAGAGCTAGAGTTGGATAGTTCAGTGCATTTATTATTGATGAAAAAATGTTTGGCGAGGCGAAGAACAAATTTGGCTTGATTCCGGGCAGACACTTAGGAAGTATGAGATTCATGAGTTTGAAGGTGACAGTACCGTTTAAATGCTTCCTCCGTATTACGACTGCAGTAGAGCAAGCGTGAGTATGCTCAGTATTGTATTGTTGGTCAAGGCTCCATTGACCATTTCCTAGTAATTGTACATGGCTATATTAAGTAGTATGACTGCATACATGGGTGATTGTCAAAGTTAACAGCATGCCAGTCCAAAGTAGATTCACCAACTGCTATATCAGATACATATCAATTTTCACCGAATATTTTCATTCAAAATGGTGATGAAATGGTCGTTACAGCTTGTAGCCATTTGTACCTTGACAAAATTGTAATGGAAATGAGGTTCCCACACAGCCCGAGTAGTCCCACTGAAGTCAACAAGACACCGTAGACCACAAAATTGGTGAGGTTAGGCGCTGCTAGTGTCGCGTTGAAACTGCTATACATAATCTCGCAATCGGTGTCCATCTGGTTTTGGTAAGAAGTGTTGGGGTTGGGGTAGTAGTCGTCGAGGGAGGAAGACTCGCTAATAAACATGTCGTCATCGTCCAGAGCCCCGACCACGATGGGCGGTGTGGCATTCATGGTTGTAGTTTTAGACCAAGATGATATCTGAAAGTACAGTAGAATGTCTGAATTGTAATGCAGTGAGTATATAAATATACACTATGTATATAGTTATACACTATATATATATATATATATATATATATATATAACATCTTGGGCTCAGAATAATTTTAGCAACCCAGTCCTAAAGTTTGGCACTCCTATTTTGGGCCACTCTGTATGTAAGAAAGTCACAGCAACAAATGAACCAAAATGTGCAAAATATCCACTGGGAATAAAAAATAACTTGGAGTCCCAAGGACATTCAAACTGTTAGATATTCCCCCTGAATATGTCACAACACAAAAGCGCTTGGGACTCCATATTCTTTTTCCTTCACTCTGGATAATCTCCATATTAGTGTTATTATTATTATTATTATTATTATTATTATTATTATTAGTATTAATTATTATGTTCCTTCCAACAACCAACTATACTCCTAAAATCGATTAATGAAATTTACAAACACATGTGGCAGTCCGTGGATTCGAATCCAGGATGCTCACACCGAAAATATTATAATATATATATATATATATATATATATACCGGTATCTACAGTATATATATCTATATATATATATATATATATATATATATATATATATATATATATATATATTTATACATAATTGTTACGGGAGAGACCAGAACACAAGAATAATACCAACACTAACAACAATAACAAAGCTCAGTCCATTCAATGATATCTGAACTAATCACAAATGCAGAACAAGGACCCAAGGACAAGCACAGACACTGATAAAATGGTAAAATGTAGGAAGGAAGCGACAGCACGTCCGGTCGTTAAGATAACATAAACAGGCGTGCATAAATAACAACCAGGCAAGACTCTAGCCCGCCTGTTTGGGACGGAGTGCAGTTGCCACCGGTATAAAAGGAAAATATTTTCTAGCTCTTCCGAAACATATGTATACGAACTGAAATCAGAATAATGTCTAGGAAATGCAAATTAAAGATTCTAATGTAAAGTAAACACGCATATCAATATATATAATTACGCAGGATAAGTGATATATAGAAACAACATCCCCGTTTCTTCCACCGAAATAATTAACCCTACACATTGCCACATCGCACCAGTCACACACACAATCGTAACTTCGTACAAAATATAATAAACAAAATGCACAAAGATTGCCAAACAAAATATACAATGTCAACTCACGGGAAATGACCCGACGATCTAGGAGACATATAACACGACTACGTAATAAATGAAAGGAGAGAATGTAAAGTCACATCTCATAATCTACGTATACTCATCATCTCGGGGGTCAACTCTATCACAGAGACACACACCATCCCACATTGGAAAAATATTTCTTTCTATGATATTTTGTTACGCAGGCAATAAGGCTAACATTGATTCTGTAAATTGCAATGATTATAGAGTGCTATATTTGTTATTAAAATATTTTCTTCACAACCATGCAAACACATTCACCTGGGAGGAAACACAAACCTAGTAGTAGGTTGAAGAAAACCTACACATAACTTGCTCTCGATTGTAAAGTCACGGGCGAGCCGCACTCACCACAACCCTGTCCAGCACACATTCAAGCTAGGTGTTTTACATGATGATGATGTGGCTTTACGCGATAGGACGGCAACTTAAATTAATATAGCCAAATTGTGTACTATATCAATGACATGCTTTGCCTAGCTGGTAAGCATTGTTGAGTCCCCAAACACACTAGGATAATAGCACCACTTGTCATACACTACATTAAGTCTCCCCAAGGGTAAGTGCTGCAGCTTATCCCTCAAAGCAGCACAGCTATTGGCCTCCCAAAAAGTAGCTGGCACTAACTCTCCATTCGGCTCCTCCTCAGTACCCAACATCAAAATAGTGGCGGCCTAACTGTGCCGCTCTCCCATGCTATTCACACTCAGCTTCCCAAAGCACCTCACCATAAGCCTCCCCAACATGGGCAGAAACAAGACTGTCTCACACCCAACCCATATCCTCGACCACGTTCTCATCTCTTCCTACTCCATCACCTCTGAAGACAGCACCACAAACGAAATGTCGAAGGTGGTGTCAGGCGGAAATATGGCTTAAGCATATTGATGTGACAAAGTTGGAAGTGTTTACATAGATCGGGAGTAGCCACCAGATATTCTAACTCCAAAATCTTCCTGGCTATACAACTGGGCCCACTAAACCTAACCACCATTGGTTTCCCTTGTAATGGTAGTAACACCAAAACTCCCTCCTTGAATTACCGAAAATGGGCCTTTCAGTATACCGGTACTGTACCTTCATATTAGCTTGGGTGGTAGTTAAATTCTCCCTGCACATCTCCAACTCCTTGGCCAGCCTCTGACATTTACCTTGAATTTACCTTGAAGCGCTTCTGCCTCAAGAGGGTGTTGCTCCCTTGGTGTTCTCTGAGGCAAGGCCACGGCGTCGCCGCCACCCTTTCTGTCCAGCTTTCACCTTTACCACCTGAAGCTTCATACATCATAGCCTGGGAACCTCGAGATCTATGACCAAAAAACGAGTTCGTTAGTAGAGAATCCCAGGGAATTGGTTTAAATCTCTTGTGTTAAGAAGAGGCTATATCACTCTCATATCTCCCAGTCCTTCCCTGTCTCCTCCCAAAACTTCCTTAGCATAGTTTTTTAGAGCTGGTAATGGCGATGACTCTGCGGGTGGTAGACGCTAGTCAGTAAATGCTCTATTCCTAACACTTTCATGGATTGCTCAACAAAAATTGATGTAAAATTTACCATGCAATTAGACTGCACCTCCTTAGGAAGCCAAAACCTAGTAAAGAAGGATGCTATGTGTTGCACCACAGGTTTTACCTTTGCACTGCTCATAGAAGGGGCTGCGAGCAGCCCCTTCTCTGCATCCTCCTACTTTCTCTATCCTAGTTTCAAAGCCAAAGGCAGATGTGCATACATGCACAACAAACTCACTTGCTCTTGTGTTCCCGATTTCGAATCGTCTGAATTCTCAACTTTATGGCTCAAACAATCCTGTTATTCTCATACCAAATATATCTGTGCTGTCTATCTTTCTCTTAACTCTACCGACTCTCCCAAATTTTTTGACTCTAAAGTGGAACACATTCTATCCACTTTTTTCCTTTCTCAGAAATCTCAATTTTAGGAGATTTCAACGTTCACCACCGCCAATGACTCTCCTCTCATACTACTGACCAACCTGGTGAACAAGCCTACATCTTTTCTATACTTAATGACCTAGAGCAGTTGGTTCAGCATCCCACTCGTATCTCGGATCGCTTCGGAGATCAGCCCAATTTCTTTTACTTATTTCTAACTTCTAACCCTTCTTCTTATACTGTCAATCTTTTCTCTCCTTTGGGCTCCTCCGATCTTTATCTCTATCACCTGTCCTATCTCTCCAGTAGGGCCACCCAATCCTCCCAGCCGGCGGCGCTTGTGGCACTTTGGTGCTGCCAACTGGGAAGCTCTCTGGCAGTACTTCATTGATTTCCCATGGAATGATTTTAGCTTCCTTGGCCGGAGACCCTCGTAGAGTGCTGAATGCATTACTGAGGTAATCCTATCGGGCATGGAGGCATACATACTATCTTCTTTCTCTCAGACTAATGCAAACAAATCTTGGTTTACTCAAGCTTGTTCTACTGCTGTCCGCAATAAGGAGGAAGTATTCAAACGGTACGGACGCCTTAAAACTCAAGAACCTCATTCTTCCTATGTTTCTGCCCGGAATCAAGCCAAATCTGTTATTCAACTTGCCAAACACTCTTTCATCTATAATAAATACACTGAACTATCCAACTCTAGCTCTTCCCAAGTTTTCTGGCATCTAGCCAAAAAACTCTCCCAATAGTTTTTCTTCCTCGTCTTTCCCTCCCCTTTTCCACTCTGATGGCACAATCATCACTTCTTCCTCTGACAAAGCTGAACTCTTTGCTCAAACTTTCGCTAGAAACTCAACCTTTGATGATTCCGGTGTATTCCTCCCTCTCCACCCCCTTTTCTCCTACTTATGCCTAATATTCTAATCTCTTCTAAAGATGTACTTTCTACCCTCTCTGGGCTTGATACTAAGAAGGCGTATGGTCCGGATGGTGTTCCTCCTGTTGTACTCAAAGACTGTGCTTCCTTGCTGACTCCCTGCTTAGGCAAACTCTTTTGTTGTTGTCTCTTCCTTCGTCTTCCCTTCTTGCCGAAAGTTTGCTCTCATTCAACCTGTCCCAAAGAAGGGTGACCACTCTCAACTTTCCAATTATCGTCCAATTGCCCTTATCTCTTGTATCTCTAAAGTTTTTGAAACTATTCTTACTTCCAAATTTCTTAACCATTTATCTTCTCATAATCTACTCTCAAATCATCATTATGGCATCCTTCAGGGTCGCTCTACTGGTGATCTTCTTTCATATCTTACTAACTCTTTGTCATCCTCCTTTCGAGACTTCGGTGAGACCTTTTCTATTGCGTTAGACATATCGAAGGCCTTCGATAGAGTGTGGCACAAATCTCTAATTTCTAAACTACCCTCCTTCGGTTTCTATCCCTCCATCTGTGCATGTGTCTCTAATTTCCTTTCCGGTCGTTCTATAGCTGCAGTTGTGGATGGCCATCGTTCACTTCCTCATCCTATCAACTTCGTTGTTCCTCAAGGAGCTGTCCTATGTCCTATTTTCTTTCTAATTTTCATAAATGATCTTCTCAACTGTACCTCCAGTCCTATCCATTCATATGCAGATGACTCTATCTTCCACTATTCAATTACTTTCCCAGAACGCTCAAGCCAGCAATCCCTCAAAAGCAAACGCAATGAAGCCATACAACACTTATCTTCTGATCTAACTACTATTTCCAATTGGGACATAGAAAACTTTGTTACCTTTAACCCACTGAGCCCCAGCTAGTTATAAATAAATGTACCACCAGGGACCGGCAGGATTTGATTTTTTTTTTCTTCAGAAACAATAGCGAATGGGTTAGGAATGAAGGAATAACCACAAAAAAAACGATCAAAAAGGTCAAAAATTGGTCCTACGGAGCCCCCGAAAGTCGATTTTACAAAAGTAAAAAATTGAAGGCAAATACACCCAAAATACCGGTTTTTGCTCGCTCATGCGCACGCGGTTGGACTTTGAGAGTTTTCAACCATCGGCATGTTTGCGTGTGATACTTACACAGTTCCCATACAAATCTGAGCCCTCTAGGTGCCATAGGACCGGAGTAATTGGGACCGGAGTACCTGTGACGACACGTTGTCGTCGCTGGGGTTTAGCGTTACATACATTGACGACGACACGTTGTCGTCGCTGGGGTTCAGTGGGTTAATGCTTCTAAAAGAAGCTAGTTTCCTTTAATGCACAGAAAACCAAGTATATTCAATTTTCTAACCGACAGAATCTCACTGACTCCCATATATTTTGTAATGATGTAAATATTCCCACTTCCCCTAGTATTGACATTTTCGGTGTAACATTAACTACTAACTTGAGCTGGACACATTATGTTAGAAGCATTGCTAAGAATGCCTCTAAAAAACTGGGACTCCTGTACAGAGTTCGAGAATTCTTCACTGACGAGCAGTTGGCCGTAATATATAAAAGTCATATGCGTTCTCAGATGGATTACTGTTCACCTCTGTGGGGTGGAAGTGGAGTGGTTGCATTGAGGCAGTTGGACAAAATTCAAAATAAAGCTATTAGATTAATCAATAACCCTGCAATCACACAGGACCTTCCTACATTATCCATACGAAGAAATGTTGCATCCCTTGCATTATTCATATTTTCACAGCAATTGTTCCGAGGAACTTGCTTCAATTGTGCCGCCTCTCCACATCTTTCCCCGTAGAACTAGGGCAGCTGAGAGCGCCCATGAATTTACACATTCCCCTCCACAATGCAGAACTTCTGCTTATCAGAATTAATTTATCCCCAGAGCTACTACTCTTTGGAATTCACTTCCCTCGAATTGCTTTCCACAAACTTACAATCTACAAATGTTTAAATCCAGTTGTTACAAACATTTTATGAATGGAGGATGCCTTTAGGCACATGGACCTTTTTGTTTTATCTGTGTTTTTCCTTCCTCCGTTCATTGTCTCTTAAAAAAAAAAAAAAAAAAAAAAAAAAAATCTCCATTTATCTACCCGCCGTGAACTCCCAGAGGACTATCTCTTACTCTTGAACAATATAAAAATCAACCCTTCATTTTCTCTCAGTATTCTCGGTGTCTCATTTTCTTCTGCTCTTTCTTGGAAGGACCATATTACCAGTCTTGCTAAAGCGGCCTCCCAGAAGCTGGGTGTGCTCAACTGCCTCAAAGGGTTCTTTACCCCTGCTCAGCTTCTTGCTCTATACAGGGGCACAGTGCGTCCTTGTATTGAGTATTGTTCACATGTGTGTGGAGTTTCCTCTCACACAGCACTTCGTATCATTAACTCCCTTCCACTCACCGACTCTCTGCAATCTCTCTCTCTTCGCTACAATGTTGCATCTCTCTCACTATTCTATCGCTACTACAATAATCAGTGTTGCTCAGAGCTCTCTCAGTGCATACCACTTCCTCTACGTAGAGTAAGTAGTACCCGTCTTGCAACACAATCCCACCCAAGCTTATGGCGATGGCGGAAGGAATGAAGGGGGCATGCGTAGCTCTCTCCCTGTGTATCATCCTCCTCAACATCCAGAGGGGCTGTGCTGATATACAGGTGCAGCGGGGACCGGTAGTGTACCAGGTCAACACTAAACAAGTATTGAGGGACCTCGTCACACAGAAATCACACATAAGTGAACCTTCTGTCACCATCCCTGCCTGGTCAATTTCATATATCGGGAAGACGCCGCGGCTTGGCAAGTACTCCGGCACAACCTTGCTACAACACCTATTGTGCTACACTCTAATTAGCTGCGGAGATGTAGAGACCAACCCCGGCCCGAGTTCAACATTGAAGAAACCTCACCACCAACCAAGTAAGACAGACACCGACATTTCAACAGTCCCTAGCAGAAAAATTTGTTATAACAAACTGGGCCAGCAGGTACCCCAGTCTCCCGTCACGCTCCAATTCAACCCACAACACAACCCAACACTGTCGGCGACCCAGTCTACCGTCATGCTCCAATTCAACCCACAACACAACCCAATACTATCAGTGGCTCAACATGTAACCGGAGCAGCTAGGAAGGAAGGTATCAGTCGCAACAACATCAACAATGAAGCAGCATCAGCAGCCAGGAACAAGGACAACATCATCAAACAACAAATACAGGTGGGGGTGGGAGTGGTCATAGGGGGAGACATAGAAACAGACAGTCCCCAACCCTCGCGCACACGCCCTAGCCGCTCAGTTGATCACCACACCGCCAGACGTACGACGAACAATAAAAGGAAGCTATGTACAGTGTGCGATATTGGATTCAACAAAAGGAGTACAACTTCACAATGTAGTATTTGTAATGAAACAGTACACGATCGATGTACTTATGTTACTAGCAGAAAAGAAGTGGAATGCGATAAATGTAGGAAATTAGCTATTACAGGTCCTAAAATTATTTGTGAAATATGTGAATCACTCATAATACGAAAACAAAGGATCCTATACTGTGTTAAATGTAAAACTGTAGCTCACATGAAGTGCATCTCTAAGAAGACCAACAGTGAAGAACGGGAATTCCTATGCAACATGTGTGCCTTGCATTCATTACCGAATGTTAATGTAAATGAACCAAGTATTAACAACTCAGAATCCAGCCAGGACACATTCAAAATCAAAGATGAATACAGAGTGTTCACCAACAAAGGGCTCCATCTTATCCACATTAACGCCAGATCAATGTACCATAAATTGTCAGAAATAAACTTGTTAGCTAATAAGGCCAAACCTTCAATAATTGCAATCACAGAAACCTGGCTGGACTCAAGTATAAACGATGATGAAATAAAAATTCAAGGTTTCAACATGGTTCGGAATGATCGCAATAGGCAAGGGGGAGGAGTATGTCTGTATGTAAAAAACAACCTCACACACACACAACTAGGACCGACCTCCATGTAGAAAATCACGAAGCTCTGTGGATCGACTTACACCTGCCTAGGACAAAACCCGTCACAATTGGGGTGTGCTATAGGCCACCAGACGACACACAATTCTTGACCAAATTTTAACGAACTTTGTCATCACTAGACCCCGGAATGAATCCATTATACTAGGGGATTTTAACCTGTGTTACAAACAACGAAATAATAGGCTTGTACAAGAATATAGGCACATACTGACAATGCACAATCACAAACAACTCATCACAACCCCCACATGTATCTCTGAGAACACTGCTACAATATTAGACCACATAAACTGTAACAGAGAGGACAAAATATCCCAATCAGGGGTTATACAGACTGGGATAAGTGATCACTTCGTCACATATTGCACACGGAAAACCACAAAAATTATCCTAGAGAATCACAAGGTCATCAAAACAAGGTCACTCAGAAACTACAACAAAGAAACATTTCTGGACATTTTATGGAATACAGACTGGTCTCCAGTGTTTGGAAATACAAACGTTAATGATGCATGGGTTGGCTTCAGAACCATCATCACAAGAATCCTAGACGAAATAGCTCCTCTAAAAGACATACGAATTAAAGCAATGTCAGACCCATGGATCAACAATGACATGCTACACCTTCTGGAACACAGAGACAATATGTTAAAAAGGCTAGTGAAACATAGACAGGATCAAGGTCTGAAACATGAGTTCAACAGGGCCAGGAATAAACTAAGTAGGAAAATAAAATCAGCTAATTCTAATTATTTTCACAGTAAGGCAGAGGAATATCAGAATAACCCAAAGAAACTATGGAGGCACCTAAAAACAACAGGCTACAGCAACAAGGCAAGGGATTCATCTAACACTAATATTGCTCTCAACGTTAATGATCAGGTTTACCACGATAAACGACAAATTTCAACCAACTTCAACTCCTTCTTCACCTCCATAGCAAACACACTTGCACAGAACCTACCGCAACCTCTCAATAAATACACGACAACAACGGCCACCTTTCGAAATTTCTACAGGGATAAAGGCATAGGCCTACACCCGAAGACATTTGGATTGCAAAATATTACACCAAAATACACTCTGGACGAGCTCTCTAACCTAAATGTACACAAAAGCACAGGAGCAGACAAAATTCCTGCCAAATTTCTACGAGATGGCGCCATTGGTATAGCAGGTCCCCTAACCCACATCATCAACCTGTCAATTAACACCAACACTGTACCTGCTGAACTGAAGGAAGCTATTGTAACCCCTCTATTCAAGAAAGGAAATAAACTAGATGTTGGCAACTACAGACCAGTTAGCATATTATGTATTGTATCTAAAATCCTTGAAAGAGCGGTATACACCCAAATTGAACACTACCTCAAAGAAAATGATCTATTCTATAAGTTTCAATCAGGTTTCAGATGCATGTACTCGACAGACTCCTGTCTCATCCGCTTAATAGATCACATTCGTAAAGAAATGTCTAAAGGTAACTACACCGGTATGTTTCTTCTTAATTTACAAAAAACGTTTGATACAGTAGAGCATGATATCCTCTGTAATAAACTACAAGCAATGGGCATTGGGTCAGTGAACTGGTTTAAATCTTATCTTAGTGATAGAACGCAAAGTGTCAAAATTGATGATAATATATCTGATCCTATGCCAATTACCTGTGGGGTCCCGCAGGGAAGCATCCTTGGTCCCTTACTCTTTCTCTGTTATGTGAACGACATGGAACTGAGCGTCTCGCGCATATTATTACTGTATGCTGACGACAGCGTGCTTCTGGTTTCAGGAAAAGACCCAATAAGTATTGCCGCTTCACTTTCCAAAGAATTAGAATCATGTAGTGACTGGCTAGTGGACAACAGACTATCTCTTTACCTGTGCAAGACGGAAGCCATCTTATGTGGAACTAAATGCAAACTGAAAGACATTGTGGGCTTCTCGGTCAACTGTAATGATATTCCTATAACAACAGTGTCACAAGTTAAATATCTCGAACTAAAACTGGACTCGACTCTGTCAGATGAAGCAATTTTGGAATCTATCCTGAGTAAGTGTAGAGCACGTATAAAATACCTGTACAGACAGGTGGGATGCTTGCCAGCGGCGACCAAAAAGACCCTTTGCCAAGCGCTTGTTCAATGTCATTTTGACTATTCTGTGTCATCCTGGTACTCTGCATCATCTAAATCAGCACAGCACAAACTTCAGGTCACTCAAAATAAAATGGTTAGGTTCATGCTGAACCTAGGACCCAGGTCGCATGTTGGTCAGGAACAACTTCAGTCACTAGGTATCCTCAATGTCTCTGACAGGGCCAAACAAATCAGGCTCACTAATGCCTTCAAGATATTCTATGACAGAGCTCCAGAGTACCTAAAGAGTGATTTTGTTAAAGCAAATGAGAGGAGTGGTCATAATACGAGAAATAGGATGTTTAATTTTACGGTTCCGAGAATCCAAGGACAGGGTAAGCAAACATTCTTCTTCACTGCCATCAAAGACTGGAACGACCTACCCCAGTCAGTCCGTGAAAAGAGAACACTGTATTCCTTCAGACGTAGCCTGAAGGAGCACCTGAACCGGACAGCTGCGAGAAGGGAGCACCAAGCTTATGTCTACTACTAAATACGACATAAGAGATAGGCAAAACAAACTGAAATGATCACTGATTACGGATTACTGCTATATACTATAGGATGTAAGGTATCTTAAAATAACCCCCTAGAAATACTTTCTCAAATGTATCTATTTCTTTCATCCTCCTCTGTTCCCCAGCTAACCGAATCCCACAAGGACCCCAATGGAAATACGCCTAACGGCCTTATTGGGCTATCCTTAGTTGGAATTATGCAAGGCTGGTAGGCTACAATCATGTCATATTTGTAACATACTATGTGGTACCAACTCTGTAAAATGCTAACTGAATAAATATTATTATTATTTTTATTATTACTACTAAATACGACATAAGAGATAGGTGTTACGGCTGGATCGGCAATACATATTCGGGATTCTTGATCGTAGGACAGAAATGGCTTAAGTGACAACGACACGCTCGATTCCAGTCCCAAATACTATATGCTCCAGACAACAAAAGCACCAACGCCCTACAGAGTTATCGTCTACGGTAACGAGGTACCTTAACTCGGCGAAAGTGTACAACAGGGGTAGGCTATGAGGCTAAACTCCCTCAGACATTTATAGGTTACGTTATTACTAAAGAAATGCAATACTCAAGAAACTACGTTAATATTAAGCCTCTAATAATGTAGAATAGAAGCAGGCTAAAGGTATGACAGTGAAATGCTAAATGACAAATGTACACGCCTACTTGAAAGCGCGTGCACTACACTAACTGTCCCCTACTAACATGCACTAGCATGTAGCATACAAGATGTTCATGATCCAGTAGATACCTAATAATACACATGGGAGGAACATAAACAGTAGTCACTTATTATAATAATGAATCTATACTTGGAATAACTAAAAGGTTGCAGGCAACAGTACTGCGCCGGTAGCCTACTACCGCATAGGCTACTTCGCTTCTCTCACTCTGTCTCCCCTCCGAGTCCGTATGCACCCTACGCAACAGAACTCCGGACACAGCAGCAAAACGACAGTGCAGTTAATTGATACATGGAAGTATTAATAGTGTTGTCTTGTGTGTGAGTAATGTGTATTGTAAAGTGTTATAGATATATACTTAAAGAGAGCTGCAATGCATAGTAAAATAAAGATATATCCCACTCATCATCCCTATGTGTTCTAGCTAGCAGGCCAAGTCACAGGAACAACGAGTCCCAGCACCGAAAGCGAGAACCCAGGAGAAGACTGTAGAGAACACAAGGACAGATAAATTACGTTACTCTACTATACCGGCACTACGAGCGAGCTGTAGTCTCGGGTGCTACACTCGCTCCTGGCTCGGTATGCAAATCAAGGCTAAGTCCTCGTCCCTCTACAGACAACTCCTGGGCATGGTCGGGCTCTTACACATGGCACCAGTCTAGTCACAAATGGGATGATGAGCAGGGCATATAACTCGTGAACATGTAGAACGTTCACCAACTATCCTCATCAAGAAGATCGCTGTTCACATTAACCCCTTAAATCTAATACATGTAAATATATGCTTGTCCTAAGAGTAATACGAGAGGTGAGTGCTGAAACTCCTTTAGGACCTCAAGGGAAGGTTATGCATTTAAATAGAGAGAAGAATGAAATGAGAGTAATGTCGTCAGAGAGAAAGAGTGCAACCGTGAGAAGTGGGGAGAGAGAGCAAGGGATGTTAGAATCTCAAAGGTTCTAGGCAACCTGGTCAAGGAACACACAGCCAACCTCCAGGCAGTGTGCTGTACGACAACATGGGCCCAGCCCAGGCAGGCAACAATGGACTACCAACCCTATCGCGCCTAGCTATAAGGGCAAGGCTGCCAACCAGTCCATACGTCTGGCAACCACCCGGCCGGCAGCGCGGCGCGTTGCTACCCTCTTGCTCTGAAGCCTAACTCACTCTCTCTCTCTGAACTCTCATTGTCTTATCTATCAACTTCTCTATTGATACTACATATTAAATGGAAGGTCTCGACATGGCTTAAAACAAAACCCACCACTGGTTAGCACATGACGAGACCTTTGCAGAGATACAAAGAACATAGTTATAAGTTGTCACACTCAATATACATAGCGGCTGACGGTAGCCAGATCACGGGCGGTACAGTGGAGTACCAAGGAGTACAATCAGGTTGCGTTGCCCAGCACTGGGGTGCGTCACAGCCCCCCCAAGATTTTAGATAATCGACCTTAGAAGCATTATCAAAATCTGACAGGCAACCAACCGACCTGCTACCCTTATCTGCCACTAATTGCAAAAGGTGCACAACAACTGAAGTGTGAATTATACATAAAACACAATATCGCATGCCTCATGCTACAACAATAAAGACTTACAAAACTAAAAAAAAGAAAGAGTTTTCTCGTTTATTTTATTGTTTTATAATCTTTTTGGACGGCGTTATGATAGCCTAATTTTACTCCTGCTCAACCCACACACCGTGCACGACTATCTTGGATCATCAACCCTTGATAGACAATCTGCTATCACGTTCTCACTCCCGGCAATATGCTGAATGTTGAGATTATACTCTTGGAGCATTAGGGACCACCTGGTCAACCGCATATTCCGATTGTGAAACTGATTTAGGAATTTCAAGGGATGATGGTCCGTATAAATCGTCACTACCGGGCCGTAGGCTGGAACATAAACTTCGAAATGTTTGAGCGACAAAACGATAGCCAGAAGCTCCTTCTCTATAGTCGAGTAATTCCTTTGTGCCGAATTAAACTTGCGAGAAAAGAAGCTCACTGGGTGTTCCAAGCCCTCGGAATCAGTCTGCAGTAACACTGCCCCGGCACCCACACCGCTGGCATCAGTCGCCAGCTGAAAACTCCTGGAGAAGTCTGGGGCCCTCAAAATCGGATGTGTACACAGCAGGTGCTTGACTAGGTCGAAAGCCCTCTGACACTCCGCAGCCCAACAGAACTTCACTGACTTCGACAGTAGATCAGTTAACGGTGCTAAGACAGTAGAGTATCCCCGGATGAAGCGCCTATAATAGCCTATCATACCTAGGAACCGCATGACCTGGCGCTTAGTGGTGGGCCTGGGAAACATATTGATAGCCTGTATCTTGCTCAGGGGGGGGCACACCCGGCCTAACCCGACCACAAAGCCAAGATACTGCACAGTAGCCTTTACAAACTCGCACTTCCTCAGGTTCACCACCAGCCCAGCATCGTGCAACTTCCTAAACAGGGTCTCTAAGTGCCTTAGGTGATTTTCAAAATCGTCATCATATACTATCACGTCATCAAGGTAGACCGTGCAGTTAGGGATTTCGTCACAAATATCGTTCATCAGGTTCTGAAACGTGGCAGGTGCGTTCTTAAGCCCATAAGGCATTACGTTACATTGGTAGGTCTTGCCATCTACCACAAAACCACAAACTTGCTTAGCTCGGTCCGACAGGGGTACTTGCCAGTAGCCTTTTACAAGATCAATTTTAGTAAGGTACTTTGCATTCCCTATCTTGTCCACGCTGTCGTCAACTCGAGGCAAAGGGTAAGGGTTGGTAGTGGTCAAGCCATTTAGCCTACGAAAATCTATGCAGAACCGCACCTTGCCGTCAGGTTTTGGCTGCAACGTGACGGGTGATGTCCACTTCACATAACCTTCAGTGATCATCCCTCTCTCAACCATGTACTTTAACTCCTCCCGTAAAGCTGGCAACTTTACCGGGGGCACATGGTAGGGCACTGACTTGAAGGGCACATTATCACCGACGTCCACGTCGTGCGTTACCTGAGTAGTGAGACCTGGGTGTTCGGCGAAAACAGAGGGGTATGACCTGAACAGGCCTAGGACAGCAGCACCCTGGTGCTCAGGCAGGTGACTTACAACTTGCCTAGCCTCTTGTTCAGTATTCCCCGCCCACTGTTCCGCGGAAATGACACAGTCCCAGCTATCCTCCTCAGCAGCATGACTGTCCCCACCTCCTTCTCCACCCTGGCCGCTGCAGGCCAGCACAGGGACAGTGAGAGGCTCTGAGGGGCGTCTCACATACTCTTTCATGAGGTTAACATGACATAACTGATGTTTTTTCCTACGGTCAGGTGTTGCAACGAGATAATCAAGGTCGGACAGTTTCTTAGCCACCACATACGGCCCAATGAACTTGGCAGAAAGGGGGTGTCCAGGCAAAGGTAAAAGCAACATTACCTCCTGACCCACCGAAAACCCCCGAAGCTTCACCTTGGCGTCATACTGGTGCTTCATGACCGCCTGTGCATTAACCAAGTTATTACCTGCCGCTGCCATGCAACCTATAAGTCTCTCCCGGCTCTCAAGGACATATTTAAGTACAGACCCCGGCTTCTCTTCGCCCTCCCAGATCTCTTTCACCATACTTAAAGGTCCTCTCACATTATGGCCAAAGACTAGCTGATTTGGACTGAACCCCAGGCTCTCTCCTGGGACTTCACGTGCAGCGAACAGAACATACGGCAGACCCAAATCCCAATCAGTGTCATGTTCTGCACAGTAACAGCGTAGCATACTCTTCAGGGTCGAGTGCCACCGCTCCAAGACTCCCTGACTCTCGGGATGGTAGGCTGACGACACTACAGAACATATACCGTGCAACTGAAGGGTTTGCTTGAACAATTTGGATGTAAAATTGCTCCCCTGGTCTGACTGCACCTCACGTGGAAATCCATAACGGGAACAGAACAATAATAAGTTTTTAACAACTGCCTTTGCCGAGCCGTTTCTCATGGGGTATGCGTCCGGGTATCTCGTAGCCACATCCACGATTGTCAACAGGAATTTATTGCCACTCCTAGTAGGCGGGAAAGGGCCAACCAAATCTACTACAACTTTGCTGAACGGAGGCCCGGTGACAGGTATGGGAAACAAAGGTGCCTTCGGGATTGTCTGGTTAGGCTTCCCCGTTGTCTGGCAGGTCGCACACCCAGCCACCCATGCACAGACATCAGCCTTGACCCCAGGCCACCAGAAAAACCTGCCCAATGCCGCCAATGTTTTTGTTACCCCCAAATGACCCGCCACCGGCACATCATGCGCCAGACACAATAAGGACTCTCTATACTTATTTGGAACAACCACCTGGTCTACTACCCTCGCACCGCCCTCCCACTTCGATTTGGGGTCTAAAAATCTGCGGTACAATATCCTGTTGAGCCTAAAGAAATCTCCCGGCTTCGCATCCCCATCTTCCTCCAACTCTATGGCACCATTGCTATAACGAGCTAGGCTAGCGTCTTGCAGCTGCTGCTCACTTATGTCCCCGGGCGTCAATGCATCAAGATGGTTTTGTAATAAGACATTACCCCGGCTAGTAGGCTCTACTGCCTTAGTGGCTCTCGCTACAGCTCTTGCCTCACGCGAAGTCTTACCCAACTCTGCCTTGTTACACACCATCTCTGGGCCAGAGTCAACTCCCGTGTTTATTATAGGTCCAAGTACCGAATCACCGAGAAGTGCAGCAGAATCAATGTCCCTTTTCCTGCCCTTAGCAACCTTCTCCTGATCCTTCCTCCACTGTCCCCGAGGTTGAGTGCTAGGCTGTGCAGGAGCCGCAGAGCGAGATCGGGTTACCACACAGGCCATCTCATCCTGTTGGCACCTCCCAACCCATTCCCGATTCTCACCATCCACGTCGGCCGCCCTCTCGGCAACGACTAAGGGTGGAGTCCCGGAAGTGGGCACCGCAAAGTCGTTGCCAAGAAGAAGGTCGACGCCCTCAACTGGCAAACACTCAACGATCCCTACATCCAGCTCCCTGCACACCTCTCCCACTCTCAACTCCAACCTCACAAGTGGGTATGACCTCGTAGCATTTATACCCTGCACCACAACAACTCTGGCCGCATTTATCGGTTTCCCTGTGAAGTTCCTCAACAAAGTTTGCGAAGCCCCCGTATCCCTCAACAAGTCAACCCTCCGTGGTTCACTCCCCCAGCTCACAAACCCGTGTCCCCGATGGCTACAGAAAGTGTCCCGGACAGGTGTCGAGCCTTCCGTACGCTTCTTTACCGCGTGTGCCTCAGCTGCTGACAACCTACCCCGGGCAGTTGCTGCAGCCTTCAGAGACACACCGATACTGTGAACCAATGACACCGGCTTAGCGGGAGTGTTACTAGGGCACTCACGTGAATAATGGCCTAGCTTCTGACATTTGTAACATTTCACATCCCCAATGGGCTTCTTCCCTTGTGCGGGCGAAGAAGGGGCCTGACCTTTAGTAAACGGGAGAAGCTTGTGTTTGTAGGTGTTATTAGGTGCAATGCTTTTAGTGTGGTTATGTGTGTCATAGGATTTGTTATTATCGAAAACTCTGGTGGGTGGGGTATAGCGCCCCTTCTGCCCTGACTCAGCCCTCTGAGCGGCACCGCAACCACGAATCAATGATAATCTGAGGTCTGCCATCTTGGCAGCCTCCTCTACTGTCTTGGGACATTTTTCCTTAATGTTCAGCGTTAGATCGGTTCCAGTACATTTGTAAAACTGTTCCAGATAGAAAAGTTGCTTAATTTCCTCAGCCGACTCTGCGTGCTCGGACCGAAACCAGTTATTACATGCATCTGTTAAGTCCCGTGCGTGCTCCATAAAACTGACGTCGCTCTTCTTATTCACGCCACGGAACTTCAATCTATAAGTTTCGGGTTGCAGTTCGTAGGCCCGGAGCACAGCCTCCTTCACCAGTCCATACACGACACTCTCGTCCAGTGACAGTGCATCGTAGGCTTTCAACCCCTTACCCACTAGACGTGATGAAACTAATGCTGCCCATTTAACCTCCGGCCAGTCATACTCACGACACTTCTTTTTGAAACGAGCAAAAAACTCAGTCACTGCTGTCTCATCAAATGCGGGTACTAACTTAATTAAATGCGAAAGCGAGTCTGTAACCCGGTGCCCACCACCGAGATGACGCCCCGTGGTCTCTACTCTAGACTTCTCGACATCCATTTCAGCCTGGTACCTGGTTGCATCCTGATTGGCTTGGATTCTAGCAACCTCTATGCGTTCTATACTAGCCTGTTGTATCTGAGTCTCCTGCAGCTTAATCCGTTCTATACTAGCCTGTTGTATCTGAGTCTCCTGCAGCTTAATCCGTTCTATACTAGCCTGTTGACTCTCTCGCAACTTAAGCTTAGCTAGTTCTAGCTGAAATAACATCTCAGTAGACAGGCCTGGGGGGGGAGGGCACAAAATGGGGGATCCACACCGAGACGTGTTTACGGGTAAGCCAGCTTGCCATTGAGAACCCTCCTGCTGCATCGTGCTAAGACTCGCTGGCTGAGGGCCCAGCTCAGGGGTAGAGTGGAATGGAGGCTTGGAGGGAACCCCCCAAGACCCCACTCCACCCCCCGCCCCATCGCCATCACCCAACAAACATGCCACCAAATTCTTCTTGGGCCAACTGTCAGGACAGTCCCGCCCCAAAACCGTGGCTAAACAGCGAAGACCGTAACAATCAATAGCCTGCAGGCGCTGTTCGGTCAAAGGTGTCTGCAAAAATGCCCGGGCATCCCTCTCTCCACTTATAACACTCCCCTCCCTAAATATCTGCTGTACTTGCTGGTCACTAGGCTGTACCGTGTTATCCTCCCCCGTAAATGATGAGTCGTTAGACATAGTGCTGGTTATACAATTGCTGTTCATAAACAAAAAAAAGTGCTTATTACTAATTGCAGTCTCGACTCACAAAATGTTAAAGATGCTTGAATGACTCTACTCTAGACACCTAACGAAACAATCTGCAAGACCACCAATACAATAATGACACAATAAAAATTCCTCCAATATGCAAGAAAATTCTAGCCAGCTCTACTAGGTAGCATAGAATAGTTCTCCAAAAAACATGTGATAGGATACTACTGAATCCTGGCGAGGTCGCCATTTTGTTACGGCTGGATCGGCAATACATATTCGGGATTCTTGATCGTAGGACAGAAATGGCTTAAGTGACAACGACACGCTCGATTCCAGTCCCAAATACTATATGCTCCAGACAACAAAAGCACCAACGCCCTACAGAGTTATCGTCTACGGTAACGAGGTACCTTAACTCGGCGAAAGTGTACAACAGGGGTAGGCTATGAGGCTAAACTCCCTCAGACATTTATAGGTTACGTTATTACTAAAGAAATGCAATACTCAAGAAACTACGTTAATATTAAGCCTCTAATAATGTAGAATAGAAGCAGGCTAAAGGTATGACAGTGAAATGCTAAATGACAAATGTACACGCCTACTTGAAAGCGCGTGCACTACACTAACTGTCCCCTACTAACATGCACTAGCATGTAGCATACAAGATGTTCATGATCCAGTAGATACCTAATAATACACATGGGAGGAACATAAACAGTAGTCACTTATTATAATAATGAATCTATACTTGGAATAACTAAAAGGTTGCAGGCAACATTACTGCGCCGGTAGCCTACTACCGCATAGGCTACTTCGCTTCTCTCACTCTGTCTCCCCTCCGAGTCCGTATGCGCCCTACGCAACAGAACTCCGGACACAGCAGCAAAACGACAGAGCAGTTAATTGATACATGGAAGTATTAATAGTGTTGTCTTGTGTGTGAGTAATGTGTATTGTAAAGTGTTATAGATATATACTTAAAGAGAGCTGCAATGCATAGTAAAATAAAGATATATCCCACTCATCATCCCTATGTGTTCTAGCTAGCAGGCCAAGTCACAGGAACAACGAGTCCCAGCACCAAAAGCGAGAACCCAAGAGAAGACTGTAGAGAACACAAGGACAGATAAATTACGTTACTCTACTATACCGGCACTACGAGCGAGCTGTAGTCTCGGGTGCTACACTCGCTCCTGGCTCGGTATGCAAATCAAGGCTAAGTCCTCGTCCCTCTACAGACAACTCCTGGGCATGGTCGGGCTCTTACACATGGCACCAGTCTAGTCACAAATGGGATGATGAGCAGGGCATATAACTCGTGAACATGTAGAACGTTCACCAACTATCCTCATCAAGAAGATCGCTGTTCACATTAACCCCTTAAATCTAATACATGTAAATATATGCTTGTCCTAAGAGTAATACGAGAGGTGAGTGCTGAAACTCCTTTAGGACCTCAAGGGAAGGTTATGCATTTAAATAGAGAGAAGAATGAAATGAGAGTAATGTCGTCAGAGAGAAAGAGTGCAACCGTGAGAAGTTGGGGAGAGAGAGCAAGGGATGTTAGAATCTCAAAGGTTCTAGGCAACCTGGTCAAGGAACACACAGCCAACCTCCAGGCAGTGTGCTGTACGACAACATGGGCCCAGCCCAGGCAGGCAACAATGGACTACCAACCCTATCGCGCCTAGCTATAAGGGCAAGGCTGCCAACCAGTCCATACGTCTGGCAACCACCCGGCCGGCAGCGCGGCGCGTTGCTACCCTCTTGCTCTGAAGCCTAACTCACTCTCTCTCTCTGAACTCTCATTGTCTTATCTATCAACTTCTCTATTGATACTACATATTAAATGGAAGGTCTCGACATGGCTTAAAACAAAACCCACCACTGGTTAGCACATGACGAGACCTTTGCAGAGATACAAAGAACATAATTATAAGTTGTCACACTCAATATACATAGCGGCTGACGGTAGCCAGATCACGGGCGGTACAGTGGAGTACCAAGGAGTACAATCAGGTTGCGTTGCCCAGCACTGGGGTGCGTCACATAGGCAATACAGACTGAAATGATTACTGATTACGGATTACTGGTATTTACTATAGGATGTAAGGTATCTTAAAATAACCCCCTAGAAATACTTTCTCTAAAGTATCTAATTCTTTTATCCTCCCCTTTTTTACCAGCTAACCTAATCCCACAAGGACCCCAATGGAAATACGCCTAACGGCCTTATTGGGCTATCCTTAGTTGGAATTATGCAAGGCTGGTACATGTCATTTTTGTAACATACTATGTGGTACCAACTCTGTAAAATGCTAACTGAATAAATATTATTATTATTATTATTATTACTCTGTACAACTCTCTAACTCAGAGGATAACAGGTTTTTCACAATACGTAGACGGAGGTCTTTTGTAAAAAAAAAAAAAAAAAAAAAAAATCAAGAGTGAAATGCTACTCCCAATCATTCTTCTATTCAACAGCTGAGCTCTGGAACTCTCTCCCTGAATCCATCTTTCTCTCATCCTATGACTTAAATTGTTTCAAACTCTGTGTGTCCAGACATTTTGGCTCGAACGTTCCTTGATTTTGGCCCTGTCACTCTTTTAACTCTGGGGGAGGCACTCATCACAGGCAGTTTTGCCTTTTGCCTCCGTCATTCATATAGAAAAAAAAAAAAAAAATGAAGCTGCCCAAAACGTTACTGAACTCCGGCAACTGCTGTTGGTTGACCACTTTTGTAAGGGTGTTGGCAAAGATATTTGTGCTAAGATCCATCAGAAGAGGATTAAGAGAGCTCAAGAAGCAGCAGTACGGGCAGATGAACGCATATTGGCCATGCACAGTACTGGAGGTCGAGGTGTCGGAGCTACTTCTTGCTCAAGTCGGCCGAGTTCTGGAGGTAGTGTGGCTTACCGCCTGGTCCCAGAGTAGGAGGGGAACGGACGGGCGTGGTAAATAATGTTAATCCAAAATCTAATTCAAATTTGAGTCACGTCAAATATATGTTACTTCTGCAGACAGACGGGCCATATTAAACCCAACTGTCTTAAATGGAACCAAACGGCGAGTCAGTTGGTTTCATTCGTGATGAGTGCACCAGTAGAAATGGATTCCATACTTCAAGGGGGAGTGCAGGGTGGCACCTGTGTGTCATTAGGAGGGGAGCCAGTCCCTCCCTGATCAGAATGCTGAATGCTCGGTTGAGGCTTCCCCAGGTATCGCTGGTCGTTGTGTGGAGGATCTACATTCCTGGGGATGAGCATTCATGCATGACGGCGAGGTAGAGTTGGGTAGTGGTAAACGTTTCCCTGTTAAAGTGTTCAGTAATTCTGGCGCGCGGCAGTCTATGTGCGTGCGCATGCCTGGTTTTGACGCTGAGTTGGACGACTATGTACTGGTGCGGGGTGTGAATTTAGAGGCTTGTCGTCCCATCATTTCGATGACACTCCGCTTCCGTATTGTGACCTCTACATCGCCTGTGGCTGTGGTCGACGCCTTGCTTTTTCAAGGGGTTCACTTCCTGCTGGGGGCAGATATGGCAGGTGAGAGGGTTTTCCCCCTGCCAATACATGTTTCAAGTCGAGCTCTACCTGTAGCTCCCGATGACTACGACTCTGAGATCTTTCCTGTTTGCGTAGTAACACTGTTTATGGCCAAGATCGCCGAGCAGGAGGATACTGAGGAGATCTACAAAGTTGATGAGGGTGAGGGCTGGTCCTATCCAGAATGAGATTAGGCATCCTCTACCCAACCTTAGCTGTTTCTGTCTGTCTCTTTTCCTATACTACTTTTCCTTTTAGGTGCTGGCGAGATTGCCCGATTGGTGAAAGGTGGGGGCATTGGCCTAGGCTGATGATCATCTCCCCTGCTGTCCTCTCAGAGACAGGTCTCATTTCACACTGGCCCCTTCGGGGGCCCAACCATCTGGATGACTTTGGACTGGGACAATTGGGGAACTACAACAACAACAACAAAGTTGATAATGTGACTGATAGTTCCTAGGGCAGAGTGGACAGCGAAGCAGAGGGCGCACTACCAGTAGACTCTGAAAACTATGGCAGTGCACAGAGTAGCCTGTTTGTTGCTGAGGATGCCGGGCAGGCAGGCCCTGACTCTCCCGTGTACTCTGTCACAAGAGGTGGCTTGGACGGCGAGAATGAGGTTACCACGGGAGGGCCAGTTCCTGTCGAACTACTGACCTTATCCCATTTGGTGCTACAGATTGTGTTGGTGGCTATGGCGCCCACGGAGTTGCTGCGACATTAGCAGACCAATGAAGAGTTAGTGCCCCTGTTTGGACAGGTGGGCAAGGATATTGTGTGGACCGATAGTGCCTGGGAATTCGTTGTGTGTAAAGGTTTATTATTCAGATGTGGAGATTCTGTATGTCGGGGTAGAGAGGAGTTGTCTGACCAGCTGGTGGTGCCTCGGGTGTATCATAACAAGCTAATACATCTGGCCCACATAGTCCCTCTAGCAGGTCACCTGGATATACGAAATACTGTGGACAGGTTATCTCAGCATTTTTGGTGGTCCCACTTGTCCGTGTCAGTGGCGGAAGTTTTACGGTGCTGTCACACATGTGCGGTAGTGGGAAAACCCAACCAAGTAATTCTGTTTGCGCCTCTTCAGCCAATTCCTGCTGTTTGCACTCCATTTATGCATGTCATCATTGACATTATCGGGCCTATACCCCACACTAAGACCGGAAATCGTTTTCTTTAACCATACTTGATGTTTCTACAAGATATCCTGAAGCTCTGCAGGTACCCAGCTTCCCTACAAAGATATTATTTAGCCATTTGGTGGATTCTTTTACCCATTTTGGCGTACCTAGAGAGATCCAGTCAGATCGAGGCTCTAATTTCACGTCCAATAATTTTAGACAGTTGTTGCAGGACCTGGGGGTTAAACAGATTCTGCCGTCAGCCTACCACCTGCAGTCGCAAGGTGTACTTGAACGGCACCATCAACCCATTAAGTCGGCGCTGTGGAAGGTTTGCCACAACCATGGTCATGACTGGGACCAGGCAATTCCCTTCATCCTTTTCGCCATTTGTGAGGTACCGTCCGAGTCCTTGGGGTTTTCGCCTAATGAAATTGTTTTTGGGCATAGGGTCGGGGTACTCTGGCGATGGTTAGAGAGGTGTTTGCAGGAGATGTAACTGCCCCAAAGGTAGGGATATTGGATTACGTAATGCAGATCCGTGAATGTCTTGTGAGAGCTCTTGAGTTTGCTCAGTTTCACCTTAGTGTGCAGAGGAGGATGAAGTGCCAGTATGACCAGAGGGCTAAGTTGGGGGTGTTCAAGCCAGGATAGGAAGTATCGTTTCTTCTACCTGTAGATGGCCCATCCCTAAGTGCTAGGTTAAATGGGCCCTATACGGAACAGAAACTGGTGAATAATCCTGGCTATCTTGTGTCCACCTCTGATGAAAGTTCCATCAGTTGTGTCATGTGAATATGATGAAACCATATTTTAGCTCCCCCTGCCGTGGTCTTCGCGCAGTCAGTGTACGCGTCAAAGATAGCCACCACAGGGCAGCGTGACTCTCCTGATGCAATGTAGTGTACCCCCGAGCATGCTGACCCTATGAGTAGTGTTGCGCCAGTCCTAGCTGTAGACACAGAGGTGGAGAAAGAGGGTTAGGAGATGTGCGTGTCTTTTCCCGATGCTGTGTCGGCTGGAGCTTGGAGTGACAACGGTGAGGAGGCATTGTGGGCTAAGCTAGCTCACCTTGACAGTTCCCGTCGCCATACGTTGTATTTGCTGCTGTGGAAGTACCCTTCGGTGTTTAGGTATTCGCCCGGACTGACCTCTTGGGTTATCCACAACATTGTTGGCGGGTACAGTAAGCCGATCAAGCTTGCGCCTTACCGCTTGTATCATGCACGTTCTCAGACCCTTGAGGCTGAGTTAGACTATATGTTAAACAAAGGTCTGATTAAGCGGGGTTGGAATGAGTGGGCATCTCCCGTCACCTTGCAGCCCAAGCCTTTTTTTGCATTGACTTCCGCCAATTGAATCCCCTCTCCAGCACTGACTCATACCCCATTCCACATGTAGACGATTCCGTGGACAAGATAGGAGCCGCTCAGTTTATCACCAAGGTAGATCTATTTAAGGGGTACAGGCAGGTACTGCTGACAGACAGAGCCCAACAAATTGCTAGTTTCGTTGTGGCTGTGTTTATCAATGCTATGTGATGCCCTATGGTTTTAAACCCCCCCCCCCCGCTACATTCCAGCGTTTAATGAATAAGGTTGTCGATGGAATTCTTAACTGCACTGTGTATATCAACAACGTGGTACTCTACGATACCACGTGTGCGGTTCACACCGAAAATTTCTCTTTCTTATTCAGTCGATTTTCTGAGGCAAGGTTAGTCTTGAATCTGGAAAAGTGTGAATTTGTGCAGGCGCGTGTAGGGTATGTCGTGGGGCAGGCCTGTGTAACTCCTCCTGATGCAAAGGTTGAGGTGATCAGGCGTTTTGAACCTCCACAGAAGAAGCTGGGACTGCACTGCGTTTCAAACTAGCCGTGGATGCCAGTGATGTCAGCACATAGGCAGTGTTGTTGCAGGATTCATTCAACGGTGTCGTACTTCTCACGCAAGTTTAATAGTGCGCAGCGCAATTATTCAGACATCGAAATCCCTGCTACTCGCCCTCGAACATTTTTCGGTTTATTTGCCTCCCTTTGGCCCTATTATTGTTATATATTCAGATCATCATCAGTTGTAGTTTCTGAGTCGGTTTAGAAAAAAACAATCAGAAGTTAACCCGGTTAAGTTTAATGTTGCAAGAGTGTTCCCTGACGATTAACCCGGGAACGGCGAGGGGGGGTAATGAACTAGCTCCCCATGGGCGAGCATATGGGCTCCATTCATGCCTATAATCGTCATTTTACGATAAATATCGTTATTACCTATTAATATGAGCCTATTTTACCTTCACTATGAAGATAGTAACCTGTAACAACAATAAAACAAGTGAAAATATAATTTTTCTGGTCAAAATCGCGAATATAGATGGACCAGCCCATTCATGAATTATGGAGAAAATTGAGGCAACCCCTCCCTCCACGAGTCCTCAAGCCACACTGAGCCTACTTATACACACACTCGCTTGTGTAACACACCCGCTAGGCACGTAAGCACATCCCCCACACAGTTTGCTAATGTTAGCACAAAAATATACCAACAAATTAGGGAATAACAGGGAAAATAGGTGATAATTGAAGGGTGAGGGGAAAGGAAGGAAGGAGGGGATGTGGAGGAGTGATATGAGGTATAAGGAAAACATAAATAAATAAATTGTTTAGTGCTGTTTAAATGGTATTTTTAGGCCTCCCTCTTAAGAGCTTTGCCGCCATCACCCAGTAAAACCTCTTAAGAGCTTTGCCGCCGTGTGTTGATAAAGTCATTGCTGATTGTTTTTCTCGTGGACATAAGGAGACTTATGGTTGGTGGGGTGATAACCGATCTTTGCTATGCTGGCGTTATGCTAATGGCGAGTTGTGCGGTGTGGCATCCGAGTCTGAGGTATCTAGTGAAATTGCTGGGTTGATGGTCTGGATAATTCTAGTATTAACCCCTTCCGTACCGGCGACGTCCATTTCACTTTGGTTGGCTACTATTGGACGATTTTATTCAGTTCAGGAAGGACGTCTACCCATTAAAAACTACAGACTATCTCAATGAATCCTTTTAGCTACCATATATCCTTCCTAAGCTACATAAAATAGTCTAAATGTAGCTGAAATCAAACACAAAAGACGTAATCGGTATAGAAGGGGTTAAGGTAGTATTAAAGCCATTGACAAATCTTTATACAAATTTATAAAATAATTCTATAAAATCAAATATAAAAATGTCGTAGGAGTTGTGTTGAGCCTGTGTTCTAGTATTTGTTGGTAATGTGTTAATGTATTATTATGGGAGTGCTGATAGACAAGTCAATCTCCTTTGCAATTAATTATTTTTCTCCCCCGTGTGAGGGTGTTACGATATTCTGAGATAGCCAATAGATATGTTACGACCTGCTATAGCTTGTGCGCATATCTGCTCTGGTTTGGTGCTTCAGTGCATCGCAATTTCCTTCCTATATACAGTATTCCTCACTAACCATACTTTATTACATGATCCTTTTGTTTGGAGCACCTGGGTGCATTGTTGTACTATCGGTGGGCATAGGACACTTGGTGCTTAAGCTTCGAAATATGATGTAATGTAGCTGTGCTCGAGAGTTGCTGGAAAAATATTGCTGCTCTGACTGACTCTGCGGCTGTCGTTTGTTGTTGAGGGTGGCGGCACCGGGTGTGTGTGAGCCTGCTTATCATTATTTGTAAACTTTGCTTATGTGTTCTTGCTTAGTCTTGAAGTGTTCCTGGATGATTGAGGATGACGTATGTTAATTGTACCAGCTGGCAACTGACTGGACCCTAGCTGGAGCTTGGATTTTCAGACAGTCGTCAGTCTGTGGTGGTGTGCTGTGAGGGAAGGATATGTTTGCTTGCTTTAAATACTTGCTAGTTTATGTAACATACATTCCAACCCAGGCTTCGAGAGACTGTGGGAGTTATGTAAGTGAATATTTTAAAATTACAACCAGGCACAGGACATAGGCCCTTGTAATTTGGCTTCATGACTGTGGCTTCATGGTTCGTTTACCTTTACCTATTTTCCCAGCAACTGCCATGGTTACTTAACTGTGGGTTTATAATATAATTAAATTATTGTATTTGATTATTTAATATACTTAAGTCTTTGCATTCAATTAATCAATAATTAATAAGGGTCCAGTTTGCACGATGTTGGAGGGCTTCATTAGCCTTCAGATATATGGGAGGATTGCTTCTGAATGGCCACTCTGCAATTCTGGACGAGTTGGTTTTCATATGATAGGATTAGTGCCTATTCATAATTAACTTTTATACTTTTATTTCTCTTTTAGGGACTGCATTTCGCCACCAACACTTATTCTGAGAAACCCGTTGAGTGTATGTCATTTTAGGTCTGGTCATCGTATTGGTAGTTCATTGCGCTTTAATTACGTGGTCACTTAATCTAAGTAAAGTAATGTAAAAGCAGAGCATGTTATATCCCTGGCCTCAGCTTGGGGAGGATGCGCCCCAGTGATCGACGGATACGATGCTGGGTTTTTCCTTGAGTGTAGGTGTAAGTTCATGTTTAAGTTCCACTACACACTCTGAATTCAAGTCGTTGTAGGGCAGAACTAGTTTCGAGGATTGTTTGCACACATCTGGTCCTCAGAGAGCCTGGTTTCGCCTGTTATGTGCTCTGTTCTGTTGCGAGTTGGCAAATGGTCGGTTTGGAGACTATAGAGGTGCTGGCTATTTATGTGTATTTAGTTCAAGAACTTGAAGTCTCACCAGCTATTCGTAACACTGGCCATACCTAAAACTAACTAAACTTCTTACACAGGAAGGGGAGGGGGGAGGGGGGTCTGGTATACGGTGGTGATTTTCTCAAGAACAGGGGATATGCCGGTGGCGCTGACGAGATGACCTAGAAACGGAACTTTAATGCAAGCCATTGCATATTTTGAGGGCTTCAACTTCAACCCAGCCTGACGCACTCAGCTCAATACTTTTTTTCTTTTTTTTCTATATTCCAACTACTCCCTCTCGGGCATAGACTGATAGCCTTTACATTCTACCGCTGAACACGGTGAGGCCCGTGAGGTCTTGTTCCAGCCTAGGGAGTGAGACATGCGAAGCACCTATTCACGGCTCGAACCCAACTCCATCTCTGAAGCTGCTTCGCCTCTGCGCTTCAGTCTCACTCCCCAGGCTCGGACCCTCACTCTCAGAACGCCACCTATTGATCAATTAACTCACTAGGCATTGCCCCCCTGTAGCATATTTTGAATATGAGAATATTCATACTGCTATTTAATCAGGGAACAATGAGGGTATTTTGTTTTGGCATTTCGGTGTACTGTGGTAATGCACTGAAACTAGATACAGCACAAATTCCATCCCAATAATATCTTCCCATTGACATATTGGGATTCGAACCCGGGTCCATTGGATTACCAGTCCAGTGGCAAGACCACTCTGCCACACCTCCCCTAAGGCAGTCTAGGTGTTCGTCCCAAGTGGCAGCGGCACTATGTCATCAAAATATGCAAAGCCAATCTCTCAATTGAGACCGGCTAGGGCGGTGTCCATGAGCCACGAAAAAGTCGCAGGCCTATTCGTGACGCTGAAGGGTAAAACGTTAAACGGATGCAGATTGACCTGACAAGTGGCGAACGCTGTTTTTGGTTTGTCTTGTTTGTTAAGGGGAACGTGCCAGTAACTGGTCTGGAGATCAAGGATTGTAAACCAATAGACGCCGTGCATCTGGGATTCAAGGGAGTCATTCATGTGCGGGAGGTGGAGAGCACGTTTAATCGTTGTGTCATTCAATAACCGATAATTTATGCAAAATTGCAAACTACCGTCTTTTTACCTGGCCAGGACAACGGTGGTGGACCAAGGAGAATCAGAGGGATCGACTATTCCAGCTTCCAATATATCTTTGAGTAGCTTGTCTTTTTCCGCCTGGTGAAGGGGCCTTTTTCGCCGGGGGGTGAGTGAGGGGGGTTTACCGGAGGGGTGGGGGACCTTCTGTATGTTTAAGGTAGGCAGGAGGGGATTACTTCTCAGGGTACAATACATCATCAGGAGATTGTTCGATCTTCTGAGAGCTTGCATATTGATTTGAAAGGCTTTAATTTAGCAAAATCCATCCCGTCCCATGTGTTTACTGCTAAGAGCATCATCTGCAACTAAAAATATAACTACTATTAATGCAGGTGCCAATTCACCACTTGCGAGTTTTCGGCAATAAGGAAGTTGGAGCCGTTTACATCGATATAGAACAGAAAAGCAATAATAATGTAGTGTTCTGATGTATAGAAAGTATAATTTATTTGGTTTTATCTCCATAAAAATGCACTATAACTGTAATTTAGTTGTTAATTCTACTAAATATCGATGGCTATTGTTACGTCCTGGGATATATAAACACTGGGCTCTTTCTATTGGACTAGGTATGCGGCAACAAGCAACAACGGAAAACGCTAGATCCCACCCTTATCTATAAACCCAGGCAACAAACCACCCTAAACCGTCAAGAGTCCTGCCTGGACAACAAGGTATCCTATGATTCGGTTACAGGGTGCACGCACTATAGACTGCTGATAGTCAAGCAGGCTATATAAAAGATCACACAATTAAGTTGACTTAAAGCTTCAAGGAAAAGATAGATAACGGAATTAAATTGCAGAAACAATTTAATAACAAACTAGAAGAAAGTACATTTAACGTTACGTTAATTAATACAACTAATCACCCCTGCGTGAAAGAAGGTGAAAGCAAACAGTCCTCAAAACATCGTACAGGTAGACAAGATGCAGGTTTCTAAACTGCATGCGGCTACTGTAGGATCTGATGCTTAGCAAAGAAAGTACGTTACGGATTTAGAGAACTCTTAACTAATAAGCAGGAATACATACTAGTGATAGGACCTACAGTGTATAATGGCATAGGTATAATTAAATAAAGGCAGCCACTCGCAACATAACCACATACAGGTGGGCTTCTCACTCTTAGTCAGGCAAGCCGGCTCGGACAGAGTCTCTAAGCCACACCCTGACTCACAATGCTCACAAAGACGGTAAACTGTGGCACAATAACAAGCATACAGATATAATAAACCGCTAGCTGTTAATCTGCCAGGTGGCAGAGGTCTAGCCGGAAGGATATAGGCTTCGGATACCCGGGCTGAGCCACCTGCTCTAGCCTAGGGACGTTCCCAAGTCTTTGCGCCAAATTACTCTAATTGAAAGGGTGCTCTCTTGAGAGACTCAGATCCCAAGTATCTGACTCTCTCCTGGCGACCCTAAAACAAACTCAAGGCGTGCTAGTGCAGTGCTGAGTGGACTAGGCAAGGGCCCTCCCACAACACAACACTAGACACACAGGCACACAGACAAGAAAATGCCCCCCAGACTCCCACGGGTATCCTAGTAAAGTCGTGCAGGTCCACAGGACTCGCACCAGCAGACTTCACTTAACACTAGATTAGCGGGCTAGCGGTTTATTTATATGTACCGCCCAGCGGGGTGTTTTTAGCCAAAATAGGGCTGTTTACGTGATCATTTTCATGCCTAAATAAGACCCAGAGCGTAAAACAAGTATCTATCCCTGAAAGGGCATAAACAGAGCTTTCCAATGACACCATAACGATCCTTTTATGATGGCTAGTTTTCTTGCAACAACCGCGCAACGCGAGTGCAAAAAGCATGTAATTCGGCACTTTCCCCATACAATTCCGTATATAGCGAGTGAGAGAGGGAGGGAGGAGGTAGGATTCGTGTCAGTAGGTTCGCCGCGGTGGTCTGGAGCAGTCATACGCTCGCTACTCTCCTGCCACCACTTGTCTCTCTCTCTCAGCAACATTACGTGCTGAAATTGCCACACGACCTATGTCGAGCGCCGCCAGATACTCCAGATTTATTATACTCGACTTATGTTGCGCGCCGCTAGTTATGGGTTAAAGGATCGCAAAAAACCTCCCCTCCGGTCTAGCCCCTGCTCACCTGCCACAAGAAAACACTAGCAAGCATGAAACCACCAAATATGAGACAACAAAAAAAGCTTCCTAGGTCTCATTAACAATTATATCTCTGCATAAGGCCCAAAATCCTATCTAGTTATCTGAGAGCTCGTCGTTAATACAATGATAGATATAAGGTCTATCAAGGGGATAGGGTAATTAAATAGACTGGTGAAGTAGTGGAAAGAAGGTATACAAAGGAAGAGAGAAAGTTTCTAAGTGGGGTTGAGAGGGATAGATATCAAGGGGGTCCGAAGGGTACGACAGTGAGGTGAGCTCTGAGGAGAATAGCTCCTCTGGACCCCTCCAGGATCCCACACAAAGGCACGGTGGTCAGCCAATCACAGGCTGCTACGTCACCTGGCAGCAGGCCTGCAGAAGGCGCCAGGAACCACCAGCCAATCAAAACCGAAAGAAAAGGCCACGCGGGCGAGCAACTCCTCCGGGAGGGAGGAGGGAGGAGGAGGAAAAGCAACAATCACCTCCCCCACCCTGCTCGCTTGCTCTCTCTCTCCCGCTCGTCTCCTCCCACTCTCACTAGACTTACATCTTATATATAATAATGAAACAATCAACTATCGAGAATAAAATATACTAAGATGTGTTGGTTAAGAATAAGGGCAGCTTCAAGCTGTGAAACAATATAAGAATATCCCAGACATTAGTTACATTGTCGTAGGATATATACTAAGGAAAAGCCGGCCAGCCGGCTGCCGCCAGCCGGTTTCTAAACGGCTGGGCAGCCGACACTCGCGCATGCCCGCACGTGGCTACTATGCAGGAGCGTCACACTATACCTATAACTTCCTTATACCTTGAAACACGTAAGTGAGCAATTGGTCTGATAATACAGTTATTATTTTGATCTGGTGTTTGGGTGAAGTCGATGGATATTGACTATATGCACATTAACGTATACATATATTATGTTAATTCATCCCAAAGCCCAAAATACATGTATTTATTTGTATCCCTGGAGTTTACATTTGAGCAAGATGTATCGATCCCCAGTACAGGCCAAATTGAAACAAATCCAAAATTGGAATATTATGATCAACAGTATGCTGGTGAATAGATAATCAAAATTATTTTACTTTCTGTAGTTATTATATGACTGTACATTAAATTTATAGAACAATGATCTTGTAAGACTACAGATTTGTACACACACACACACACACTTGATAGTGTAAACATGTATCTCTCTCTCTATCTATCTATCTATCTATCTATCTATCTATCTATATATATCTATCTATCTATATCTATCTATCTATATATCTATCTATCTCTATTTATCTGTCATGTCCATCTATCTATCTATTGTATCTCTCTCTCTCTCTCTCTCTCTATATATATATAAATATATATATATATATATATATATATATATATATATATATATATATATATATATATATATGAGCACACATCGTTGTATCATTACATTTATATATTGTAGTACTTCACTGTATGTGCGGATCAGGTTGTATATTCATTTTCACTTAGGCTATTCTGTACACATTGATACGATACGATGGCTGGAGTAAAGTAGGAGAGTAGAGAGTTTTGGATAGAGGAAGAATAAGTTGAAAAATTAGAATATGCTTATATATTGTACTGATGTTTTTAAGTTTATTGATGTGTATAATTTTTTGTATATATGATTAGATACAGCATTTTATTTGTAGGCATATTTTCAATGTATAGCCTAGTCATATTTGTATAAGTATATATGTGTTGTAAGACTTTAATTTTGTATGTAAAAGAAGTATGATCCAAAATATATCGCAAAATACAGTAGGATGGCAACACTGTTTGTTTGTATATGCTAGTTAGCAACTCACAGATTATTTAAGACGGGTATTTAAGCCACATTCTACCCCTGTTTTCTGTACTACCCTGTAGATGTCTTGAGAAAATAGACGAATGCTTGGTGTTCCAATCTTTAATTTTTCCTAGCAGGTTTTACTATATATATATATATATGTGTATATATATATCAAATTACAAATTCTTTGACTATCTAACTTCTAAAGTGGAACACATTCTATCCATCTCTCCTTTCGCAGAAATCTCCATTCTAGGAAATTTCAACGTTTACCACCACCAATGGCTCCCCTCTGTTTCCACTGACTAACTTGGTGAACAAGCCTACATCTTTTCTATCCTATATGAGCTAGAGCAGCTAGTCCAGCAACCCACCCATATCCCGGATCACTTCGGAGATCGGCCCAACATTCTTGACTTATTTCTAACCTCTAACCCTTCTGTTTATACTATGAATCTGTTCTCTCCTTTGGGCTCCTCCGACCATAAACTAATATCTGTCAACTTTCCTATCTCTCCGGTATGTCAACCCGATCCTCCCAACCGGTGGCGCTTGTGACACTTTGGCGCTGCCAACTGGTAGTACTTCCAGTACTTCTTTAATTTCCCATGGAATGACTTTTGTTTCCTTGGCCGGGGACCCTCAGAGAGTGCTGAACGCATTACCGAGGTAATCCTCTCGGGCATGAAAGCATACATTCCATTTTCTTTCTCTCAATCTAATGCAAACAAATCTTGGTTTACTCACGCTTGTTCTACTGCTGTCCTCAACAAGGAGGAAGCATTCAAACGATGCTGACGCCTTAAAACTCAAGAATCTCATTCTTCCTATGTTTCTGCCTGGAATCTGGCCAAATCTGTTCTTCCACTTGCCAAGCACTCTTTCATCAATAATAAATGCACTTAACTATCCAACTCTAGCTCTTCCCCAAGCTTTCTGGCATCTAGCCAAAACCCTCTCCAACAATTTGTCTTCCTCGTCTTTCCCTTCCCTTTTCAACTCTGATGGCACAACCATCACTTCTTCCTCTGACAAAGCTGAACCTTTTGCTCATACTTTTGCTAGAAACTCCACTTTGGATGATTCCGGTGCTATTCCTCCCTCTCCACCCCCCTCTCCTGCTTATGCCTAATATCCTAATCTCTTCTAAAGATGTACTGGGCTTAATACTAAGAAGGCGTACGGTCCGGACGGTGTTACTCCTGTTGTACACAAAAACTGTCCTTCTGTGCTGACTCCCTGCCTAGGCAAACTCTTTCGTCTCTGTCTCTCCTCTAACGTCTTCCCTTCCTGTTGAAAGTTTGCTCTCATTCAACCTGCCCCAAAGAAGGGTGACCGCTCTCAACTCTCCAACTATCGTCCAATTGCTCTGATTTCTTGTATCTCTAAAGCTTTTGAAAATATTCTTCCATCCAAATTTCTTAAGCATTTCTCTTCTCATGATCTACTCTCAGATTGCCAGTATGGCTTCCTTAACCCCTTATTGGCGGCCCGCAACATAAGTCGAGTTAAATAAATTTGGACTATGTGGCAGCGCGCGACATAGGTCGTGCGGCAATTTCAGCACGTAATGTTGCTGAGAGAGAGAGACAAGTGGTGGCAGGAGAGTAGCGAGCGTATGACTGCTCCAGACCACCGCGGCGGACAAACTGACATGAATCCCACCCTCCTCCACCCTCTCACACTCGCTACATAGTGAAATGTATGGGGAAAGTACCGAATTACATGGTTTTTGCACTCGTGTTGCGCGGTTGTTGCAAGAAAACTAGCGGTCATACAAGGATCGTTGTGGTGTCATTGGAAAGCTCTGTTTATGCCCTTTCAGGCATAGATACTTGTTTTACGCTCTGGGTCTTATTTAGGCATGAAAATGATCACGTAAACAGCCCTATTTTGGGTAAAAACACCCCGCTGGTGGCTACATATTATATTCCGCCTAGGCCGCTCTTAAGGTGTTAAGGGTCGCTCTACTGGTGATCTTCTTTCATATCTTACTAACTCTTGGTCATCCTCCTTTCGGGAATTTTGTGAGACCTTTTCTATTGCACTAGACATATCGAAGGCCTTCGATAGAGTCTGGCACAAATCTTTAATTTCTAAACTAACCTCCTTCGGTTTCTATCCCTCCATCTGTACCTTTATCTTTAATTTCCTTTCCGGCCATTCCATAGCTGCGGTTGTGGATAGCCATCGCTCACTTCCTCATCCTATCAACTCCGGTGTTCCTTATGGCTCTGTCCTATCTCCCATTCTCTCTCTAATTTTCATAAATTATCTTCTCAACTGTACCTCCAGTCCCATCCATTCATACGCAGATGACTCTAACCTTACACTTCTGAATGAGTTTTTCTGAACGCCCCAGCCAGCAATCCCTCAAAAACAAATGTAATGAAGCCATGCAACATTTATCCTCTGATCTAACTACCATTTCCAATTGGGGCAGAAAAAGCCTTGTTACCTTTAATGATTCCAAAATCCAATTTCTTCATCTTACTACCCGTTCGGAACTTCCAGAGGACTATCCCTTACTCTTCAACTATACAAAATCAATCCTTCATCTTCTCTCAATATTCTCGGTGTCTCTGTTTCTTCTGCTCTCACTTGGAAGGACCATATTACCAGTCTTGCTAAGGCAGCCTCCCAGAAGCTAGGTGTGCTCAACCGCCTCAAGGGGCTCTTAACCTCTGCACAGCTTCTTGCAATGCACAGGGGCACAGTGTGCCCTTGTATTGAGTATTGTTCACAGGTGTGGGAAGGATCCTCTCACACCGCACTCCGTATCATTAACTCTCGTCCACTCACCAACTCTCTGTAATCTCTCTCTCCTCGCCGCAATGTTGCATCTCTCTCGCTATTCTATCGCTACTTCAATAATCAGTGTTCTTCAGAGCTTTCCCAGTGTATACCACCTCCTCTAAGTAGGGTACGTAGTAGCTGTCTAGCAACACAATCCCATCCACACTCTGTGTAACTCTCCAACCCAAGAGTGAAACGCTATTCTCAGTATTTCTTCTATTCAACTGCTGAGCTCTGGAACTCTCTCCCAGAATCAGTCTTTCCCTCTTCCTATGACTTAAATTGCTTCAAACTCCGTGTGTCCAGGCATTTTGGCTCGAACATCCCTTCATTTTGGCCATGTCACTCTTTTATCTCTCGGGGAGGCACTCGGTACAGGCAGTTCTGCCTTTTGTCTCCCTCACTCACATAGAAAAACAAAATATATATATATACTGTATAAACACAGGTTGTTTCAGTTGACGTTTTCATAAATGAAAGGACGTATTCGTCAGGCAATAATATGATTATTTTGTTCTATGACGTTCGAGGTGAGTATATATAATTACGGAGATATTACACATCGAAAGTTATAGATAGGTACAAAATAATGCAGTCTAGGGGGTAAAAACTAATATTTCAAAGCTAGCGCCTGGCAGAAATGTTTTGTTTACAAGGTGGATAACAGGGTTAGAAAAGTATTTCGAAATCGCTCTAGGGATGATAAAAATAATATAATATTCCATTCAAGGGCGATTCTTTTCTAACCAAGTTATCCTCGTGTAAACAAAACCATAAAGCTTGTCAACTTGCTGGCCTAAAGAATTTCAACCATTTGTTGAACTGGCATAAAATAAGATTTGCAAATATAATGATTGCGCAATGCCCATCCTTGTACATTTCTTGAAAACAGTCTAATGGATGTAACTAATAGCTTGTTCTTAACTAATGAAGTAAATAATAATTGAAATGCAGCATACAGTATCAATTGTTTAACCCGTGGAGCCCCGGCTAGTTTTGTAATGTTTGCGCACCAGAACCCGGCCGGTTTTCAAAAAATGGTTTTATTCCAGAAACAATAGCGAATGGGATAGGAATGAAGGAAAAACCACGAAAAACCGCTCAAAAAGCTTAAAAAATGGTCCTACAGAGCCCCCGAAAATGGATTTTACAAGAGTAAAAAATTGAAGGCAATTATCCCCAAAAAACAGGTTATTGCGCGCTCGCGCGCACGCACGTGGACTTTGAGAGTTTTCAACCATCGGCACGGTTCCGTGGGATACGTACACAGTTCCCATACAAATCTGAGCCCTCTTGAGTGGCTACACCTGAGGTCACGGTCGGCGCAATTAGGGTGACGCGCCAGGCGCGTCTCTGGGGCTGTGCGTTACATACATCGCCGACGCGTCAGGCGCGTCGCTGGGGCTGTACGGGTTAAAAGACATTGACATTGAAGCAATGAAGTCAAGAATTATGTACGTTCAAAATCATGAACCAACAATACGTTAATGTTTACCTTTAATTGTAATTGTATTTCAATATATGTAAAACGTTACTATGTATAGTTTTGTTTTATGAAATAAAGAATTGACTGACTGACTATCTATCTATCTACCTATCTATCTAAGTTTGGCTAGAGAAATATAGAAATATTTAGAATAAAAAAAACATGCGTTTAGATTAATGTGGGAATTATGAATTGATAAAAACATGAATTACTAAATACGTATACAGTGTAGAGTGGTAGACGGACCCATGGGTGTATAAGGACGGACAGGTAGATTGAAAATCATTTAGATAGGAAAATAAAAGATATCCCGAGAAAGGCTCTCGCACTCCACTTGTCTCAAAGCCCATCCAATAAAATGCAAACAGGCCATTCCCAGTCTCGCTTTCCTCCCTCTTGTGTATACGAGAGAGAGAGCGAGAGAGAGAGAGAGAGAGAGAGAGAGAGCAGGAGCGAGAGAACTGGAAAAAAACCAGCATTGCGATATATTCCCAAAATCCTTTCTGAAAAAAGTGTAATGTATTAGTGATGTAGAACACATGTTATTATAGTTTTCCTTGTTACGCCGTCTCTACAACTTCTACTGAATATATTACTGGTTGAGCCAGTGTTGTAATGGAGGTAAATCATTACAAAAGATATACGTTTATTATTGAGCCGTCGAGACATGCACTACAGTATAATACTGTCCTGAGAATGCTTAACTTAATGCATAGAGTATTTTACTGTATGTGTACAGTAATAATAATACCGAATATATATATATATATATATATATATATATATATACATATATATATATACTATATATATATATATATATATATATATATATATATATATATATATATATATATATATATATATATGCTGAGCTGGTATGGTCATGTTGAACGAATGGGAGATGAAAGGCTTACAAAGAGAATATGTGAGTCAGGTACAAGGGGAGATAGAAGGGCAGGAAGACCCCCATTGAGATGGAGAGACTGTGTAAGAAAGGCTTTGGATGATAGAGGAATGACTATAGATCAGGCAGGGGAAGTGGTGGTGGACAGGAGTGAATGGAGAATGCTTGTGAATAGTTGAGTGAACACGTGGTCATTTGGAGTAGGGGGTCGGGCGCAAGTTGGACTAGATAATAGTCCATCAGGCGCCTGGCCCGGGGAGACGATTAATATGAAGGGTGTGTCTGGAAGTGTGTCGCTTTGGCTCCGCTGCATGTCTGCCTGCCGAGATCGGAACCTCTCCTGGTGGTCAGGGGCCGGGGGAGTGCTGGAGCGACCTTGGTAACCCTGGTCTCTGGGTCTTCTCCTGGGTGACCTGGATGTGTGAGAGTTTGTGTTTTTTATCTGTGTTTATTTTTTGTTTTATGTTGTTTTTGTGTTTTCCCTGTTCTTGCTCTGTCTTGAGTCGGCTACCCCCAAAATGGGGATTGGGCCTGAGCATATAGATAGATAGATAGATAGATAGATATATATATATATATATATATATATATTTATATATAATAAATTATAAACAGCATATATATATACAGAGCGAACCTGAAACAATTACCCATAGCGATACCCATGTATTTCATTATATTGAATATTAACAAATAAACACTACAACTATCACCATCATCACTACTACTATATATATATAATGAAATACATGAGAAATCCCTATGGGCAATTGTTTAAGGATCGCACTGTATATATATATATTTATAATGGAAGCAATTGATTCTCCTACTGGGAATCGAAGACGAATAAGGAATATGAAGAACAAATATGTTCCTGTTCGCTTTGGTCTTCATATTCCTTATACAGTATATAGTTATATATAAGGTGTCCTGAAATAGTCGTATCAAAGTTCATGATATGATTATATAGATGATTCTAAGCATAACATATTATATAAATAAAATCTAAATCTCAACCGTTTAAGACAGAGATATTGAAGGATTTATATAGTGTGTTTCCACGCATCGCTGTAATGGACTTTTCCATTACAAATGGATTCTAGTATGTCCAAAGTGAGTTAACATGTCTATAAAAATGTTGCAACTTACAGAATTATACTAGCTTGATAATAACATGGTCAAATTATTGCAGTTAGATGAGGGTGTGGTAGGCTGTATATGACGCCTAGGCCAGCATTATGGGGAAAAACTGAAGAAAATGCCTTTTCGACAGGCAATATATCTGTAACGAGTAACATTTTGAATTTAGCATAATGAACATTTTATGCTTAGAATATTTCTCCTAACCTAAACATGAAGTTTGTCATATATATATATAATATATATATATATATATATATATATATATATATATATAATTATATATATATATATATATATATATATATATATATATATATATATATATATATATACCTTGTATATATATATTTGTTATTATTATTTTTATTATTTTTCTGTTTCTTATGTGTATGAAGGGGAGACAAGGCAAAGTTGCCTGTAGGAATCCCTGTATGGTATTTGCAGGATCATGGGTCCTACGACTTGGTATGAAATGGAACACTTTTTCCAAATATTATTGCTATATTTCCTTTAAATAGATAGCAAATGGTTAACTATTCTTTATCACACTGTGGTGTAGTTGTTAAAGTATCGACTCTTATCCTGAATGTCCGTGGTTTGAATACTAGTAAAGAGTAAAAACATTATGTAGCTCAAGGGTATTTGTGAGATACACTTAGCATATATACAGTATATATATACAGGGTGTCCCAGGAGGAAAGGGCATAACTTTGGGACATAATAAAACAAGGTATTCTAAGCCTTAAATGTTCTATAACAAAAAGTCCAAATCTCAACTGTTAAAAATATATTGAAGGTTTTATATAGTGTCCTCCCCCGCCTCACTGTAATGGACTCTTCCATGTCAGATAGCTTCCAACTGGTCCAAAGTGAGTTATTATATCTATACTCATTTTGCAACTTACATAATTATAATATCTTTACAATAACATGGTAAAATAACTGCAGTTAGATGGAGATGTGGTAGGTACTAGGACAGCTAGGCCACCCTTATGGGGAAATACTTAAGAAAATTCCATTTTCAACATGCAATATCTCTTTACTGGTTGAGATTTGGAACATTTCTCATAAAACATTTTAGGCTTAGAATATTTTGTTTTATCATTTCCCAAAGTTATACCCTTTCCTCCTGGGACACCCTGTATATACAGTATATATATATATATATATTTTTTTTTTTTTTTTTTTTTTATGTGAGTGAGGGAGGCAAAAGGCAGAACTGCCTGTAGCGAGTGCCTCCCCCAGAGTTGAAGGAGTGACATATATACTGTATATACACAGTGTATACAGTATATATTATAGGTTTGATTCCCGGAGGGAAGAAAGGAACCCTAATATTCAGTAGGGGCCCCGTAATCATTGATGATATGCCTATTAGTATAATAGCCTCCATTCAAGCGCCCGCGGTAGCCAGTTTGAATCTACCGCCGCGGGGAAGAACGGAGTATCCGTCATAAGGGTAACGCTTATTCTCTTATGGAATCGTCTTATGATTGGGTACTCTCTACAAAAAAAAACCTTCGTAAAATATAAAAAGAAAAATATACTTAATAATTGTTATACTATAGCTTTCCATCTCGTGGATTTCTTGTGTGGGGTTCCTTGCCGCTGCTCCCTGAGCGCCATTCCTTCTTCACTGACATATTAAGATTCACCTCAAGACATCAAGCGAATGGGAAGGGGATGGACGGGAGGGCGCTACATCGTCAATGATTATGGGGCCCCTACTAAATATTAGGTTTTCTTTCTTCCCTCCGAAAATCAAACCTATAATTTATTAGTGGCCCCTCCATCATTGACGATATGCCTGATATCTTAAGACTGGAGGGGGACATTCGTGACAATATCAACACACTGACAAATTACCTTAGGTAGAGACAAAAAATCCGTATAGCAATTTAAGTGTTTATTGTTTACATACAATGTTTATATAAATGGAAAGGAAGCAGTGCGTTACTTCAAAGAAGATCTGCTTATAGTTGACTGGATTTGCTCTCTGCGATCCGTCTAAAAGATTGCTTAGGGTCATATTCTTATTCCCTTTCAAACAGGTACCGACCAATAATACTTTGGATTATATACTGGCCTTAAAACTATTTGTACATTCTATAATTGTTTGTACATCTTTTTGTTGTTGTTGTTGTTGCTGTTCCCCAAGCTGCCTGGCCGAACAGCCCCAAGGCCCCGAGCAAGGCCAAGGCCATAACCGAGCGCCTCCACAGAACCCTCCCTGCCGACCACAATAAAGCCTGGGTGACCGAAGCCACTCCATGGCGAGGAGCTGAGGAGGGTGCAGAAACACCCGGGAAACCAAAGCCCAACCCAGGGCCCTGTGCCCCTCAGCAATTATGAAGAGAAAGTTGAGGGGCAAAGGAAAAATGTGACACTTTGGCTTCCAATCTTGGTAGATTGGGAGGTCAATCCACGGAAGAGACTCCGTCACTCGAGATCTAGAAAATATATAAGTAAAAGGAACAGTCAGAGTAAGCTATGGGTATGGCAGAGATCGCTCAGTTCTCACTCTGATAGACCAGCCCATCACCACATGACTAGAACCCAATCCTCTTAGCATCAGCTAGGAAAGGCCCTAGAAAGCCACCTTTGGCGGGGGGATAGCTCCCCTATTTCAACCCCTTTCGGGGTTGGGCACCCGCCCTGTACATCTTTTTTATACTATATAGTTGTACTGATATACTGTATATATCAAAATAAAATACAATCTTGAGCTGTAGAAGCAGCTTGACTATTAAGTATCACAGCTCGTGAACTCATCACAATATCCGGCGGAGGGTTCTAGGGGTCTTTGAGCTATCTAGCACCCCCCCCACCCCCCCCCCCCTCCTTTTCACCTTTTAAGATTAACACTTAATTAGTAATAGCACATGGACTACTAGACCCGTTGCCGTAACGCCACACAGGTTAGTTTTGGTTTATCCGGGGCCACCGACAGGTATCGCGTCAAGAAAGTATTGTTGGATGCCCACAGCTTTGTGTTAGCTATGTCGTCCACTGAATAATTTTGCATGAATCTAAGAGAAACTGCCCACTTTCTTATATCATGAGCTCTGCCCAATACCCGGGATTACTTTTCCTGATTACATCTACGAGTAGAGAAGCTAATTTCCGTCTTGTGATGCGATTCCATGTCCGGTTGACCCATAGGAAGCCTGGTTGTTGAGGTTGTGCTACCCTCATAGACTTAAGTAAAGCTTGTACCGGGCATAAAAGATGGTGTGTGTGTCCTCTTTTAAGCGCCGGAACAGTAAATTCTGTGAATACATGATCACAATGTTCATTCTTTGCAATGAACGTGGGAGACGGAGCGATTTGTACCTGTTCGTTCAGTCTCCCAAACCTAAGGCAGTTGGGTTCGTTGCTCATCGCCGCCAGCTCCGATACTCTGTTTCCTGTCGCTAAAGCCATCAGGAATACAGCCTTCTTTAATACTGAATCAAAATCCGGCGCATGGTTATATCTGCGTGAGTGAAGCAATGATAAGGCTTTGTCAAGCGACCAGGTAGGCATGAGCTGGTGTGGTGGTGGGCGTAGCTTGAAACATGCCCTCATGAAGCCTTTTTCTTCTGCCTGCGGTATGGATAGACCAGTGAGGTCGAAAAAGGGGTTTATAATAGCTGACAAGTGATTCTTTAGGGTCACTACTGAGAAGCGTTTTTGTTCAAACAAATAATCTAGGTACTTAAAAATGAGAGCCACTGAAGCGTCTGTTTATGTTGTCTCCACTATCCAGGTTGTGAATGTTTTCCAATGTGATTGGTACTGTCGCCTGGTGGATATTGTATACTGATTAAGAAATTTGTTTGTAGCACTCTCTCCATACTGGGTTAGGCATTTGGCATTTTGAATGTCCATAAGGCAAAAGTCAGCGATGTCTTTAGGTTGCCAATTGTTTCCAAGTGGAAGGACGAGACCGGAAGTAATACCGGGTTCTCGCACCATGTCTTCAATTGGTGATACCACAACTGAGCCGGCCATAGTGGCGCGATCATCAAGACTAGGCCTTGGTAACCCCGTAGTTTGTGAACTACTTGACACATGAGTGAAGTGTCTGGAGGAGGAAAAAGATAGATGGAAGTCCACTTGTTCCAGTCCTCTGATAATGCGTTGGGATCTCCCGCCGAGGTTATCTCCCGGCGGGATAGGTAGAGAGGAAGTCTGTGGTTCCCTTCTGATGCAAATAGATCCACTTGTGGACGGTATGGCTCTGCAATCATCTTGTTGAAGATGTTCTGTCTGATTGCCCATTCTACTGAGGTGCTCTGTCTTCGGGACAGAGTGTCTGCCCAGACGTTTGCTACGCCTGGGAGATAAGATGCATGCAGATGAATGCTCAGTGATTCAGCTAGAGCAAAAATCTGTTCTGACAATTCCAGCAACCTCCGAGACCTTGTTGACCCTTGCTTTTGAATGCAGTGTACCGCATTCAAGTTGTCCATTCGAAACGCAATTGACTTCCCCTGTAATGAAGAGCCGTGAGTTTGTAGGAAACTTTGGCCTAGGCTTGACTGATAACCCCAGCCTATTGTCCCTGAAGCATCTGTGTCTACCCATACCGTAGGCGGAGGAGAAACCCACGTCATTATTGAGAGCAATATTTCCTTCTTCGCCCAAACCGACAGGAAGTTGTGAATTAATGGAGGAATGGTCCATAATTTTCCCGCCGACAAAAGCGGGAAGAATTTGTTGCCTTCCATAATTAACCTCTTTACTTTCAGCCGGCCCAACTTCACAGTTAATTGGATCCAATTGAGAGAACCGACCAGGGACTCCCATGTCGTTCTTGTCGTATTCAGACTGTGGAGAAAACAAAACTGTTTCCTGCGAAATCTGTTGCGATTGTCCACGCTCTGAGTGAGAGTCAGATTGGCCGTGTCCCAGACCAGCCCTATCCATTGGATTTCCCTTGTGGGTACAAGGAGAGACTTTGTCAAGTTGACCTTGAACCCTAGGGTCTGTACAGTACATGTTTTATGACTTTGTTTACATGACTCTGGCATAAACTCTCTGACTCTGCCACTACCAGCCAGTCGTCTAGATACCACATCACCTCGATCCCTTGAGCTAATAAAGGTATAAGGGCTTGCTGGACTAATTTTTTAAAGATTCTCGTTGCCAGGTTCAACCCGAAAGGCAATCTCTGAAAGACGTAAGTCTCTTGTCTGATCCTCAAGACGAGGAATTTTTGGAACCGTTTGTTTATGGGGATATGCCAATAGGCATCTTTCAGGTCTAGGGAGCACATCCAACATTGCAGCGGAAGTGTGAGACTGATTTGATTCACTGTAAGCATCCTGAAGGGTGAATTGTGAATATGAGTGTTCATATACGAGAGATCTACTATTGGTCGCATCTGCACACTGTCCCTCTTTGGCACGAGAAAAAGTCTGGAGGTGAAAACATGGCAAGTTGGATTTACCGGGACAATGACATGCTTGGTGATCATTTCTTGGACAAGTGACTCCACCTCTAAAGAAACATGATTGAACTCTTGAGTTGACGTAAACGAGGTCGTCGGAGCCACCCCCAAGTGATGACCTTGCTTACCACTGTCCGGGCCCACGTTCGTCGGGGCCAGGCCCTGTGGCATGCCTGGAACGACCCAGTTTCTGTACTGGGTCTGTTCGCCAGGACTGCTCTCGGATCCAACTCGCCCGCGATAGGCCCTGGGAGAGGGAGAGTGTGACTGACTAGTTTTTTGGTGGTGGTGTAGTGGAACAAGACGGCTGGCTGGTTATAGCAGACGTCGATCCCTGGTGTGGCTTGTTGTGAGACTTACCTTTGTTATCCCACTTGCCTGAGTGTTTACCCTGCCTTAGTTTGTGCTGAGTACCTCCCTGCTGTTGGGGAGCTCTGGGGTCCCGAAAGGACTGTTTAGCACTAGGAGCTTGAGGCTTATTACCGCCTTTAGGTTTAGAGTACGGTTTCTTAAAGGGCTCCTTCCTAGGCTGGGAGGAACTCTGCCTTAGAACATCTACCATATTGAATACTGCACTCCATGTATCCTGATTAAGTAGTGAGGCAGTTAATACTGGGGAAAGTGTTGCCCGGCGACCTACATCTTCCGGCAACTTCTTTACTAGGTATACTCTTAAGTCCTGGCGTGCTCTGACCGCCTCCATGATAGCTATCTTATATCACCTAAGGACTGAATGGAGTTTTGTAGCAGAAGCCTGCGTGATAGTTCCGTGGCCTTCCGTACATTTTGATCTGAGATGGCCGTAATGGTTCTCGTGAGTGACTGGGCAATCTGGCGACTTCCTAAATATTGGGAAAATAGTCTAAGTGCTTTACTGCGTAACTTGAAATCTCTGTCCAAGTGGGCCGGAGGAGGAGTACAAAAGGGGTCGTTCAATTCGTAAAGTACGAGTTTGGGGGCTGCCAAGAAGTCAAACAAAGCCGGCGCCACCCCTCCGGCCATATTAACTGATAGTGAGGCCCATAAGTGGTTCTCTTGGGGGATCTGATGGGAGGATTTCGAGGTAATGGTGGCTGCAAATTGTTGCGCCTCTATTTCCCAGTCAACCCATGGACCCGTACCTACCTGCCCCAACTGCAGGACTGGACTGTGGCCTAGATCGAACGCCGGAACTGTATCCAGTTCCGGTGTCAGTGCATTGAGGGACTTTATGTTGTTCATGCCGTCCAATCTTGCCCAGTCTGCGAAAAGTTGTGCAGCTGAGGCTGGAGGTAAAGCCGGTGATGCAGAGTATACGAACAAATCAGCGCTGTATACATTGGGTATTGCCTTAACACTAGATTAGCGGGCTAGCGGTTTATTTATATGTACCGCCCAGCGGGGTGTTTTTAGCCAAAATAGGGCTGTTTACGTGATCATTTTTATGCCTAAATAAGACCCAGAGCGTAAAACAAGTATCTATCCCTGAAAGGGCATAAACAGAGGTTTCCAATGACACCATAACGATCCTTTTATGACGGCTAGTTTTCTTGCAACAACCGCGCAACGCGAGTGCAAAAAGCATGTAATTCGGTACTTTCCCCATTAAATTCAGTATGTAGCGAGTGAGAGAGGGAGGGAGGAGGTGGGATTCGTGTCAGTAGGTTCGCTGCGGTGGTCTGGAGCAGTCATACGCTCGCTACTCTCCTGCCACCACTTGTCTCTCTCTCTCAGCAACATTACGTGCTGAAATTGCCACACGACCTATGTCGCGCGCCGCCAGATAGTCCAGATTTATTATACTCGACTTATGTTGCGCGCCGACACTTAGGGGTTAATAGTAACATCCAATAACTTTCCTTCTACATCTTTGGCTCTGAGTTTCTTACTCTTACTTACCTCGATGGTCCATTCACTAGGGACCGGGAGCTCCCCCGACACGGTCTGCTGTGCCATATGTGGTTTCTGTGCTATTGCCGGAATCCATGAGCAATCTGGCCCGTACAGGAGAGGCATAGGGCCTCTCCTCTGTGGGAGTTTATCCAGAGGGGGAGGAGTAACATTAGTGATTGCACGGACATTAGAGGTAGTCAAGGAGGCAGGCACTATCGTGCTACACGCTGTGGCTGATGCCGGATTTACGTTAAGAGGAGGAAAAGAAGCTTGGGGAGATTTAATGGTGGTAGGCTGTAAAGGTCTTACCGTGGAGTCAATCGGGGGAGCTATCGGGGTACTGGTGGAAGGACCTGGGGTAGTAGTAACATACTGTTGCATAATTTTATGTATAATCTCATTCAGTTCGTCTGTAGTCACACATTTACTGTGGGACCCCATACAGGATTGAGAGCTCCCTTCATATTTCTCCTCATTGTTCACTTGTTGAGCCGAGGACAGATCCATGTCCTCCTGCTCTCCGGGTAAGTCTATTACTTCCGGCGTTTGTTGCCGGTTTTCAGGTACAGTCAGAAACCGCAGTTTCTGAGACACCTGGATAGGGCCCGGACATTGGGAGCGTATTGTTTCTGGACGAGAGCCCACTTTAACTATTACAAGGCCGCACACGTACGAACACACGTTTCGAACCAATAGCTGTTTCACTCAGTCTGCCATGTAAAATGATTGTGCTGTGTTTATGCTACGATACGATTCATACTACATAATCTGATATAAATTACAAAAATGACTTAGATTGTTTTTCCTTCCTGTATATACATTAAACGCGGATAGCTATTAAGGAATTAAGAATGTAAAAAAAACTACCAAACCGCAGTGAATGGACAGGCTTTCGGTGTGTGTGTGTGTGTGATTCATCAGACGTCATCCATAGTAGTTACTACTAAACATATAATTCATCCACTTTATATCATGCTATTAACCTTGTTGCACTGTGTAAACATTGCAATATATCAGATACTATAATACTAACATCGAAAAGGTAGCCTATTGCTATAGTCATTGCTGAAGGTAATATCACGATGCGATGCTTATATTATAGCCTTTACCCTTTAGAGTATTGTATACATTTTTTACTAAATTAATACCGAATATATAAACCTATCAGCGTCCGAAGCTTAACTTTGTGTGGTATTACATAATACCCCCCATATATCACTACTGATAACTCATTGCCGTTTCACACATGAATTTCATTACCAGATGATAACATGTAATATTACATTGCATAGTTCGTTGTGTTGTATGTCATGTAGCAGACACTTCTGTTTTCAGTGTTTGTCACCTACTGTAGACCATTATGTCTATTACAACACACATCGGTTCACTTACACACACACACACACATACACTCGTAACTAGCAATTCACGTCATAATTGCTATCGTTACTTTACACAACAACTGTTCATTACACACCAATGCAAGGTAAACATTTACATTGTAATATTGAACATCCTCCTCTTTGATATGAATACAAGTATGCATAACGGGGTCACTGGGAACATGGCCGTGAAGACAGCTGTCTGGGTGGTGGGGGAATGAGAGAGCGAACCTAAACTACCAAATTTCGTAACAGCCAATGAAATGTTTAAAGTTGGAACCCAATCATTCTCGTGGCATAGCAATTTGGAAGTATTTTTTTTAATTTGGAATTTCTTAAAACCTATGCAAATATTCGTGTCCGTATTTACTGTAGATACGTAAGAGAATGTAATAAAGGTGTTTTTGTAGTTTTGAATATATATATACATATATGAATGCGGATCATAGCAGGAGCATTATAATTTTACATGGAAGGCTGAGTGAAATATCTATTGGTTCGAAACGTGTGTTCATAGGTATGCGGCCTTGTGATAGTTAAAGTGAGCTGTCGTCCAGAAATAATGCGCTCCAAATGTCCGGGCCCTATCAAAGTGTCTCAGAAATAGCGGTTTCTGACTGTACCTGGTTATCAGGTGGCCAAATGAGATCTGGGACAGACGAGGGGAGGGCGTCTAAGTTAGTATTCTCCCCCGTCATGATCTGATTATCACTAGAGGGATTTAGCTGTGAGGGCGATTGTCTCCAGACTCACCTGGCCTGTCCTGCAGGTGGTTGGCAGTCCGATATTACCTGAGAGTCATCATAACTTTGACGTGAGCATGCTTGTGAACCCCCATAGTTCTCGGCTAAAACCCTATTCGACACAATCGGAGGAGCTCTACGTGCTACATAATTTAGCTTAGGTATTGCAAAAGTAAAGTCATGTGATTCACTTAACCCTTGAAGAGCTGCGCCCGGCTATAGCCGGGCACCAATTTGCAACTAGTTAGGAGCATTATTATGGCTTTTAAAGGGTTAAAATTGATTGCAAATGGCCGGGAGTGCAGCGGGCCACACGTCCGACTCCCAGGGCCTACCGCCGCCCACTGACTCACCCTCCCTGTGTTCTCGAGAGGCCGGCAGTGTAGCCAGTAGTGAGCGTAGCTGGGAAAAATATACCGCTATACGCTAAACTCCCATGTTACTGGTACCACTGTATGAGAACCACGAGTGCTACGTAGCTCGTTCTGGTCTCATTTTGAAGCTTTTAGCGCCTAGTTTTTTGCTGAATACATTTCTTTTCATGCAGATACTTGATTTATCATTCAGGAGGGCCTGAATATGCTCAAAATAGCCCAAAACCCCCCGCTAGACGAGGGTTAAGGACTGACTATTCACCCCCCTAGGACTCGACTCAGTCCCCTCCGCTCCTACCTCCGATCTTTGTGACGTGGAGGTAGAGGCGGAGGGAAGTGGCCGCGACCCCGACGTAGGCTGGTGACGCGGCTTCGTGACATCCTTGCGGGCACTTTTATGTCCTGCACTACTTTGTCCTGAACTGGATTGTTTTGTCGAAGAATCTGAATCCTCCCTCCGCCGTTTCGTCGATCTAGAAGACTCAACTGAAGAATGGCGGGATTGTCTATGGGGGGACCGTGATCTCGACCGAGACTTAGTACTTGGGGAGGGGGACCGTCTTCTCTTTGACCGGTCAGGGTGGGTCTCCTCGGCACTCTCACTGTCGCTACTATCACTACTCACCAGTGCTTTAGATAAGACTTTAGTTTTCGATTTTAGTTTAGTTGACTTGGCCGGAGTTGATTTTACTAAAGGAGATTTTATCACTAGATGATCCCATAGGGCTTCATCGTAACAGTGTAATGCTCTATGGGCTACGTCCTTTGCGTACCCGTTAAATAAGTTTTTTATCTCTTTTTAAAGCCGCAAGGCATGAAAGGTCTCTCTTGTCGAATAGCGCCGATCTTAGTTCTGAGCACACGGCGCAGTGTTTCGACACCCATAATCCTCGTGAACGATCGAGGCACTTAACACATTTTATACATAATTTGTGTGCAAAAACTGGTAATAGAGAGCAGGTAGGAGTAGCGCATAAGTCAAATCGAGGCATGATGGAGTTAGGACCCCCCCTGTGCCGTAATCGCCTCACCCAACAGCTGGTACTGCTACTGAAGTGTTGCTGTCTGGAAATAGACATTTCCAGGAATCAATGCTCATAAGGATAACCTGAGAGGTGTTAACACATCCTACCTCAATTCCGCTGGAAAATTAGCTATAGCCACTGCTACTCTAACCTTCCGCTGGACTTGACTCAGAGAATCTATTAGGATTCTCTGTTTCTTTGAACTGCTTACCTGTGACAAAGGTGTCACTGGCCCTTGACGATCTCAAGCGTTCTACTATCAATGACTATTTGGACTAGAGAGATAGTAAAATTTCACGCATTCTTGTAAGTTGACTATTTAGTCAGTGTTACCTATGAACTGTGCGTCGGGTGAACTAAGTTGCCGCGTGAGGCTCTCGGTCAGGGCGAGTTCACTCGGCGGGCCGAGTTATTCCCTGAGAATTTCCGCCGGGAAGTTCATGGTTTAGCATACCACGCCGGGACATTTAGTAAGTTCCTTACTTGTCCGCAGGACGAGAAATGGGCAGCTGGCTTTGAAAGCCGCCGGAAAAACGAACCAAAATTTTCAGAGGTGTTGACTTATCTGTGAAAGTCAGACACCCCCAAAAAACCCACACCAACAGGACGTCTCCTGATTCCCTCTAAACATGTGAAATCTCACATGAAAACTCAGGGAAACACAATAGGCTATGACATACAGTACATGGAATAATATTATTTATCAAATAATAACCCCTAGCCTTACCCGGAGACCCCTACTGAGGCTGGCCACGAAGCTTGTAGAAACAGCAGCAAAACGGCAGCTCTCCAACCCCTGAAGACCCAGCAGCCACAGCACATGGTGAAGAGGCCCACGAGAGGGGCCCACGCGTAGATCCGTGCTCTGGAAGGTTCCACACCACGTGTGGCAACCCTTAAACCAGAGCGTCTGCTAAAAACAATAATGCAACTGCCTCATAGAGACGGCCTGAAGCATAATCCTGCGTTGAAGTAGCCTCCTAACTAATTAGTTAAGCAACAGCTAAGGCGCATATGACAATAACATAAAAATACATGGTGCGTAGATCCTTGGTGGACACGAAGCGCCTGTACAAAGTACCCTATTTTAACACTTCCTGCGGGCATACCAGTGGGGTAGCCTGTGCTAGCTAATCTAAAATCTTGTTCAATACAACTCAGATAATATATACAAATGAGTAAGGACTCACTAGAAGGGAACAAACGAAGAATGAAGCGGAGCACACTGGCACCCAACCAAACGGGACGACCGCGGGAAGAGAAAGAAGGAATGGCAGCTCAGGGAGCAGCGGCAAGGAACCCCACACAAGAAATCCACGAGATGGAAAGCTATAGTATAACAATTATTAAGTATATTTTTCTTTTTATATAATACAAAGGTTTTTTCGTAGAGAGTACCCAATCATAAGACGATTCTATAAGAGAATAAGCGTTACCCTTATGACGGATACTCCGTTCTTCCCCGCGGCGGTAGATTTGAACTGGCTACCGCGGGCGGTTAAATGGAGGCTATTATACTAATAGGCATATCGTCAATAATGGAGGGGCCACTAATAAATATATATATATATATATATATATATATATATATATATATATATATATATATATATATATATATATATATATATATATATATATATATAAATAGAGAGAGAGAGAGAGTCAGTGAAGTTCTATATGTAGACCGATTGTTTACAATTCTGTATCAGTGTAAGTTCAACTTGTACAGCATCAATCACCACAGAACACTGTAATCGTAACAACAGGAATCAGCAACGAAACACCTAAGCTCTAAAAATACATCTTAATAACCCACTGGGCACCAGCGCCGCAGCATATGTGTCGGCAATGTATGTAACGCTAGACCCCAGAGCCGCAGCACCTGCATTGGCACTGTCGACCTTATTTACTCATGTCTTATGGTAGCTAGAGGTGTCATATATATATGGGCATATATATACCTTATGATGTTGCCGAACTGTGGCAGTACTCGGCAACCCCCAAGTCCACCCACGCTTGTGGGGACGGGCGGGTTATAATAATAATAATAATATTTATTCAGCTAGCATTTTACAATGTTGGTACCACATAATATGTTATAAATATGACATTTACCAGCTTTGCATAATTCCAACTAAGGATAGCCCAATAAGGCCATTAGGCGTATTTCAATTGGGGTCCTTGTGGGATTAAGTTAGCTGGGAAAAAAGGGGGAGCATAACAAATGTAAATGAGTATGATTAGTACATACTTTAGAGAAAGTATTTCTCGGGGGTTATATTAAGATAACTTACATTCTATAGTTGGACTGGTCAAAATTTCAGTTATCATGTCTATCTCTTATGTCGTATTTAGTAGTAGACATAAGCTTGGTACTCCCTTCTCGCAGCTGTTCGGTTCAGGTGCTCCTTCAAGCTACGTCTGAAGGAGTACAATGTTCTCATTTCACGGACTGACTGGGGTAGGTTGTTCAAGTCTTTGATGGCAGTGAAGAAGAATGTTAGTTTACCCTGTCCTTGGATTCTCGGAACTGTAAAATTATACATCCTATTCCGTGTATTGTGTCTATTCCTTTCATTTGCTTTAACAAAATTAATCTTTAAATACTCAGGAGCCCTATCATAAAATATCTTGAAGGCATTAATGAGTCTGATTTGTTTTGCCCTGTCAGAGACATTGAGCGTACCAAGTGACTGAAGTTGAACCTGGCCAACATGCGATCTGGGTCCTAGGTTCAGCATGAACCTAACCATTTTATTTTGAGTGACCTGAAGTTTGTGCTTTGCTGATTTAGATGATGCAGTGTACCAGGATGACACAGAATAGTCAAAATGACATTGAACAAGCGCTTGGCATAGGGTCTTTTTGGTCGCCGCTGGCAAGCATCCCACCTGTCTACAGTATATACCGTAGGTATTTTATATGTGCTCTACATTTACTCAGGATCGATTGCAAGATTGTTTCACCTGACAGAGTCGAGTCCAGTTTTAGTCCGAGATATTTCACTTTTGACACTGTTGTTATAGGAATATCATTACAGTTGACCGAGAAGCCCTCAATGTCTTTTAATTTGCGTTTTGTTCCACATAAGATGGCTTCTGTCTTGCCAAAGTGAAGAGATAGTCTATTATCCACTAGCCAATCACTACACGATTCTAGTTCTTTGGAAAGTGAGGCGGCAATACTTATTGGGTCTTTTCCTGAAACCAGAAGCACACTGTCGTCAGCATACAGTAGTAATTTACACGAGACGCTCAGTTCCATGTCGTTCACATAACAGAGAAAGAGTAAGGGACCAAGGATGCTTCCCTGTGGGACCCCACAGTTTATTGGCACAGGACCTGATAGATTATCATCAATATTGACTCTTTGTGTTCTACCACTAAGATAAGAAACCAGTTCACCGACCCAATGCCCATTGCTTGTAGTTTATTACATAGGATATCATGGTCTACTGTATCAAACGCTTTTTGTAGATCAAGAAGAACCATGCCGGTGTAGTTACCTTTAGAAATTTCTTTACGAATGTGATCTGTTAAGTGGATGAGACAGGAGTCTGTCGAGTACATGCCTATGAAACCTGATTGAACTCGTCGCCTCGCGATGTTGGAACAAAGGGAGGAGAGTGGATATTGCTCCCCCACTGCTCCCCATGACATAGTTGACTCCCCACCAAGTGGGGAAGAAGAGGAGGAGGATGACCCAGACCCCATGGCATTCTTCAAAATTCCGCCAGACCATCGTAGGGGTCAGAAGAGATCGATGAGCTGAGGATGAGAGGTGTCGAGTTGCTACACAACAATTGCGGCGTACGTGGTCCTCCCCCATGCCATGCCTACCTTCACCACCACCTCCCTTGTCTCCCCACTAAAAATACAATGTAAAAACCCATATTTCTAAGTCAAAGGTGCCTAAAACAATGTGTAAAACTCATATTTTAACTTTAAAACATACAATAAAGTATAAAATCATTAAACAGAATGCGTGAGAGAGGCACAGAATGAAAGTGAAAGTGAAGGGGAGTGGGGTGTTAGTCAGTTGGCCATGTGTACGTGCGTATGTTCGTGTTGTCTTGGGCCAAGATAGCCGCCCGTCGCCATGGTAACCAAGATGCATGCAGGCCTTGCCACTCGTTGGCATTTATAAAACTTGAATCTATTCACTTGTCACACTGTAACTTCACTTACAATGACATTATGTGATACATGTTGCTAAAATATGAACTATGAAGGCACACATGATGCTCGGGTGGTGTAAATAACCGTCACACAAAAACTGGAGGCATCGTACATCAGCCATGCTACCTCGCTCAGCTGTGGTGTGCCGGCGCGGGAGGTTTGAAGAGGGGCCCGGCACCAGCAGATGGCTGTATATATCCACCGATATTTTGCAGTCCCATTTCAATCTAAATCCACTTCGTATATAAAGAGGCTTTAAAATTATTTATTATTTAATATTCTTTATCCTTGAATTTACAGCCCCAAGGAATCCATCAACACACTATTTGCATGTCACTGTAAGTGGTAGTACTGTGCTTAGTGGTACTGTGTGTTATTACTATGTGCAGATATGGCATGACATTAATATAGGAATGGTGAAACAGTTAAATTATGGTTCACTTAATACCCGCTTCAGGAAACAATCATATACAGTATACTGTATCTTCATTTATCCCTGAACAAAATATTAACTTTGAATGTAAATACTTAGGTGTGATTAATATTTCACGATTCTATTAACAAACATATAATGAACTCCTAGCATATTCAAAATGGCAGCTTTTATGATTACCCAAACACTTATTAAAAGGGCCATTAAGGGGAGATGGGCCGGTGTTCTGGACCACTTTCTCCCTCGTGTTTAGCCCCATTAGTTTTGAGATTTTAAGATGGTTCGGCCCATTAGTTTGACGATTTTAACACCTTTCGCCCAACTTCGTTGTAAATTTTAAGACCTTGCGTGCCATTTAGGTGTCTATTGTTTTCCTGGCCAGCGAAAGCGAGCCTATAATTTTAAGAGGAACCAGCCTTCGGCCGGGAAATTTTTCTACCGAAAAATGTACAAATATATCTTGAAGAGGGGGTCTAGGAGGTGTTTTTTTAAGCTTGAAGGAGGTCTAGTGAGGAAACATAAACAATTATATGAAGAACTGAATAATAGACCAAAAATACAGCCACTATCCCCTTAAAGTGATTTGTTTGCTATGGATGCTAAGAAGATTTACCTTGACTTGCTACTTCCATACCGGATGAACCAAGGGACTACGGTCGACCCTCTAGTATCATAATAATGGAAGCTTGTAATTTAAACCAGAAATCAAAATATATTTGCTTTGTCCATCGTTTGACGATGTACAAAGGAGTACAAAGGAAATCAAGCAACAACAGGTCTAGTGACCCCTCTAGGCTGCTTGTCCTCCAAAACACTGAGGATCAAGTGTCCAAACAGTGGTTTAGAGTGGGTAAGGGAACATTGGAAAGGGAACTACTGCCCTGGAACTAATATCCGTGGCAGGATTAGGAAGTAAGTATGGGACAGATGGGTTAGTAACATAACACAGTTACAAGACTGTGATCTTTCGTATATCTGGGAAAAAGAGAGTAACGTCTTAGTAATATACTGTATATACGCAATAATCCTTGATGTATCTGAGGGGGGAATAAAATAAAATAATTCATTTACAAACGCAGTCAGTCACAGGTTTGATGCAAGATATTTGTTGAGGCGAAGTTTAAAAGTATCAACGGTGCTGCAGTCTATAACGTCTCGGGGAAGCCCATTCCACAAGTTGACAACTCGATTGAAGAAGAAATTCTTAGATTCATGGGATTTAAAAGATTTACCAATATTTTTGCAACCGCTTCCCCTCGTGTAATTAGATTGGTCGATAGTGAAGTACTTACTACAGTTCATATTGTTGATGCCTTTGATGATTTTGAACACTTTAATGAAGTCGCCACTTAATCTGCGGTGGGTTAAAGGAAATAGATTTAATTCTTTAAGACGCTCCTCGTATGGTTTGTTCTTTAGGCTAGGTATCAATTTGGTAACTCTACGCTGAACTCGTTCTAGCTTGTCTATATCTTTTTGGTAGTAAGGGCACCAGGATTGAACGCAGTATTCCAGAAGAGGGCGAACTAAAGAATTGTGAAGAGTTAGTATAACTTCTTTGGATTTATGCTCTAATGACCTGCCTATAAGCCAACTATTTTGTTTGTCTTCTTAACAACTTCTGAACATTGTTGACTCGGTTTTAGGTTACTCGATATTGTTACTCCCAGATCGGTTTCTCTGTCTACACTCTTAAGCTGAGTGTCATTCATCGAATAGTTTGCTTTCTCATTTCGGTATCCAATATGTAGTACTTTACCTAAATTTATCCACTTTGAAACTCATTTGCCAAATTTGGGCCCAACGTGACAACTTATCTAGATTGTGTTGCATATCGTCAACTTGTTCTTTTGAGAGTACGCTATTTGCAATTTTTGTATCGTCAGCAAACTTTGAGATTGTACAGGTGAGACCCTCATCTATGGTGTTGATGTAAATTAGAAAGAGAATTGGTCAGAGTACCGATCGCTGGGGTACCCCGCTACTTACATTGGTCCATATAGATGCCTTACCTTTTATGACTACTCTTTGCTTTCTGTCGCTATGTTCTATCCATTTCAACACAACGTCTTGTATTCCAGTTTTAGCAGTAAACGTTTGAGAGGAATTTTGTCAAAGGCCTTTTGAAAATAAAGGTATAAAACATCTACAGCTTTACTCTCATCATAGAGGTTGAGGATACCATGAAAGAAGTCTAAGAGGCTTGTTAAGCAGGAACGTTTGTTATGAGTATCTTTAAGTATGTTATTTTCCTCTAAGTGATTTACGAGTCTGTCTCATATGAGTGTTTCTAGCATTTTACATACAACTGAGGTTAAGCTAATTGGATGATAGTTACTGGGTAGGGATTTGCTGCCTTTTTTTAGTATCGGTCTTACGTTGGCTAGCTTCCAATGATCAGGCATAGTTCCAGACTGCAATAATTAATTGAATAGCAATGTCAGTGGTTTGGAGAGCTCATCCTAAGCTTTCTTTAGAACTCTAGGTGAGATTGTATCAGGTACGTCCGATTTATTTACCTTGAGTTTATCTAAACATTTCAATACTTCGCTCTCTGTAATGGTGATAGTAGCTTACTTAGAACATCAGAATTATCAATCTGAATTGGCGATGTCCAAACTCTGATATGGACAGTCTTACTTTAAGTATTACATTAAGTATTTAGTATTAAGTTTGTGGGATCAATGGTTATATAGAATAATTAAGAAGTTAATAATTATGTTCTATATTGGATATTGGGTAGTCTATCATTCCTATGAACTTAGGTAATTATAGTTGGGTGGGAAAATATATACCTACCCATTTGCGCATGCGTGATATTGGGAGACCTCTCGCGAATATTGTGAGGGTCCCGCACTCTCTCCCTAGCCGCCACAACTACCAGACCGTCTGCCTACGCTCTCGTGTTTTCACCTCACCTTTCGCCCCATTAGTGATAGTACGTAGCTCATCAATTCTCCATCTATCCATACTAATCCATAGATCATTAATCATCATTCCCATCAATCATTAAGTATAGTGGCCCCCTTCTTTATTCATCAACTCTATCCTATTACCTAACACACCCGTTTCACACACCATCTTGTAACATCATCACGGCTCAACAGGTCAACTAAGTTCTACAGCACTAGTTCCAGTCTTCAGGTGATATAACTATTATATGATATTATTATACAGTCCACTGAACCATCTAACTAACGAATATCCATATAATATATGGTCCTTCGAACCGGATACAATAACTGGCAGTGTCGCTTACGGGACTGCTATATATCTAGTCAGTCCAGAGGGTAGCCACTTGGTCATGGCAAAGGCTAAGGTGGCCCCCATCAAGTCCCTTTCCATCCCTAAAATGGAATTGACTGCAGTTCTGCTAGCCGCCACAATGATTAACTTCGTTGAGAATGCCTATAAAGATAAACTTCATATCTCTGAAACCTATGTGTGGAGTGACAGTCAAATTACGCTACACTGGATTTACAGTCAAAAGAAACTGCCAGTGTATGTCACTAACCGCATCGACAAGATACATGCCCTAGTCCCGACTGCTTATATCCGTTATGTGTCGACTAAAGAGAACCCAAGTGATATGGTATCTCGAGGCGTGTCTGCTAAATGTTTGAGTTCTTCTGCGTTGTGGTGGAATGGGCCTTCTTGGCTCCCGAAACCCGATGGATGGCCAGAGAATATAGATCTCCAACAGCAGCCCGCTGGTATCGTGACCCAAATTGTAGGCACGGTGCCCCAAGATGACACACAGTTATGGGACTGGCACAAACATAGCAGCTATGAAAGATTGCAGCGTGTCACAGCATGGGTGATACGTTTCGTAAATAATTTGAAGGCAAAAAGAAATAGCCTGCCCCCCACAGGTAGTGCTCATTTCAACGTACATGAAATTAGAGCTGCAGATAATGTTTTACTCAAATTATGCCAAAAAGAGACCTATTTGCAGGAACTTAAAATAAGGGTGAAGGGTAAACAGTCCAGAAATAACTTAATCAACCAGTTAGGACTACACCTGAAGGGAGGTATAATTCATTGTGGAGGCAGATTGAGGTTAGCGGCTATCTCAGAATAATGCAAGTATCCTAAACCTCTGCCCTCCAAACATCCCTTGACCCACCTGATAATTGATCGGTGCCATCGGCTCTGTTGCCATTACGGGGTCGGTCACGTGGTTACCTACGTTCGTCAAAAATGGTGGGTGCCTAAACTCAGGCAGGTGGTGAAAAGCGTACTGGGTAAATGTCTGAAATGTCGTCGGGTAAAAGGCAAGCCCTACGACTATGCAGGACTGCCACCTTTACCAGCCCTGCGAACCACCCCTGGAGACCCGTATAAGGTCACTGGGGTGGACTATAGTGGAGCAATCCCAATCAAGGACTCGCTGACCATAAAGGCTTACATGCTTTTATTTACTTGCGCGGTCACCAGAGCGATTCACATCGAAATAGTCACCAACCTCACTTGTGACAGTTTCCTCCACGCATTCAGGAGGTTCGGTAGTCGACAGGGATTTCCCCGGATCATTTTAAGTGACAATGCCAGCACTTTTGTTGGGGCCTCTGGGTACTTATCGGACATTTGTAATCACCCTAAAGTTCAGTCCCACCTTGGCAGTGTTCAATGTGAGTGGCGGTTTATCCCGGCTAGGGTGCCGTGGTTCGGCGCTATATGGGAAAGGGTCATCGGCATTGTCAAGGCGGGGTTGAAGAAGGTGTTGGGACGTGCCTTAATTTCCTTGGAGGAATTGACTACTCTACTGTTGGAAATTGAGGCCACTGTCAATGATCGTTCCTTATATTATGCTTCCGGAGACCTAGGGGATCTTACCCCAATAACACCCTCTGTGTTGGTGCCGGGTCATCGGTTGCGGGATCTTCCTGATGATAATGAAGTAGAGGATGGGTTGGAAGATCCAGACTATATAAATAAAGATGTCATTTCAGCCAGATATCAATATATTCGCAAACTGTCGAAAGATATCTGGCGACGCTGGTCTAACGAGTATCTGGTGACCCTCAGAGAGGCGCATAAGTGTAAGCTGAGACCAAACAATGGTCGGTGGCCGGGAATCGGTGATGTCGTCATCATCCATGATGAGGGTCCGCGCGCTTTTTGGAAGTTGGGCCGTATTGTCGAGTTATTACCCGGTCAGGACGGAGAAGTCAGAGTGGCTAGAGTCCGGACGAAGACGGGAACATATACGCGGCCGACTGTCCGACTGTACCCTCTTGAGGGGGACATTGAGTGCAAAGAGGACTCCTCGGAGACGCCTGGAGACATTCCCACAGGGGCTACCTCAACCGATCAACCGGTCAACGTACCCAGTGGACGTCCTATTCGACAGGCGGCTCAAGCCTCCTCCCAATCATGGCGGAATAAAATAGCCTCCGGGCTTTTGTAGATACTGTAATATATAAACCTGGTGGCGGGAATGTGTCCAAACTCTGATATGGACAGTCTTACTTTAAGTATTACATTAAGTATTTAGTATTAAGTTTGTGGGATCAATGGTTATATAGAATAATTAAGAAGTTAATAATTATGTTCTATATTGGATATTGGGTAGTCTATCATTCCTATGAACTTAGGTAATTATAGTTGGGTGGGAAATATATATACCTACCCATTTGCGCATGCGTGATATTGGCGGACCTCTCGCGAATATTGTGAGAGGGTCCCGCACTCTCTCCCTAGCCGCCACAACTACCAGACCATCTGCCTACGCTCTCGTGTTTTCACCTCACCTTTCGCTCCATTAGTGATAGTACTTAGCTCATCAATTCTCCATCTATCAATACTAATCCATAGATCATTAATCATCATTCCCATCAATCATTAAGTATAGTGGCCCCCTTCTTTAGTCATCAACTCTATCCTATAAGCTAACACACCCGTTTCACACACCATCTTGTAACATCATCACGGCTCAACAAGTCAACTAAGTTCTACAGCACTAGTTCCAGTCTTCAGGTGATATAACTATTATATGATATTATTATACAGTCCACTGAACCATCTAACTAACGAATATCCATAGGCGATGCTGTAGGGATATCAATGAGGTCTTCTGTTGTAAAAACTGATGCAAATAAGGGATTGAGGGCTTTACTCATTTGTACTTCGTCTTTGGTGTATTCACCATTTTCATCGACTATTGGTCCAACAGTTGATGTAAGTACTTTCTTCTTTCTGATATAACTATAGAATTCTTTTGGGTTTGTTTTACTTTGATTCGCAACATGTAACTCTAGGGTCTTTTTACTTTGCTTAATTAACTTTTTGGCTTTGCGTCGTAGTTCTAAAAATTGCACCCATTCTTCGTCATTTTGTGAGGATTTTAATCTATCATTAGCAAACTTTTTTAGCAAGCAGACAGTCTGTAGTCTCTTTATTTCACCATTTGGGCTTATCATTATGGCCTGTATGCCGTATTTTCGATGGTATGCAGTCTTGCACTGCTTTTAGGTAAGTGTTTGCGAATAATTTTCAAGATGTATTTATGTCGTTATTGTTAATTAGAAAGCTCCAGTCAGTTTCTTTAAACATTGCTCTAAGTTTACGAAAGTTTGCTTTCTTGAAATTAGGGACTTTCTCGATGCTGCTATTTGGCTCGTTACTAGTAAACTGTAAACTGAAAGTTATCATACAATGGTTACTGTTACTGAATTCATCACCAACATTCAAATTCTCTATCAATTCTTCTTTTGTTGAAAGTGCAAGGTCAATGACGTTATTTCCACTGGTTGGAGATCTAACAAATTGATATAGCGAACTCTCTTGCAAGGTTGCATACAGGTCTTGTCCAGAGGTTGAAGTAATAATCTCCAATTGGTCACAGGTAAATTGAAGTCGACAAAAATTACGGTATCTTGCGAGTTACTTACGTATGCAATTTGCTCATAAATGTCTCGGTCAGTTTGCACCGATTGAGCTGGAGGTCTGTATATTAATGCAAGTATTATTTTTGTACCTTTATTATTATTTATTAGCACAAAAGATGTATCAACGTTCACAATTTGAGGTTTTTACAAGAGGGTCGGGTTAAGACTTTCTTTGATAAAAAGTAAAACGCCACCTCCATTTTTATTTATTCGCCTTTTCTCAAACATTACATAACCGGGAAGTGAATACTCTGCTAAAGAGTCTCTGTCTTCTGTATTGAGCCAAGATTCTGTTATGCCAATAACATCGTAATTTTCTGTAAACACTAGTTCCTCTAAATCTGAAAATTTATTGCGTATGCTACGAGCGTTTGCATAGAAAACCTTAAAAGTTTTGGATTTAGAATTCATGTGAAGATCTTAAGGGGGAAATAGTTGCTTTTCTGGACTCCTTTTCCCTCATGTTTAGAATATTGGTCTTGAGGTTTTAAGACGTTTTTTTCTGATAGTTTGGCAGTTATGAGGCCTTTCGCCCCATTTCATTGTCAATATTATGACCTTTCATACCATTTAGATGTTGTTTGTTTCTGGCGAGCGATAGCGAGCCTGTTATTTTAGAAGGACATTTTTCTACCAAAAACATTTACAGATTTGTCTTGAAAGTGGGGCTAGGGTGTGTTTTTTTAAGCTTAATGGAGGTCTAGCGAGAAAATTCAAAAATAAATAAATAGCTGCATACCGGTATATAGACCAAAAAACAAGAACTAACACCCCCCCCCCCCCCCTAAGGCAAGGAAAAACAAGCGAACAGCCTCGGATGCGGACGGACCCTATGTTGACGAACCACGACCGACTAAGGACATTCCTTCGGACATTCTGAGAATGGCTACATGGAATGTTAGTGGCATGAATGATGGCACAAAAGAGAGAGAGGTTCTGGAAGTGCTAGTGCATGCCAGGCTGGATGTATGTGGAATGACAGAGACAAAATGGAAAGGTTCAGATGTGAGAGAGTGGGAGTGTGGAATGGGTGTGTGTGCTGGAGTGAGTGAAGGAACAGCGAGAGAAGGTGCGTGTTTGTTTGTAAGTAACAAATTGAAGGAATGTGTAAGAGAGTATGGGTCTGTGGGTTCAAGGATTGTGTGGGTGAGAATGTAAGTAGGAATACAAACGTGAGTGATTGTCTGTGTGTATGCCCCGACAGAGGATACACTTGAAATATAGAAAGAGGAGTTCTGGATGAAAGTGGAGGTGTGCCTGGAGAAGTTTGACAAAAAACGAAAGAATATTTCTGATTGGGGATATGAATGGTAAGGTGGGTGATAGGAAAGTTGAGGGAGTGGTGGGAGGGTGGGGGGTACCATCAGAGGTGAATGGTAGTGCACTTGTGGACGTATGTGTGGGGAGGAGGCTGTGGATAGCCAACACCTTCTTCCAACACAGAATGATCCACAGGTACACGTGGAAACGGATGTTGACGATGAAGGATAAGACAGTGGTGGAACGAAAGTCATTGATTGATTATGTATGTGTGGATGAACGAATGAAGAAATCTGTGATGAATGCTAGGGTGTATAGGGGTATTGAAGGGGGTCTGTCTGATCATTATGTAGTAGTAGCTAAGGTTATGATACAAAAGAAGTGGGTGAGGAGAGCTGGAGGGAGGTGAGAGGAAGGTGGAATGGTGAGGAAGATGGAGAGGTTACAGGAGGAGGAAATCAGGGAAGAGTACAGGAGAGCAGTAGAAAGACGACTAGGTAGGCTCGACCTGGAAGTTATGGAGGAAGTGGAGGAGATGAGCAAGGTGTTTAAGGAAGAGATCTGTGCAGCATGTGAGGAGGTGTGTGGAGTGAGGGGAGTGAAAGGTACAGCATAGGGGACAGAAGAGGTAAAAATAGCTGTGGAAGAAAAGAAGAAAGCATATAGAGAGTGGTTGGGTAATAGAGGGAATGAAGATTTGAGAGGCAGAAACGAGCGAGGTACGTAGAGAGTAAGAGGGTGGTGAAGAGAGTAGTGAAGGAAAGTAAGAGAAGAGTAGATGAGGAATTTGGAAGGAATCTGAGTGTAAAATGGAGGGAGAGTATGAAGCTGTTCTGGAAAGAAGTCAAGAAAGTTAGGGAAGGTAGCAAGGGAAACAGTAAGGGTGTGAAAGATAAGAATGGGAGAATGCTAGCCGAGAAGCAAGAGAGAGTCGAAAGATGGAGGGAGTACTTCAATGAGTTACTAAATGTAAAGAATGAAGAACCAGCAAACATAGTTGGATATGGTATGGGAGGGAGAAGAAGAGAAGTAGTGGAGGAGGAGGTGGGGATCAGGAGGTCAGAAGTGTGGGAAGCCATGAAAAGAGTGAAGTTGGGGAAAGCACCAGGAACAGATGGAGTGTGTGGGGAAATGTTAAGGTATGGTGGTGAGATAGTGATCGAATGGGTATGGAAAATGTGCAAACTAGCATGGGAGAAGGGGAGTGCACCCAATGACTGGAAGACTGGCATAATAGTCCCCTATATAAGGGGAAAGAGGAGTGTGTGGTAACCACCGAGGAATATGTCTTCTAAGCGTAGTAGGGAAGGTATACAGTAGGGTAGTGATTGAGAGAGTGAGAGTGAGAACGGAGAAATGGATAGACGATGAGCAGGGAGGTTTTAGGAAGGGAAGAGGATGTGTAGATCAGATTTTTACCCTGAATTGTGTTGTGGAGAAATATCTGGAGAAGAAACAAAAGGTGTATGTTGCCTTTATGGACTTGGAGAAGGCCTATGACAGAGGGATAGAGAAGGTTTGTGGAAAGTACTTAGAATATACGGAGTAGATGGCAAGTTGCTGAAAGCAGTGAAGAGCATGTATGAGGGTGCAAAGGCAGCAGTATGTGTGGAGAGTGAGCAGAGCGAGTTCTTTGACCTGAATGTTGGTTTGAAACAGGGGTGTGTGATGTCCCTGTGGTTGTTTACTGTATATATGGATGGAGTCATGAAAGAAATACTATCAAGAGCAGTGGATGTTGGTGTATCGCTGAAAAGGGAGGGAAATGAGTGGAAGCTACCTATACTGCTGTTTGTGGATGATACAGTTCTGATGAGTGATAATGAATGGGAGTTGCAGTGTCTGGTAAATGAGTTTGGAACAGTGTGCGAAAAACGGAATTTGAAGGTAAATGCTGGGAAGAGCAAGGTTATGGTCTTCGAAAGGGGTGAAGTCACAGAGTGTGAGGTGAATCTGAACGGTCAGGCTATGGAGATCGTCAGCTCTTTTAAGTATCTGCCATCTGGACAGTGTGTTGAGTAAAGATGGGACTATTGTGACGCCTCCCGGCGTTAACAGAATGGTTGCGTGGGGCATTGCAGCTCGCTAGCGCTCACCAGGATGGGGGGATAGGCTACAGTTGTCCTAGAATGATCTGCTTTATTTCATTAGGGTCGTGTTGCCACAGACAGTCTAGAAATGGTCTTTGTTTTGGTCTGTGACCGCGCCTTATATTTTATATTCGCTATAATATAAATGTTGCTTGTGTGGGAGGCGAGCGAGAGAGGGTGAGGGAGTACACCTGGCAGCGGGGTGAGCTATGACGCGGCTCGCTTGGGCGCTGACGGCGTTGGCGGCCGGGTGGTCAACTAGTCCCTTCCCGTCGCGGCCTCATGTTTTTTACCAGCTCAGAGCTTGCCTGACACGCGTATCGCCTACATCCTTTGCAATTCTGTCCCCCATACTCGCCACTTTGCCTACTATTTCTCTCTCTCGACTTCTCCTTTCTCATTCTCTAATCTTTATTAAACTCAACATCCCTTCTGGTTTCAGCATAGACGTTCACCATCGACCAGTCGTATTGTACGCGAAGCTCTCAGAGATTTCCATGTATTAGGCTTTATTGAGGTTTTTGAGAGACGGACTTTTCCGTATGTGTCCTCTCTCGGGAAGGTTGTAGACCGGTATATGTCTCCCTGGCAAGGTGTTGAGTGATTCTGCTTGGTTATCTAAAGCTAGACTAGGGGTAAGGTTACTGTGTCGTTGTCTCCGATGTGTGCAGTGTTAGCTAAGCCCTGCACGACATCGACAGGTACTGTGGGAGCCTAAGTTGTCTTCGGGTGGGTTTACTTTGCGAGCACAGCGCTGTGGTGTGAGAGGGCCATAGCCTATCCCTCACAACATAGTGCTGCCTCTTTGTGTTGACTTCTGAGGGATCGCCAGGATAGAACTAGGTACTAGAGACCTAGATTTATCAAGAGAGCATCCCCGTCATATAACGTAATCGTCATTATACCACCTTCGGACAACGTTAGGCTACGAGCCGCATGCTCGCCCATTGTTGCCCTGCCTTGATACCCCAGCTAGACTTTATTAACTGAGCAGACACTGGTTAGAGATAAGCCCCCATTATTATATGTATGCAACATTATTATTTTACTGCACTTTTGAGCCGAGGTTGTTGTTGAGTTGCACAACCCTAGTAGGCTGTTGCGTTGTGTCACGAAGCATTTCTTTAGTTGTCGAGCATTACTACCTTTGCGCAGCCTTTATTATTCGCCTGCCTATTATTACTATATGTCCTAGTATTTATTGTGACCCGTATTCTGCATTATAATTGTTCAAGATTCTTTACGAACATCTTCCCAGCATCAGACTGATTTCAGAAGTTTCCAGTTGATGTTGCAGGACTAGCATTGCACTTTCTTTAATACAGGAGTGCCAGTTATTTGAGTATCTACCGTAACGTTAATTAATCACGTTAACTATCTTTTCTTTGTGTAACCTAATCGAGTAATCTTTTACTGTTTGAGAATAGGCTGTTTCATCGAGTGTCAGCCTAGTGTGTGTGCACCAGTTACCGAGTCATAGGATACCTCGTTGTCCAGGCACGACTCAGGGCGGTAATGGTGTTTTGTTTTCCAGTGTTTAAGGCAGGGGTTGGATCTAGTGTTACCGTTGTTGCATTTTGCCATTATCTAGTCCAATGTTGAAGAGCCCTGTGTCTTTGAGAACCTGGATCGTAACAAATGGCGACCTAGCTCAGGATCTTGTGAACTAAGAGATAATTGCAGGATTGTTGTGGTCATTTGTTTTATTGAGGAATATAGTGGGCACGTTAATTTTGTTTTGGCAAAGTAGTATAGCACTTGAGAGTCTTCAGACATTTTTGCAAGTGAATAGTGCTTCATAAGAGTTTGGGGTACTTCTTTTCTGAATATTGTGGTGAGAAATTTTTGAGAGCATCATGTCTTATACCGGATCAGAGGAGAATGGAGACACAGTACGTAATGTCGAAACTGAGGAACAGCAGCATGATGAAAGGGTTAATCGGGTGAACTGTGAGGAGGATGCTAGGATATTTTTGCAATGGCCTGTTACTGCCGAGCGGTTGGAGGGTATGGATCGGTACGGTCTTCAATGCCTGGCCACAGCTATCGGTCATGCGGTTACTAGCAGCATGACCAGGGATAACTTGATAACGTGTGTACTGGGCAGGGTGACTGGTGAGCGAGATGGGTTGAGTGCTCAGAGCCCTTCGGCCATGCTTCCCCTACACTCGACTCCCAGCCATCCCAGTAGTTTGCCGACCCCAGGTACGCTTCCGCAGTTGGGTGGTGACTGGCAGGGTGGGTTGCCCCTGGGGAGACCACCGGTAATTTCAAACATTGTAGCACCTTCACGTCCTCAAGGGTTAACTCCAGAATTATTGCTTCAGCTCGAATTAGCTAAGCTTCAGCAGCAACAAAGGGCATGTGAGCTCCAGCAGCAATTAGAATTAGCCAGGATAGAAGAGAGAAAAACTATCAGTCAAGCAAAAATCCAAGCTGAGTCGACTAGGTACTGTGCCGACATGGACGTAGAGAAGTCGCGAGTAGAGACAACGGGACAGCGACTTGGGGCTGGTAACCGTGTTCATGAGCAGTCTCTCTCGCACTTATTGAAACTGGTTCCGGTGTTTGATGAGAGTGGTGTAACAGAATTTTTCACACGCTTTGAGAAGAAGTGCCAGGAACACCAGTGGCCAGAGAATAAATGGGCAGCACTTGTATCCCCTAGATTAATAGGCAAGGGTCTTAAAGCCTACGATGCGTTGCCTATAGAGTCTTGTATTATCTATGAGGAACTCAAGGAGGCTGTCCTGAGAGCATACGAACTACAACCAGAGACATACAGGTTGAAGTTCCGGGGTGTTACCAAGGGTCGGGAGAGCACCTTTTTGGAGCATGCCCGGGAGCTGTCCGATGCTTTTGGGAATTGGCTGAGGTCGGAGAAAGCTACTACGTTTGACGACATTAAACAGTTGGTGCTTTTAGAGCAGTTTTTCAAATGCACGGGCGGCGACCTGACGTTAAACCTTAAAGAAAAGCAACCAAAAACTCTACAGGAGGCAGCTGAGATGGCTGACCTCCGGCTATCACTAATTCGTGGGTGCATGTCTGCCCAGCGTAGTGAGGCAGGTAACAAGGGGCGTGACGCCCCACCCCCCCGAGTTAGTGATATACCTTATGCAAACAAGTACAAGAGCCATGAAACCAAGACTGACCACAAGACTAGCACCGTCCCATTTAAGAAGGGGCCGGGCCCTTCCCAGTACCAAGGGAAGTCCAAAGGGGAGTTGGAGTGTTATCATTGTCATAAAAAGGGGCACTTTGCAAGAGTCTGTCCTAGCAAACCACCTACAGCAGCTGTGTCTTTGGCCTGCAACATTGGTGTGTCTCCGAAGTCATCTGAGTTTGCCCGGGGCAGTTCGTCAGAGGCTGAGGCACAGCCAATGCAGAAGCACCTGGGAGGCTCGAACCCTGCTCAGGATGTTTTTTGCGACCATAGAGGGCGGGGTTGCGTGATGTGGGCGGGGCGCAAGCATGGAGTAGAGGTCTTGCGCGATACAGGTGCTTCCCAGACTCTAATGAAAAACTTGACTGGCTACCCTATAAACGCGGCTCGGGTGGTGGTGGTGCAGGGTATTAATGCAACTCGGTCATGCCCATTGGTGCAGTTGGAGTTGGAGGTGGATGGTGTGGCACGTGAGGTGGATGTCGGGATTGTGGAGAAGCTGCCAGTGGAGGGCGTCGACCTTCTTCTCGGCAACGACTTTGCGATGCCCGCTTCTGAGGTTCTACCCTTAGTCGTTGCCGAGAGGCCGGCCGACGTGAGTAGGGAGGAGCAAGAGTGGGTCGAGCGGTGCCAGACACAACCCATGGCGTGTGTTGTCACCCGAGCTCGGGCAGCTAAAGTGTCACAGCCTAGTCCTCCGTCTTCAGACCAGCGGAGGAGCGATCAACGGGAGGAGGCTAAAGCTGGAGTTGGTTTTGAGAGTTTTGACTCGGCGGCTCTCCTGGGTGATTCAGTATTAGCACCATTACTTAATTCTGGAGTAGCCCCTGGGCCTGTCATCGAGAGTGACGAGGCTGGGCATGACGAGTCTCCACGACAGCAACGTTATGTACATCGAGAGAGACAGAGGGAGCAGCCCAGTATCGGGGAAGGTCATGCATTGCTCCGGGAGCAGTTTGATCGCTTGGCACCCTCAGATATACGTCGGTTGCAACTAGAGGACCCTGAGCTCCAAACGTGTGCTAATGGAGCTGTAGAGCTCGACGAGGACGGTGATGCACAGCCAGGAGATTATTTTTATTTAGAAGGCATCCTCTATAGGCGTTTTCAAGACCCTAAACGTAGTTGGCAAGAGGGGTCCGGAGTAGTGGACCAGTTGGTGGTGCCACGGGAGTGCAGGGATAGCCTACTGAGGTTGGCGCATGACATACCACTGGCAGGACATCTAGGGGTGAGAAAAACGGTGGCGGCTTTAGAAAAATTGTTTTGGTGGCCGGGGTTGAAGGGGCAGGTGGTAACCTGGATAGCAAGGTGTCATATGTGCCAGAGGGTTGGAAAACCTAACCAAACAATTCCGAGAGCCCCGTTGCACCCCATTCCTGTCAGTGGACCGCCCTTCAGTAAGGTCATCATTGATATGGTCGGACCCCTAACCCCTACTAGTGCCGGTAATAAATTTCTATTAACTATCATGGATGTGGCCACTCGTTATCCTGATGCATATCCAATGAGAAATGGCACGGCGAAAACTGTTGTCCGGAACCTGCTCTTGTATTGCTCGCGGTATGGTTACCCGCAAGAGGTGCAATCGGACCAAGGTTCTAATTTTACCTCTAATCTGTTTAAACAAACTATGATTCAGCATGGCATCAGCACTGTCGTCTCTTCTGCGTATCACCCGGAGAGTCAAGGGGTGTTGGAGAGGTGGCACGCCACGCTGAAAAGCATGCTTCGATGTTATTGCGCAGAGAACGGAAAGGATTGGGACCTTGGTCTGCCGTATGTTTTGTTCGCGGCAAGAGAAGTACCTGGAGAGAGTCTCGGTTTCAGTCCGAATGAGCTTGTTTTCGGGCATTAGGTGAGGGGCCCTCTCCACATGGTGAAGGGGATTTGGGAGGGTACCGCTAAGCCATGTTCTATGTTGAGATACGTCCTCGAGAGCAGAGAGAGAATGCTTAGAAGTCTGGGGCTGGCCGGGCGTAATTTGGTGAGTTCGCAGGCCCGTATGAAGGACAGGTACGATACTAAGGCGAAACTCCGGGAGTTTCAGGTAGGTCAAGAGGTGTTGGTCCTGTTGCCTTTGGCAGGTCATCCTCTGGCTGCCAAGTACGCTGGGCCTTATCGGGTGGTGTCAAAGATCTTCGATCTAGATTACCTCGTTGCCACTCCAGACCGGAAGAAGCGTAACCAACTATGCCACATTAATTTGTTGAAGGAGTATGTGAGGCGCCCACCTGAGTCACTAGCTGTCCCTGTGTTGACCTGCTGTGGTCATGGTGGAGAAGGAGAGGGGGGCAGCAATGATCAGGTGGATGATAACTGGGACTGTCACGTCTCGGCTGATCAGTGGGCGGGGAATTCGAGCCAATGTGCGCATGATGCTCTGGCGCACCTGCCAGAGGAACAGCAGGTGGCAGTGCAGCGCCTGTTCGATTCATACCCCACTGTATTTGCCGAGCACCCAGGCCTCACTACTCAAGCGGTGCATGACGTCGATGTAGGAGAGCACCCCCCCTTCAAGTCGATACCTTATCGGGTGCCACCCATTAAACTCCCAGCGCTCAGGGATGAGCTGGAGTATATGCTGGCGAGAGGCTTGATCGAGAAGGGGGCAGTACGGTGGACTTCTCCTGTCACTCTGCAGCCCAAACCTGATGGAAAAGTTCGGTTCTGCATTGACTTTAGGCGGTTGAACGGGTTGACCCCCACCAATGCATATCCTCTTCCCCGGGTGGATGACAGTGTGGATAAGATCGGGAAAGCAAGGTACTTGACCAAGGTAGACCTCGTCAAAGGCTACTGGCAAGTACCACTGTCTGAGCGGGCTAAAGAGGTGTGCGGGTTTGTGGTGGATGGCAGTACTTACCGTTGCAACGTGATGCCATATGGTCTGAAAAATGCACCGGCCACTTTCCAGAGCTTAATGAACGACATCGTAGCAGACATCCCAAACTGTACTGTCTACCTTGATAACGTGATCATTTATGACAACGATTTCCAAAGTCACTGTGAGCACATAGAAGCCTTATTTAGTCAACTTAGTAAAGCAGGCTTGGTGGTTAATCTGGGCAAGTGTGACTTTGTGCAAGCCACGGTGCAGTATCTGGGGTTTGTGGTTGGGTTAGGGCAGGTGAGCCCGCCCCAACAGAAGATACAGGCTATCGACTTGTTCCCCAGGCCGACCACCAAGCGGCAGATCATGAGATTTTTGGGCATGATTGGGTATTACCGCCGCTTTATAAGAGGCTATTCTACTGTGTTAGCTCCTTTGACAGATCTACTAGCCAAAGATAAAAAGTTCCGCTGGGCACCTGAGTGTGAGCAGGCGTTTCGAGTAGTTAAACACCTTTTATGCACTCACCCTATCCTCAGGGCCCCGGACTTTGAATGACCATTTCAGTTGGCGACTGATGCCAGCGGAGTAGGGGCTGGTGCCGTACTTTTGCAGACAGACGAGGAAGGTCTTGAGCATCCAGTCAGTTTCTTTTCAAAGAAATTTAATTCAGCACAGAAAAACTATTCGGTTGTTGAAAAGGAATTGCTGGCAATCGTGTTAGCGCTCAGACACTTTGAGGTCTATGTTCCTGCCTATGGGCCAGTCGTGGTTGTGTATACCGACCACCACCCGCTTAAATTCCTCAATCAATTCCACAACCGGAATATGAGGCTGACCAGATGGTCGCTCATGTTGCAAGAGTACAACTTAGACATTCGCCATATTGCCGGTTGTGAGAATGTGATTGCGGACTGTTTGTCGCGGGTGGAGGATCCGGGGTAGACTACCACAGTATGTTGGCATAGCCTCCTGTCTTGGCTCGCGGTGTATTTTTGCGCTGGTGCTTGTTGGCTCGCGTGTGTAGCATCAGCGTAGGGTCGCAGGGCAGGAGTTGTTGGCTTTGATTAGAAGAAAATTAGGCTACATCTATAGTAGCCGCCAAAAACAACATTAAAAATAAAATATGAAAAATTAAATAAAAACTCTTTCTTTTTGATAATTAATTTTAAGATAATATTGCAGCTGAGTACTGAGGGCAGATGATTTTCCCTCAGTAGGCTGTGCTTCTTAAAGCTCGCTCTGGGAGCACAATGTTATGCATTAATGTATTATATTTGGGAAGGGTGATAAGATTTTTTTTTTTTATATATAAATGTTGTTGTATTTTTTTGAGGAGACTGAGCTTGCATTCCATGAGTGGCAGAGTGGTTAGGAGTGGCAGATTCTAGCGACATTCTGCCTGTTCAGATATGGGCTCATGGTTGAGTGTCCCATATCTTGGGGGGGGTGTGACGCCTCCCGGCGTTAACAGAATGGTTGCGTGGGGCATTGCAGCTCGCTAGCGCTCGCCAGGATGGGGGGATAGGCTACAGTTGTCCTAGAATGATCTGCTTTATTTCATTAGGGTCGTGTTGCCACAGACAGTCTAGAAATGGTCTTTGTTTTGGTCTGTGACCGCGCCTTATATTTTATATTCGCTATAATATAAATGTTGCTTGTGTGGGAGGCGAGCGAGAGAGGGTGAGGGAGTACACCTGGCAGCGGGGTGAGCTATGACGCGGCTCGCTTGGGCGCTGACGGCGTTGGCGGCCGGGTGGTCAACTAGTCCCTTCCCGTCGCGGCCTCATGTTTTTTACCAGCTCAGAGCTTGCCTGACACGCGTATCGCCTACATCCTTTGCAATTCTGTCCCCCATACTCGCCACTTTGCCTACTATTTCTCTCTCTCGACTTCTCCTTTCTCATTCTCTAATCTTTATTAACCTCTGAAGTGCGCATGGGGGTAATTGGAAACGTCCCCCTGTGCTGACGTATTTGAGGTGTTTCCGTCACTAAAATATTCATTGTGCCATTAATAGCATTAATACTTATCCATATGCGCCTATTAGGGGTTGATTATAAAGGTATTAACCTGAAACAACAATAAAACGAGTGAAAACAGCGTTTGGATGGTCAAAATCGGAGATATAGCCCGCGAGTTGTATAATGTAAGGGTGAGGCAAGCTGCTTTCCCGCCAATTTCCCCCAAGGCCACTGAGACACAGTCGATCGATACTCTCTCTCTCTCTCTTGCACTCGCTTGCCATCAGTGATGACAACATCCTGCTTGCAACTCGCTAATGTTAGCACGAAAATATACCTCAGAATAAGGGAATAACAGGGAAAATAGGTGATAACTGAAGGAGAGGAGGAAAGTGGGGAAGGAGGGGAGGTAGAGGACTGAGATTTTGCATGGCCCAGGGGCCAAAAAAAAAATAAAATAAAAAAAATAAAAATAAAAAAAAATAAAAAAATTCGATGTCAAAAGTTGATTTTTTTTTCTCACTCACTCATAAGAGTCTCCCCGCAGTCCGCCGGGGGAACTCTTAAGAGTCTCCATGCAGTTCCTGTGTTAAACTCAATATCCCTTCTGGTTTCAGCATAGACGTTCACCGTCGACCAGTCGTATTGTACGCGAAGCTCTCAGAGATTTCCATGTATTAGGCTTTATTGAGGTTTTTGAGAGACGGACTTTTCCGTATGTGTCCTCTCTCGGGAAGGTTGTAGACCGGTATATGTCTCCCTGGCAAGGTGTTGAGTGATTCTGCTTGGTTATCTAAAGCTAGACTAGGGGTAAGGTTACTGTGTCGTTGTCTCCGATGTGTGCAGTGTTAGCTAAGCCCTGCACGACATCGACAGGTACTGTGGGAGCCTAAGTTGTCTTCGGGTGGGTTTACTTTGCGAGCACAGCGCTGTGGTGTGAGAGGGCCATAGCCTATCCCTCACAACATAGTGCTGCCTCTTTGTGTTGACTTCTGAGGGATCGCCAGGATAGAACTAGGTACTAGAGACCTAGATTTATCAAGAGAGCATCCCCGTCATATAACGTAATCGTCATTATACCACCTTCGGACAACGTTAGGCTACGAGCCGCATGCTCGCCCATTGTTGCCCTGCCTTGATACCCCAGCTAGACTTTATTAACTGAGCAGACACTGGTTAGAGATAAGCCCCCATTATTATATGTATGCAACATTATTATTCACTGCACTTTTGAGCCGAGGTTGTTGTTGAGTTGCACAACCCTAGTAGGCTGTTGCGTTGTGTCACGAAGCATTTCTTTAGTTGTCGAGCATTACTACCTTTGCGCAGCCTTTATTATTCGCCTGCCTATTATTACTAATATGTCCTAGTATTTATTGTGACCCGTATTCTGCATTATAATTGTTCAAGATTCTTTACGAACATCTTCCCAGCATCAGACTTATTTCAGAAGTTTCCAGTTGATGTTGCAGGACTAGCATTGCACTTTCTTTAATACAGGAGTGCCAGTTATTTGAGTATCTACCGTAACGTTAATTAATCACGTTAACTATCTTTTCTTTGTGTAACCTAATCGAGTAATCTTTTACTGTTTGAGAATAGGCTGTTTCATCGAGCGTCAGCCTAGTGTGTGTGCACCAGTTACCGAGTCATAGGATACCTCGTTGTCCAGGCACGACTCAGGGCGGTAATGGTGTTTTGTTTTCCAGTGTTTAAGGCAGGGGTTGGATCTAGTGTTACCGTTGTTGCATTTTGCCATTATCTAGTCCAATGTTGAAGAGCCCTGTGTCTTTGAGAACCTGGATCGTAACACTATGGATGAAGAAGTGCGGGAGAGGGTACAACAGGGGAAGAGGGTTGTAGGAATGCTGAAAGCAGTAACAAGAAATAGGGTGGTCAGTATGGAAGTGAAGAAGTCCTTGCATGACAGTGTGGTAATCCCGACACTGACTTACGTAAGTGAAGCATGGACGTTGGTTGAGAGACTCAGACCAAGAGTGAGAGCAGTGGAAATGAATTACTTAAGAAGTGCGTGCAGAGTTACATGGAGGGATAGACAGACTAATGAAGAAGTAAGAAGGAGGTGTGGTGTGGAGGTAGATGTGCTGGAAAGTGTGAAAAGGAACAACTTGAGATGGTTCGGCCATATGGAACGTATGGAAAGAGAGAGAATGACTAAGAGGGTGTACGAGAGCGAGGTGGAGGGACAGAGAGGGAGAGGTAGACTGAAGGAGAGGTGGAAGGATGGAGTGAGGAAGTATATGAACGAAGGCGGTGCTGGTTGGGGGGAGGGGCGTCAACTGACTGGGGCAGAGGTGCATGGAGGAGGTTCGTTCGTGGCCACCCCTTCGGGGATCACGGCGTCGGGCAATAGATAGATACCGGTATATAGACCAAAAAACAAGAAGTAACCCCCCCTCCCCCCTTAAGGCTTCGGCTACGTCAGGTTAGCTTGGGTTATAAGGCTACTTTGTATAAGGGTATGATATGTTAGATAACTATCGAACATGGATGTACGTGAAATAGTTGCAGATTAACACAAAATAGCATACGCAAAAAAAAAAATAACAATAATACGTAAATAACAAAAAACAGTGTGTGACGGGACCGTAAACTGATTCAGAAAGTATACCTCTCTCTCTCTCTCTCTGACCCACATATGAGTAAGTTTATGACGAACCGTTGATAATCCAGAATCCCACAGAAGGAACACGTAGGGAGGGATTATTATGTGTATTTTAGTTGTGTACACTTGTTTCATACACACACACAGTCACAATGTCTCTGACTCTCTCTCTCTCTCTCAAGTGTAAATTATCTTTCAGACAATGTATTTTGTTCTATCCTATATACTGTATATAAAATTTCCTTGTGGGCATTTCCTGACCCATAAGGTTACACTTCATCCTATTTTTCCCAGTACGGCTTTATAGCCGGAGGGTGGGGAGAGAGCTCTCTACTTTGCTGTCCTCTTTTTCTAATATAAACTGTCCCTGTCTAGTAGCATGAAGGCCGGACCACCTAGTAGGGGCTGAAAGGTCTGTGTGGTCTGACTATATGTGTAACTGTGTAACGCTCTCTCTCTCTTTCTCTCGCTCTCATTCTCTCTCTCTCTCTCTCTGGAAGAGGAAATGGTATGTAAAAAACATTCAGAATGTTATTCTAAACATACACAGTATAAAAGAAAACAAAAGAGGTCTTTGTTTGCATTCAAGACATTGCTTAATCTTATATGTACAGTACATGTAATAATGAAATACCTGATTAAAATGCAAATCAAATAATGTTGAACTTAATTGACAAAATAGAGACAAAATACATGATATTGGTAGCTAAAAAGATAAATATAGGTGAATAATTATAAACCCCACAATGAATCGGAATATAAAGCAGGCACAAATAATAAACACACTATTGTTATCATTAACAAAATAACTCAATGAACGTAGACTATTCGATAGTTTATGGTTCAAGGCAAGGTTCAGAAGTTTCATGAATAAGCCAAACAATTTGGTTACATCTGTAACTCGCATGATATCTTATCTGAAAAATGTATTTGAAATACAAAGCAAATTATCATATAATTGTGATGGATTTGTGCGTGTGAATATTGTATTATTATTCAAGAGTATGGAATGCAATATAGGGAATATTTTGATACTGGATATGGAATTAATCAATCCTATACCAGTGTAGGCCCTAATCCGTCAGTACAATACGGAAACACTAGTTACCCAGTTCCTGCTAATATCAAGCAGGAGCTGCTAACATGACCTGAAGGCAATGCTGCAAGGTATTGGCAACACTGTCCATGCCTTCCCTAGCCGCCGGCCTCCAGTGGTACTCGGTCACCCCTATATATACAAACAAATAATGAAATTAATATATACATAAATAAAATATTAACACTTAAATATATGTTGCTTAACCCCTCCTCCCCGGGCAGCATTTTTAAATTACACCGAGGCAGATGGGCAGGAGCCCGGGTGTCATTTTAAAATCTGTGAGCTTGAAAGCCTATTAAGCCTTGGGCGCACGATGACTATGTGCGTCATTAGGGTATTTACCATAGGTGGACACTAACACGATAATGTAACGCGTTAACGATTTCGGGTTAACGTTTATCGGATAAAAAAAAATCCAGCTTTAACGAATTAACGGTAACGTCGATACTTTTTGTTCCAAAATAGAGATAATCGTTAATTAATTGCCAAACAGGCAGAAATCCGCAGAATAGTCAATAAATAGGTAAACTAAAAGCCGAACCTAACTGATCTTCTACTAAATCAAATGAAGTGTCAGGTTTTTTTTTTTTCTAATAAAATAATGATAGCATTGCTGCATTTAAGATTTTGTATTTAAAATATGATAAATATCCATATCTTCGACAAATAACGATACTAACGAAGTAACGATATCGTTATCGAAAGGATCGGATTTAGCGATTTAACGATTTTACGGTTAACGAGCGATAAATGTATCGCCGGTTAACGGTTAACGACGTTAAGGTTTTCGTTAACGAAATAACGGTTAAGGAAGTTAAGGTTTTTGGTTATCGTGCCCACCTATGGTATTTACCCCCTAAGTGCACGATGACTCGTTTAGCGTCATAAAACTTAAAAATATTCGCCAAAAATTAAGTTTTCGTCTGACGCGCGTCATATTTGGCATAGATATTAAGTATTAAGTCTAGTTCAATGGGTACAATTGGCAACTCCCTCAGTTTAACGGTTTAACGGTTAAGCGTGGTTTGAAAGCTGTGCGTCGAACTGTATGTAAACAAAGCCGGTCGGAGCGACGCGCAGCTTCAAAAACAAGAAGGAGAAGTCGGACTTTTGTTGTTATTGTTTTGTAGAACAAGATTAGTGTTTGTTATTGTCCGATATTGCTAAATTTGCGGCAAAATGCTCTCCACGGAAATCATCATCCCAACTGAACCAGTTGACCTAAAGAGCTCTACGTAATGCCAGTCTACAGATACGAGACAGGGCTACGTTTTGAGATGTGTTTAAATTCTCTAGCAGTTAAAATACCAAAGATAGGGCTAGGCCTATTACCACGTTTTTTGGCCAGATCGCCCGGATCTGAATGCTGTTCTTTGGAAGGCGAGCCCGGGCAAGAAGGGTTAATAACCCTTCTGTACCAGCGACGGAAGGGAGCCGTCAGTAGATAAGTCACTCCCCAGTCCAAGCGGCAGGGAGCCGTCAGTAATATACTTTCCTTGTAACTGCCAGTATCAGGCAGTGCCTGGTACCACGACCGTTTGAGCACTGCTCTCGAGTTGAAAACACTTCTCAGCTTATATCCAACCCTCTGCAGGCTGGGAGAGTTGGTATTCCTTCATCTTTTGAGGTGGGAGGTTGTTTTATCTTGCCATTTTGGCCACATTGCTTGGGACTGGGGGGGGACTTACAATTACAGTATCATCCGGTACAGTATGGGTTAACTAAAACTCCAAACACTAATACTTAATATTGCTCAGTGTAATTTCGATTAGAAATTTAGGTATTAACCTTTTCAAATATATGGTGCTTATTTATTACTTTCTCAGGTATCAAATTATTATATTCAACTTAAGAAAGACCAGTTAATGTTACTTTCGAACACAAATAAATTCAATCAATTCGTCCCGAGGTGCATGGGGGTTACTGTAAAAATCCCTTGTGTTGTACTCTGAAACAATGGTCGGGTCCTACGAATTGATATTGAATAAACTTTTCCGAAATAGGATTTCCTTTCTCCTATATATGTAGGCTACACACACATATATATATATATATATATATATATACATACAGCCTACAGTATATGCGCAGCGCGCGCATAGCAGCAGCCAACCAACCACAGACGCAGATCGCCGAATTGCCCCGCCCACCTGTGCAGAATAAGCGAAGCGTGATCCCAGGACCCCTATATATAACCCCTCTCTTACCTATACCTATTATAGCCACTTGTATAAATATGGCTAATGTTATAGCTGAAATGTCACAACCTCCTACAACCCAACAACCTGCTGATAACTTCGGTTCCCTTCTATACCAACTAAATGACCATCAACGCAAAATTGCAAGAGAAATTGAATCTCTAAATAAAACATATATATATATATATATTTTCTTTCAGGCAGGTGAGATTAAAATAATAGGCAGTTTGCATTATTGAGTTTTTTATTGATACTCTCAATTTTTCGTATAGTTGAGAGTATCAATAAAAAACTCAATAATGCAAACTGTGCCTATTATTTTAATCTCACCTGCCTGAAAGAAAATATCCTCCCTGGCTACACTAATATCAATATATATATATACCGGTATATATAAAGTATATCTCATAAAATTATACACGGGAGCTAATAGATGTTTTTATACTCTCAGTGGGATCGAACCACTTACAGTCAGGACGATTGTCCATGCATTAACCAACTCTACCATAGCGTGATAAAGGATACTAAACCTTGTAATATTTATATTAAGGAGAAGGGAAATCCTACATGGGGAAGGTTTTACATTTCATACACATGTCGTAGGATCCATATTCCAGGATACCATACAGGGATGTTTACATATACCCCCACACAACTCGGGTTGAAATTGATTTATTTGTATTCTAACCCAACCAAGCACGAGAGTCTTTAATATTAAGTATATCTCACAAATACATGTGAGCTATTAAATGTTTGTATACTCACTCTGTGGGGCTAAACCACCGACAGTCAGTAGAGTTGTCCATGCTTTAAACAACACCACCACAGCGTGATATAGGATACTTACAAATGTTCTATTTATATTAAGGAGAAGGGAAATCCTACAAGGAGAAAGTATTTAATTTCATACACATATCGTTTATCACGCCGTGGTAGAAAGGGTTCAGGGGTCAGTCCATTGTGTGTGTGTGTGTAGTCATAAGCACTATTTTTACAGCACAAGAGTTAAGACCCACACCATCACTGCTACTACTTCATCGTTGCCAACACAACAACCAACATAATTTCAGTTTTATGTATATTAGACGCCAACGTCATCATAACTCTCGAACTTAATTGAATTCGTAAAGCACTATGTTGAGTGGGCAGTATGTCTCTCTCGGTGTCATCGTTCCTCTGTTAACCCCCCCCCCCTCCCTCTCTCTCTCTCTCTCTCTGTTTATCTTGTTAATATATACACATGCACTCTCGTGTTCGATTAATTCCATTGGGTTGTTTATTTTGTACAATATATGATTACAAAATAACGTTGATATCATTCCTAATAATTATAAACAGTGTAAATATTACCCAAGAGCCTCTAAACCTAGTCGACCAAATATGTGATGGCATTCGCTTCCTGACCTTATGTGAGTGAGGAATCCCAAACTCCCCACTGTCACCTCCCCCCAGAGAGGCACAAGCTCCCTTCACCAACGAGGACAGGTCGAAGAGTTCTGCGACAGAGTCCCAATTCAACGAAAAAGATTTTGCATCCCAGGAGCTGGACTGGACGACATTGTGGAAGCCTTCGAAGATACCACAAAGGATGCAAATGAAAATACCCTTTTTGTCATCCATGCTGGTTCAAATGACGTCATGCGCACCAGATCCGAAGAGTTGATGGATAAATATCGCAAGATGATCCAGCACTACAAAAACAAGTCAAGGAATATCATCATCTCAGGCATTCTCCCCAAGATCGACGCACCTGACAAATTCTACGACAAGGCCTTCAGCACAAATAGCCGACTAAAAAAATTTGTGTCTGAGGGAAGAAGTTGAATTCATCAACCTCTGGGACAACTTCTACAACCAGCCTACTCTGTTCCGCAAGGATGGCACTCATCTAAACCCTGTGGGTTCAGCACGCATGGGTCGTCTCCTACACGAAGCAGTCCGCAGCCATGGATCAAAAAATGCCATCCGAGAAGAAGCAGCAGTGACATAAATCATCCAACGCCAAGAAAAAAACAGAGGCAACCGAGGACCACCAGCGATAAGGACCGGAGACAGCGAGGACCGAGGACAGCCATGAACATAAATGTAGATCCGACAAGAACCAAAAATATTATTGAAGCGCGTTCCGGGAGTTCTAAAATAACAAATTTAAAGGTTTTCTATGCAAACGCTCGTAGCATACGCAATAAATTTTCAGATTTAGAGGAGCTAGTGTTTACAGAAAATTATGATGTGATTGGCATAACAGAATCTTGGCTCAATACAGAAGATAGAGACTTTTTAGCAGAGTATTCACTTCCCGGTTATGTAATGTTTGAGAAAAGCCGAATAAATCGAAATGGAGGTGGCGTTTTACTTTATATCAAAGAAAGTCTTAACCCTACCCTCTTGTCAAAACCTCAAATTGTGAACGTCGACGCATCTTTTGTGCTAATAAAGAATAATAAAGGTACCAAAATAATACTTGCATTAATATACAGACCTCCAGCTCAATCAGTGCAAACTGACCGAGAAATTTACGAACAAATTGCAGATATAAGTAACTCGCAAGATACCGTAATTTTTGGTGACTTTAATTTACCTGTGACCAAGTGGGGCGATACTCTTACTTCACACTCCGGACATGACTTGTATACGAACTTGCAAGAGAGTTCGCTTTATCAATTTGTTGGAACGCCGACCCGTGGTAATAACGTTCTTGACATTGTACTTGCAACAAAAGAAGAATTAATAGAGAATTTGAATGTTGGTGATGAATTCAGTAACAGCGACCATCATACGATAACTTTCACTTTAAAGTTTACTAGTAACGAACCAAATAGTAGCATCGAAAAAGTCCCTAATTTCAAGAAAGCAAACTTCCATAAACTTAGAGCTATGTTTAAAGAAACTGACTGGAGCTTTTTAATTCACAATAACGACATAAATACATCTTGGAAGTTATTCGAAGCCACTTACCTAAAAGCAGTGCAAGACTGCATACCATCGAAAACTCGGCGTCCAGGCCATAATAATAAGCCCAAATGGTGGAATAAAGATATTTCAAACTGCCTGCTTGCTAAAAAATTTGCTAATGATAGATTAAAATCCTCACAAAATGACGAAGAACGGCTGAAATTTGTAGAGCTACGACGCAAAGCCAAAAAGTTAATTAAGCAAAGTAAAAAGACCTTAGAGTTACATATTGCGAATCAAAGTAAAACAAACCCGAAAGAATTCTATAGTTATATCAGAAAGAAAAAAGTAGTTACTTCAACTGTTGGACCGTTAGTCGATGAAAATGGAGAATACACCAAAGACGAAGAACAAATGAGTAATGCCCTCAATACCTTCTTTGCATCAGTTTTTACAACAGAAGACCTCAGTGATATCCCTACACCATCGCCGATTCAGATTGATAATTCAGATGTTTTAAGCAATATCACCGTTACAGAGAGAGAAGTATTGAATTGTTTAGATAAACTCAAGGTAAATAAAACGCCTGGACCTGATACAATCTCGCCTAGAGTTCTAAAGGAAGCTAAGGATGAGCTCTCTAAACCACTGACATTACTATTCAATAAATCCTTGCAGTCTGGAACTATGCCCGATCAGTGGAAGCTAGCCAACGTAACACCGATATTCAAAAAAGGCAGCAAATCCCTATCCAGTAACTATCGTCCAATTAGCTTAACCTCAGTTGTATGTAAAATGCTAGAAACTGTCATACGAGACAGACTCGTAAATCACTTAGAGGAAAATAACATACTTAAAGATACTCAACACGGCTTTCGTAAAAAACGTTCCTGTTTAACAAACCTCTTAGACTTCTTCCACGATATCCTCAACCTCTACGATGAGAGTAAAGCTGTAGATATTATATACCTTGATTTTCAAAAGGCCTTTGACAAAGTTCCCCACAAACGTTTACTGCTAAAACTAAAAGCGCATGGAATACAAGACGGTGTGTTGAAATGGATAGAAAATTGGCTCAGCGACAGAAAGCAAAGAGTAGTCATAAACGGTAAGGCATCAAAATGGACCAATGTAAGTAGCGGGGTACCCCAGGGATCGGTACTAGGACCAATTCTCTTTCTAATTTACATCAACGACATAGATGAGGGTCTCACCTGTACAATCTCAAAATTTGCTGACGATACAAAAATTGCAAATAGCGTACTCTCGAAAGAACAAGTTGACGATATGCAACACAATCTAGATAAATTGTCATGTTGGGCCCAAATTTGGCAAATGAGTTTCAATGCGGATAAATGTAAAGTACTACATATCGGATACCTAAATGAGAAAGCAAACTATTCGATGAATGGCACTCAGCTTAAGAATGTAAACAGAGAAACCGATCTGGGAGTAACAATATCGAGTAACCTAAAACCGAGTCAACAATGTTCAGAAGTTGTTAAGAAGGCAAACAAAATAATTGGCTTTATAGGCAGGTCATTTGAGCATAAATCCAAAGAAGTTATCCTAACCCTTTACAATTCCTTAGTCCGCCCTCTTCTGGAATACTGCGTTCAATCCTGGTGCCCTTATTACCAAAAAGATATAAACAAGCTAGAACGAGTTCAACGTAGAGTTACCAAAATTATACCTAGCCTAAAGAACAAACCATACGAAGAGCGTCTTAGAGAATTAAATCTATTTCCTTTAACCCAGCGCAGATTAAGAGGCGACTTAATTCAAGTGTTCAAAATCATCAAAGGCATCGACAATATGAACTGTAGTAAGTACTTCACTATCGACCAATCTAATTACACGCGGGGAAACGGTTGCAAAATTATTGGTAAATCTTTTAACTCGCACGAATCTAAGAATTTCTTCTTCAATCGAGTTGTCAACTTGTGGAATGGGCTTCCCCGAAACGTTATAGACTGCATCACCGTTGATTCATTTAAACTCCGCCTAGACAAATATCTCGCATCAAACCCGCGACTGACTGCGTTTGTAAATGAATAACTTTATTTTATCCCCCCTCAGTTACTAACCCATCTGTCCCCTACTAACTTCCTAATCCTGCCACGGACATTAGTTCCAGGGCAGTAATTCCCTTTCCAATGTTCCCTTACCCACTCTAAACCACTGTTTGGACACTTGATCCTCAGTGTTTTGGAGGACAAGCAACCTAGAAGGGTCACTGGATCTGTTGTTGCTTGATTTCCTTTGTACTCCTTTGTACTCCTTTGTACTCCTTTGTACTCCTTTGTACCAACACCCCTTCCCAACCCTCTAGATGTCCATAACCAAGATTCCCTTCCTTTGCCTGGAAGGGGGCAGAGCCTGTCCAGTTTCCTTGTTCTCTCATTAGCCAAGCCAGAGCACTGCAATTAGATGGGGAAGAATGCCAGCCATTGGACAAGACGCACGCTCGGCTTTCCCACCCATTGGCCAATACACTCACGCGGCCTTCCCTCCCATTGTCCAATATGAGCAGGTGAATGAGCACTGAAGTATTGCCAAAACTCCAAGATCAATAGCCAGTTTGGAAGACCCTAGAAGCCTTCTAATTTGAAGGAAGAAAACTGGCCAATCTTCCAGGAGGATATATAAAGCCCAAGAATCAGTCCAGGAGTACACAGTTGCTGTTCACAAGAACCCAACTTCCCCTCCACTACAGTTCCAATAGCCTACCCCTTCCTCTCCAGCAATGCCCGAGGTGTGCACTGATGAACCTAGTTAAGTGGACTTGAGCATGCAAAGAGGTTATTTTGAAAAAAGATTTGTTGACAAACCCGAACAAAACGAATGACAGACAAACCTTGTGCCCTCCACAGCCACTAGTGGGTTTACCCACTGCATCCAAGTGTGCGGAGCTGCTTGAACTAAGAGCCCTCATTGAAAGCTATATGTTGGGTGCCCACTTCGAGGAGCTAACAACGGATTGGGAGGTAGAGTTCCCGAAGCTACTGGAACCGGAGACAGAGACAGCCACTGAGGCCCCTGTACCCTACTACTGAGCCAGTCGTCCCTGACGATGCACGGAGAGGTTCCGCTACCAGTCGATGTCCTGTGTGTGGCCCTGCTGCCAATACCTTGTGTGTGGCCTATCTGACAATGAGCCAAGAGACCTTGCTGCTACCTCTCAGGGAGGTGCCCTGCTGAAGGAGTGACAAATCTGCTGATGATGCCCTGGTCCTGGAGGGCCATCCCACCACCTTTTGAACTAGCTGTGTTAGACGGCTAGAGAATCGTTAGATGATTATTAGAACAGTGTTAGATGTGTTAACCTCTGAAGTGTGCATAGGGGGTATGAGACACCACACTCCTCTGCTGACGTATTTGAGCTGTTCCCATCACTAAAATATTTATTTTACCATAAATAGCATTAATACTTATCCATATGCGCCTATTATAGGTTGATTATAAAGGTATTAACCTGTTACAACAATAAAACAAGTGGAAACAGCGTTTGGATGGTCAAAATCGGCGATACAGGCCGGGAGTTACACAATGTATGGCTGAGGCAACCTCCCAGCCCACCACTTTCCTCCACCTCTGGAGAAAGACTGTCGATCGATACTCTCTCTCTCTCTCTTGCACTTGCTTGCTAACAGTGATGACAACACCCTGCTACCAACTCGCTAATGTTAGCACGAAAATAGACCACAGGAAAAGGGAATAACAGGGAAAACAGGTGATAACTGAAGGAGGGGAGGAAACTGGGGAAGGAGGGGAGGTGGAGGAGTGATATTTGGCATGGCCCAGGGGCAAAAAAAATAACAAAAAACAAAAAATCGGTGTTTTAAAATTGATTTTTTTTCCCCTGACTCTTAACCCTTAAAAAGCGGCTCACCACATAAGTCGTTTTTAATAAAGCTGGACTATGTGGCGGCGCTCGACATAGGTCGAGTGGCAATTTCAGCACGTAATGTTGCTGAGAGAGAGAGACAAGTGGTGGCAGGAGACTAGCGAGCGTATGACTGCTCCAGACCACCGCGGCGAACCTACTGACACGAATCTCAGCTCCCTCCTCCCTCTCTCACTCGCTACATACTGAATTATATGGGAAAGTACCGAATTACATGCTTTTTGCACTCGCGTTGCACGGTTATTGCAAGAAAACTATCCATCATACAAGGATCGTTATGGTGTCATTCGAAAGCTCTGTTTATGCCCTTTCAGGGATAGATACTTGTTTTACGTTCTGGGTCTTATTTAGGCATGAAAATGATCACGTAAACAGCCCTATTTTGGCTAAAAACACCCCGCTGGGCGGTACATATAAATAAACCGCATAGGCCGCTAAAGAAGGGTTAAGAGTCTTCCCGCAGTCCGCCGGGGGAACTCTTAAGAGTCTTCCCGCAGTTCCCGGGTTAATAGGGCCTCTATTGAAGAATATCGGCTGTTCCCTGAACCCAGATACGATACTGATCACAAAATCTGTAACTTGCTTCACCATAGAATCCAGTTAGCTTTCATCTAAACCAACCAAGTCATTAGTTGCCTAGATTAATTTCTTACTGTTCCCTGAACCCAAGTTGCCGAGATAAGAATGTAATTGATTAAAAAGAGAGAAGCTTACTGTTCCCTGAACCCAAACAGTGAAAGCTATACTATGCTATTACTTAATCAGCTTAGTGCATGTTAAAGGTGGTGGTGCATAGGTCGAGATAAACATAGAATAATAATCGCCAACCTGCACATAATTATCTTACAAAATGCAATGACACTGAAATAATCATTAACAATGATATAAAGGATTTTGTGGATCGTCTACACCGGACCTGTGACGACATAGGAGTGTAAGTCCACCATCCAGTCCAGGGTGAGGTTACTCCTGTGACGTCACTATGACGTCACAGGTACAATGTAGAAGATTCACATAATCCTTAATACCATTGTTAATAATTATTTCAGTGACATTGCATTTTGCAAGAAAATTATGTGCAGGTTGGCGATTATTATTCCATGTTTATCTCAACCCATCCACCACCACCTTTAAGCTTACTGTAGCATTGCAAAACACAAAAGCGTTATGATTAGTATCAGCGGTTCCACGAACCCAGGCAAAATAGGAATCTTGATATTAACATAATGATGTTCTCCGGAATCTAAAACCATATTAAATTCATAATTTTACAATTACGAGTGTTCACGGCCACGTTTGGTCAAGGTAGAGCAAGAGACTGTACTTAAATAAAGTGTTATTATTGTCTGCAATCGCCAGATGCCCAGGATTATGATATGTATCTGCAACTGGCACCGTCTGCTTGTAACTTTAATTAATTGGTAACATCGCTTACATCATCGGGAGGTGGCAACATTGTATTCAAACCAGAGACCTCCGCCGCCCGATGAGAGAGAGGAAGGATATTCAAGCAAATTATGTAGTTTTTTGTTAAGTTTAGTGGGTCCAGCCCTTACTAGGAACCATAAGGTAGATATATGTACATTAAGATTCAAGTAAGCATATAATAATAATAAAATATAGTGTGTGCAAGTTGATATTACGGCTTAGTCATTTGACATTTTGAAAGGTGAAGTTTTTAAATAATATGCTGTTGGACGCAGCTAACATTATTTCTCCACATTGTTATTGTATATTTCTTATTTTCAAAATCAATATTTATTGTTTATTATAACATTGTAAAGATAAACTAGGCAAGGCTATACAATATAATTTTGTTCTGCAATTGAAGGGAATTCATACTAATATTTAGGCTAGCTTTAGGCTATACTGTATTACAGCAGTTTTGGATGTCGTTAGGCCGCTAGGCCTGTTGATTAGCTTAGGTTAATCAATGAATATTTATTGATCATTTATAGAGATCTTAAGTTTGTATGTTTACCTTGTATGGTGGTTTGTTTGTTTATCTAGTAGCTAATAGGCTATGATTGAAATGTGAGGAATTTTTAGTCCACTAGATACCAGTAACTAGTACAGTACCTTTGAGTACCACATAATTATACAGTATCGGTACATTACATTTATAATAGTACAGATATTTTGATTAATAAGAATGGCTACTTTCTTTTGAGAAGTTTAAATATATACATTTATCATTGTTCTTTGATAAGTAATGAAGTTTAATTGTTATGATCATAAGCTGTATTACATGTAGTAAGTTAGTGTATTATTTTACAGTTGTAACGTGCCTGAGAGAATGAAGAGACTACATGTTCAAATAAAGAAGTTTACCCTCTCAAGCTCAGTGTATCACTATGGTCACCTTGCTGGGGCCCGCTACATGATATGACCTCAAGTCGTGATATTGTATATTGTTGCTATGTATTAATCATTTGTATTGTGTATGCCTTATATTATATATTAAAGAAAACTAGTTGTAAATTTTTTTTTTTTTGTTTTTTTTACTTATCCAGCTGAGTATTATATAGCCCAAGTCTTAAAATAATTGAATTGCAAGATAATAAATAAATAAATAAATATACAGTGCTGTATATATCATTATAATTATATATATATATATATGTAGAGAGAGAGAGACAGAGAGAGAGAAACAGACAGACAGACAGACAGACAGAGAGAGCTACATAGATACACAGACCACACAGACCTCTATGGTCTGTGTATCTATGTAGCTCTCTCTGTCTGTCTGTCTGTCTACATATATATATATATATATATATATATATATATATATATAGAGAGAGAGAGAGAGAGAGAGAGAGAGAGAGATAGTTAGATGGATAGATAGACAGATTCATAGATACAGACAGGTGTGGTGGAGTGGCCTTGCCACTGGACTGGTAACCTATAGGTCCGGGATTCGAATCCAGATGTATCGATGGACAGATGTTATTGGTATGAAAATTGTGTTGTACTTGGTTTCATTGTATCACTCCAAAGCCCATGGACATGCCTTAACAAATACCCTCACTGTTTCCAAAAGAATTGTCTTGCTTGAATATTCCCAAATTAAAAAATATGGAATGGGAGTGCTTAGTCATTAGTGAGTAACCAGCTCATTCTGTTGTGTTTGAGAGAGTGAGGGTGAGGGTCCGCGACTATGAAATGGGACAGTGGCGATGCGGCTTCGAGGAGTCAGAGCTTGTACCAGGCCATGAGGAGACAACCAGGTGCTGTGGGTTTACGAAGGTAAGGCCACGAACGACACAGTTGAAACACGCAAACTGTCTCAATGTCTTACTCACAGTCTGGAACAAGACCTCCTTATTTCGCCTAGTTGATCAGTTGCATCTAGAGGCTTCAACCTTATGACCGAAGGAAGAAGTTTGATTTTTTTTTTTTTTTTTTTTCTATGTGACTGAGGGAGACAAAAGGCATAACTGCCTGCAGCGAGTGCCTCCCCCAGATTTCAAAGAGTGACAGGGCCGAAATCAAGGGTTGTTCGAGCTAAAATACCTGGACACACGGAGTTTGAAGCAATTTAAGTCATAGGAAGAGGGAAAGGCTGATTCTGGGAGAGAGTTCCAGAGCTCAGTAGTTGAATAGAAGAAAGTCTGAGAATAGCGTTTCACTCTTGGGTTGGAGAGCTGCACAGAGTAGGGGTGGGATTGTGTTGCAAGGCGGATTCTACGTACCCTAAGTAGAGGAGGTGGTATACACTGGGAAACCTCTGAGGAACACTGATTATTGTAGTAGTGATAGAATAGTGAGATAGATGCAACATTGCGGCAAAGAGAGAGAGATTGCAGAGAGTTGGTGAGTGGACGGGAGTTAATGATACGAAAGGCTTTCCTTTCTACTTCATCTAGGAGTGCGGTGTGAGAGGATCCTCCCCACATATGTGAACAATACTCAATACAAGGACGCACTGTGCCCCTGTACAGAGAAAGTAGCTGCGCAGGGGTAAAGAACCCCTTGAGGCGGTTGAGCACACCCAGCTTCTGGGAGGCTGCCTTAGCGAGACTAGTAATATGGTCTTTCCAAGTGAGAGCAGAAGAAAAAGAGACACCGAGAACATTGAGGGAAGATGAAGGGTTGATTTTTGTATTGTTGAAGAATAAGGGATACTCCTCTGGAGGTTCCTGATGGGTAGTAAGATGGATCAATTAAGTTTTGGAAGCATTAACTGTAACAAGGTTTTCTCTACCAAAATTGGAAATAGTAGCTAGATCAGAAGATAAGCATTTTATGGCTTCATTACGTTTACTTTTGAGGGACTGCTGGCTGGGGCGTTCTGGAAAACTAATTGAGTGGTGTAAAGTAGAGTCGTCTGCATATGAATGGATGGGACTAGATGTACAGTTGAGAAGACAATTTATGAAAATTAGAATGAGAATAGGAGATAGGACAGAACCCTGAGGAACACCGGAGTTGATAGGATGAGGAATTAAGCGATGGTCGTCCACAACCGCAGCTATGGAACGGCCGGAAAGGAAATTAGAGACAAAGGCACAGATGGAGGGACAGAAACCGTAGGAGGGCAGTTTGGAAATTAAAGATTTGTGCCAGACTCTATCGAAGGCCTTCGATATGTCTAGTGCAACAGAAAAAGTCTCACCGAAGTCCCGAAAGTTGGATGACCAAGAGTTAGTAAGATATCAAAGAAGATCACCAGTAGAGCGACCTTTAAGGAAGCCATACTGGCGATCTGAGAGCAGATTATGAGAAGATAAATGCTTAAGAAATTTGGAAGCAAGAATAGTTTCAAAAACTTTAGAGATACAAGAGATGAGAGCAATTGGACGATAGTTGGAGGGTTGAGAGCGGTCACCCTTCTTTGGGACAGGTTGAATGAGAGCAAACTTCCAGCAAGAAGAAAAGACGTTAGAGGAGAGACAGAGACGAAAGACTTTTTAAGTACAACAGGAGGAACACCGTCCGGACCATACGCCTTCTTAGTATTAAGCCCAGAGAGGGTAGAAAGTACATCTTTAGAAGAGATTAGGATATTAGGCATAAGTACAAAGGAGTACAAAGGAAATCAAGCAACAACAGATCTAGTGACCCTTCTAGGTTGCTTGTCCTCCAAAACACTGAGGATCAAGTGTCCAAACAGTGGTTTAGAGGGGGTAAGGGAACATTGGAAAGGGAATTACTGCCCTGGAACTAATGTCCGTGGCAGGATTAGGAAGTTAGTAGGGGACAGATGGGTTAGTAACTGAGGGGGGGATAAAATAAAGTTATTCATTTACAAACGCAGTCAGTCGCGGGTTTGAAGCGAGATATTTGTCTAGGCGGAGTTTAAATGAATCAACGGTGATGCAGTCTATAACGTTTCGGGGAAGCCCATTCCACAAGTTGACAACTCGATTGAAGAAGAAATTCTTAGATTCGTGTGAGTTAAAAGATTTACCAATAATTTTGCAACCGTTTCCCCGCGTGTAATTAGATTGGTCGATAGTGAAGTACTTACTACAGTTCATATTGTCGATGCCTTTGATGATTTTGAACACTTGAATTAAGTCACCTCTTAATCTGCGCTGGGTTAAAGGAAATAGATTTAATTCTCTAAGACGCTCTTCGTATGGTTTGTTCTTTAGGCTAGGTATCATTTTGGTAACTCTACGTTGAACTCGTTCTAGCTTGTTTATATCTTTTTGGTAATAAGGGCACCAGGATTGAACGCAGTATTCCAGAAGAGGGCGGACTAAGGAATTGTAAAGGGTTAGGATAACTTCTTTGGATTTATGCTCAAATGACCTGCCTATAAAGCCAATTATTTTGTTTGCCTTCTTAACAACTTCTGAACATTGTTGACTCGGTTTTAGGTTACTCGATATTGTTACTCCCAGATCGGTTTCTCTGTTTACATTCTTAAGCTGAGTGCCATTCATCGAATAGTTTGCTTTCTCATTTAGGTATCCGATATGTAGTACTTTACATTTATCCGCATTGAAACTCATTTGCCAAATTTGGGCCCAACATGACAATTTAGTGGAGAGGGAGGAATAGCACCGGAATCATCCAAGGTAGAGTTTCTGGCAAAAGTTTGAGCAAAGAGTTCAGCTTTGTCAGAGGAAGAAGTGATGGTTGTGCCATCAGAGTGGAAAAGGGGAGGGAAAGACGAGGAATAAAAGTTGTTGGAGAGGTTTTTGGCTAGATGCCAGAAAGCTTGGCAAGAGCTAGAGTTGGATAGTTCAGTGCATTTATTATTATTGATGAAAGAGTGCTTGGCAAGTCGAAGAACAGATTTGGCTTGATTCCGGGCAGAAACATAGGAAGAATGAGATCCTTGAGTTTTAAGGCGTTGGTACCGTTTGAATGCTTCCTCCTTGTTGTGGACAGCAGTAGAACAAGCGTGAGTAAACCAAGATTTTTTTGCATTAGACTGAGAGAAAGAAAATGGAATGTACGCTTCCATGCCCGAGAGGATTACCTCGGTAATGCGTTCAGCACTCTCCGAGGGTCCTCGGCCACGGAAGCAAAATTCATTCCATGGGATATCAAAGAAGTACTGCCGGAGAGCCTCCCAGTCGGCAGCGCCAAAGTGCCACAAGCGCCGCCGGCTGGGAGGATCGGATGACCGTACTGAAGAGATAGGACAGGTGACTTAGATAACTTTATGGTCGGAGGAGCCCAAAGGAGAGAAAAGATTGACAGTATAAGAAGAAGGGTTAGAAGTCAGAAATAAGTCAAGAATGTTGGGCCGATCTCCGAAGCGATCCGGGATACGGGTGGGTATATATATATATATATATATATATATATATATATATATATATATATATATATATCCCTTGTGCATATATCAACTAATAGGAAAGGTGAAAATGGGTGAGTCAGATATTGATGACATAGCTTTTGTTTCCTATCACATCCAGAATTGCACTAATTTCTTATGTATATGAAATAACGAGGAAAGAGGTTTGGAAACACGTAAACACCACCAAGAACCAACATTACCACCATTGCCACCACATTACACCACCACGCGCCCTTCTTGCTCCAAGCCGCACCACCGCCGTGACAGGGAAAACCAGAGGGGCTACCCCAGCCGCCCCAGGCCCTCCGTCCAGCATATCCGCCCTTCTTGCACTGAGAAGAAACACCTGGAGAATCGCCGCCATCGGTAAGACTATGCCAGACAAATAAAGATCATCACAGTTGGTCTTTGAATTTATATTAAATAATCATATAATTAAGCATCTTGAGAATAATAAATTAATTAGTGATAGGCAATATGGTTTTAGACTATGTCGATCAACTGCAGACATTCTTTGCCTTCATACACATCAAATCAACCAAGCTACAGACCAACATGGTGAAACACATACAATAGCACTGGATATATCAAAGGCATTTGATAGAGTCTGGCATCAATCCTTATTGTCGAAGATGTCACACTACGGCCTTGCATCATTAGTTCCACTAATTTCTTCTTATCTTCATAACAGAAAAATATGTGTAATGGTAGATGGCCTTTATTCTCAATTTCACTCAATAAATGCTGGTGTTCCCCAGGGATCAGTTTTGGCCCCAACTCTGTTCCTCATTCAAATCAATGATCTCATATTATCTACCACTCATAATCCAATACATTCCTACGCAGATGACTCAACACTCCACAGTTCCTTCACATTTACCAATTCTTTCACCCAACCCGATCATATAAATTAAAAAATAAACACTGCAATTTCTCTGAACCAGGACCTTTCTAGAATTAATGAATGGAGACAAAAGAATCTAGTTTCCTTTAATGCACAGAAAACCAAGTACATTCAATTTTCTAACCAACAGAATCTCACTGACTCCTATATATTTTTTAATGATGTAAATATTCCCACTTCCCCTAGTATTGACATCCTCGGTGTAACATTAACTACTAACCTGAGCTGGACACATTATGTTAGAAGCATTGCTAAGAATGCCTCTAAAAAACTGGGACTCCTTCCTGTACAGAGTTCGAGAATTCTTCACTGACGTTGGCCGTAATATATAAAAGTCATGTGCGTTCTCAGATGGATTACTGTTCACCTATGTGGAGTGGAAGTGGAGTGGTTGCATTGAGACAGTTGGACAAAATTCAAAATAAAGCTATTAGATTAATCAATAACCCTGCACTCACACAGGACCTTCCTACATTATCCATACGAAGAAACGTTGCATCCCTTGCATTATTCTACAGATATTTTCACAGCAATTGTTCTGAGGAACTTGCTTCAATTGTGCCACCTCTCCACATCTTTCCCCGTAGAACTAGGGCAGCTGAGAGCGTCCATGAGTTTACACTTTCTCCTCCACAATGCAGAACTTCTGCTTATCAAAATTCATTTATCCCCAGAACTACTACTCTTTGGAATTCACTTCCCTCGAGTTGCTTTCCACAAACTTACAATCTTCAACAGTTTAAATCCAGTTGTTACAAACATTTTATGAATGGAGGATGCCTTTAGGCACATGGACCTTTTTTGTTTTATCTGTGTTTTTCCTTCCTCCGTTCATTGTCGCTTAAAAAAAAAAAAAAAATCTTAAAATCACTCTTCACTGGAAGGTTTTTTAAGAGCTGGAAGATTTTGGCTAATACTCAATATACTATTAAACCACTGGCAAATAAATGTTTATTGAAGATTTTTAAATCTTGGCTCTACAAAGGAATTGTTATTGAATCACCATGGTGGCCATTCAATATTAATTTTTTCGCCTCGATCATCAGGAATTACTGTCACTAAAGAAAGCTGTACTGACGTTTCGCTTTAGTGGTTGTAAACCGACCCTTGATGGTATTTATTAGAAGATCAAGCACTGGCAATTGGCTTCTTCTAAGTTCGGGCTCGCGAGATACCATAGCAATAGCATAACGGCACTCTGCATATAGTCCATACGGTACGCTGTCCCAGGCACTGGCAATAAGACAAGTATGCGTAAATGGCCCAAATAAAATCCATCCAAAGTCCCTGAAAGACTTTTATAAAAGTCAGGACTGTTAAGAGAAGTTGCATATCAACCCTCTTACGTTAGTCAGATGATACGATATGTATAGCACTGGCAGAACAGATTCGTATTCATTTAAGACCCCAAACCCAAGAATACTGTAAGGTTCTTAATTAACGACTCTTATAAAGGTCAGGATAGTTGAACTAGACAGTATAACACTGGTATAACTTCTCCTTACGTTAATCCGATGATATGTTACATATAACACTTGTAGAAACGGAACATATTAATTTAAGACCCCAAACCCAAGAGTTCTACATCTTCCATCCTGCTGCATCACCACACGACAGAATCACCACACCGGCTCAAGAATCTCGTCGGAAGTGCTACTGAAGTGCAATATCGCCGGAAGTGCTTAGTGTCAGTACCGGAAGTGCATATAGTGTCATCCCCCTGGAACTTATTGTGGATCCTCGATCGTGCTCGGAAACTTGTGTATATACCTGTTCATGTCTGACTGTAACTCTGTATCATATTATAGTTACACTGAATAAGATAATCTATGCTTGTACTCTGTATTATATTTATCCTCTATTACCTCTGTGCATGTGTTCATGTGGATTCAACTTCTCCAGTCAAGTAAGAACCTACCTAAATAGTCCAGTTAACCTCAGCAATATCCTGGCATAACAGTATTTTAAGTATTTTTCTTTGTTGAAAATATTTATGTTTTATTAAAAAATACTAATTTCTCACTCTCTCTCTCTCTTAAAGGGTTTGGCCAGGTGAATTGTAGCCCAATGCTTAGTGTCATTATGAATATAACACGCAACCATGGAGGGAACTTAGAATTTATGAGTGGAAATTTATGTGCGGAATGTTCTTCAAATTTAAGATCAGTGCTACCTGGAGCAAACTTCTCTCATAAGTTGTGAATAGTTGTTCAGTAGAGCAGTTAAAGAAGATAATAAATAGTATTTAGTTTACTTTACCGTGAACGTATACGTGCACTACACGGTTTATCTCTTTCGGCTCCTCAGAATGGACCACAGGGTCATTGAGATAATAACTAATCCTAGTAACACACACACACACACTCTCTCTCTCTCTCTCTCTCTTTCCATTTAACTTTTATCTTCCTCCCCCTAACTTCCCTGGTGACCTTTTTCTTTGCTTACCCTCCGAGTTCATTCATCGTTGGAAATATTTGTTTTACTGTTTTCTCTTGGTTTGACATTGCAATACAGGGTAATGTTTTATGTGAGTGCCGATGTATGTAACTATGTATACATGTGTGTGTGTGTGTGTGTGTGTGTGTGTGTGTGTGTGTGTGTGTGTGTGTGTGTGTGTGTGTACGAAATACGGCTGATACTTCCCTCCGGATGATGTATGTGAACAATATAAAATGTATAATACAAACAAACAATAAGACAAACGTGTATACCCATAAGTAGAAGAGAGGGAGAAACACAGAACAACGGCGACAAAAGTAAATTAGGGAAAACAGAAAAAACACAGAGGATGATGGGCAGAGCAAGATATATATATATAAACAGTATATATTTTTTGTTTTCTATGTGAATGACAGAAACATAAGGCAAAACTGTCTGTGACGAGTGCCTCTCCCAGAGTTAAAAGAGAGACCGGGCCAAAATCAAGGAATGGTCTAGTCAAAATGTCTGGACACACGGAGTTTGAAACAATTTATGTCATAGGATGAGGGAAAGATTGAATCAGGGAGAGAGTTCCAGAGCTCAGCTGTTGAATAGAAGGATTGGGAGTATCGTTTCACTCTTGAGTTGTACAGAGTAGGGGTGGGATTGTGTTGCAAGACGGGTACTATGTACCCTACGTAGAGGAGGTATGCACTGAGAGAGCTTTGAGGAACACTGATTATTGAAGTAGTGATAGAATAGCGAGCGAGATGCAACATTGCGACGAAGAAAGAGAGATTGCAGAGAGATGGTGAGTGGGTGGGAGTGAATGATACGAAAGGCTTTACTTTCTACTTTGTCTAGAAGTTCTGTGTGAAAGGATTCTCCCCACACATGTGAACAATTCTCATTACAAGGATGCACTGTACCCCTGTACAGAGCAAGAATCTGTGCAGGGGTAAAGAAACCGAAGGAGGGTAGTTTAGAATTTAGATATTATTGCCAGACTCTATCGAAGGCCTTCGATATGTCTAGCGCAATAGAAAAGGTCTCACCAAAGTCCCGAAAGGAGAATAACCAAGAGTTAGTAAGATATGAAAGAATATCACCAGTAGAGCAACCCTTAAGCAACCCATACTAGCGATCTGAGAGTAGATTATGAGACGAGAAATACTTAAGAAATTTGGAAGTAACAATAGTTTCAAAAACCTTAGAGATACAAGAGATGAGAACAATTGGACGATAATTGGAGGGTTGAGAGCGGCCACCCTTCTTTGGGACAGATTGAATGAAAGCAAACTGCAGGGAGTCAGCACGGAAGCACAGTTTTTGAGCACAACAGGAGGAACACCATCCGGACCATACGCCTTCTTAGTATTAAGCCCAGAGAGGGTAGAAAGTACATCTCAGAAGAGATTAGGATATTAGGCATAAGTAGGAGAAAGAGGGGTGCAGAGGGAGTAATAGCACTGGAATCATTCAAGGTGGAGTTTCTAGCGAAAGTTTGAGCAAAGAGTTCCGCTTTGTCAGAGGAAGAAGTGATGGTTGTGACATCAGAGTGGAAAAGGGGAGGGAAAGACGAGGAAGACAAATTGTTGGAGAGGTTTTTGGCTAGATGCCAGAAAGCTTGGGAAGAGCTTGAGTTGGATAGATCAGTGCATTTATTATTGATGAAAGAGTGTTTGGCAAGTCGAAGAACAGATTTGGCTTGGTTCCGGGCAGAAGCATAGGAAGAATGAGATTCTCGAGTTTTAAGGTGTCGGTACTGTTTGAATGCTTCCTCCTTTATGTGGACAGCAGTAGAAAAAGTGTGAGTAAACCAAGATTTTGTTTGCAATAGTCTGAGAAAAAGAAGATGGAATGCATGCCTCAATGCCCGATAGGATTACCTCGGTAATACATTCAGCACTCTCCGAGGGTTCCCGGCCACGGAATATTTCCATGGGAAATCAAAGAAGTACTGCCGTAGAGTCACCCAGTTGGCAGCGCCAAAGTGTCACAGGCTGGGAGGATCAGGTTAATGTACTGGAGAGATAGGACAGGTGACAGAGATAAGTTTGTGGTCGGAGGACCATATATATATAAATATTTATATAAAATGGATGTAATACTGAACATTTATTATTATGTTCCATGGATTATAATTATATTTATACTGATACCAAGGAGAGCGGTAGGGAATAAATATATAGCTACATCGGAAAAGGTACAGATGTAAAACATGTACCACAATAAAGACAAATTCTCGAAAAATCTATTAAAACTATACAGTATATTCATGTTTTTTTGGACAATGTAAGGCTAGTAAAAAGAAGGAAGCAAAATAAACTAAAGTGGTTCAATTTAAAGCCGGCTGTTTTGTCTCAAATATATGACTCTGGACCCACCCACCTTGAAGTTAATGTAGGGTAGGACAAGGGAAAAAGAGAGGCCCATATTTAAGAATTCATGTACTACTCCTTTTAGTTAATAGGAATTGGGTAATTATTATTATTATTGTAGTATTTAATTTCTTTTTTCGACTATACGTGACTTTATATCGACTTTATTACGTGGGGGATAAATCGACAGTCATCTAGAAGTTCGTATACTTTATTTAACAAAACTTCCTAACTACTCTAATAACCGTTTCTGTCCGGGCCGAGATGAGTTCAAGACACGGATTGAACATTACGTCGATTCACGATAGGTTGTACTTTGGAACCCTAGAGCCCCCGTTACTCCCTAGCTGAATTCTCATTATTCAGGTATTGACTCAAGTCGACTTCGATCCAAAGGCACGTTATTAGTTTCTAATTTACTATAGTTTATTCCGAGCCCTGCTGTGTCTACAGTGGAGACCAGGGCCTAATAAATCAATCGTTATTTACCTATTTAACAAAAGTGATATTCTTTATCTATCCTTAAGAATTAAACACTTTCACTGGGCCTATTGTGTCTACTCCCGAGACCAAGGCATTAATTCATATAATCTCTTTACTACTCTTTCCTATATCTTACATTAACTCATATAACAAAAACGTCGTTACAACAAGGGTACCTTAACACTCTCTGAATAGACCATAAATTCCTACAAATGAACCGGTCGGAATTACAAATTAGTTAGATTTTCCTCTCAAATACAATCTTGGATTCTATCACACAGTTACTCAAATGAACAGGTTGTTTACACTATTTACCTTGATAAATCTAATTGATAACACCCTCCAATTATACGCTCTTGCAATCCTATTACAAATAAGCTATATTCACAATAAACACTTAATCAATAATATTTCTTAAATGGGTAAACTATACCTCAAGACCTCTACACGGAAAAGATTCACGGTTATAATCCTTTATTTAACTTCTTATGAATACATTACTATATTGGACGTGACGTCCTTAATGCTCCCTCAAAACTGTCCCAATTGTCCTCTCAAATGATAATGGATATAGTTTCCTTTTTAACAAATGAGTTCGTTATTTATGTGGACTAGTGTCCTTTCCTATCTATAACTGACCTATCGGGCAACTTACCAAAACTGTTTTCCCCTGAGACTATTGGTTGCCCCTCTGTCTTTAAGAATTGATTTTTCCCCCCTTTTTACTTTATACTTAAATATTTCCTATCAGATCCTATCTAGGTACAACTCTCGGCATTACGCCTTTGCTAACAAAAACAACTATTCTTAACACATCATCAGTTTATGTCACTATAAGTCTAGGATCGTTTCTCTTTAGTCTGTCCTATAAGGACACATCAAGTATTATTTCTGGTGGCCACTGGGTTAGTTCTGCAGTCTCTATCTCTCTCTTTAAATCAACTGTACATCTTTGCTCCCTCTACTATCTGTCGTCCTCTTGAATCGCTTGGCTGTAGGTATGCAAGCCTGCGATGCGACGACAGGCGGCCAGATTCTGAAGATGTATCTGCCTTAGTAGGGACGAGCTGATGATAGGCCTGAGGTGGGCCTTCTGGAACAAAGGGCGAGGGCTGGGAGGCTGGAGCCAAGTTCCCGTGGGTGCCCAAGCAAGAGAAAGTAAGTAGGTTACGAGAAGCTAGCCCAGTGCCGTCCGAGCGGCGAATGATCTTGCAACCTGCCCCCCCCCCCCCCCTTGCTTTATAGTCCTGCCTCCCGCACTGTGATTGGCTGAGCGGCTCGCACGGCAGCCCACTCGCTTTGATTTCTCGACTTCTCCACCATCACTCTTTTCTTTCCATAATAAGTTCATGGAAGCTGGATGCAAATGTTTGTCAGTGGCTTACGGGAGTATAGGGCGGGCACCGAGGTATTGAATCTATTGTAACCAGAGAAAACTGTCCGGGAAGAGAACGAGAGCGAATTTAGAGGTGAGGTGGAGAGTCCAGCTTTGTGCTCCGAAAATGAAGGCCACTGATTGGCCGGCTGGGAGGTGTGTCAAACTCAGCTGGCGAGGGGAGCAGGTAAGAGGGGGCGCGGTGATTGGTGGATGGCCTTTTTACTTTTCACCCCCTACTAAATTAAGGCGAGCTCCTGATCGCCGTAATACTGTTCCCTTGAAATTCTGGCCATACGGCTGCCAATCCACCAGTCCACTATGCTCACAAAGACACCTGTGTAGTTGGAGTGCAGGATTTTGATTTTCCACGGCAGTTTTAGCTACTAAAACTTGCCGGGGATGACTGAGAAGCTGTTTGAAGGCCCTGGTAGTGTTTAATCTCTGTCCTTTTCCATCAACCATTGCTTCTAATTGTCAAGGCCGGCCTGCATCACGGTTCCAGTGATAAAATAATAATCTATCAATCTATTGCCAGACGCCTTACTCCCCTTAATGAGGGTGGCCATACACAAAATGCCCCCAAGAGGACCTATCCCTTGTAAGAGAGACAACCCATGCCAGTTTACTGAAAGACTTACAGGATTGATCACTCAATTATGGGTCCATCAGACTCCGAGGCCTTCTATGTATCTTATTAGCACTATTTTGTCTACAGCGGTGTGCGGCTAATCCATCCACAAATCTGCTTCACCCTTTGGTAAGCAGTACGGATTTGTATAAGGTTTACTCCCATAGACAGGCTGCCGACCAAGACTGACGAATCCCATCCATCCGGATTTTTATAAGGTTTTCTCCCCTAGATTGGTTGCCGAGCAAGGCTAACGAGTCCCATCCACCTGTAATAATAATAATAATAATAAGAATGCCAATAATAATACAACACCAAAATACAAGTACCGGTATATGGTGAAGATACGAAAAAAAAAAATATATATATATATAAATGTATATATATATATATATATATATATATATATATATATATATATATATATATATACATTGAGATGGTTCGGCCATATGGAACATATGGGAAGCGAGAAAATTACTAAGAGGGTGTACGAGAGCGAGGTGGAAGGACAGAGAGGGAGAGGTAAACCGAATGAGAAGTTGAAAGGTAAAAAAAAAAGATGGAGTGAGGAAGTATATGGATGAAGTCGGTGCTGGGGGTTGGGAAAGAGGGGGGGGGGGGGGGGGGGGGGCACTCGACTGAGCTGGGGTACAGAGGTGGGCAAGTGGGGGCGTTTTTTCGCTCGTGGCCACTGCCCTTCGTGGGATCACGCCTACGGCGTCAGGCAATAGATATGGTAAATTTTATGTATTGCCATTAATTAAACATAATTACTGGTGTGGTGGGGGGGGACGGGGTTGTGAGGGGAATGCCGATGTTTAAACTGAATTTATTATGTGGGTATAATGTGAGCTATTTATTTGTACTATATGAAAGGCCTTCTAGGCAGTAAGGATAACATCGGGGAACATATTTTTGTTCCATGGTGTACTGTACTAAGCCAGACATCTATTTGCCCAGTCCAGTAAGCTGGACGAGATTTAGGAGCCAAGGGGCGCTCGGTCCTGTCCCCCACTCATCCCTGCTTTGAGTTATGTGCGTCTGGCTGGTGCAGACGTATGATTAGTTTCTTAAATAGATATTTCGTAATTTTGTGTTATTACTCTTCATTTATATATTGTAATGAAGTATTCTATATTACTATTATTTGAATTAATTGGCTTGATTATAGTGAGGTGAGTATTTATTTCTAGTGGCCTGTATGATAATTAGCTTTAAATGACCAAATGGACTGCAGATAGAAACTTAGGATTTGAGAGAAGGTAGTTCACCTCTAGCCTCTGCTTCGACTGAGACAATCACCGATGAAGGGTCATTTCCTGTAGTTTGTGTCCTGCCTTGTATAGAGCTATATTTCTATAGATACGTATTTATTATAGTTGTATGTTGTGGTGAATGTACAGAGATAGGTGTACTACAAGTGTAGATATATAGTGGTAAATATTATCCATATTTTTAAAATATATTTTCATCCATATCTACCTTATGTTTTGCGTGTAGTCTATTCTTTTCAAACATAACTTAAAGGGTTTTAAATACTTATTGAATATTTCGGGTTTTAAAAGAATGTACAACGGCAATGGGGGGGTGGAATTATTTGATACAGTAAATAAAAGTGGATCTCTAAATACTTGTAGCATATGTAATCTTATATCGGATCCTTTGATGACAGCATAAGTTTGTTATATCTGACATTAAAGAAAACTATAATACATATCAATAATCTGATTCTTGATGTTACTTGTTGTATAAGGTAATAGGGTTTTCGCTGGAGGATCAATATTACCACAACCTTTGCAGTGCTAAAACCCCTTTTTTTTTTTTTTTTGAGTGGTTAACTTCCGCATCTCCTCATCGTAGTCTAGGGCGGGCGGTGATAACAGTTGTGTTGCCTTTTCATGGGAGTTATTCATTTATTCATAGTGTTTGGGGTTTGAACCCTAGTCCGTAACATATACCGTTATATATATATATATATATATTTTTTTTTATAAGTAGGCAGTATGTTTTAATTGAGGCAAAATGTATTTAAGACCAGGGCATATTGCTTTTTTACTAACTTTTTACTTGTTTTTTGTTTCAATATTTCTCACTGTATGTTTAATTTCATCACTCAAATGATATATTAAGTTTCCAAAGTTCATGATTATATATTTTCAATTAGGTGTTGAATAATACGTCAACTTTCATATTAGTAGTCATATTAGTTTATTCACTAAACGATGTTGTCGTGGGGCTTTCTTTTGCAAAAAAAAGAAACATCGTTCAGTAAAAAAGATTTATATCTGTAATAGTAAAAACAAATATATAAATTAATATATATTTCTTCAAAATATGAAGTACAATAGTTAACATTTGTTTAAAAGAACGAGTGAGTGTTCTCATGCATCAAAAGAAATATATAAATATCACTTACATATCGAACTACGCTAACATTAATTTAACCTAAAAAGCACACTAGTTGTATAACACTGGGTCAGAGTTAAAATATGATTGTACACATGTCACTAAAATACACCAGAGTTGTCCTTTATGTGAATTTTCAACACTTATCTTTTGTTTCTTAGAGTCAAGTAATTCAAATGTACTTTTTTGCTTTATGTTGCGGTTCGATGTGATGTTAGGATTAGTGGGGAGGGGGGGGGCGATGATTTGGCTTCTAATTTTTACTAAGAGAAGTTGAATATGTTTTCTGTAGAGTCCCTCATGTTAATCTCCTCATATGCATTCAAACCCCACCTCAGACCCCGCCCTCTATACTGAGGTCAAAATGTGATGTCATTGGCTTTAGTTGCTAAGTCTTGTCGCTCACAGGGTGTGGGATATTAGCATAATACTTTGGTACGCATGTTTTAGCGGTAGGTTAAATTTTGTTTAATAGATTTTAGCCTTGTACCAGTTCTGAATAATATTTGAATTGAAAAAAGAAATGATAATATAAATTCTTTATCTCATAGTGCATTATTGATTTCTTTTGTTGCATTTGAGATTTAGGGGCACTTTTGAAATTTGATGTTCATAGCCGTAGATTTATTTTAGATTTCATACCTTGCCTAGTGGGCCTGAAAAATTTATGTAATGTTTAATTGTTTTTTAGATAGGCAAATTGCCACGGGTTTCAAGGTCAATGCATTAGCTTTTAGTGATCCTGTTTAAAGCAATCTATATACATAGTTGGATACTCAATTTTTGAGGATCTGTTGGTAACCCTTTTACCTGATGATGGTCTAGGCGTGACGTCGCCGAAAATTAGAATAAATCATGATGTTCCACA
>CM064574.1:16045138-16632638 GCA_032716605.1 Paralithodes platypus
GTAATGTCATGGAAAGGCTTGGGTGCCTCCATCACTATCCTCAGGACCATGTACATTGCCTATATTAGATCAGTAATTGACTACCATGCACCTGCTCTCTCCTGTCTACCTGCTAATCAGATCGAAAAACTTGACAAACTGCAAAATGAAGCCATGAGAGTTATTTTTGGATGTCCGAGAAATGTCAAGGTAAAAAATCTTAGATATGAGTTAAATCTATCGTCCATCACTGATAGAATAAATGAAACAAATATGATAATAGGCATACGAACACTGAGAGACGACAAAGAAACACGACCTAAGACTGCACTAATGGAGCTACTTAGAATAGATGACTTAAAAGGCAGGGACTGGCCACATGTAACTGCTGCTGACATTCTTGACTATCAGCTTACAGACTACTATATCGGTGACTGGCAACTGACTGACCCCACCCCGCCCACCCAGCTTACAGACTACCATCCAGATGACCGGCAATTGAGTGTCCCCCTTCCGCCCTGGGAAGAGGCCACTATTGAGATTATAGTGACACAACTCGACACAAAAAAGTCTGAGATCCCGTCCTACGCTCTGAAGACAAACTTTATGTCACTAATAGAAGATATGACAGATGAGAACACTGATCAGGTATACTGTGACGGCTCACTTAACACCGTAACTGGGAGGGCAGGAGCTGCCATCACTATTATGAGTGGTGGCAACTTTGCTCAGGAAGACGATGAACTATCCAGGCTACAGGACTGGGCCTCCTCCACTCAAACTGAGCTGGTGGCAATAGCGATGGGAATTGGGAGTATCTTTCGAAGGGGAAAGAATATTCTTATCCTATCTGACAGCAGGGCGGCCTTGGAAGCTATCTCTAGCCCCCAACCCACCTATCCTTTCCTTGTACAAGATATCAGACGGGGGATAAAATGTGTAGGGGAGAAGGGGCTAGGGGTCAAATTGGCCTGGATTCCTTCACATGTAGGCATCCCAGGCAATGAAAGGGCAGATAAGCTTGCCAAGGAGGCCTCAGAGAAAGAAGAACCTGATCATATTCTTGAACTGTCATTGAAACAAATGAGAACTATAATTAAAAAGACACAAGAAGAAAGAGTGGATGAAGACAGAGCTAGACATCATAATACCAGCCGATCTATAAACTACTACAATAAAGTAGCATTTACGACCAAATACACCTATGGAAAACGTACAACGAGTAGGTGGGTAGACTCAGTACATGCAAGAATAAGGCTTGGCTATTGTTATCCATGGCAGCTGAATTGGCAGGTAGAAGAAGAGCACAGGCAATGTAGGGTTTGCAGAGCTCCCAACAAACACTCTCTCGAGCACTATATCCTGGAATGCCCAATGATTAGGGAATACAGGAATAATCAGGTAACCACATATGTGGTTCAAGCAATATACATGCTAAAGAATAACGTAATCAATAACATACTAAAAAAACACAAGAACTTTGCCCCCCCACAATAATATGTACTGTAAACATGAACATGAACCTTATAAGTATGCACCCCTTGCCCTCCACACATCTCTTCTTTCTTACAAGGTCACACTTAAACCCTTTGTAACGCCCTCTACACGATTTCATATTTTCATTGATCATGTCACACTTATAATATCAGTCAGTATTTCTTTACTTATCACTGCTATTCTCATTTAATAGATTGACAATGTACAGTATATACATATCCCTCTGAGCCTCTAACACAGCTTTTATTTAAATAATCTGTTAAGTGCCAATTCATGTCCTTTTGCAAGCCAATATACATGACCCTTGCATATGTAAGCAACATAATTGTCCTCAATATTCTTTGCTAATGGTTTTATCTACAATTAAGTACCTTCGGATATGCGGCATATCCATCCCGGAGGACTACTAGTATCTTCCTTCTGAATATTGTTTTGCTACTAAACTTAATTGAATCTTGATCTTTAAGCTCTTCATAAGACAGTGTAATCTTCTCTAGACTGCAGTTGACAACCATGCCTTGCTGCCCCACTTTAGACCCTTACCATCCAAAATTGCCAGACCATCATTAAAAACATTCTCCATTACCAAATTTTATATTCAATTCACCCAGACTCATCTGATTCGTCCAGACTGGTAGAGGCGGTGGGGTATGCCGGCTCGTCCACAGCCCAGCCTCCATGCCACTTTTGACCGATCAGAGCTTCTGAATCTCACTTCACCAAATTAACTTTTACCACCCAAAATTAATTATCTTTTGCCTTACCACCCATTTTTATCTCCAAGCCTTCTTGACGTGCCATACTGAGGCTCTCGGAAAATGTGTCTCAATACCAACAGTGCCTCCCCTAAACCCCCAAACTAAAATCAACAACTCACGCAAGTTGGGACAAGCCCCGACACTCTTTATGCTCCTACTTTTTCACTTTCTCTCTTACTACACCAATAAAAACTTCCCTTCTTTCACCCTCACCCACCTTTTCTATATTCATTCATTCATTCATTCATTGCACGTATACAGTTTCCTTCCCTACTTACTGATATGTTGTGTCAGGTACGATGAAGCGATACTGTCGATATCTGTAGACTTGCGTTGAAATTCAAACTTTCCCTTTTAAGATTTTTTTTTTTTTTTTTTTTTTTTTTTTTTTTGTACTACCATATTTATCTTCAGTACTATCGCTGGCCTTAAACAACTTATTTATATGTAGTATGTCCCACCCTCCCTAACACATACACACACACACACACCTCCCCTCTCACACTTTCCTCCTCCCTGGAGTACCTTACCTCCTCCTCCTCCCCCCCCCCCCCCCCCCACCCCCCCCCCCCCCCCCCCCTCCCCCTCCTCCCCCTCACCCCCCCCCCCCCCCTACTCCTCCCCCTCCCCCCCCCCATCCTCTACCTCCTACAAAACCCCTAACCATACTGCTGTATTGTCCTCAATATTCTCGGCTAATGGCTTGATGTACAAGTACCTCCGGATATGCGGCACTGTCCCTCCCGGAGGACCACTTGCACCTTCCCTCCGAATATTATTTTATGGAAATAAAATAATTTGAATATGAATCTGAATCTGTGTGGCTGTGTGTTTTGGGTGCTGGGGCAATGCCTTCTCTATACATAATTATGTATAGATAAGGCATTGGCTGGGGTCTGGTGACTGGGTCACGACGGGTAGGGTCCCTCTAGGATGTTTAAGAAGGGACATACACACTCACACACCTCCCCTCTCACACTTTCCTCCTCCTGGAGTACCTTACCTCCTCCTCCTCCCCCCCCCCCCCCCGCCCCCCCTACTCCTCCTCCTCTCCCACCCATTCCTCTACCTCCTACAACCCCCCTCCCGCTCTCCCATAACCACACACCCTACTAAATATTATATTACTATCGGCATGTAAACTTCTCCACTGGTCATATTGCGCTAACTATCCCCTCAATAACCATTATTGTAATAAGAATTTGAACCATGTAACTCATCTTTGTAAAATATTTGTATTACTATAATTCCATTATAACTTCGGTAGTTGGTAATATTAGTCACATCATGTATGTGACTCTTGTATTCAGCTAACTATGACCTCAATAACCGTTGATGTAATGAAGAATGTGAAGTGTCCCTCATATGATTGTAATATATTTGTGGTACTTTTATTGCATAATAATTAATGTAGTTCGAAATATTAGTCACATCTTGTATGTAATAATTGTATTCAGCTACCTATGATCTCAATAACCATTGATGTAAGAAAACATGAATAGCCTCCTCATATGATTGCACTAGTTTTGTAGTGCTATTATTTACCTGTCAATTAATAATTCAGTCACTTTTTTTTTTTTTTTTTTTTTTCCATGAGCACGTATATACAGCATATGTGGCAATCAAATGAGGAAACTATAATAACACCAGACGACGATACTGTTGTTACAGTAGAATAATGCTCTTTGAGCAGTATGTATTGCCTTATCATTGGTTGTCCCCTTATTATTATTATTTTTTTATTATTATTATTGAAATACCACAGGAACGAAAGTTCCTGGGAGCGAAACTTCCACCCCCGACGAGATCCCTCTCTTTCTACCACCTCCCTCCACATGTTACACGTCTCGTTAATCACAGTCTTCTAATATACAAATCACATTTCCTTACCCCCTGACATTCTTGAAATACCCACTAAGTATATTCAATTAGATACCAACCATGCAGACTATAATACGTTCGTTGTGTATGGGTACGAGGCGATCTCAAGACACCTTAGCTCCCAGTGCACAACGAACCGGATCATGATTATGTCCGCCTGTATTAAATTATGTATTATGTTGATTTATACCATTGCCTATTTTTGTAATAATTGTATTCAGCTAACTATGATCTCAATAATCATTGATGTAATGAAAATATGAATAGTCTCCTCATACGATTGCACTAGTTCTGTAGTGCTATTATTTACAACCTGTCAATTAATAATTCAGTCACTACAAGCTTGCTTGCTTGCTTGCTTTTTTTTTTTTTTTTTTTTTTTTTTTTTTTTTTTTTTTTTTTTTTAATGAAATACGTATATACAGACCATGTGACAATTAAATGAGGAAACTATAATAACGCATCTGAATAATGCCAACCTGACTTATAAACACAAATATGAATGTAACCAGACGACGATGCTGTTGTTTCAGTGGAATAATGGCTCTTTGAACAGTATGTATCGCCTTACTAGTGGTTGTCCCCTCACAGGATGGGGGGCGCTGCTCAATAAACTCGCCCCTCGGGGCAAAATCAAAATCAAATCTCTCTCTCTCTCTCTCTCTCTCTCTCTCTCTCTCTCTCTCTCTCTCTCTCTCACGGCGGTCAAAACTTCGACCAGTTTCCTTTATCTTTTGAAGATATCATTATTTCTGTTCAGCCTTTAGTTCTTTGTCCAGGACGTTTTTAAAGCTTTAATGTTATTATGTAGTGCCTCTCTGCTTCCAGCTATCTAACCTCTTGTGGGTTGCTTTGAATGTTCATCTTTAAACAGGGTGTGTGTTGTTATGCTGTATGACTGTTCGTGGAAGCTGACACAATTGAAAATATAATTACCTGAGTTCGCTCTTGATTCGGTTTGTAATACTATCGACTATCCTTGACTGTATACTAGTCAATAAACCAGTTATTTTAAACGTCGAATCCTTCTGTTCTTCATATTTGTGTGCACCTCCATTAAGGGGGAAGGGTTTATATTTCGATCTGGTTATGTCATATATTTATTATGTTTTTAGTTTCCTCCCTAAACCTCTATAAAAAAAAAAACATCCATTAGATCCCCCTTCTAGAATTACATTTTTCGGAAGAATAATGTGCCGGCCAAAGGCCGGTTCTTCCAAAATTACAGATTCACTATCGTTCACCAGAAAAACAAAATTGACACCTAAGTAACATGAAAGGTCTTAATATTGATGAAGACATTAGATGAAAGGTCTTAAAATCGGCAAACTAATGGGGCAAACATCTACAAAAATTAAAACTAATGGGGCTAAACATGAGGGAAAAAGGGGATCCGAAAAACGACCCATCTCACCATAATATATTTGTTAATTCAGGCCATTTGTAGCTGGTCACTTTCTTCTTCATTTGTGTAATATATATATATATATATATATATATATATATATATATATATATTGTTTATATATATATATATATATATATATATATTGTTTATATATATATATATATATATACCGTATATATCTATCTATTACCTGCCGCCGTTATCCCCTAAGGGGTGGCCACGAAGGAACCGCCCCCATGCTCCCCAGTCAGTCGACGCCCCTCCTCCCAACTAGCATCGCCTTCATCCATATATATCCTCACTCCATCCTTCCACCTCTCTTTAGGTCTACATCTCCCTCTCTGTCCTTCCACCTCGCTCTCGTACACCTTCTTCTCGCTTCCCATACGATCTCGCTTCCCATACATTCCATATGGCCGAACCATCTCAAGTTGCTCCTTTTCACACTTTCCAACACATCTACCTCCACACCACACCTCCTTCTTACTTCCTCATTCGTCTGTCTATCCCTCCATGTAACTCCGCACGCACTTCTCAAGTAACTCATTTCCACCCCTCTCACTCTTGGTCTGAGTCTCTTCTCAAACGTCCATGCTTCGCTTCCGTAAGTCAGTGCCGGGATTAGCACACTGTCACGCAAGGACTTCTTCACTTCCATACTGACCACCCTATTTCTTGTTACTGCTTTCAGCGTTCCTACAACCCTCTTCCCCTGTTGTACCCTCTCCCACACTTCTTCATCCATAGTCCCATCTTTACTCAACAAACTGCCCAGATACTTAAAAGAGCTGACGATCTCCATAGCCTGACTGTTCAACTTCACCTCACACTCTGTGACTTCACCCCTTTCGAAGACCATAACCTTGCTCTTCCCCTCATTTACCTTCAAATTCCGTTTTTCGCACACTGTTCCAAACTCATTTACGAGACCCTGCAACTCCCATTCATTATCGCTCATCAGAACTATATCATCCGCAAACAGCAGTATAGGCAGCTTCCACTCATTTCCCTCCCTTTTCAGCAATACACCAACATCCACTGCTCTTCCTAGTATTTCTTTCATGACTCCATCCATATATACAGTAAACAACCACGGGGACATCACACACCCCTGTTTCAACCCAACATTCAGGTCAAAGAACTCGCTCTGCTCACTCTCCACACGTATTGCCACCTTTGCTCCCTCATGCATGCTCTTCACTGCTTTCAGCAACTTGCCATCTACTCCGTATATTCTAAGTACTTTCCACATACCTTCTCTATCCATTCTATCATAGGCCTTCTCCAAGTCCATAAAGGCAACATACACCTTTTGCTGCTTCTCCAGATATTTCTCCACAACACAATTCCGGGTAAAAATCTGATCTACACATCCTCTTCCCTTCCTAAAACCTCCCTGCTCGTCGCCTATCCATTTCTCCGTTCTCACTCTCACTCTCTCAATCACTACCCTACTGTATACCTTCCCTACTACGCTTAAAAGACATATTCCTCAGTGGTTACCACACACTCCTCTTTCTCCTTTGCCCTTATATAGGGGGACTATTATGCCAGTCTTCCAGTCATCAGGTGCACTCCCCTTCTCCTATGCTAGTTTGCACATTTTCCATACCCATTCGATTACCATCTCACCAACATACCTCAACATTTCCCCACACACTCAATCTGTTCCTGGTGCTTTCCCCAACTTCACTTTCTTCATGGCTTCCCACACTTCTGACCTCCTGATCCCCACCTTCTCCTCCACCACTTCTCTTCTTTTCCCTCCCATACCATATCCAACTATGTTTGCTGGCTCTTCATTCCTTATATTTAGCACCTTGTTGAAGTACTCCCTCCATCTTTCGACTCTCTCTTGCTTCTCGGCTAGCATTCTCCCATTCTTATCTTTCACACCCTTAGTGTTTCCCTTGCTACCTTCCCTAACTTTCTTGACTTCTTTCCAAAACAGTTCCTTACACTCCCTCCATTTTATAAACTGTGATTCCTTCTAAATTCCTCATCTACTCTTCTCTTACTTTCCTTCACTACTTTCTTCATACAAATATATGTATATATATTGTAAAGTTTTATGTTCGCCATTGTCCTGGGGAGATTATAGATGTCAATCTAGCAGGGCAATACCTTTGGGAGGCTTGATAGGCATATGATAGGGAGTTGCTTGGACTCTTGTTTCACTTGGCTGGTTTCCCCCACTGTTTATGTTTCACCTACACAGAGAGCGATCCAGTAACTTTCACAAACTCTTCCTCTTCTTTCTTGCCACTACACTAAACAAGCACACTTAATAAATTCCCTCTAAATCAGCCGTCCTTCGCCAGACGACCTATCAATATGTTATGGAACATGGTAAGTCACTCTATCAATTTCTCTAACATTTGTGGCCTTTCCTCTAACTTTCCCTCTGTTGATCACCACCTGTCCTCCAACAAACCTGATCTACATTTCAGGTGATACTCAGGTGTCTGCAATAACTGCCAGAAGCCCCTTCTTCCTTCTTTGTCTATCTTAGTTTCCAAGTTGAAGGAGGATGTTGGATGTGCATAACACACTCACTTGCTCTCGCATTCCCGACTTTGACTCATCCGAATTATCAACTATGTGGCTTAATCTTTCTTCTCACTCTCAAACTAAATATTTATGTGCTTCTTATCTATCCTCTAACTCTACTGACTTCCCTAGATTCTTTCACTATCTAAGCTATACACTGGAAAACATTCTATCATCCTCCCCTTCAACTGAAATATCCATCTTAGGAGATGTGAATGTTCAAAACTGCCAAAGGCTCTCTTCTCATTTCGCTGACCAATCTGGTGAACAAACCTACATTTTGTTTTATTCTTAATGACCTAGAGCAGTTAGTCCAGCCCCCTACTCATATCCCTAACCGCTCTGAAAATCGACCAAAGATCCTTGATTTATTTCTAACCTCTAAGAGTTTAAGCCTTCTGCTTATGCTGAAAACCATTTATCTCTGTTGGACTCTTGCGATCATAACCTTATTTATGTTACCTGTCCTATTTCTCCACCATGGCCATGCAATCATCCTAGCCAGCGGTGGTTGTATCACTTTGACGTTGCCGACTGGAAGACTCTTTGGTAGTACTTCTTTGATTTCCCATGGAATAATATTTGCTACCGTGATTGGGGACCCTCGGAGTGTGCTGAACACATTACCAAGGTAATCCTTTAAATCCCGCTCCCAATATTAGCTTCCTAAGGCCCCGGGTGACGGGATATACCCTCACTAAGGCTGCTTTTTTTTGTTTTCTATATTCCAACTACTCCCTCTCGGGCATAGGCTAAGAGCCTGTACACTCACTGAACATGGTGAGGTCCGTGAGATCTTATTCCAGTCTAGAGAGTGATACATGCGAAGCACCCACCCACGGCTCGAAGCAACCCCATCTCTGAAGCCGCCTCACCCCCGCGCTTTACAGTCTCATCCCCCAGACTCAGACCCTCACTCTCAGAACGCCACCTATTGAGCAATTAACTCACTAGGCAATGCCCCCCTGTAGCATATTTTGAATATGGGAATATTCATACAATGTTATTTAATCAGGGAACAATGAGGGTATTTTTATTTAATGTTTGGCATTTCGGTGTGCTGTGGTTATGCACTGAAACTAGGTACAGCACAAATTCCATTCCAATAACATATTCCCATTGACATATTGGGATTCGAACCCGGGTCCATTGGATTACCAGTCCAGTGGCAAGACCACTCCGCCCCACCTCCCCTGGAACCCATACTCTCCAAACATTGTGTTCTCGTCATTACTTTGGCTACACATTTAACCTAGGCAATTATACTTCTTATTCAGCGTGAAGAGGAAAAAATAGACGATAAGTAATATAAATATGTATATATAATTGCGGTAACTCCTATATACAGTAGATGCTTTGTTTAAGCATAACTATTTGCCGTACTGTATTAGTTATCACACTGTATCTATATTTTGTATACTTAAAAAGTGTATCTTAGAGTTAAGTAATCATTTTATACTTGATTAGTGTAATAATTAATTACGCATTTTTCACATTGACTTCCATAAACAATAACGTATATTTTTTTCTAGAAGGAGGATAATCTCGAGCTTGCAATACTTAGGTGCATTATACGAGGGTATTTACTCCCAAAAGGCTCAGCCAGTATCAACAATTGTATATTTAAGTAAAGCTGTATTACATGTAATATGGCTAATAAAACGTTTCTATTATATTATTTCATGGAATGATAATATTACTGCTCTTGCTAAAACAGCTTCCGAGAAGTTAGATGTGCTCAACCGCAGCATGGGTTCTTCACCCACACAGAGCTTCTTGCTTTGCACCCATGTGTCATTAACTCACTCTTACTAATGCCCTACAATCTTTCTCTACACTCCGGAATCTGGCATCCCTCTCACTCCTTTACTGTTATTACAACAATCAGTGTTCTGCAAAACATTCTCAGTGCATACCTTCTCCCTTACGGAGAGTGGGGGGTACCCGCCTTTCAACCCTCTCTCACCCCTATGCTGTTAAATTCTCTAACCCAAGAGTGAATTGACTGTCCTAGGTTTATTTTTACTCAACAAGTAAGTTTTGGAAATATCTTTATCAGTCTGCCTTTCCCTCATGCTATGACTTAAACTGCTTCAAGTTCCGTATGTCCAGACATTTTGACTCTTAACGTACCTTAAATGTGGCTCGCTGTCCCTCCTTTAACTTTGTGAGAGATTTGCCTTCTATTTCCCTCGTACGAAAAAAAAAAAAAAAAAAGGGGTCAGTACCTTTGACACAAAAGGATTATGATATACATTTACATAAGAATAGTATATCATATGTATAGTGTATAAACCATATTGTCATAACAATACAAGGTCAGCTGTTTTTGTGCTTAGCTATTCCGGTGCAACATTCTTCAAATATTTCGTCATTTATTAGGGGATTGTAATCAACTTGTGAATGTCCCGTGAAAACTCAAATGATCATTGATTTTTATTAGTCCTTTCTAAATAAATTAACTCGTCTAATTTTAGCGAAAATATATCTAGTTGAAAGGAGTAAAAACTGGTAAACATAACTTTTTGACCACTGGTGTTGACAGTTCTATTGTGTGTGTGTGTGTGATTATTTTTGTTTCTTTTAGTTTGTTCTCAGTTTATTTCGCGAGCCACCTATCTTAACTCAGCCAATTTGTCTTAACTGATGCAAACATAAGCAATCTCAAATACAATTGCAAGTCACTTTACATGTTTCGATGGAACTAATGACTATTCTACCCACCATGTCTGGCATTAAATTCTGTAGGTGTGAGTTCGAAACACGGCCTCTGTAAAACACATCCCTGTATGTAAACATATAAGTGTGTGATTCCAAAACATATCAGTAACCAAGAGCATAGGTCAGAATAAACTAAGATAGTCCCTCGCGCTGGTTTACCAGGGTATTTATGTAAAATATTATGCATGACATATGAAATATGGGTCTACAAATCGATCAACCAAACATCAGTAATTCAAACACGAATAAGAATTATATAATAGTGCAAAACTGTACACCGATAACTGGAGAGCTTGTGTGAGTGTTCTCCTTACCCTCGCTTCAGGCAGTTTTATCTTCAGCACCAAGTGGTAGGACAGAAGAATGAAGACATCATTTCTCACTATTGGTAAATGTTCAAGTGGGAATATTGTATCAGAGGAAATGCATAATATTGTTAGATGGCCTTGTATTACCGAAATGGAACAACATAAATATGAGGAATAAATACCCCAATGTTAATATGAACATCAGTATTATAGGAAATAAAACTCACGACTTAAACATAAGTAACAAATGAGATTAACGTTAAAATATAAACAATTACAATACATTTAGTTAGTAGAAATACTTGTTATAGTAGTTACAAAATGTTTATTTGTCAAAACATTCTTGGGTGTTAATATTGTCCACTTCTCTTCCAACACACTCACATCTCCAAAATAAATATTTCTCCAACACAAATAAGACAGGGAAGTATATGTATATCTGGCTTTACATATTGGATAAATAATTACGGAATGGTTACATACTCGGGGACCAGAGCATCTGGCAATATATTTCTACCATAAACATTATTGCATTATTAGAAACGTTTTCCCCCAGAGTGACGATGTAGTATAGTAATACTCGCTGCAACTAAACAATATTATACCAAGTCACGCTACAAATGTAACATTTTATATTTAAGATATATTTTCATACTAGTGATGTCCATTTATCAAGTTGAATGAATAATACATTTGTAAAGATGAGGTAATAATTAATAGTGCTCCAACAATATCAATATCATTGTGGAAGAGAAATCTTAAGGACTACTATACTTCTATACGATCGAAACCTATCACCAGTGAAACATTGCATATCTTTAATTAACCTAAGACATGCGCATGGGGGGTATGAGACACCACACGCCTGTGCGCACATATTTGAGCTGTTCCCATCACTAACATCGTTATTTTACCATAAATAGCATTAATACTTATCCATATGTGCCTATTTTAGGTTAATTATAAAGGTATTAACCTATTACAGCAATAAAACAAGTGGAAACAGCGTTTGGATGGTCAAAATCGGCGATACAGGCCGGGAGTTACATAATGTATGGCTGAGGCAACCTCCCTCCCCTCCTCCCCTCCCCTTGTCTGGAGAGACACTGTTACACAATAGTCTCTCTCCCGCTCTTTCCCACGCTTGGTAACAGTGATGACAACGCCCTGCTACCAACTCGCTAATGTTAGCACGAAAATAGACCACAGAATAAGGGAATAACAGGGAAACTAGGTGATAACTGAAGGAGGGGAAGGAAGTGGGGAAGGAGGGGATGTGGAGGAGTGATATTTGGCATGACCCAGGGGCAAAAAAAAAAAAAAAAAAAAAAAAAAAAAAATTGGGGGTGTTTTAAATGGATTTTTTTAGGCCCAGGATCTTAAGAGTCTTCCCGCAGTCGCCCGGGGAAACTCTTAAGAGTCTTCCCGCACTTGCCGGGTTAATTAACACACGAATGTCTTGAAGCAAGGATAAGGACAGGACGTAGGAGGAAGTGTGGAAGGGAATTATTGTAGTAAGAGGGTGAGAGTCGGGGCTTGGTTTCAACTTGCTATTCCGTAAGTTGTTATAGAAAGAATAGTGCATGGAATACACGGAAAGGATAGTACATAGAGATACGTTTCTGAATAATTAAAGTTCACATTAGTGACCAAACGCAAAGTTAATAACTTCATTACTGTGTAAAGTAGAAGCGAGAATATCACATTATTGACCTAAGAGACCATTATCTTCTATGTGTTATAATTAATCGATAGTTGAATAAAATCTGTATGGTTTGTTTCCATTACTTACAAACACATTTTGTGTAGTCATAAAATACAAAATATCTCTCTCACTCTCTCTTTAAATCCCACTCCCAATATTTTTCCAGCCATCCACTCAGGCCATATCGGCTCTCTGATCTCCCTGACTCTCTCTCTCTAGCATCCTCCACCAGTTGTTCGTTTTATCATGAAAAAGGAGAAGCTTGGGGAAGGATGGGTAGAGCGATTGGTAAAAAAGAAGAACAAATAGGCATGTGATTATGGTTAATGGTGTGGTGAAGGTTGTATGGAATGTTTGTGATGCCAGGTATGGCGGTGAGTGTATGTCATGTAGCGTGATGACGGGTGTGGTTGAAGATGTAAGAATGGCAGTGGTGACAAATCAACTATATTATGGAATGACAGTTGTAGTTGAGAGTGTGTAGTTGGATTGTGATGACATTATAATGGGTGTGTTGGTGATGACGTTGCTAATACAAATATAATACATGTATGTTGTGTTATGATGAGTTATACCATTTTAGGTTGTGGCTTTTTATGAAATAAGTAAATATTTGCACATATTTCTTATGTACGTCATAAACAACTAATAACATTTATACGGATAATCGGCTCGATTGTACCTGGACTATGTATTTAAAAACTTTCAGTCATGTCACCCATATACTGTTCACAGCATGTCTAGTTAACCCAATGTCTTCACATAGGAATTATGGATTGAGAGGTGTCAACAAGGTCCATTGTAATAATGTTGGTTTCTTGAAACAACATACTGAACAAGGGTCAAACAACAGTGTCTGCATTTGGTACTTGCCCGGGCGACCGAAGCTTAGCTGTAAAGAGTAGGGAGAAGAGACAGATCTCAACCATGGGAATGGAGAGAGGCAGACTAAACAGTGTAAATGTATGACAGATAAGCAGAGAAGAAGTAAAAGAAGCAATTCATAGACTTAAAATGGGCAAATCTACTGGAGTAGATAACATCCCAGATGGAATGCTGAAATATGGGGTAGATGAAGCTGTAGACATAATGCTTAGGTTATGTAAATTATATATCATGGAAAATGGAAAGTGTGCCAGAAGACTGGAGGAAACCTTGTACAAAGAAAAGGGTAGTAATGAGGAATAACCTAATTTATTTATTTCACTCCCAACACCAAAAACCTCCCAATACAATTAATGAAAAATGTGATCTTCCGGGATTCGAACCTGGGTTTCCATATATAGAACTTAACATTCTGACCATTACATCATCAAGACAGTTTATGTAAGAGTTATGATTAGCTTGCTTAGTATACCCGGAAATATACAGTATATGCAAGAGTAGTAACAGAAAGCCTGCAGAAGGTAACGGATGACAAAATAGGTGAAGATATCTTATTATTGCTAGAGGTCTTTCCTAATCTGAATATAATCGTCTAATATTTGACGCAATATAATGAAAAGGACGTCACCGGTATTGCATGGGTTAAGAAAGGGCAGGGGTTGTATTTTTGGTAGAGAAGTACTTAACCAAAAACAGAAAAATTTATGCAAAATTCAGGGATTTGGAAAAAGCCTACAACAAAGTAGTTTGGGAGGGCCCGTGGGATGTGGTAACAGTATGTGGTGGGTCTTTATTATACGGCAATTAATTAACCCCTTCAGTACCGGCGAGGTCTTTTCAATTATATTCTAGCTATATTTAGACGAGTTTGTGCAGTTTCAGAAGGATCTGTGGTAGTAAAAAGGGTTAAGTAAGATAGTTAGAAGTTGCTGGACACCATTTTTCAACTGAATATAATTTTTCAATAGTAGCCAGAATAAAATTAAAAAGCTGTCACCGATAAAGAAAAGGTTAAAAGTCTAATACTGGGCCATTGTTAAAATACAATATTACATACTAGATTTCAAAATATATATTTAAAGAACAAATTCAAGTAAATGTTATTAGTAACCATACAATACTATGCAGTAATATATTTTATTTATTTAATGAAGTTGGTAGACATACAGTATAAGGTTGATATTTACAAGGAAAAACATTGACCGACTGAAAGGTTGAAAACATTAACCAATCTCAGTTTTATTATTATGCTGTTAATTAGGTATATATTTTTATATTTTGGAAATTAAATATGTTGACTACCCTTTATTTGGATTAGTATTCACAAAATGCCAGTGACATATTATATAAGTTATTGCAAAATGACAATGATACTTCTAAATTTGATGGTGAATTTCTACCTTGCAGGATATCCGCCAGGCTGGACGGGTACAGTAACTGTGTTTCTCAAAGTGGAACGAATCAGACTCCATGAGTTGGATTATTGAACAAAATAAATATGCTTAAGCATTACTAATCCCCGCGTGTCACTGCTGATTCAGGAGTACCGTGATAACATGTTATGTTTTGATAGTGACATTGAGGCAAAGCAGAGAGTGTCATCTCCAGATGTCTCATTTTTACCATATTGGTCTATTAATTGTCCTAAGGATCTTTGCTAAATTTTCAAAAGAGCCTTTAAATGTTATCACATTCAGCACTACCATTATCATGTTGGTCATCTCAAACTTGTAAACTGTTAAAATGTATTTACACATTTGTCCACACTAATTATCATGCTCACCACTCCACGTGTGAATTACTTCCTTAACAACATAATCTATTATACTGTATATCCTCACCATCACCATCACTACCACGACTATCCTCCGTACATCATTTACCAATCGTATTTCCTTTAGTAACCCCCACCAGTCATAGGATCAATAAACCTATGTGTATGTTGACAACACAATATCTGCCTCACAGATTTATAGTAGTCCATAAATACACTTCCTCTGTAGTACTTCAACTCCCTATACTTCCTCCCTTCGGTAACTTGGTGAAGCGAATTATATTTTCACTCACTCGACCATTAGTATTCCCTATGTCCACTCTTTTGACAGCATTATGATCTGGTTTTATTTAATAGTAAAACTTTAGTCATACGTTAACTAACCATATTGATTCATTCACCATTCATACAAGTGTTGTGCGTGTAATCAATTTTTGTTTCTATGTGAGTGAGGGAGGCAAAAGGCAGAACTACCTGTAGTGAGTGCCTCCTCCATAGATGAAAGAGTGACAAGGCCAAAATCAAGGAACATTCGAGCCAAAATGCCTCGACACACGAAGTTTGAAGCAATTTAAATCATAGGAAGAGGGAAAGACTGATTCTGGGAGAGAGTTCCAGAGCTCAGCTGTTGAAAAGAAGACTGAGAGTAACGTTTCACTCTTGGGTTGGAGAGTTGCACAGAGTAGGGGTGGGGTTATGTTGCAAGTCGGGTACCACTCGCCCTACATAGAGGAGGTGGTATACACTGGGAGAGCTCTGAGGAAACCTGATTATTGTAGTAGTGATAGAATGGCGAGAGAGATGCAACATTGCGGCGGAGAGAGATTGCAGAGAGTTGGTGAGTGGACGGGAGTTAATGACACGAAAGGCCTTCCTTTCTACTTTGTCTAGGAGTGCCGTGTGAGAGGATCCTCCCCACACATGTGAACAATACTCAATACAAGGATGCACCGTGCCCCTGTACAGAGCAAGAAGCTGTGCAGGGGTAAAGAACCCCTTGAGGCAGTGGAGCACACCCAGTTTCTGGGAGGCTGCCTTAGCAAGACTGCTAATATAGTCCTTCCAAGTGAGAGCAGAAGAAAAAGAGACACCAAGAATATTGAGAGAAGATATGAAGGATTGATTTTTGTATTGTTGAAGTTTTTTCTATTATTTTTATGTGAATGAGGGAGACAAGAGGCAGAACTGCCTGCAGCGAGTGCCTCCCCCAGAGTTGAAAGAGTGACAGGGCCAAAATCAAGGGCCGTTTAAGCTAAAATGCCGGGACACACAGAGTTTGAAGCAATTAAAGTCATAAGAAGAGGGAAAGACTGATTCTGGGAGAGAGTTCCAGAGCTCAGCAGTTGAATAGAAGAAAGTCTGAGAATAGCGTTTCACTATTGGGTTGGAGAGTTGCACAGAGTAAGGGTGGGACTGTGATGCAGGACGGGTACTACGTACCCTACATAGAGGAGGTGGTATACACTGGGAAAGCTTCGAGGAACACTGATTATTGTAGTAGCGATAGAATAGCGAGAGAGATGCAACATTTCGGCGAAGAGAGAGAGATTGCAGAGAGTTGGTGAGTCGACGGGAGTTAATGATACGAAAGGCTTTCCTTTCTACTTTGTCTAGGAGTGCGGTGTGAGAGGATCCACCCCACACATGTGAACAATGCTCAATACAAGGACGCACTGTGCCCCTGTACAGAGCAAGAAGCTGCGCAGGGGTAAAGAACCTCTTGCGGCGGTTGAGCACTCCCAGCTTCTGGGAGACTGCCTTAGCAAGACTGCTAATATGGTCCTTCCAAGTGAGAGCAGAAGAAAAAGAGACACCAAGAATATTGAGAGAAGATATGAAGGATTAATTTTTGTATTGTTGAAGTTTTTTCTATTATTTTTATGTGAATGAGGGAGACAAGAGGCAGAACTGCCTGCAGCGAGTGCCTCCCCCAGAGTTGAAAGAGTGACAGGGCCAAAATCAAGGTCCGTTTAAGCTAAAATGCCTGGACACACAGAGTTTGAAGCAATTAAAGTCATAGGAAGAGGGAAAGACTGATTCTGGGAGAGAGTTCCAGAGCTCAGCAGTTGAATAGAAGAAAGTCTGAGAATAGCGTTTCACTATTGGGTTGGAGAGTTGCACAGAGTAAGGGTGGGACTGTGTTGCAAGACGGGTACTACGTACCCTACGTAGAGGAGGTGGTATACACTGGGAAAGCTTCGAGGAACACTGATTATTGTAGTAGCGATAGCATAGCGAGAGAGATGCAACATTTCGGCGAAGAGAGAGAGATTGCAGAGAGTTGGTGAGTCGACGGGAGTTAATGATACGAAAGGCTTTCCTTTCTACTTTGTCTAGGAGTGCGGTGTGAGAGGATCCACCCCCCACATGTGAACAATGCTCTATACAAGGACGCACTGTGCCCCTGTACAGAGCAAGAAGCTGCGCAGGGGTAAAGAACCTCTTGCGGCGGTTGAGCACTCCCAGCCTCTGGGAGACTGCCTTAGCAAGACTGGTAATATGGTCCTTCCAAATGAGAGCAGAAGAAAATGAGACACCAAGAATATTGAGAGAAGATGAAGGATTGATTTTTGTATTGTTGAAGAATCAGGGATAGTCCGCTGGAGGTTCCGAACGGATAGTAAGATGGAGAAATTGTTGGAGAGGTTTTTGGCTAGATGCCAGAAAGCTTGGGAAGAGCTAGAGTTGGATAGTTCAGTGCATTTATTATTGATGAAAGAGTGCTTGGCAAGTCGAATAACAGATTTGGCTTGATTCCGGACAGAAACATAGGAAGAATGAGATTCTTGAGTTTTAAGGCGTCAGTACCGTTTGAATGCTTCCTCCCTTTTGCGGACAGCAGTAGAACAAGCGTGAGTAAACTAAGATTTGTTTGCATTAGACTGAGAGAAAGAAAATGGAATATACGCTTCCATGCCCGAGAGGATTACCTCGGTACTGCGTTCAGCACTCTCTGAGGGTCCTCGGCCATGGAAGCAGAAGTCATTCCATGGGAAATCAAAGAAGTACTGCCGGAGAGCCTCCCAGTCGGCAGTGCCAAAGTGCCACAAGCGCTGCCGGTTGGGAGGATTGGGTGGCCGTACCGGAGAGATAGGACAGGTGACAGATATTAGTTTATGGTATGAGGAGTCCAAAGGAGAGAAAAGCTTTATAGTATAAGTGGAAGGGTTAGAAGTTAGAAATAAGTCAAGAATATTGGGCGATCTCCGAAGCGATCCGGGATACTGGTGGGTTGCTGTACTAACTGCTCTAGGTCGTTTAGGATAGAAAAGATGAAGACTTGTTCGCCAGGTTGGTCAGTGGAAACAGAGGAGAGCCATTGGCGGTGGTGAACGTTGATATTTCCTATAATGGAGATTTCTGCGAAAAGAGAGATGAATAGAATGTGTTCCACTTTAGAAGTTAGATAGTTGAGGAATTTTGGATAGTCAGTAGAATTAGGGAAGAGATAAACAGCACATAAATATTTAGTTTGAGAGTGACAAGAAAGATTTAGCCAAAGAGTTGAGAATTCAGAAGAATCTATGTTGGGAACACGAGAGAAAGCAAGTTTGTTGCGTACATAGACGCAACATCCACCTTTGGCTCGAAACTGAGTATAGAGATAGTTGGAGGATGCATAGAAGGGTTTGCTGTCAGTAGTCCCAGACAACTGTGTCTCGGTGAGAAAGAGAAGATCATGGTTGGCAGTGGAGAGGTGGTGTTCCACAGAGTTGAAGGTAGAGGAAAGGCCACGAATGTTGCAGAAGTTAATAGTAAGAGTATAAGGTAGTGGTCCAGAGCATTTTATGGAGGGCATTGTAGGGAACTATAGTCTGTTTCTTTTCAACTATCGGTAAATTACTAAGTTCCCATCAAGATTTCTCAGTTATTTTTAAGATTTTGTAGTGAAATATGGTGCTAATTAATTATATACGTGGTCTTACTATGATGCAGAGACATAGTAGTCTCTATATTTGTCCATTAAGTATTGAGAAATTAGCTGCTAAGGGATTCAATTTATCGTTAGCTGAAAAGAAACAGAGTATAATAAGAGGAAGGGAGTTGATGAGGCAAAATGCGTTCAATTCGACTCGTTCGAGAAGTGCTCTGCGGGGGTGAAGAACTCACGGAGACGGAGACGGTTGAGCACACCTAACATTTGGGAAGCTGTTTTAGCAAGAGTGGTAATATGATGTTTCCATGAAAGGTCGGATTAAAAAGATACACCTAGAATTTTGAGAGAAGATGAAGGGTTGATTTGTGTATATTTGAAGAGTAAATGATAGTCATGTAGAGGATTGCGAGATGGGTAGATAACAGGCGAAATTGAGTCTTGGAGGCATTGAATAAATTGACAAGATTTTCTATGCCCCAATCAGAAATAATTGATAGATCAGGATATAGGCGTACTATGGCCCCGTCACATGACTCTTGGAGTGATTGCATGTTGGGTTGTTGTGACAAAGTAGTTGAATAGAATAAGGTAGAGTCATCAGCATATGAATGGATAGGACTAGATGTACAGTTGAGGAGATCATTAACATCCAACCCGCGGGGGGGGGGGTATATATCATGGTTCCGCCTGGCGGGCATGTTTGCAGAAAATGAACATCATTCCATGCTCTTTTACATGCATAAACAAAAGCCAGAGCGTAATAAAATTATAATATTATATCCGTGAAAAAGCGAAAAACGAGCTTTCCAATGACATATAAATCATCCTTGTACAATGGGTTTTCTTGCAACGATCGTGCAACTGAAAGGGAAAATACCCTAAAAGGAGGAATTTTCCTCGGATTTATCGTTAATTTGAGAGGTACGGAGGTACGGAGATACAGTAGGTTCCAGTGCGGGTCTGGCTGCCGCCGCGAGCGGACCGAGGCCGCCTGTTGTCCTTGCAATGCTCGCTCTCTCTCTCTCATCGCTCATGACCTCAAAAAGGCACGAGTCATATGACGGGCACCGCAGGGGTGGCCAATATTCTCTTTCCCGTCATATGACGGTCACCGTCGATTGAGGGTTAATGAATATTAGAAAGAGAACTGGAGACAGGATAGATCCCTGAGGAACACCGGAGTTGATAGGTTGAGGAAGTGAGCGATGGCCATCCACGACTGCAGCTATGGAATGGTCAGAAAGGATTTTAGAGACAAAGACACAGCTAGAGGGATAGAATCTGAATTAGGGTAGTTTGGAAATTAGAAATTTGTACCAGACTCAATCGAAAGCATTTGTTATGTCTAGTGCAATAGAAATAGTATCACCGAAGTTCCAAAGGGAGGATGACCAAGAGTTAATAAGATAAGCAAGGAGATCACCAGTAGAAAACCATACTGGCAATCTAAAAGTATATTATGAGAAGATCAATACTTAGGTCATTTTTAATTAAGAATAGTTTAATAATAGTTGAAGGGTTGAGAGCGGTCACCATTCATTGGGACAGGTTGAATGAGAGCAAACTTCCAACAAGAAGGAAAGACGTTAGAGGAAAGGTAGACCATGGAAGAAAGATTTTTGAGTACAACAGCAGGAACACCATCCAGTTCGTGCACTTTCTTAGTATTAAGCCAAGACACGCCAAAAAGAAAGTAGATCCTCAGAAGAGCTGATGATATTAGGCATAAGTAAGTGAGAGGGAGGTGGAGAGGGAGGGAGTTTTTAGTGAAGGTTTGAGCGAAGAGTTCAGCTATGTCAGAGGAAGACGTCGAGAGATGGTGTTGCCGTCAGAGTAGATAGGAGAAAGGGAAGATGAGGAAGTAAAATTGTGTTTTGGCTAAATACCAAAAAGCTTTGGGGAAGAGCTATGGTTGGAAAATTCAAAACATTTTTTATTGATGAAAATGTTTCCTAATAAAAAAACACGCATTTTGCTTGATTCCGGGCGGACACCTAAGGAGCCCGAGATTCTTGAGTTTGAAGGCGATGGTACCATTTGAATGCTTCCTCCTTATTGTGAACAGAAGTAGATCAAGTGTCGGTAAACAAAGATCGTGCGATCACACACACTCAAGTCCATAGAGTCCATATAGGGCAAAGATTCCTATATAAGATTATGTGACAAACAATGTCGTTGTAAGCTAGATTTCAATCACATAATTTCCCCGACCACTTAATGACACCACCCCACCCGGTAAACTTCACAATAATGTATATTGTACCTTATAATCTAGAGATAACTTATGGTGCTTTGTCTCTACTTTTGGTGCTATATTCATAAATTCATATAAATATTTTACGGGCAAGACTAATCCATGACTGTACCACGTTGTGTGATCGAGTATAACAAGGGGGAGAGTGAATCCTTAACAATTAAATGTTGTGGTTGATTCTCCATAGTCTCGAGTTACTCGATAGTACGATCTGTATATAGTGTTTTAACAGCATTGAAAGTGACACCATTAGATGAAATAATATTGATAAGTGAAGAAAAAAAGATAATTTGATCGGTCAGAAGGCAACTGTAGAGGGGTGGTATATCCGTGTGAAACATTTTGGCTTCATCTATCTATCTATCTATTGCCTGATGCCGTGATCCCCGAAGGGGTTGCCACGAACGAACTGCCCCCATATGCACCTCTGTCCCCAGTCAGTCGACGCCCCTCCCCCCAACCAGCACCGCCTTCGTTCATGTACTTCCTCACTCCATCCTTCCACCTCTCATTCGGTCTACCTCTCCCTCTCTGTCCCTCCACCTCGCTCTCGTACACCCTCTTAGTCATTCTCTCGCTTTCCATACGTTCCATATGGCCGAACCATCTCAAGTTGTTCCTTTTCACACTTTCCAGCACATCTACCTCCACACCACACCTCCTTCTTACTTCCTCATTAGTCTGTCTATCCCTCCATGTAACTCCGCACGCACTCCTTAAGTAATTCATTTCCACTGCTCTCACTCTTGGTCTGAGTCTCTCAACCAACGTCCATGCTTCGCTTCCGTAAGTCAGTGTCGGGATTACCACACTGTCATGCAAGGACTTCTTCACTTCCATACTGACCACCCTATTTCTTGTTACTGCTTTTAGCGTTCCTACAACCCTCTTCCCCTGTTGTACCCTCTCCCGCACCTCTTCATCCATAGTCCCATCTTTACTCAACACACTGCCCAGATACTTAAAAGAGTTGACGATCTCCATAGCCTGACCGTTCAGCTTCACCTCACACTCTGTGACTTCACCCCTTTCGAAGACCATAACCTTGCTCTTCCCCGTATTTACCTTCAAATTCCGTTTTTCGCACACTGTTCCAAACTCATTTACCAGACCCTGCAACTCCCATTCATTATCACTCATCAGAACTGTATCATCCGCAAACAGCAGTATAGGTAGCTTCCACTCAATTCCCTCCCTTTTCAGCGATACACCAACATTCACTGCTCTTGATAGTATTTCTTTCATGACTCCATCCATATATACAGTAAACAACCACGGGGACATCACACACCCTGTTTCAAACCAACATTCAGGTCAAAGAACTCGCTCTGCTCACTCTCCACACGTACTGCCGCCTTTGCACCCTCATACATGCTCTTCACTGCTTTCAGCAACTTGCCCTCTACTCCGTATATTCTAAGTACTTTCCACAAACCTTCTCTATCCACTCTGTCATAGGCCTTCTCCAAGTCCATAAAGGCAACATACACCTTTTGTTTCTTCTCCAGATACTTCTCCAAAACACAATTCAGGGAAAAAATCTGATCTACACATCCTCTTCCCTTCCTAAAACCTCCCTGCTCGTCGCCTATCCATTTCTCCGTTCTCACTCTCACTCTCTCAATCACTACCCTACTGTATACCTTCCCTACTACGCTTAGAAGACATATTCCTCGGTGGTTACCACACACTCCTCTTTCCCCTTTGCCCTTATATAGGGGGACTATTATGCCAGTCTTCCAGTCATCGGGTGCACTCCCCTTCTCCCATGCTAGTTTGCACATTTTCCATACCCATTCTATCACTATCTCACCACCATACCTCAACATTTCCCCACACACTCCATCTGTTCCTGGTGCTTTCCCCAACTTCACTCTTTTCATGGCTTCCCACACTTCTGACCTCCTGATCCCCACCTCCTCCTCCACTACTTCTCTTCTTCTCCCTCCCATACCATATCCAGCTATGTTTGCTGGCTCTTCATTCCTTTCATTTAGCAACTCACTGAAGTACTCCCTCCATCTTTCGACTCTCTCTTGCTTCTCGGCTAGCATTCTCCCATTCTTATCTTTCACACCCTTACTGTTTCCCTTGCTACCTTCCCTAACTTTCTTGACTTCTTTCCAGAACAGTTTCTTACTCTCCCTCCATTTTACACTCAGATTCCTTCCAAATTCCTCATCTACTCTTCTCTTACTTTCCTTCACTACTCTCTTCACCACCCTCTTACTCTCCACGTACCTCGCTCGTTTCTGTCTCTCGGAATCTTCATTCCCTCTACTACCCAACCACACTCTATATGCTTTCTTCTTTTCTTCCACAGCTATTCTTACCTTTTCTGTCCACCATGCTGTACCTTTCACTCCCCTCCCTCTTCTCCTCACTCCACACACCTCCTCACATGCTGCACAGATCTCATCCTTAAACACCTTGCTCATCTCCTCCACTTCCTCCATAACTTCCAGGTCGAACCCACCTAGTCGTCTTTCCACTGCTCTCCTGTACTCCTCCCTGACTTCCTCCTCCTGCAACCTCTCCACCCTCCTCACCATTCCACCCTCCTCTCGCCTCCCTCCCGCTCTCCTCACCCACTTCTTTTGTATCCTAACCTTAGCTACCACTACATAATGATCAGACAGACCCCCTCCAATACCCCTATACACCCTAGCATCCATCACAGATTTCTTCATTCGTTCATCCACACATACATAATCAATCAATGACTTTCGTTCCACCACTGTCTTATCTTTCATCGTCAACATCCGTTTCCACGTGTACCTGTGGATCATTCTGTGTCGGAAGAAGGTGTTGGCTATCCACAGCCTCCTTCCCACACATACGTCCACAAGTGCACTACCATTCCCATTCACCTCTGATGGTACCCCCCACCCTCCCACCACTCCCTCAACTTTCCTATCACCCACCTTACCATTCATATCCCCAATCAGAAATATTCTTTCGTTCTTGTCAAACTTCTCCAGGCACGCCTCCACATTCATCCAGAACTCCTCTTTCTTTCTTTCAAGTATATCCTCTGTCGGGGCATACACGCATACAATCACCCACGTTTGTATTCCTACTTTCATTCTCACCCACACAATCCTTGAACCCACAGACCCATACTCTCTTACACATTCCTTCCATTTGCTACTTACAAACAAACATGCACCTTCTCTCGCTGTTCCTTCACTCACTCCAGCACACACACCCATTCCACATTCCCATTCTCTCACATCTGAACCTTTCCATTTGGTCTCTGTCATTCCACATACATCCAGCCTGGCATTCACTAACACTTCCAGAACCTCTCTCTCTTTTGTTCCATCATTCATGCCACTAACATTCCACGTAGCCATTCTCAGAATGTCCGAAGGCATGTCCTTAGTCGGTCGTGGTTCGTCAACGTTGGTTCCGTCCGCATCCGAGGCTGTTCGTTCGTTTTTCTTTGCTTAGATATTTTTTCCGGGTGGGGGTCGCAAGCCCACCGACCCAACCTCTTTAGTCGCCTCTTACGACACGCAGAAGGCACGTGGGGCATATTCTATTCCCTAACCCCCAGGGGATAATATATATATATATATATATATATATATATATATATATATATATATAATATATATATATATTGGCGTTCTTTTAAGAACTTAAGAAAATGGGAGTGTGCAGAAAGCCGATTAGCCCACACAAGGCAGGATATCTTTGATAAGTCATAAGTCATTACTATAGATAACTATTAATAACAATATAACCGTGAAGGTAACGCAACAATGGATACTGTGATAGTACCACACAGTTATAACATACTTTAAGTCCATTTTAATCTAATCCTTCGGGCCAGCCCTGTGGGAGCTCTTTTGGGGAGCTCGGTGGTCTGGTTAAACTACCCTAAAAAAAAAAAAAAAAAAAAAAAAAAAAAAATTAAACAAATATGATCAAAATGTAAACATTCGGATTCCTCGATGAACGTATGGCACTGAAATCTTCCGTTGCGTACTGTCCTACATCATTATATTTTGTAAAGCTCTTACTAATTTGCATATGCTCTAATTGCTCTATGCTAACTAGTAATATGCAAGTAAAATATATAATCGTGTTGGGATTGATAAATTTTCCGAAATAAAAAGCCTAATGGATCAAACCACGAACGGGTTTACAAAATCTACACACAAGAACAAAACACATGTGACACGCACAAAAACAAGCACCCATTCAACACTCAGAAATTTAGTACTTAGTTATGTTTAGTTTCCCAGGAATGTTAGATAAGGTTAGTAAAATACAGGAGAAAGTTAACACCACGCCTTCACCACCACCAACCAATTTTCCCTCACTTCCCACCACATCACCGAGACAAAAGGAAACAACCACCACCCCACCAAGATGTGCCCAGTACCTGCAATTGATGTTGCACGTCCTCCAATACCCGGGAAGAACTTGACCATCACCATCAACAATCCTGATGCACACCGGAGAAGGAAAGCTGCCAAGGAAAGGCAGCCAAGCGCCATTATTCATCCAAGCCGTATCACCGCCGTGACCGTGTGGCCAGGAGGGTCTACCCCAAAATACCCCAAGAGTCCCCCCCCCCCCCCGCACCTGTGCCCTTATTACCCTGAGATGGACCGACAGGAACAACCCAACAAAAGGTATGACCACCGCAGGCAACATAAAGATCATTACAGTTGGACAGTTCTTCGTTACCTATCACTGGAAGGTATCTAATAGCTGGAAGATTTTGGCCCCTTTTAATATTGGAGTAAAACCCTGATCACACTGATGATAGAGCTTTACTTCCAATTTTATTTAACATCGTGGCTCATCAAAGGAATTTGTTATTAGACCTTACTGGAGGCTACCTAATGTCCGTTCCTATGCCTCGATCCGGCGTTGTTATTAATAAAGAATGCTGATTTGTCAAGCGCTCTATTAGTAACAAACCACCCCTGTCTTATTAACAGTTCACGCACTGGCTGGACTCTGATAAGACAAGGGCTCTGTGAGATACCGTCCTGCATAACGGCAGTCAACAATAGAGTCCCTCCAATACGGAATCCCCGGCACTGGTTCTGGGGTACGATATCGGAAAAGGCCAATATTTCCTCATCAACCCAGTCACTGAAAGACTTATAAATGTCAGAACAGTTAAGAGACGTTGCATCACAAACCACCCTCTTACATTAGTTTGATGACGTGTTGCAGATGCACTGGCATAATTGCACACAACATTTTTAAGACCCAACATCCAAGAGTACTGCAAGGTCTGCATCAAAACTCTTATAACGGTCAGAGCAGTTAGCGAGTCCTCTCCTACGTTAGCTCGATAATAATAAACAGATGCACTGGTATATTGTATGTATTATGCAAGACCCAACACCCAAGAGTTCGAGTCTCCATCTACTGTCACCAAGCCACATCAGGATCACCACTACGGCCCAGATTCTCACCAGAAGACTACAGAGTGCTCCTACGTATAATATATAGTGAAATCCCTCTAGTGATACACCTTATTGATAAAAGGAAGTACTAAATTAAATCTTTATCTCCCCTTTATATGCTACTGAAAACACATAAGAAGTACTCGTGATAACCAATTATTAATAGAAGTACTTCGTGTTGACGCATAAGATATATATATATATATATATAAAATAGTGAAAGAATAAAAGTACTAGTGACGCACCTTATATAAAAGGAGGTACTTGAGTGAATTCATATTATTTTTTATGCAATTTGAAACGCAATTGAAGTACTAGTGATGCCCACCTAATTTAGGGAAGTACTTAATTTAAAGTTCTAAATATGCATACAAAGTGAAAGATTATAATTACCATTGATAATCCGTGAACAAGCAAATACTTAATAAAAAATCAATCCTTCATCTTCTCTCAATATTCTTGGTGTCTCTTTTTCTTCTGCTCTCAGTTGGAAGGACCATATTACCAGTCTTGCTAAGGCAGCCTCCCAGAAGCTGGGTGTGCTCAACCGCCTTAGGGGGTTCTTTTCCCCTGCACAGCTTCTTGCTCTGTACAGGGGCATAGTGCGTCGTTGTATTGAGTATTGTTCACATGTGTGGGGAGGTTCCTCTCACACTGCTCTCCTAGACAAAGTTGAAAGGAAGGCCTTTCGCATCATTAACTCCCGTCCACTCACCAACTCTCTGCAATCTCTCTCTCCGCCGCAATGTTGCATCTCTCTCGCTATTCTATCGCTACTATAATACTCAGTTTTCCTCAGAGCTTTCCCAGTGTATATCCTATACGTAGGGCACGTGGTACCCGTCTTGCAACTCAATCCCACCCCTACTCTGTGCAACTCTCCAACCCAAGAGTGAAACGTTACTCTCAAACTTTCTTCTACTCAACAGCTGAGCTCTGGAACTCTCTCCCAGAATCAGTCTTTCCCTCCTCCTATGACTTAAATTGCTTCAAACTCCGTGTGTCCAGGCATTTTGGCTCGAACGTCCCTTGATTTTGGCCCTGTCACTCTTTCAACTATGGGGGAGGCACTCGCTATAGGCAGTTCTGCCTTTTGCCTCCCTCAATCACATAAGAAAAAAGAAATAATAATAATACCTGTGTCGCGTGATAAAAGAAACTACAAGTGTCCTACCTTGAATGAAGGGAATACTAAGCTATATTGATTACCCTGAATAGGTACGCAGGAGTCGAATACAACACCACGCCATGCGCAGAAACTGTTTTATGTCACCGAGCAGCCTCGGTTCGTGCAAGGTGGTACTATTCCCGACCACGAGTCAGTCGTCCTAGCGCGGTGGGGTAGTGCACATGTCTGCCCCACTCTCTCCGCCCAGTGGCCTTGGCCAGCATTTTTGGACCCCTATACGATACCAGTGCACCTGGTAAGTTACTCAATTTTCATTTTTAACCCTTAAAAAGCGGCCCACCACTTAAGTCGAGTTAAATAAAGCTGGACTATGTGGCGGCGCTCGACATAACTCGAGTGGCAATTTCAGCACGTAATGTGGCTGAGAGAGAGAGACAAGTGGTGGCAGGAGACTAGCGAGCGTATGACTGCTCCAGACCACCGCGGCGAACCTACTGACACAAATCTCAGCTCCCTCCTCCCTCTCTCACTCGCTACATACTCAATTATGTACCGAAAGTACCGAATTACCTGCTTTTTGCACTCGCGTTGCACGGTTATTGCAAGAAAACTATCCATCATACAAGGATCGTTATGGTGTCATTCGAAAGCTCTGTTTATGCCCTTTCAGGGATAGATACTTGTTTTACGTTCTGGGGCTTATTTAGGCATGAAAATGATCACGTAAACAGCCCTATTTTGGCTAAAAACACCCCGCTGGGCGGTACACATAAATAAACCGCATAGGCCGCTCGTAAGGTGTTAAAATGTTGTATTTGATTCTATTACAGGTTAAGTAATTGCTGTAACTTTATTATACTACGTGGTAACTTATGGAAATAATTTGTCTACATGTTGACATAATCAGATTGATGCTATGTTGCCAAATGTCGCCACTAGAGCCATTTTCCTATTTTTTGTGTTTCAATTTTCAATGACCGCCATGGGCCACAGAGGCCTCACTTCAGCCAAGATTGACAGCCTGTTATTGGATAATGACAACATTGCCAGCGATGAGGATGGCCCTGACACCAATGAGGATGAAAATGATGGCAGAGAATGAAATTTTTTGATGACAGAGAGGTGGAGAGCGAGTTGGCAACCCCTGCCGCCTTATCGCCCGACACCCCCCAAGTCAGCCCTCTCTCTCGCACCCCTCTGCTTCCACCTCCCACGCTGCTCACACCTCACGTACCTCCCCTATCATCTGTGCCACTGCTGCCAGGGCTAGAAAAAGGCTGTATCCTTTTGCAAAAGAGGGAACTTTGTCTGCTGCTGAGGTTGAAGTTGCAGATATCGATGATCCAGCACTGATGCCCCCTGCCACACTCGACTCTCTTACTCCACCTTGGCTTGCCTCGTCTACTTCCACCGACTCGACACCACCCTTCCACCCAGAAGTTACTCTAGGCTCCCCTGAGACTCCCACAACCCAGGAAGAGGACACAACAGGCATCTCATCTATGGTAATCAAGTCAAGGAAGAGGGAGCGTGGGAAACTCGGCCCTGTGGTGGGAGCTCCCATTGTACCCCTAGACAAGGTGATTCGTGGGTGCGGGTCTGCACAACGGACCGATGCAGTTAACAAGGGGCGCAACACTCCACCCCCCCCCACCCCCACCCCGAGTCAGTGATGCAACATTTAATAACAAAAGTAAGAGCAATGATACTAATTCTGCTCACAAACCAAAAACGGTCCCGTTTAAGAAAGGTCAGGGCCCTTCCCCACCTCAGGGGAAGTTCAAGGGTGAAGTAGAGTGTTTTAAGTGTCATAAAAAGGGGCATTTTGCACGTTCCTGCCCTAGTAACCAACCTACAGCAGTCGTGTCTTTGGCTAGCAACATTGGGGTGTCTCTGAGTTCTTCTGCATTTACCCGGGTTGATATGTCAGATGCGGGGGCACAGCCAGTGAAGGAGTGTCCGGAAGGCTCGAAACCTGTCCGCGATGCTTTTTGCGACCATAGAGGGCGTGGCTGCGTGAGTTGGGCTGGTTGCAAGCATGGGTTGGAGTTGTTGCGTGATACAGGTGCATCCCAGACTCTGATGAAAAACTTTACAGGCCAACCTATAAACGCGGCACGGGTAGTTGTGGTGCAGGGTATTAATGCTACACGGTCATACCCGTTGGTTCGAGTGGAGCTGGAGGTTGATGGTGTGACACGAGAGATAGATGTTGGAATCGTAGAGAAACTGCCAGTAGAGGGCGTAGACCTTCTTCTCGGCAACGACTTTGCGGTGCCTACTTCTGAGGTTCCACCCTTAGTCGTTGCCGAGAGGGCGGCCGACGTGAGTAGGGAGGGGCAGGAGATGGTCGAGAGGTGTCAATTACAGCAGATGGCGTGTGTTGTCACCCGATCTCGTGCATCTAAGGTGTCACAGCCTATTCCTCAGTCTCTAGACCAGCGGAGGAACGGTCGGAAGGAGAACGTTAAAGTTGGGAGAAGTTTTGTGAGTTTTGATCCAGCGGCTCTTCTTGGCGACTCAGTATTAGCACCAATGTTTAGGTCCGGAGTGGCCCCAGAACCTGTCACACTTGGTAAGGAGGTAGGGCGTGAGAAAACTCCGAGACAGCAACGTTACACACTTAAGCAAGATAGTATCGAACAGTCCAGTATCGGGGGAGGCCATAAGTTGCTCCGGGAGCACTTAGATAGATTGGCTCCTTCGGATATCTGTCGGCTGCAGATAGATGATCCTGAGCTTCAGAAGTGTAGTAACGGTGTGATGGAACTTGATGAGGACGGGGATGCAAAGCCGGGGGACTTCTTTCGTGTGGAGGGCATATTGTACAGGCATTTTCTAGATCCCAGACAGAGTTGGGAGGGTGGGTCGAGAGTGGTTGACCAGTTGGTAGTGCCTAGTGTGTGCCGTGATAGCCTACTGAGGTTGGCGGATGATGTACCGTTGGCAGGGCATTTGGGTGTACGTAAGACGGTAGCAGCATTGGCGAAATTGTTTTGGTGGCCAGGTATGAAGGCACATGTGGCATCATGGGTGGCAATGTGCAGTACCTGCCAGACAGTAGGTAAACCAAACCAGTGTATTCCCAAGGCTCCGTTACACCCTATTCCTGTAATCGGGCCACCATTCAGTAAGGTTATAATCGACATGGTTGGCCCTCTACCCCCTACTAGTGCAGGCAACAAGTTCCTCCTCACAATCATGGATGTTGCCACTCGTTATCCGGATGCATACCCCATGCGAAATGGTACTGCTAAGACTGTTGTTCGTAACTTGCTATTGTACTGTTCTAGGTACGGGTACCCGCAGGAATTGCAGTCAGACCAAGGGTCCAACTTTACTTCTAACCTTTTCAAACAGACCATGCAGCAGCACGGTATCAGTACAGTTGTCTCTTCAGCCTATCACCCAGAGAGTCAAGGGGTGTTGGAGAGGTGGCACTCGACTCTGAAAAGCATGCTGCGTTGTTACGGTGTTGAGAATGGCAAGGATTGGGATCTTGGGTTGCCCTATGTATTATTCGCTGCACGGGAGGTACCTGGTGAAAGCCTAGGGTTCAGTCCCAATGAGTTAGTTTTCGGACATCAGGTCAGAGGCCTCCTCAACATGGTTAGAGAAATCTGGGAGGGCACAGCAAAACCATGTTCCATGTTAAAGTATGTCCTCGAGAGTAGAGAGAGAATGCTGAGAAGCCTAGAGTTGGCAGGTAGGAATTTGGTAGGTTGCAAGCACTTATGAAAGACGGTACGATGAGAAGACAAAACTCCGGGAGTTTAAGGTGGGGCAGGAGGTGTTGATTCTGTTACCTCTGCCAGGTCATCCGTTGTCTGCCAAGTACGCTGGTCCTTATAAGGTGGTAAAAAAGATCTCTGACCTAGACTATCTTGTGGCTACTCCAGATAGGCATAAAAAGAATCAGCTGTGCCATGTGAATCTGGTGAAAGAGTTTGTGAGCCTCTCGCTGTCCCTGTGTTGACCTGCAGCGGTCATGGAGGAGAAGGAGTGAGGGACAGTGAAGCCCAGGTGGAGGATAACTGGGAGTGTCATGTCTTTGCTGACCAGTGGGCGGGGAACTCCAGACAGGTGGCTGACGATGCTCTAGTGCACCTGCCTGAGCAACAGCGTGCAGCCGTGCAGCGCCTGTTTGCTTTATACCCCACTGTGTTTGCAGAGCATCCAGGCCTCACAACTCGAGTGGTGCGTTACGTGGACGTACAAAGGAGTACAAAGGAGTACAAAGGAAATCAAGCAACAACAGATCTAGTGACCCTTCTAGGTTGCTTGTCCTCCAAAACACTGAGGATCAAGTGTCCAAACAGTGGTTTAGAGTGGGTAAGGGAACATTGGAAAGGGAATTACTGCCCTGGAACTAATGTCCGTGGCAGGATTAGGAAGTTAGTAGGGGACAGATGGGTTAGTAACTGAGGGGGGATAAAATAAAGTTATTCATTTACAAACGCAGTCAGTCGCGGGTTTGATGAGAGATATTTGTCTAGGCGGAGTTTAAATGAATCAACGGTGATGCAATCTATAACGTTTCGGGGAAGCCCATTCCACAAGTTGACAACTCGATTGAAGAAGAAATTCTTAGATTCGTGTGAGTTAAAAGATTTACCAATAATTTTGCAACCGTTTCCCCGCGTGTAATTAGATTGGTCGATAGTGAAGTACTTACTACAGTTCATATTGTCGATGCCTTTGATGATTTTGAACACTTGAATTAAGTCACCTCTTAATCTGCGCTGGGTTAAAGGAAATAGATTTAATTCTCTAAGACGCTCTTTGTATGGTTTGTTCTTTAGGCTAGGTATCATTTTGGTAACTCTACGTTGAACTCGTTCTAGCTTGTTTATATCTTTTTGGTAATAAGGGCACCAGGATTGAACGCAGTATTCCAGAAGAGGGCGGACTAAGGAATTGTAAAGGGTTAGGATAACTTCTTTGGATTTATGCTCAAATGACCTGCCTATAAAGCCAATTATTTTGTTTGCCTTCTTAACAACTTCTGAACATTGTTGACTCGGTTTTAGGTTACTCGATATTGTTACTCCCAGATCGGTTTCTCTGTTTACATTCTTAAGCTGAGTGCCATTCATCGAATAGTTTGCTTTCTCATTTAGGTATCCGATATGTAGTACTTTACATTTATCCGCATTGAAACTCATTTGCCAAATTTGGGCCCAACATGACAATTTATCTAGATTGTGTTGCATATCGTCAACTTGTTCTTTTGAGAGTACGCTATTTGCAATTTTTGTATCGTCAGCAAATTTTGAGATTGTACAGGTGAGACCCTCATCTATGTCGTTGATGTAAATTAGAAAGAGAATTGGTCCTAGTACCGATCCCTGGGGTACCCCGCTACTTACATTGGTCCATTTAGATGCCTTACCGTTTATGACTACTCTTTGCTTTCTGTCGCTGAGCCAATTTTCTATCCATTTCAACACACCGTCTTGTATTCCATGCGCTTTTAGTTTTAGCAGTAAACGTTTGTGGGGAACTTTGTCAAAGGCCTTTTGAAAATCAAGGTATATAATATCTACAGCTTTACTCTCATCGTAGAGGTTGAGGATATCGTGGAAGAAGTCTAAGAGGTTTGTTAAACAGGAACGTTTTTTACGAAAGCCGTGTTGAGTATCTTTAAGTATGTTATTTTCCTCTAAGTGATTTACGAGTCTGTCTCGTATGACCGTTTCTAGCATTTTACATACAACTGAGGTTAAGCTAATTGGACGATAGTTACTGGGTAGGGATTTGCTGCCTTTTTTGAATATCGGTGTTACGTTGGCTAGTTTCCACTGATCGGGCATAGTTCCAGACTGCAAGGATTTATTGAATAGTAATGTAAGTGGTTTGGAGAGCTCATCCTTAGCTTCCTTTAGAACTCTAGGCGAGATTGTATCAGGTCCAGGCGTTTTATTTACCTTGAGTTTATCTAAACAATTCAATACTTCTCTCTCTGTAACGGTGATATTGCTTAGAACATCTGAATTATCAATCTGAATCGGCGATGGTGTAGGGACGTGGGAGATAACCCCCCTTTAAATCAGTGCCCTACAGAATTCCACCCATTAAACTCTCAGCCCTCAGAGCGGAGTTAGAGTATATCTTGGAACGGGGGCTGATTGAGAAGGGGGCAGTTAGGTGGACATCTCCTGTCACTCTGCAGCCCAAGCCTGACGGGAAGGTTCGCTTCTGCATTGACTTTCGGAGATTGAACGGGTTGACTCCCACCAATGCTTATCCCCTTCTCCGTGTTGACGATAGTGTAGACAAGATTGGTAAGGCACAGTTTCTAACTAAGGTAGACCTAGTGAAAGGCTACTGGCAGGTGCCCTTGTCTGAGCGGGCGAAGAGGGTATGCGGGTTTGTGGTTGATGGGAACACCTACCGTTGCAATGTGATGCCGTATGGCCTTAACACCTTACGAGCGGCCTATGCGGTTTATTTATATGTACCGCCCAGCGGGGTGTTTTTAGCCAAAATAGGGCTGTTTACGTGATCATTTTCATGCCTAAATAAGACCCAGAACGTAAAACAAGTACCTATCCCTGAAAGGGCATAAACAGAGCTTTCGAATGACACCATAACGATCCTTTTATGATGGCTAGTTTTCTTGCAATAACCGTCATACGCTCGCTACTCTCCTGCCACCACTTGTCTCTCTCTCTCAGCAACATTACGTGCTGAAATTGCCACACGACCTATGTCGCGCGCCGCCAGATAGTCCAGATTTATTATACTCGACTTATGTTGCGCGCCGACACATAGGGGTTAAATTAATATCTTCCGTTCTACCAGTGTTATACGTAACATATCATCGGATTAACGTGAGGAGAAGTTATACCAGTGTTATACTGTCTTGCTCAATTATCCTGACCTTTATAAGAGTTGTTAATTAAGAACCTTACAGTATTCTTGGGTTTGGGGTCTTAAATGAATACAAATCTGTTCTGCCAGTTCTATACATATCGTATCATTGGACTAACGTAAGAGGGTTGATATGCAACTTCCCTTAACTGTCCTGACCTTTATAAAATTCTTAAAGGGACTTTGGATAGATTTTATTTGAGCCTTTTACGCATACGTGTCTTATTGCCAGTGCCTGGGACAGTGTATCGTATGGACTCTATGCAAAATGCCGTTATGCTATTGCTACGGCATCTCGCAAGCCCGAACTTAGAAGATGCCATTTGCCAGTGCTTGAACTTCTAATAAATACCATCAAGGGTCGGTTTACTACCACTAAAGCGCAACGTCAGTACAACTTTCTTTGGTGACAGTAATTCCTGATGATCGAGGCGGAAGAATTAATATTGAATGGCTCCTCATTTTACAAGCTTTAACTCATACTCTCTTCTAAATGCATAATTTGATAAACTACCAGAATATTTTATCAAGTTATGGCAAGAGTAAATATGAAGATGAAAGAGGTAGAAGCGATAAATTTACAGTTGGTGAATGGTATTGCTCACGGCCAAACCAGGAAAAGTTTGCTCAAATCTTCTGAGTGAATGAATGAAGACTTGAAATGGGAAAATTTGACGATATCTTTACATTGGAATTTATTAAAATTCGGTCTGGACTACGGTAATTTATGCTAGAGTTACGTATATTGAGCGGAATTAGAAGGGCAAATATAGCCTGCATGGCGTATCCTTTTCTATAGAGCACCCCGCACCAAATAGGTCAAGTAAGAGACGAACAGGCAATAATTCATATGGTATAACAGCCTAATGACTAAAAAGAAACTATGTGTTGTTGATTTCTGCTTTTAGTAATATAAATAATACTTTTAGGAGGAAACCTAGGCAACCTCGTAGCAATTTGTGTATTATAATCCAACAGACTCAGGTCTAAAAGTTGAACATTTAAGGGTCATTTTGCAAACAGGTTCATAATGCAAGATAACAGTGTATCTGTTGCGCAATATCACTGAGCGTTTGGGGGCATTAGTGGATGCATGTGCGCGATTACAAAAAATCTAACCGGAGATACTATAATGAAAAGCATATTTAGTTATAGTTTGAGTTATTTATGTTGTCCAGAGCTTGGTAGACAGTATTGTAATGCAATTGGGGCGAAAATCTTGAAATAGTAACGAGGAGAATATTATTATTGATTAAGTGTTCTTGGAGGTGCATGTGCGTGAAGTAAATATTCACGTTCCATTCATGTTATTTAGCCAGAAGATATTTAAGTATAGGCCTACATTCCTATGCTGTAAGAAAAGCATTGATCTTGATAATCATGCATGCTTAGGCTATATTAAGTACAGTACCGTACGTCACTTGAAGGCCATCTTAACCCATTGGCTGCGGCTATGTTTGGGCTATTTAGGGCATATTCAGGCACTCCTGAATGATAAATCAAGCATCTGCATTAAATGAACTGTATTCTGCCGAAAACTAGGCGAAAATAGCTTCAAAATGACACCAGAACGGGCCCCGTACGTGGTCTGGTTCACTCTCAGCGGTGCCAGTAAAACGCGGGAAACCCGCTATTTGGTAGCACTCGCTCGCTTGGCTACACTGTTGAGAGAGACAGTGAGAGACCCGCGCGAGACACAGCCTACCTCAGTGAGCCGTTCGGTGCTCTGAGGAACGGAGGTGGGCCCCTCACGCTTCCGCCCACTGACACTCGATTTTTACGTTGTTTACAGGCTTTTAACACTCAACGAGCGGCCTAGGCAGTAACTTCTATGTACCGCCCAGCGGGTGGTTTTACCCTAAACGAGCTTATTTCCGTGCTCTTTTTCATGCATAAACAAGAGCCAGAGCGTAATACAATTATGTATGAAAGGACGTTAATTAAGCTTTCCAATGACACCTGAACCATCCTTCTACGATCACTGGCTGTCTTGCAATGATCGTGCAACCGAAGGGCAAAATCGCTAAAATACGGTCATTTCGTTACATAATTATGTGTGTAGCGAGGGAGGGAGGGTGGATGTGTGTGTAGTATATGTCAGTAGGCCCACGGCAACCGTGGCGAGCGGTCATGAGGCAACCTATGCTCCTCCCGTCGCTCGTCTCTCTCTCAGAGCCAATATTGCGCCAAAATTGCACACAGACTTAAGTCGGGCCCCGCCACATAGCCCATGGTTCTCTAGCCCGACTTAAGTCCACCCCCGCCAGACAAGGGTTAAAGCCTGGAAATTGCTGTAACTTGCCAAAACATTCCAGAACGTCACCTGCAGCCAAAGGGTTAAGGCGGAATTTCACATAGCATTTCCAGCAACTTTTGATGCGTGACCTTATGATAAACTAAGCAACAATTTTAGCAAATATATCTATCTATCTGTTTGTCTATCTATTTATCTATTACTGGACGCCTTACTCCTCTTTATGGAGTATACAAAACGACCCCAAGCGGACCTGTCCCTTGTGCAAAATATGCAGATTTACATTGGAAAAACAAAATTGTGAGGAAAACATTTGTGTAAGTTGGCCTTTATTGGACTGTTTGAATATGATGACGCCAGTTTATGTTTCTTCTGGCATGCAAGCTTGAGAAGAACCTCTGGGAATCATAAAGCTGCAGAACATCTTTAACCCTTATTTAGTGGGCTAGGTGGTCTATTTGACCGTAGCGCCCAGCGGGTTGTTTACGTGATCATTTTCATGCCTAAATAAGACCCAGAGTGTAAAACAAGTATCTATCCCTGAAAGGGCGTAAACAGAGCTTTCCAATGACACCCAAACCATCCTTGTACGACCACTGGTTCTCTTGCAACGATCGTGCAACACGAGTGCAAAAACCCTGTAATTAGGTAATTTCCCAACATAATTCCCTGTGTAGCGAGTGAGGAGAGGGGGAGGAAGTTAGAATACAGTTCAGTTGGTCCACCGCGGTGGTGGGGGACGGTCATACAGTTGCTAGGCTCCTCACACCGCTCAGCTCTCTCTCTCAGCAACATTACGTGCTGAAAATGGCGCACGACATAAGTTGTGAACCGCCACATAGTCCAAATTTATTTCACACGACATAAGTTGCGCACCGACAGTTAAGGGTTAATAACCCATGACTACAGCATATATTTTCAAAGTTAAATAAACACATTTAATGGTAATGACAATAGATTAATATGACGCTATCATACTATTAGCCTAGATTACAACATTAACTCTTCCTACCCCAGCGTCGAAACGTGTTTGACTGCTATTTGTAACTCTCAGCCCTAGCGTCGATACCATATCGACAGTATTCTCACCCTATTACCCCTGTTATAGGGGTAAACAGGGATCACCAGATGACCTCAGTGAGTGTTTTTATGCATGTATTCCTTCATTACTAACCCATACCATGTCCTTTCGGGAAAACAAAAAATCGAAATTTGCCTGGGTTCTGGGTGTCGATCAATAATAAATCAGCTGGGGCTCAATGGGCTTAATGCTGTTGTACTGGAATGCTTTCCGGTTACCAACCTACATGTGAATATCCTCATAAAAAGAAATCCTGGGCTGCCCACTTAAAACAGGCAACATTATCTGCAGGTTCATGGTTAACCTCCCACCATTATCAAACACTTACCTCAACATTATTGTAAACATCGTTTTTAGGCAACAATTTAGACAGTTCATTTGTGTAAAGCCGTATTGGAGTTATACAATAGTAAACTAATTGTGATAATAACAATGATAATGATTACTATGCTGACTGTGATGATAATGATGAAATAATAATGATACCTGTAACGATGGTAATGACAAAGATGAGTATGTAAATATTGATGTCAATGATAAAGATCGAAATGTATATTTTACTGGCGAATAAGGGGTCGTTATTAGCATCATTTAACATGTTTCGTATTCTTAAAATGTTCTGTCTTAGTTTTTCTGATTTTATGCATACTATATACTTTTGTCACATATCTCTCTCTCTCTCTGCAATTGTCTTACCTAACTTGTATAATAAATGCTTCCATTGTAACAGGTACGTTCCCCACAGCTTGGAAAGATGCTCTAGATATACCCATTTTTTAAATTTAAAATTGTATTAATTTGAAAATGTTTCGGCCAATCTTGCTCTTATCAATTATTTATACAATAGTTGAACAGATTGTTGCCAATCAACTACAGCATTTATTGGAATACTTTAAACTTTTAGCCAATAAACAACATGGATTTCGTCCAAAATTGTCAACCAAGTCAGAATTTACTAAAATGGCTGATAAGATTTATGATATATGGACGGCAAGAAAAAATATTTGTTAACCCTGTGTGACCACCTCTCTAAAGCTTTCGACAGTGTGAGTCACAATAGTATTTTTGTGAAAGGTACTAAACTTAATACCGACAACATTTGGTTCAGTAGTTATATGAACAACAGAACTCAATCTCTCCGCCTAAATAGTACTACATCTAACTAATCAAGCATAAACTATAGGGTCCCACAAGCTAATATTCTTGATCCTATCCTATTTATGTTAATGACCTTGCCGAGAGTATGCATGTCTGTCATTTAGTGCAATATGCTGAAGATACCCAATTTCTCCATGCTGATGTCATAAATAATCCCAATGACCTTGTCTCAATAGCTGAAGAACCTCTCCGTAATGCAATAAAATCACTTTCTTAGAAACAGACTTTGGTTAAATCTTAGTAACATTCAGTGTATCTACATATGTAACAGACACCTGTTATCACATTTAGGTGTACAATTATAATTGTGATGGTAGCACTATCTTTCCAAGCAATTTTGTAAAGGATCTAGACATTAGATACATTTTTTTTGTATGAATATAGTACAGTGCATTTTCAGGAAATACACAACAAAAAGTTATAGAACAATAATGTTTATAAATCAAATACGTTAACTTTTTTAAACATCTACTCTTAATATTGTTGAGCAATCCCTTGTTCTTAGTCTAATAAACAATTGCATAGGGATATGGGTAACTATAAATTCGACTTAAATAAGTAATGTTAAAAAAGTAAAATAAATCGCAGGTAAAATAGCTATTGGAGGGGCTACAAAGTTTGACCACGTTACTCTTATCATTAATGAACCCAATAGGCTAAGACTATAACAAGCATGTACAGTATATGATGGATGCACCACTTTTTATAAGGGCCCGAATGGTTATTGGAGTTTTCCACTGAAAGTAACAGCACAAGTAATATTAAAGGACAACAATATATGTCTACAGTTGTACCATATGTGTATAGTAAAGAATAAACACATAGATAATTACACAAGGTGGAGTTGAAACGTTGCACATGGGCAATATATATGAATACAAAATTAATGTTCCTGTTCCTACTCGTCATTGTACGCCTACGATTCCCTATCTGAGAGTCAAATGGATGTACAGTATACAGTATATATATATAGAACAGTGGTAGTGGTGGGTTGGCCGCTAGGGTACCGTATTTTTAAGAGAAACAGGAGGATAAGGGCAACGACCGTGTTCATCTTGGTAGCTTTATTCAATATTTCGGACTATCTTGGTCCATCATCAGGCTTGGATACCGGTCCTAAAAATAAATTACTTTATTAAGAAACTAATATAAGTTAAATCGTGGACCACAAATGTATTAATAACACTACGAAATTAAAATGTCCTAATATAGCTAAAATGTATACAATGTTATGAAATTAACACATCTAAGGGGTCAGGCGCGGGTGCGATCCTAATACTCCAAGATTCTTCTATATAAGCATTTTAACACAGATTGTACTAAATTTGATTGTAAATACAAAATTATAGAAATTGTTCAAAGTAATCAAAATGTTTTAGATAGAGAAAATTATTGGATTGGAAAATTAATGACCATCTATCCATTTGGACTTAACAATCAAATAAAAAATGTAGGCAACATTTTGTATAAAGATTTATTAAAAAACGATTTTAATAACCCATATTTTAACTTCCCTGTTTTAAACAGAAGACCTGGTAGACACGGTAATAGAAGACTAAATACATTTAATAAAAAGAAAAGCAGGTCTGATATTATAATTATTGTTAATAATTTATATTCATTATATCGAAATTTCGGAATTAAAAAATTAAAAGATTCATTGAAAGGCCTACAAAAGAAAAGTTTTGCTCCTTTTATAGAAAATATTCTAAATAATAAACATAATTTCACAAATAAATTTAAGAATATAGTCTTTGCTTTTATGGGATATATTAGAGCTAATTCTAAGAAATCCAAAGATAACCGTATTAAAGATAAAGTCCTGTCCACTTTAAATTATTCCTCTAAAATTTTAGACAAAATTAATGTTAACAGTCTTATTAATTCAAAGAAAGTTAAGTCCATATTACCAGATGGTTGTAAAGATTTCAAACCATTAATAGTGTATTCATATGAACGACCTGTTGGGTCTATTATTTGTAATTATAATAAAGTTTTAGGAAATCTTTCAGATAATGATATTTTCAATAATAATAAATGCGTGTGTGAAAGAGTCATGGATATGCCAGCTAGCAGACGTGATGCACTAGCAAAGTTCATTTATTATCCGATATGTCACATATTAACAGGTGATGTAGAACTAGTTAAACATTTTGCAAACGACAAATTAGCGGAGCTATGTCGTAAAGGGTTTAAATTTAGAATAGGGAGTAATAAAGTAACATGGGACATAATTTTAAAAGATATTGTTTTTTCAGTCAATAAATTAAAAGATAAATTGTTAAAAATTGCGTGCTGCAATGCGAGAGAACTAGAAGCATGGTCTAAATTATTAATTAAGTTAATTAGAAATAAAATTTTCTCGCTTAAAAATGAATTTAATCTTTCAGATTTTATAGACTATAATTATAATAAGCTTAAAGCTGATTTAATAAATTTACATAAACATTTTGTAATCACTACAGTAGATAAAGCCAGCAATAATTATAGCTTCACATGTAAGAAATTTTATCTTGAAAATATGAAAAAAGAATTAGGTATTAAGGGTAACATATTACGTAAAAATATTTGCGGTAATTCTGTTTATGAAATTCAAAATAATCTGAATATTGATAACTTAATCGATGAACATACCAAGAAAAATATAATATTTGATATTAAACTTTCTGATAAGAACAAGTGCATTGCAAAATTATACATGTTACCTAAATTTCATAAAAGACCTTATAAATATCGCTTTATTGCCGGAGCAAAATTTGCTACCACTAAAACTCTATCAGAACAAGTAGTAAATTGCTTAAAATACATTAAAAGTACTCATAAAAGATATTGTAATACCATCATGAGAAGAACTGGCATTAACTATTATTGGAGTGTTGACAATTCGTTAGAAGTTATTGATAAAATAAATACCATGCCGAAAGTTACCTCGGTACATAGCTTCGACTTTTCAACTTTGTATACCAATTTGCCTTTAGATTTAGTATATTCAGAGCTTTGCTTTATTATAGATTTGCACTTTGACAGGTTCGTTAGGAATGGTAATTATTTCATAAATGTTTATACATATTTTAATAATGCATCACTTAGCTCTACTCCCACTAGTTCTGTATATTTTGATAGAACTAAACTTAAAGATGCCCTTAAATTCCTCCTTTTCAATACTTATGTTAGATTCGGGCCGTACATTTTCAAACAAATATTAGGAATTCCTATGGGTGGAAATGCTAGCCCTTTAATTGCAGACTTATTCTTGCTTGCTTTAGAATTTAAATATATAAAAGACTTAGTTGACAGTAGCAAGAAAAATAAAATTCCAGAAAAATTAGCACTTGCTAAACTGTTAAGTAATAATAGTAGATATATTGATGATATTCTTGTTTGCAATTTGTTAAATTTTAATCAAGTTGCTAAACTTATTTACCCTAATTCTATTCCCCTCACACAATGTAACGTAAATTATAAAGTTGAAAATTTTCTTGATATAAATATAGAGATTGTTAATGAACAGTGCATACTTAAAGTATATCACAAAGTTGATGATTTTAATTTTAACGTAATAAACTTTCCTTTCCCTAGTAGTAATATCGATAGTAAAATCACTTATAATTGTTTTTATTCCCAATTAATAAGATTTTGTAAAATCTGCACTAAAGTAGATGACTTTTGGGCTAGAGCTAGGTTACTATACAGACTCTTAGTGGACAGAGGTTTTGAGGCAAGTAAATTGTTCCATAAATTTAATCTTTTTAGGGTCAATTATTGTGACTGTATTCTAAAATTTGACATCAATAATTTTAATCAAGCATTTTTAACTTGAAGTTTCTTGTATAACCTCTGCTTACTTTTTGTCTGTATTTATTGTTTATCTTTTTCTTTTTCTATATTATTATTATTATTAATATTGATGATTTTTTAAATTTATTGTTCTTGTTAAAAGAGTACTCTTTGTTTAAATCTGTTGTTACTTCATATTTTGCAATTATTTCTCTTTATATTATATGTATTCATTGTCGATAGTATCAATTGCTTACTTTTGCGATTTCCTTAGTTTATTTGTGCTATAAATGTAGGTTATTTGTAGGGTAGTTATTGATAGGGGTCACTTGAGGCATGCTATGCTTACAGGTACCTACCCGATAGCACTATCGTTAGTGAGTGCTGTACTGTATTTTATATATTATTTTGTAATAGTATAGATATCTTATCAATATTTGTATTTTTTACTATTGTTAATGTCTTGTCATGTTGCAAATTTGATTTTAAATAATATTTTGACATTTAACATGTAGTTTCTTTATTCATGCAGAGTTTAGATTTAAAATTTGCCAGAACGTCCCGGACTTCCCAAACTTGACTACTTCCTTTAACGTGACGATAGTGCGTTGTTATATGTGCGATTGGTTTGCTTGGGAAACAGATTAACTTGCTCATGTAGTGATGTACACCCTATGTGGTGAATTGTGTTCTTTTATTTAATAATTTTCATTTTAGTAAACGTTGTTTCCACATAGCGATTTTGATAATTTAATTTGACTTTATATTGTCCTTGTCCCAATTTTGGTTTGTTTAGTTTGCAAGTTTTACATTTTAACAGAATGAAAACCTATGTTATATTGTATACATTTTAGCTATATTAGGACATTTTATAATTTTGTAGTGTTATTAATACATTTGCGGTCCACGATTTAACTTATATTAGTTTCTTAATAAAGTAATTTATTTTTAGGACCGGTATCCAAGCCTGATGATGGACCAAGATAGTCCGAAATATTGAATAAAGCTACCAAGATGAACACGGTCGTTGCCCTTATCCTCCTGTTTCTCTTATATATATATATATATATATATATATATATATATATATATATATATATACTGTATATATATATATATATATATTGTTACGAGGGGAGCTTCGGGGAAAGCAGATGCTCCAATAGCCTAGCCCACAGCACTGTCCAAAAAGAAATTCCGTAGCAAAAACACAACAATAGACTTTTTCTATTGCACTAGACATATCGAAAGCCTTCGATAGAGTCTGGCACAAAGCTTTAATTTCTAAACTACCCTCCTTCGGTTGCTATCCCTCCATCTGTGCCTTTGTCTCTAATTTCCTTTCCGGCCGTTCCATAGCCGTGGTTGTGGACGGCCATTGTTCACTTCCTCACCCTATAAACTCCAGTGTTCCTCAGGGCTCTGTCCTATCTCCTATTCTCTTTCTAATTTTTATAAATGATCTCCTCAACTGTACCTCAATTCCCATCCATTCATACGCAGACGACTTAACCTTACACTACTCCATTAGTTTTTCAGAACGCCCCAGCCAGCAATCCCTCAACGACAAACGTAATGAAGCCATAGAAATCTTAAATTCTGATCTAAATACTATCTCCAATTGGGGCAGAGAAAACCTTGTTACCTTTAACCCTCTATTGGCGGCCCACAACATAAGTCGAGTTAAATAAATTTGGACTATGTGGCGGCTCACAACATAAGTCGTGTGGCAATTTCAGCACGTAATGTTGCTGAGAGAGAGAGACAAGTAGTGGCAGAAGAGTAGCGAGCGTATGACTGCTCCAGACCACCGCGGCGGGCCTACTGACATGAATCCCACCCTCCTCCACCCTCTCACACTCGCTACTTAGTGAAATGTATGGGGAAAGTACCGAATTACATGGTTTTTGCACTCGTGTTGCGCGGTTGTTGCAAGAAAACTAGTGGTCATACAAGGATCATTGTGGTGTCATTGGAAAGCTCTGTTTATGCCCTTTCAGGGATAGCTGGTATGGTCATGTTGAACGAATGGGAGATGAAAGGCTTACAAAGAGAATATGTGAGTCAGGTACAAGGGGAGATAGAAGGGCAGGAAGACCCCCATTGAGATGAGAGACTGTGTAAGAAAGGCTTTGGATGATAGAGGAATGACTATAGATCAGGCAGGGGAAGTGGTGGTGGACAGGAGTGAATGGAGAATGCTTTTGAATAGTTGAGTGAACACGTGGTCATTTGGAGTAAGGGGTCGGGCGCAAGTTGGACTAGATAATAGTCCACCAGGCGCCTGGCCCGGGGAGACGATTAATATGAAGGGTGTGCCTGGAAGTGTGGTGGGAGGGCTTGTGGCTTTGGCTCCGCTGCATGTCTCCCTGCCGAGATCGGAACCTCTCCGGGTGGTTAGGGGCCGGGGGAGTGCTGGAGCGACCTTGGTAACCCTTGTCTCTGGGTTTTCTCCTGGGTGACCTGGATGTGTGAGAGTTTGTGTTTTTTATCTGTGTTTATTTGTTGTTTTATGTTGTTTTTGTGTTTTCCCTGTTCTTGCTCTGCCTTGAGTCGGCTACCCCCAAAATGGGGATTGGGCCTAAGCATATAGATAGATAGATAGATAGGGATAGATACTTGTTTTACGCTCTGGGTCTTATGTAGGCATGAAAATGATCACGTAAACAGCCCTATTTTGGCTAAAAAAAACCCGCTGGGTGGTACATATAAATAGACCGCCTAGCCCGCCAATAAGGTGTTAATGCTTCCAAAACCCAATTTCTCCATCTATCTACCCGTAAGGAACTCCCAGCGGACTATCACTTATTCTTCAACAATACAAAAATCAATCCTTCATCTTCTCTCAATATTCTTGGTGTCTCTTTTTCTTCTGCTCTCAGTTGGAAGGACCATATTACCAGTCTTGCTAAGGCAGCCTCCCAGAAGCTGGGTGTGCTCAATCGCCTTAGGGGGTTCTTTTCCCCTGCACAGTTTCTTGCTCTGTACAGGGGCATAGTGCGTCTAGCTTGTATTGAGTACTGTTCACATGTGTGGGGAGGTTCCTCTCACACCGCTCTCCTAGACAAAGTTGAAAGGAAGGCCTTTAGTATCATTAACTCCCGTCCACTCACCAACTCTCTGCAATCTCTCTCTCTCCACCGCAATGTTTCATCTCTCTCGAAATTCTATCGCTTCTATAATAATCAGTGTTCCTCAGAGCTTTCCCAGTGTATACCACCTCCTTTACGTAGGGCACGTGGTACCCGTCTTGCAACTCAATCCCACCCCTACTCTGTGCAACTCTCCAACCCGAGAGTGAAACGTTACTCTGTCTTTCTTCTACTCAACAACTGAGCTCTGGAATTCTCTCCCAGAATCAGTCTTTCCCTCTTCCTATGACTTAAATTGCTTCAAACTCCGTGTGTCCAGGCATTTTGGCTCGAACGTCCCTTGATTTTGGCCCTGTCACTCTTTCAACTATGGAGGAGGCACTCGCTATAGGCAGTTCTGCCTTTTGCCTCCCTCAATCACATAGAAAAAAAAAAAAAAAAAAAAAAGCATGCATCCAACACCGCCCACCGTACTACACTAACCCCGCAACAGACACGCTCTTAATATCTGGCTCAAACACCAAGACGCGTAGGTTCTCTAGGAAAAGGGGCTATCTTCCTCTTTGCTCTATGAAAGCAGTAATAAAAGGAGACACAAAAATATCTACTGTCTCAGAGTCGGGGTCTATCCGACTCGAGTTGATAGTGCTAATAGTGCTATTAGTATGTCAAGAGTACTTCTCGGTTATTCTAAACTGCGTTAAAGTGATAACTAAAATACTGCTAGACTCCCAGAACAATCCCCATAATTCCCAGTCGCTCAGGAACCGAGCATATTATGAAGCAGAAGCCATGGAAATGAGTCTCATGCTGCATGCTATTCCTCCCTCTCCGCCCTCCTCTCTCTTACTTACGCCTAATATCCTAATCTCTTCTAAAGATGTACTTTCTACCCTCTCTGGGCTTAACACTAATAAGGCGTACGGTCCGGACGGTGTTCCTCCTGTTGTTCTCAAAAACTGTGCTTCCGTGCTGACTCCCTGCCTAGGCAAACTCTTTCGTCTCTGTCTATCCTCTAACGTCTTCCCTTCATGCTGGAAGTTTGCTCACATTCAACCTGTCCCAAAGAAGGGTGACCGCTCTCAACCCTCCAACTATCGTCCAATTGCTCTTATCTCTTGTCTTTCTAAAGTTTTTGAAACTATTCTTGCTTCCAAATTTCTTAAGCATTTTTCTTCTCATAATCTGCTCTCAGATCGCCAGTATGTTTCCTTAAGGGTCGCTCTACTGGTGATCTTCTTTCATATCTTACTAACTCTTGGTCATCCTCCTTTCGGGACTTCGGTGAGACTTTTTCTATTGCACTAGACATATCGAAAGCCTTCGATAGAGTCTGGCATAAATCTTTAATTTCTAAACTACCCTCCTTCGGTTTCTATCCCTCCATCTGTGCCTTTGTCTCTAATTTCCTTTCCGGCCATTCCATAGCCGCGGTTGTGGACGGCCATTGTTCACTTCCTCACCCTATAAACTCCGGTGTTCCTCAGGGCTCTGTCCTATCTCCTATTCTCTTTCTAATTATTATAAATGATCTCCTTAACTGTACCTTAATTCCCATCCATTCATACGCAGACGACTCAACCTTACACTACTCCATTAGTTTTTCAGAACGCCCCAGCCAGCAATCCCTCAACGACAAACGTAATGAAGCCATAGAACTCTTAAATTCTGATCTAAATACTATTTCCAATTGGGGCAGAGAAAACCTTGTTAACTTTAATGCTTCCAAAACCCAATTTCTCCATCTATCTACCGTCAGGATCTCCCAGCGGACTATCCCATATTCTTCAACAATTCAAAAATCAACCCTTCATCTTCTCTCAATATTCTTGGTGTCTCTTTTTCTTCTGCTCTCATTTGGAAGGACCATATTACCAGTCTTGCTAAGGCAGCCTCCCAGAAGCTGGGTGTGCTCAACCGCCTTAGGGGGTTCTTTTCCCCTGCACAGCTTCTTGCTCTGTACAGGGGCATAGTGCGCCCTTGTATTGAGTATTGTTTACATGTGTGGGGAGGTTCCTCAAACACCGCTCTCCTAGACAAAGTTGAAAGGAAGGCCTTTCGTATCATTAACTCCCGTCCACTCACCAACTCTCTGCAATCTCTCTCTCTCCGCCGCAATGTTGCATCTCTCTCGCTATTCTATCGCTACTATAATAATCAGTGTTCCTCAGAGCTATCCCAGTGCATACCACCTCCTTTACGTAGGGCACGTGGTACCCGTCTTGCAACTCAATCCCACCCCTACTCTGTGCAACTCTCCAACCCAAGAGTGAAACGTTACTCTCAAACTTTCTTCTACTCAACAGCTGAGCTCTGGAACTCTCTCCCAGAATCAGTCTTTCCCTCTTCCTATGACTTAAATTGCTTCAAACTCCGTGTGTCCAGGCATTTTGGCTCGAACGTCCCTTGATTTTGGCCCTGTCACTCTTTCAACTATGGGGGAGGCACTCGCTATAGGCAGTTATGCCTTTTGCCTCCCTCAATCACATAGAAAAAAAAAAAAAAATGCAGTAGCCTAACAAGAGTAGGTGCCAAACCTGCACACAAGGGTTGATATCTCAGTAGGTTGGTGTTGGATGTTAAAAAGCTGGTCAAGCCAGTCACCAAACCACTGTAGATATCAACCTCAATAATACACAATATAAACATACAATAATAATTCACACTACAGTAGAAGGAAAGAAAATAAATAAAGGGTGTGAAGCTTATATCTAAGAATGCCAAAAGGCTGCAGTAATCCTATCTAATAAAATGGAGAAAACTCTAATATTCAAACTAATAAGGTTAAGACAAAATGTTAATACCTAAAATGACTCCAGACCTGCCTTGCTACTATACAATAGGAAAACAAAAGAATATATGCGGTAATAAGGGAAACAAGAAGGCAAGCCTGGGACAGACTCCACAGCACATGTGCTCGGTACAAGGTCTGTCTCTCGAGCGATGCTGCTGGCGCGGCCGAGGGAGTCCTAGGGCCCGCATGGGAAAGGAAGGGTTCCAGGCGCTGCCAACCTACACAATTAAACAAGGTACCTGTGCTCTCACTAAAAACACAGGAGTAATCAAACAAACATAAGACATCATTGGGTAACTTATGATAAACTGAAATAATCCCAACAGGGTTAAGCAAATTATATAATTACACTCCTAGCAGAACATCAAGGTTGCACGGTGTGGCGCCACTAAAGACAGCAACAGTTCTCACGTGGGAACAAGGAAAGAAAGAAGGCAAGCCTCCCCAATTAGGCTATGTGCAAATTATACAAACACTTACAACTGAAGCAGCTATAGTTCAGTTGGAAGTGACAATATATATGTACAGTATATATATATATATATATATATATATATATATATATATATATATATTAATAAATAATTATGATCTACTAAGAAACCTCAATCAACGAAAGAAACTCTCATCATAGGCGAGTTTAGCCTCCCCAAGGTTCCATGGAGAGAATTATACTGATCTGGCCATGCATCACAAAAAATTACGAAATTTATTACAGATAACTTCCTACATCATGTAGTTCAGATCCAAGGAGGGAACATAATAGTATAGACCAAATAAATCACAACCCCCAAACATTTAATGAAGAGGATGGTAGTGACCCTCTCGATTGTCTCCGACTGACTTAGTTTTTTTGGGGGCAAACCCTTTGAACCATGTAATTTAGTAGCCTGATGAAACGAGCGGCTCCCACAGAATTTAAGGGAAGTCCATCTCTAGCAAACAGAAGAGGCTGTCTGGAATAGTGATCCCATGAATTCACAAGTCCTTCCAGAAGGCAAAGTGATAATAATAGTGTTACTCTTTGTTTTATAATGCTGGATCAGAATGTGGTATCATGCCAGCAGCTCCTCTGATTTCGTCTTTTGCAGTACATCATTTGCACCTGCATGGATAACGAAAAGGGTATTATCTTTAGCACCCGAGGCCATATTACCTTTGGTTGCCATCATGTCGTTGATTCAGCCACCTGGGATACAGAAACTTGTTCTGTTATTTGGAGCCCTACCACAGAACTCTATCAGTTGGCCACATATTAATAAGTCACCAACCATCCTTATGTCCCCATTCTCGTCACTCGTCTCTTCAGAGAGAAACTGATACTTGTTAGCCGTTGTAATTAGTATGAAGGATTTCTTCATGGCTTGCCTCGCACCATTTTGGACTGGCTGGAAGGCCTTATCATGTTGGGGCAGAGTAGTATTAGACTACATCAGTATTCTGTAGTGATTGATCATTGCTGATCGAGATGGCACTTGTTCTCTCGGCTGAGGGAGAGGTTTCATGTCTGACATTGGCTGTCACAAACTCTTTGAAAGTGTTGACTCTCCAAGTTAATGCATCGATTAGTTGGGTTGATTTTCAGAATTTACTCTCAAGCTCAGTGCGATGATCAGTGGCGTATATAGGTCCTTGGGAAAGGGGGGGGGGGGGGGGGGGGGGGTGGCCATAGGGGTGAATCCATTATTTTAAATTTTATATAATGGGTGGGCGAGCGAAGCGAGCCTCTACAGCTGGGGGGTCTGGGGGGGGCGCTGTAAGCCCCCCCCAGGATTTTTTTGAAAATCAAGCGTTTTTAGGGTCCTTTTGAGGCCTCAGCAGGGATATATTGCAATAATTGCACTAATTTGATATTCAATGGTAAAACAATATACAGAAGATTATATATGTTGGCTAAACAAAAAAAGAGCTGTTTGACAAATATTTAATTAGGGAATTCTACAGTATGTATAAAAAACTGCTATAATCTATATCATAATACTATACAATTGTTGATTCATTCATTCCTGGAACTTATGGAAATTGCAATATTACTTTTTATATGAAACATTTTAAAAATAAATAAAACTCGCAAAATGGCATTAATGAGAGAGAGAAAATAAATAAACTAAAACTCGCAATAATGAAGTTGAGAGAGAGAGAGAGAGAGAAAGCTTACTTTACTCACTAGTAACAAAACTAGGGACAAAAACTAACAACTAGGGGGGGGGGGGGGTGGGGGGGCCATGGCCGAGTGCCCCCCCCCCCCCCCCACCCCCCCCCCCCCCCCCCTATATACGCCACTGGCGATGATCACTGAATATGAAATGAGTTGAGTCATCGTTTGCAAAAATAGTTGTCCCGAAACGGCCACTATATAATCTGCAAATTCGTTGCTGCTGAAAAATTATTAGAAGATAATTTAGTTACTTGTTAATTCTGAAATATTAAATTTAATATGAGTAAGTACTACGTAGATTCAGTATGACTTTGTGCAATATGGGTGCCTGGAAAGAAAACAATAAATTTAATATATTACTAGCCTGGAAACTAATGCCTGAAAAAAATGCAAGATTAAATTGCTTAAGTGAAATACACTTGTATAAAGCAAAACATTAGCAGAACTAGTGCATTTAATAAGACATTTCTACAAATTAACTCATTCATTGCAGGCATTTTGGCTTAAGTTGACCTTCATTCCCTGCACATTTTCATGCATAAACAAAAGCCAGAACTTAATACAAAGATATATCCATGAAGGTACAGTAATAAAGCTTTCCAATTGCTCAATAAGTGGCGTTCTGAGAGTGAGGGTCCGAGTCTATGAGACTGTGAAGCACGAAAGTGGAGCAGCTTCAGAAATGGGGCTGCTTCGAGCCGTGAGTGAAACTCTAAGTGCTCCACATGTCTCACTCCCTAGGCTGGAACAAAACCTCACAGGTTTCACCATGTTGAGCGGTTGGATGTACAGGCTCTCAGCCTATGCGAGAGAGGGAGTAGTTATAATATAAAGAAAAATAACAAATAATAATAATAATAATCTCTGTTAGACGTCTAGTTGTCTTGCAACAATCTTGCAAATGTCGGCCAAAATTGCTAAAAATTCGCTTGTTTTTGCTGTGTAATGCTGCAAGCATGTGAGAGACATCTCTGAGTTACAACAGTGCTGATCCAGACTTGATGGGCTTCACTCCCAGGCTACATAATAAGCGAATTTCGATGTTCGTCTGGTGACGGGTGCCGCAACGTAGACGTTGAAGGGATATTATGTGAATATATAAGACATACACAGAAGTTGAAGCAAATGATGAGCAAAAATCTGCTAATCTATAATTATTATTAATTAACCCTCTGACTCACCACAAGACGCACTACTGTCTTCCCATACCACCCTCTAAATACACCAAGGAAGGATTCGCACTATCTAAAACTAAAATGTTTGGCGTAAATCACCGAAAGATACGAATCGAATCGCACCTTCCGCCGGTTGTGAGAATCTGAAGAAACAAGGAATTATGTTGATATAACTTACAACACTGTAAGCCCCAAAACTATATATTTTTTCTTCTATGTGGATGAGGGCGACAAAAGGCAGAACTGCCTGTAACGAGTGCCTCCCCCAGAGTTGAAAGAGTGACAGGGCTAAAATCAAGGAACGTTCGAGCCAAAATGCCTGGGCACACAGAGTTTGAAGCAATTTTAGTCATAGGATGAGGGGAAGATGGATTCAGGGAGAGAATTCCAGAGCTCAGCTGTTGAATAGAAGAAGGTTTGAGAATAACGTTTCACTCTTGGATTGGAGAGTTGCATAGAGTAGGGATGGGATTGTGTTGCAAGACGGATGCTACATACTCTACGTAGAGGAGGTGGTATAGGCCTACACTGAGAGAGCTCTGAGGAACATTGAATATTCTAATAGCGGTAGAATAGCGAGAGAGATGCAATACTACGTCGAAGAGAGAGAGATTGCAAAGAGTCAGTGAGTGGATGTGAGTTAATGAGACAAAAAGGATTTCTTTTCTACTTTGTCAAGAAGTGCTGTGTGAGAAAATCCTCCCCACACATGCGAACAATACTCAATAGATGGATGCACTGTGTCCCGGTACAGAGCAAGAAGTTGCGCAGGGGTAAAGAACCCCTGGAGGCGGCTGAGCACACCCAGCTTCTGGGAAGCTGTTTTAGCAAGGGTGGTAACATGGTCTTTCCAAGTGAGATCAGGAGAGAAAGAGATTCTTAGAATACTGAGAGAAGATGAAGGATTGATTTGTGTATTGTTGAAGTAAAAGGGATAGTCCTGTGGGAGTTCTTTACGGGTAGATCAATGGAGAAATTGGGTTTTGGAAGCATTGAAAGTAACAAGATTTTCTCTGCCCCAAATGGAAATGGTTGATAGGTCAGAATTTAAGAGTTTTATGACAGCGAAGGTCTACGAAAAAATGTCGCAGTAATAATTTTTCTCAGCGTGGGAAGGGCAGTCACCGAGGACCATTACATTTCTGGAATTACTGAATTTACGTGCAATATACGATTGAAATTAATGTATATACCATCGAAAATGACATATATAAGCTTGGATATCGTCACAATGCATGTGGTCAAGAAAATATTGTCCCAAACACGATCTACAGTAAGCTATCGTATATATATATATATTACTGTTCAAACTGTCAATAGTATAATATGGATTCGAAAATAATTGTATCAAGTTTCAGTTGTACAGACTTGGTTCTTGTTTTAAAAGCTTTCTTATGCATTACCATAAATCTTGAACTATATTTCTTAGCCACATAGTTTAGCAGATGGGTTAAATGCGCACATACAGCGAAGCAATTTTGTTCTAGATTATTCTTCGCATGACGGGGATGGTTAATATTCATATGTAATCAAATATCTATGGGAGATAAACTGTTATGATTCTGATGGAAAGAGCATACAAAATATTATTTAGAGCATTCATATAAAACCTATGTCGTCACTGAAAACACCCTTGTAATTGTTCCTTTCAATTACGCATGGACGGAATTTTGATATCGGCATACATTTTCACGATGATACTTCGAGGTTTTGATATATTTTCTACATGAATATTATTGAATATCCTCTCCTCGTCGTATGTATGTACAATAAAGTGTATAAAAAGTCATTCTTAATGTCTAAAACTGCCGCGAGTGAATATTTTCGTTCCAACGACGGTATTATATAATCATGAGAAAACAATTATTTTGATATGTTTTATGGACTCCAATATTGATTCACGATAATCATTAGAGGTTTTTAAAAAAATCAGGAATATTTTAGTGTTGCTTTCCCTCTATATTCTGATTAATAGTAAAGTTCTGTTAAAGCGATATTGCTAACAAGCAATATTAACTATTGTTGGTGGCGTGATTTTATAATCTACTAGAATAGACGATTTTATTAATGAAAAAGATAAATAACCTGATCAAAACTTCCAAAAGTAATGTCAGGTGAGTCAGAGGGTTAATTAGTATTTGAAATAGGTACACATGTTACTCAAGGCCTCCGGGTGTGCTTGGAAAATATTATTTATTAAGAATTGTAATACGAGTGCGATATATCTGAGAATTAACAGATTAAATCATTATACAAGGGCACAGTGCGCCCATGTATCGTGTATTGTTCACATGTATTGGGGGGGCCCTCCCCACACCGCACTTCTCGAAAGGGTAGATTACAAAATATTCCATCTTTTAAACTCACCTCCTACTAATTCCCAATAATCTCTTTGTACACGCTTTAATGTTGCATCTCTTTCACTCTTCTATCGCTACTACAACAATCAGTGGTCTTAAGATCTCTCTCAGTGCATATCTCCTCCCTTATGGCGAGTGGGAGGCACCCACTGTTCAACACAATCCCACCCCTATTCTGTCCAGCTCTCCAACCCAAGAATATAATGTCTAGCGGCCCTTCTAAGGTTCTTGTCCTTTAAAACACTGATGTTCATATCTTCAAACAGTGATTTAGAGTGGTTAAGGGAAAATTGGAAAAGGAAGTACTGCCATGGGACTAATGTCCGTGGCAGGATTAGGAGATGTTAATAGGGGACAGATGTATTAGTAACATAACACAATTATATGTGATCTTTAGTGTATCTGGGAAAAAGAGAGTAACATCTTAGTAATTAATATATAAAATAATCCTTGATTATCCACTAGATGACCACTCGATTGAAGAAAACATTTTTATTATCATGTGAGTTAAAAGATTTAACAATAATTTTGCAACCATTGCCCCGTGCGTAATTAGATTGGTCGATAGTGAAGTACTTACTGCAGATCATATTGTCAATGCCTTTGATAATTTTTAACACTTGAATTAAATCGCCTCTTAATCGGAGCTGGGTTAAATGAAATAGATTTAATTATCTAAGACGCTCCTGCATGACTTTATTCTTTAAGATAGGTGTCATTTTGGTAACTACATTGAACTCGTTCTAGTTTGTCTATATCTTTTTGGTAGTAAGGGCACCAGGATTGAACGCAATATTCCAGAAGAGGGGGGACTAAGGAACAGTAAAGAGTTAGGATTACATCTTTAGATTTATGCTCAAATGACGGACTATAAAGCCAATTATTTTGTGTATCTTCTTAACAACTTTTTTACAATATTTACTGGGGTTTAAGTTACTCGATATTATTACTTCTAAATAAATGTATCCGTCTACACTCTTAACCCTTTGGCCGCGGCCTTGTTTGGGCTATTTAGGGCATATTCAGGCACTCCTGAATGATAAATCAAGCATCTGCATTAAATGAAGTGTATTCTGCCGAAAACTAGGCGAAAATAGCTTCAAAATGACACCAGAACGGACCGTATACGTGGTCTGGTTCACCCGCAGTGATCCCAGTGAAACGCGGGAACCCCGCTATTATGTAACACTCGCTCGCTTGGCTGCACTTATGAGAGAGACAGAGAGAGACACGCACGAGACACAGCCTAGCTCAGTGAGCCGCTCGGTGCTCTGAGGGTTGGAGGTGGGCCCCTCACGCTCCCGCCCACTGTCACGCGATTTTTACGTTTTTTACAGGCTTTTAAAGCCTGGAAATTGCTGTAACTTGCCAAAACATTCCATAACGTCACCCGCAGCGAAAGGGTTAAGCTGGGTGTCATTCATTGAATAGTTTGCTTTCTCATTTTGGTTTCCGATATGGAGTTTGTTTTTCATGGTGAGACCCTCATCTATGTTGTTTATGTAAACTAGGAAGAAAATTGGCCCCAGTACCAATCCCTGGAATATCCCAGGGATCAATTAGGATGCCATACCAATGATGACTACACCTTGCTTTCTGTCACTGAGTTACAGTAATTTTCTATTCATTTCAACACACCTTCTTGTATTCCATGCTCGTTTAGTTTCATCAATACAAGTTTGTGGGGAACTTTGTCAAAGGCCTTTTGAAAATCAAGGTATATAATATATTTTTTTTTATTTTTTTTTTCTATGTTATTGAGGGAGGCAAAAGGCATAACTGCCTATAGCGAGTGCCTCCCCCATAGTTGAAAGAGTGACAGGGCCAAAATCAAGGGACGTTCGAGCCAAAAACAGCTTTACTCTCATCATATACAGTAGGTTGTGGATATCGTGGAAGAAGTCTAAGTGGTTTGCTAAGCAGGAGCGTTTGTTATGAAATCCGTGTTGAGTATCTTTAAGAATTATGTTTTCCTCTTAGTGATTTACGAGTGTCTTTTACGAGTGTTTCTAGAATGTTATATACAACTGAGGTTAAGCTAAGCTGATGATAGTTACTAGGTAAGGATTTGCTGCCTTTTTTGTATTATCAGTGTTACGTTGGCGAGCTTCCATTGATCAGGCATAGTCACAGACTGCAAGGATTTATTAAAGAGCAAAGTCAGTGGTTTGGAGAGCTCATACTTAGCTTTCTTTAGAAATATAGCCGCGATCGTATCAGGTCCAGGCAATCTATTTACCTTGAGTTTATCTAAGCATTTCAATACTTCTCTCTCTGTAATGCTGATATTGCTTAGAACGTCAGCATTAAATAACTGAACCGGCGATGCTGTAGGGATATCACTAAGCTCCTCTGTTGTAACAACTGACGCAAAGGAGGTATTGAGGGCATTACTCATCTGGACTTCGTCTTTGGTGTATTCTCCATTATTAGTCCAATAGTTGAAGTAACTACTGTCTTCTTTCTGATGTAACAATATAATTTTTTCGGGTTTGTTTAATTTGATTCGCAACATGTAATTTGTACTTTCCTAAAATACTTTTGGCTTTGCGTCGTAGTTCTATGAATGTCACCCATTCTTCGTCATTTTCTGAGGATTTTAACCCTTTAACGCACATATGACGCAGAGGTTGCCAGATTAGCAATAAGAAATAGAGATCTCTCACTCTTATAATTACCTCTCCAAAATTAGTTTTCTGCCCACACTTAACTCAAAGACAACTGCAGAGGTTGAAGTAACTAAACTAAAGGTTTCTAAATACCCTTGATGGTAACAAAGGCTTTAAAGTATCCCCAATTGGCTCAAAATCGCGTCATATGTCGGAGAGGGTTAATCTGTCATTAGCAATCTTTTTAGCATGCAAGCAGTCTGAAATCTCAATATTTCACCATTTAGGCTTATCATTATGGCTTGTAGTGCGTGCGGAGTTACATGGAGGGATAGACAGACTAATGAGGAAGTAAGAAGGAGGTGTGGTGTGGAGGTAGATGTGCTGGAAAGTGTGAAAAGGAACAACTTGAGATGGTTCGGCCATATGGAACGTATGGAAAGCGAGAGAATGACTAAGAGGGTGTACGAGAGCGAGGTGGAGGGGGAGAGGTAGACCGAATATGAGGTGGAAGGATGGAGTGAGGAACTACATGAACGAAGGCGGTGCTGGTTGGGGGGAGGGGCGTCGACTGACTGGGGACAGAGGTGCATGGGGGCGGTTCGTTCGTGGCCACCCCTTCGGGGATCACGGCGTCAGGCAATAGATAGAGATAGATAGAGACGCCATTCTTTCGGTGGTATGCAGTCTTGCACTGCTTTCGGTGGTATGCAGTCTTGCACTGCTTTCGGTGGTATGCAGTCTTGCACTGCTTTCGGTGGTATGCAGTCTTGCACTGCTTTCGGTGGTATGCAGTCTTGCACTGCTTTCGGTGGTATGCAGTCTTGCACTGCTTTCGGTGGTATGCAGTCTTGCACTGCTTTTAAGAATGTGATCGTGAAAAATTGCCATGATGAATTTATGTTGTTGTTGTTAATAAAAAAGCTTCATTAAATTTGTTTAAATATTGATCAAAGTTTATGACAATGAAGCAACTTGGTTGAGCCCGAGAACCTTCAGTCTTCTACTGTACTTCTCACTTCTCAGCTTGTTCTTCCTCTGTCCAATTACTCTACTTTCCTATTTTACTTTTTTTTTATTTTTTTTTTATTATTTTTTTTTTATTAAGGTGACAGTTACAAAGTGGTGTACAACCTATCTTATTCTCTTATCTTTCCTATTTTACTCCAGCCATCTGGTCTGGTCTGAATTTTTTGTTTTTTTTAAATTAGTGCCTTTCTCAATGCTGCTATTTGATTCGTTATTAATACACTTTAAACTGAACATTAGTGTACATTGGTGGCTGTTACTGAATCCATCACCAACATTCAATCTCTCTATCAAGTCTTCTTTTGTTGCGAGTACAAGGTCAAAGTCATTTTTTATCATGAGTCGGAGATTTAACCAATTATATAAGTGCACTTTCTTGCAAGTTGGCATAGAGGTCGTGTCCGGAATGTGAAGTAAGCATAGTCGCCCATTTAGTCACAGGTAAATTAAAATCACCAAGAATTATGGTAGCTTGTATGTTAGTTATTTCTGCAATTTGTTAGTAAATTTCATGGTCAGTTTGCATTGATTGAGCTGGGGATCTGTATATCAAAGCTTATGTTATTTTAGTTCCTCGGTTTTTATTAATAGTATATAAGATATGTCAATATTCACAATTTGAGGTTTTGACATTAAGCCGGGGTTCGGACTTTCATTGATCAATCAAGTGTATTCTGCTCAAAAATATGTCTTCCGTATTTAACAAAAATTCTGTAATGCCGATTATGGCATAATATTCTGTAAGTCAAATTTATTCTAGATCTGAAAATGTGTTGCATATGCTGCAAGCCTTTACATATAACATCTTAAGAGTTAGATTTTACTGACTGCGTATTGTCCGAATTTCTGACTCACACTACCCTGCTTGGCTGCCCCCAGTTGACCCCGCTTTTTTTTTTAATGGAAATTCTTGACTGCATCGTTCAGCAGATGGCGAAGATGTGCTGCTCCTACTAGGTTGAGATGGACGTCGTCTCCTGAAAACAAAAGCTTATCATAGAAAAATTATCTCATGTGTCAACAAAACCGATGTTCACCTCCCTGCAGAGGTTGGCCAGTCGGCGATTTGTGCTGGTGGCTATGTTGTAGAATAGGTTCTCTACATCAATGTGGGGGACAATATCTGAACATTTTATAATTTGATTAGACTTTCCCTTGAATGACCTGATCAGCTGCCAGTATTTGCGTAGTAGTTCCTATGACCTTGTCTGTTGGAAATTGATAGATCCAACATGGTGTAGTGGAATGTACTGCGCTGCAATATTGTGCCGTACTGTGCCGTAATAATGTACATTACTAGTAGAGTCATTTTCAGAGCTTCCGTGACCGTGTTTAGGATACCAAAGTTTCTCAGTGAATTTAACAAGGGCAACTGATACTAAAAAAAATAAGCCCCCATACACCTCACCAAAATGACGGGAAAGTTGTTATTTTAGACGTTTTTCAAAATGGCCGCCGCCGTCATCTTAAAAAATTGATAAAGTTCTATTTCTTGAAGTGAATGGCCAAAAATGACAATTTTGGTGTCTATTCCCACTAATTTTGGTGTCAGAAGATCAATGGCATGGCACAATTAAAAAATAATTAATAAATAATTACCAAATAATTAAGTAAATAAGAAAATAATTAAGAAAATCAATGGGATGGCATAATTCATGATTTAGAGTCCCATTAACCTCAACATCTAAGACAAATATGATGTTGTTAAATCCACTGAGAAACTTTGGTATCCTAAATTAATAAAACATGAGACCTACTGCATTAAGATGCACTATCACTGCAGGACAAATATGATGCACAACTGTCAGAATCACTTCCGCTGTCATCATCGCTGCTCTCCATTTGTGGATGACTTGGAGTTTTTAGAAGATCCAGGAATGATGGAAGTGCAGGTTGGGTATAGCGTACTGGGAGGCATAAGCCATTTACAAGGTGCCATCCATGGCCAATTGGTGATGGATGATTCTGAAGCTGGAAATTCTTCTGCAGATATGTGAGGTAATTGGTGCGCTCTAAGTGTGGTCGTAGACTGTCAGAATCAGGTACCAGTCTGATGATCTTCTTTTTCTTGAGTACTGACCACTTTGATGCTCTCACCTCTGCTAGGGTCTTGTGTTTGGTGTCACAATAGATGTACCGGATAACACATTTCTGTAAGTCATTGATGATTTCCTGTGTGACTGGGATGATTGTGCCACAACTTTTAAGGAGGTTGCGAGCTTCTGATGATTTTTCTACACGGTCAACAATATTTTTCTTGCCTATTCCATAAAAGCCGGAGTTATGGTCGCATCCGGTAAGAACATAAAGTGGGATCAAAGACACCGCCATTGCCTCACTACACAAACACCGAGCATTTATCAGCTGAGATTTGCGTTTCAAGCACAAGAGTCCTGATATTTGCCGAGCCACATAGGCTGCCTGAACGTAAATCAGTATCTTCAGTGTCTATGACAACTGCTTCTGTATACCCTTCTGACCGCAGCTTACCATAAAGAGTGAACAGAGCTGTGTCTGCTTCTGCATGGGCGTATGTGAGATTCTGCAAAACTTCATCTGTGGTGAGATTCCTTGCTGGTTTGCCAACAACACAGTGTATGAGCTGAATAGTGGTTGTAGATGCCTTTCTTTTGAAAGCAGCCTTGATAAATGCTTGAAGGCGAACTTTATTCTCTGGCTTACCAAGAAGAGCATGAAAGTCTCTATTAGAAGGAAATTTGTCCTCTGACTTCATAAACACATTGCAAATGGACTGATTTTTTTGACGGTGTTGTCGTTCACTATCTTTGATGGAGAAGTCTTGCTCGTACGAGTCATTAACCAAGATAACACATTCTGCATTCGAATGTCTATTCAGGACAAAGTTCACAAGTTTCTCACCATAGTCTCCCCACGTTAACTTGGTTCCATCTGCTTTTTCTCTGTCTTCAGTAGTAGGCGTTGTTAGACGCCAGATTAGTCCCATGTCTACTATTGATGTGTAAATATCAGGGTACGGTATGGATGTCATTGTCAGTTTTTTCCTGTAGCTTACTCTTCTGCGTTTTGCACATAGTACCATTTGCATTGAAAATTGAAAGGCACTCATCTGTTACTCGATGCTGCATTAAGTCTTCCATCTTTAAGCCGTCACTTGCCTCAACAAGTTTGATGACCGAGGTAAATGCCTTACTCTCCATTTCTTCAGTTGTCTGTTTCAGGTTTTCACTTGCTGTCTTCTCGATTTCTTGAGTTGCAAAATTGCCTCTTTTACTACGTGGTATTCGAGCATTGAGGGACTTTGTTTTGGAATAGACTCTTTCATTTACAAATTCCTCCACTTTTCTTTCTCCATCGGCCTTTGCAGACTTCAGATCAGCAAAGAGAGCTGGAGAGGCTTGAATTCCAGATTGTAGGAATCTTAGTGTCAGATCTGATTGGTCAAATGGATCACAATGGAACTCGGTGAGACATGCACTGATATCCTGCACAGATTGTTCATCTATCTTCATCTTACTTGGGGCACAATCTGCATGCTTTCTTGAACCTCGTCTCTTGTGATTTGCGTGACGATGAACACAGCCTCTTATCCGGTTGACGTTGTTAACATTCCGCGTGTTTGACAGGAGTTGCTTCTCATTCTTTAGAATAGCCAACCATCCACACTTAAGCTTGGATCCGTTATTCATCGTTGACTCTATCCATATGTCAAGGGCAACACATGAGTAGGGTTTACCGATCATTGACTGTGCAAACATGCCACTCTCCATTAATTGTGCTTGGATATGGGGAAGACTTTCTAGGACTGCTATGAAATCTGGAAGATGGCGCCCATATCTATCGTTGTCATAAATATGCATCCAAGGAAGCATCAACTTCAGTGAAGACTTGAACTCGATCCAGTTTCTTGTCCTTATACCATGTATATTTTGAGTCAGTATCTCTACTATCTCCAAGAATGAAATCCAGAATTCTGCTAGTGGAGCACCATCTAAGTTCTGGAATAGGGAGTCAACGAGCCCCTTGAGATCGGCATTGCTCTCTAACTCAGCATGTGCATCATTAAGTTCTTGTTGGTCTACTGAACTGCGTAACTTATTGAGAGATGCCCGGATCTCTTCACACAGAGTGGCACCTTCCAAACGTTTGTCTAGTAGTCCAGTAAATCTAGCAATCATTTAACTGGACCTAGAACAAATTGTAATAGAAGGTTTTTTGGCTTTAACTTGTTTATTAGGTCCCTCTGATGAACATATAAAAAGTCTCCAACTTTTGGACACTGGGAAAGTGGTTAATTTGCATAAATTCAAGATGGCCGCCGTCCAAAGCTTGAATTTACAGATAACTTTTTTCTGGTTGCTCCTAGACCCTATAAATGTATTACAAACAACGTTTTTTGGCTTTAACTTGTTTATTAGGTCCCTCTGATGAACATATAAAAAGTCTCCAACTTTTGGACACCTGGAAAGTGGTTAATTTTACAGCCGAAAAACCTTACAGACAGGCTGAACTGTCTCTTTCACAAGGGGTGACACAGGCACTTTGTGCTTGTATGGGTTTTTTGACCTGTTGTCCCTCTTTTTTATAAAAAAAAAAAAAAAAAAACCATGACGTAGTATGACGTCATTCAGAGCCAATTATGTAATTCATGATAGGAGTTCGTATTCACTTGGATCATCGGTGCTTGCATCAAAGTTGCTATTTTGACAGAGTCCTTTACATTGACCACATGCACTGGAACATTCAAGCTCATTCCGTTTGCAACTACAGCGTTGAGTGTCACAGTTGCCCTTACACTGACATCTGACCAATTTCAGTAGTGAATCAGGAGCCACTGGCGAATCCATCGTCTTCGGTTCAAGCTGTCCCTTCCGCAGACACCAGCCCCATTTCTCGGGGTCCACACAGTTCCCCATCCATTCCTGGACCTGACAATAAACTCGGAACGAGTGGTATTTGGCTGCATCGGTTGTTGGGGGAAGGCTGTGAACTTCAACGGTAGTTGAACTTTTTGCCACCTTGTTGCAAAACTTTGTCTTTCGCAGTCCGTCAAGGGTGTCATTTCCTTTTCCTTTTCCCCCGTACAAATAAACCAAGGCCTTTTCACCAGCTGATGATATCGCGTCTTTACTTCCACTTTGGCAACAGAATGCTTCTATACATTTCAAGAAACCGTTGTCTTCCCTCACTTTCCTCAAGGCAGCCCCTTTACCAATACCATACAGTCGTGAGGTTGTGTCACATCCACAGAGTGCATGGACAACTGGCAGGACACGACAGATGCTTTCACCGAGAGCTTCTGCTACTGAGTTAATATGCCAACATTTCCCACCTTCCTTGCTCGACTTGAAGTACAAATCATTCATCCCTCGTTCCGCATAATGACACAACAGCACCAACAAGTCTGTGTCCTCACCTATCACATATGTCACGGTTTCCCTTGCATGCTCAATTCCCTTCTTCGCAATCATGACATCTGCATCTGCTGGCGCATTGACACAGTCAATTCCATTTGCCTTGAATGTTTCACACAATAAGTCAATGAAGTTTTGCTTATTGTCCGAGTTTGACAAGAAGTTTTCCTTTTTTGACCGAAGGGGCATGGTTGGAGTGAACATCACCTTTTGACCAAAGACTCCTCTTGATCGTCGATTGTGTGTCATGTCCTTGGTAGTAGGTCCTGATTTATAACCGTCGAATACAACCACCGGGTTGAGAAAGTTTTTGGAAACATGCTTCATGTACATGCTTGCAATGTCCTCAAATGTGTCACCCTTCTTCCATGGAATCCTTTGCAATAAGGAACCACCATCCAGAACATGGGTCACAGTCCTTTCTTCCTCAAATGATTCCAATGACGACTTGGGAACAACAGCAGCTATCTCATCTCCTAGCTGTGGTTTATTGGCTTCCCTGAGCCTCCCCCACTTATCGAACAGAGCAGTAGGGTAGCTAGACAACTCATACGCAAAGACCTCTTCAACACCTAAGTCCCTGTTATTAGCAAAGATGAGGAGCCTCTGGAAAAGGAGCTGTGGGTCGATTGGTACTTTTTCAGCACTGATTGTAACCTTTGCACCCAACGACTCAACTTGATCTTTCTTCCTAAATGAAAAGCATTGCTACCTTCCATCTTCTGCACAATGTTCATACCAACCTCATACAGTAAATGAGGATTGGCCGAGGCTGGTCCTGTCACACCGTTGGCAATATTCCTGAGTTCATTTGATTCTTGAAATGGATCATAATCCTTGAAGAATGCGAGAACCTTCTCTGTGTCCTTCCTATCTCGTTCACGCCTTGCTTCAGTCATTTCTTTGTGCTGCTCAGAGGTGTGGAAATGCTTCCCTGTCAGTTCTTGCATAACTTCACTCACCTCAGCGCAGGCTGGCATAGCAAGTAACCAGCGCAGGCGTTGCGTTTCCTCCATGCCCCTACCACGTGTCAATCCACCATTCGTTTTCAAAGAGCGCATCAAAACCTGCTCTATAACCAAGTCGCTTGGCAGTCCTGCCCACAGCCGATCACTTCGGCGGATCACAAATAGACCGGAGTTCAATTGACAGAACATGTCAAGGTTGAGCTGCTCAAGTTCAATCATGTCTTGAATGTACACATGGGCTGACTTGGCATAATTGTTATGACCACACGCTGCAAAGTACGGCAACATCTCCTGGAGTGTTCCGAGGTACAGTAGGAAATCGCCCATTCTCAGTGCCCTCAGGAAGCGACGCAGCAGGTCAATCATGTCCATGTATTGAATCCATAGCTTTCCCATCTTATGCTCTGCTAAGGAGCTCTTCTCAGCTTTAAGTTTTTCAGAAATTCTGTTGAAAACGTCTTTACTGCAGACTTCATCCGGTGAAACGTCTTCACGCAACAGCTTATCCAAAAGATCTGCAGCCTCCTGGAAGTCCTTGCATGCGTCACTTTCCTCATCTACCATTGAGAGGTTGACACCGTATGCCCTGCCTAACACAATCGAACTCAAGGCTGTGTCAACCAAGAAGTGGCCTCTGATTGCTCGTGCATAGGCTTTCCCACTCAGCATTTGGGTCACAGCATTTTCAGCGTATATAAGTTCCAAAACCTCCTTAAGCCCAGATGCTTCCATAACCAAAAAGTTGGAGACTTTTTATATGTTCATCAGAGGGACCTAATAAACAAGTTAAAGCCAAAAAACGTTGTTTGTAATACATTTATAGGGTCTAGGAGCAACCAGAAAAAAGTTATCTGTAAATTGAAGCTTTGGACGGCGGCCATCTTGAATTTATGCAAATTAACCACTTTCCCGGTGTCCAAAAGTTGGAGACTTTTTATATGTTCATCAGAGGGACCTAATAAACAAGTTAAAGCCAAAAAACCTTCTATTGCAATTTGTTCTAAGTCCAGCCCTACTTTGACTGGTCTATAGTGCATGTTGGAGTAAAGCCTCGTAGAAGAGTCGAAGGCAACGCACACCGCGGTTGAAGTGTTTTCCACGCAGAGCTTGATCCACGGATGCATCTGCAACAACGCCTGCAGCCACCAGTACATCTGAAATGCCTGAGCCTTTGAACCTTTTGTAGATTGCATTGATGAAAGACATCTGGATATGAAAGGGCCCCATGAATGTCAATATGTCAGCAAATATCTCTGGATTCTCACTTTTCAATTCTAGCAATAATGCGTAGACAGGATGATCACCGACGATAATGGCAAATTACATCATCTTGTCATCAATTGCCTTTGCAATTAGTGGGAATAGACACCAAAATTGTCATTTTTGGCCATTCACTTCAAGAAATAGAACTTTATCAATATTTTAAGATGACGGCGGTGGCCATTTTGAAAAACGTCTAAAATAACAACTTTCCCGTCATTTTGGTGAGGTGTATGGGGGCTTATTTTTTTTAGCATCAGTTGCCCTTGTTAAATTCACTGAGAAACTTTGGTATCCTAAACACGGTCACGGAAGCTCTGAAAATGACTACTATACTGTACTGTAATAATGTGCAGTACTGAGATGTAATCATTTGCATTACTGTGCTGTAATAATGCGCTGTGTAATAATGTGCTGTGATACAATTATTTAACAGTGTGTTGTAATGTGCTGAAATAATGTGATATACTGTAATAATGTGCTGTGATAACATACTCTATGATGTGCAGTAATAATGTGTTTTATTGTGCTATACTTCTCTGTTATAATGTGATGTACTGTGTTGTAATAATGTGTTGTAATAATTTGCTGTATCTTCAAAATCTGTTTCGGAAGACCCAAGAACCACAATCTACTAATGCCAAGAATGTTCAAAAAACAACTTTAAGCAAACTATTAATGCCAAAAATAGCTTTATGAAATATTGTATACATTCTTCAAAGACACCCCAACACATCTTTTGTTGCTCTCTATATTTTCCCGTGGCGATGAGTTGAATATTACAAGTAGAGCTCAAATCTGCATATTCAACGCATCTCCGCGAGAGAATGAAAATTACTATAGTCATCCTCCTATGAAATGAGCTACAAGGTGGTGTCCCTCGCCCTGTGCGGTGTTGTCAAATATTCAAAGCTTTAACAACAAATGTTAGTTTTTCAGGCTATTAACAAATTAATTTTAGCTTTTATGACTATATATATTATATTACAATTTATAAAGGTTATTTGGTGTTAAGAAACATATAATTTTAAGAATATATATAGAAGGAATTTATACAACATATGGCACGCTATTTAAAACATGTTGCCATTTTTCTGGGGACAGCTATAAATAGATCGAAGGAGTGGTATGATATGCGACGTTGCCAAGTAATGTCAATGCGGTTCTGTTGGCTACGCACACACTCACACACACCCCTACAGATACACACACAAACACACACATACATACACAATCTCCAAAATGCAATATAGCACAATGTAATCCCATCAAAAGAGAGAGAGCGAGAGAGCTGGATACGAGTAATGGCATAGCTTTAAGGGTCTCAAACAATGACAACAACATCACCCAGGTAAGACGGTCACTAACCCTCATTCATAGCGCGACCACCATGGAAGGAAAAACTCGCAAAAGTTACTCTCATCTTCATAGCCAGGCAAGGGAGATGCTGTACAATGTAAATAGGTATTTTCAACGAGAGAAGGGAAACAGAGGACCTATGGTAGATCCCTCAAAAGCTGTTGTTCGTACAGCCCAAGCTACCAACGTGAGTGAATCAACAGTGAAGCGAATTTGCTCCAAATTAAACAAAATTGGTGATACTGAGAATGAACCTGAGAAGCCCATATTCTCCTCACCTGTTCTGATGAAGAATTACTGGAGTAATCATCATAATCAGAGAGAGGAATAGGCTTCCAGGGGACACCTCTATAAAAAAAACGCGCCCAGATTTTTACCTCAATGGTGGTGTGGAAAAAAGGCGAAACATTAAAGGCTGAGATCAAATTGTCTAACAGTAGCTACCATAAAACTATATAGACATTGCCGGTAAAGAAGGGGTTAATGGAAAGTCTATTCATGTAATTATATAAGAAGTCTATTCATGTAATTATATACAAATATAGCCTACCTATTATTTCGTTTCTGTAACTTTTATACAAGAATACCAATAACCCTTCCAGACATAAAAACGTCTTTTACATTTATTTCAAGTTTCCCTTCTAAATGTGATAGAAGAGAACGTTGCTTGGTTTCCCGTTTTCTAATAGGTTTGTTTTGGTAAAAATGTGGCACCACCGCACAGGGCGACCTTGACCTCCTTGCAGCTCATTTCAGTTGAGGTTAACTATACAAAGAAGTTTTGTTATGACTGTAGTATATATTTAAATATGCTTATACTAATACGGTAGAAATAATCCAGCAATTAATAAACACTTATATTTTAATAAATAAACTCAAAAGGCAATTCAAATTCCGTATAGTTAATGCTTCTCGGTCCGGGTCGAAATAAATTCAAATTAGAAGATGTTGAATATCTACGATTACACAGTATAAACTTGTCCTTTGGAACTGTTAATTCCCATTACAATCTTTCTATGTAGGCGTTATTCAAAGATTGACTGTTTTATGTCGCAATAACTATATACTAAAAAGGAAAACTTTGCATTGGATAATATAAGTTATTATTCCTTCATTTTTAGATATCACACACATTCGATAGCATACTTCGACGAGGTTACATCTATGATTATTGTAAAACAAGGGCTCTCAATCATTGGACTAGGAAAGCACACAGCCACAACGGTAACACTAGATCCAACCCCTGAACTTATAATGCCGGCGCACAAAAACACCTATACCCTCCAGAGTTAAATCTGCGATACCGGGGTATCCTATAACTCAGTATAAGTGCACTACTACTACAGGCTGATGATCTCTGATACAGCCTGATCACAACAACATACAATTACGTTAATAAGGTATACTAGGAAAAGATAGAGATCTTAATTAAATCACTGCAATGATTTAATGCAAACTAGAAGAAGGTATATTTAAAGTTACTCTAAACAATAATGAACTGTCACTCCTATACTAAAGAAAGTGAACGAAAGTCCCAAAGCATCGAGCAGGAATCTTCTGAAGAAAGTCTGATGCTGGGGTAAGATGATCGTATCGGATTTTGAACTGATATATAAAGCAGGGTCAATATAGGACAAGTGTAGAGACAGACAGTGTCAACTGACACGGGAATAACGATAAATGCACACTAGTATTATCTCCAACAACAAAAGAAATCCTTCGTCAGGCAACTCAAAAAACCTGCGCAGGTTGTGCAACTCAACAACAACCAAGGCTTACAGTCAACGTGAATAAGAATGCTGCATACATAACATAAGAGTTTATAATTCTAAACGGGTGTCTGCTAGGCTAATAAAGTCTAGCTGGGATGTCGTAGGCTAGGAAACAATGGCTGAGCAAGCGGCTCGTAGCCTAGCGAGGTCCTTAAGGCTGTGCAGTCAAATTACGTTAATTGACGGGGTGCTCTCTTGAGAGATCCAGATCGCTAGTATCTGGTTCTCTCCTGGCGACCCTCTCAAAGTCAAAGCAAACGAGTTAGCACAGTGTTGGGTGGTAGAGGCAAAAGCCCTCACTCGCAACACAGTGCCAAACTCACAAGGTACACAGTCAGAAAAACCACCTAGGCTTCCCACGTCTCCGTTGCGATTGTACAGGTTCAACAAAACCTAGTACACATCGGAAATCACAACAACAATGGCCTCACCCCAGTCTAGCATTAAATAGCCCAGCAGACAGCCAAGGAATAGGCAGGGAGACACCGTGAGTGTGTCGAACTTCTACAGACAAAATGGTAACCCCTCCAAAATGCCTAACTAAACATATAATATCTGAGAGCTTCAGCATATAATACGATGGCCGATGTATGAAATCGTGGAGAACCAAAGGGGAGTTATGATATTAAATAGAGAGGAAGAATGAGAGGTAAGAAGTTGAGAGAGAGAGAAAGTGCTCTATAGGTAGAAGTCGGTGACAGGTGGCAAGGGATATGTTAAGGGTATGCTGGTCAAACAAGCTCTGAAGAGAATAGCTCCTCGGGACCCCTCCAGGATCACACACAAAGGCATGGTGGTCAGCCAATCACAGGCCGCTACGTCACCACGCAGCAGGCCTGCAGAAGGCGCCAGGAACCACCAGCCAATCAAAACCGAGAGAAAAGACCACGCGGGCGAGCAACTCCTCCGGGAGGGAGGAGGGAGGAGGAGGAAAAGCAACAGTCACCTCCCCCACCCTGCTCGCTCGCTCTCTCTCTCTCCTTCACTACAATGCATCTTATGTTCAACTCATGATATAAAATATAATGCATTGTCACAGGCGAAAATAAAGACCACTTCTATACTGCCTGTGACATGACGATTCACAGGAAAGAAAGTACAACATTGTAGATAGACTGTAGCCCATTTCACTGCCCTGGCGAGCGCTAGTGGCTACCGGGAGGCGATTCTGCCAACGCTGGCAGGTGTCACACCCCGCCCAAGATATAGGACGCTCATCATTAGGCGAGCACGATATCTGACAAGGCAGAATGCCGACAAGACCCGTCACATATAGCCACTCCACCAGAAATGAAATTCAAAGCTCTAGTCTTACATAAAACAGCATATCAACATAAAGAAATCTTATAACCCCTCCCAAACATATTAGTATAATTTAGCCTACTATGCTCCCTGAGCGAGCTTCACAGAGCCCAGCCTCCTAAGTGAAAGACAGGTTCAACTTAGGACTTTAGCTATAACATAGGCAACTTACAATTAACTATCAAAAGAATTAGTTTGTATGTGATTTTTTATTTTTAATATGTTTATGGTGGCTGCACTTACAGGGGCAAGCCTAGTTTTTCTCCACTCTCAACACACACTGACTGAACGGCGAGGGTTCTCCTGCAAACAAACCCTCCTGTGACAAACAATCAGCCAAAACATTATCAGTACCCTTAGCATGCCACACATCCAACTTGTGTTCCGGCAGCACAACAACACCTGACACTGATAAACTGCCCAGTTCATCACAAGACTGGCACTTCTCTTCGCTCTTTCCGGCAACGGGACCTGCCAAAAGCCTTTCACTAGTTCTACCTTCGTGATAGGCGATGCAGCCCCGATGCGGTCTATGGTGTCGTCAACTCTCGATAAGGTATAGGCGTCTGTCAGGGATAATGCACACACACTCTAGCAATCACCACACTCACTGATCTTGCCACTTAACACAGGTTGCAAAGTTACAGGCAACGAACACTCACGACATTCCTTATCCCTCAGACCCTTGGGCAATGGATAGGTGTCTGTCAGGAATAATGCACACACACTGATCTTGCCACTTAACCCAGGTTGCAAAGTTACAGGCAACGACCACTCACGACATTCCTTATCCCTCAGACCCTTCGTCAACACGTAATCCAGCTCTGCTTGCACCACAGGCTGTCGAGCAGGATTTATACAGTAGGGAATTAAACTGAGCCTTGCACTATCTCCTGCCTCCATGTCGGATTCTACTCCGTACATCAGGCCTGGAGAAGCAACAAACATGCGGATGCACTGCCACAGCCTAGTAAACAACTTATCTCGCAGAACAACAATCCTAGTGCCCTCCCACAACCCAGCCGAGACCGCAGCTTCTAACCTGTAGTCTCCCTCCTTCTCCACCTTCGTCCCTAGAACTGCCAGGTCATGAGAGGGACAATCAGTACCATCTGTGCAGTCACTCCCATAGTTCACAATTGCTAAGGCTTCCCCACCGATACCGTACATGCGCACCCCCGCATTCCTTACGACTACATCTGCCTGCGCAGCATCACCGCTTTTAGCTACATGGCAAGATACAGTCGGTCTATGGTAGGGCTGTTGCATTCGACTAGAGCAGCATTGGGAGGCTATGCGACGACCGGGCACTTCTATGCCACAGCCAACCTTACCAATCTGCTCAAAGTCCTCCTTTTGACCACCACCCTTGGCAGCCATGGGTCGACCTTGACCTGACAACCATGTCCAAGCCTCGTCGCCCACCTTGAACCACCGAAACAACAAGGCTAACGGTCTCCCAACATTCATGTGACCTGCCCGCGGAACATCTTGCACCGCCTGAGTTGTGAGGCTCGGGTGCCCGGCACGACCAGTGGGGTATGAACCGAGCTGGTGCTGGAGCGCTGCACACTGCTGCTCAGGCAGGTGCTCTAGCGCTTCCACAGCCACCAGACTCGTGTCCCCCGCCCACTGCTCCGCCGAGACATGACAATCCCTACTCTCCTCCACCTGTGCCCTACTGCCCCCCTCTCCTTCTCCACCTGGGCCGCTGCAGACCAACGCAGGGACAGTAGGCTGCTCAGGTGGTTGCCTCACAAACTCCTCCAACAGGTTCACATGACATGTTTCCCCGTCCTCGTGTTTGATCTCGACAGCACCATTACCACACTTCTGAACTTCCGGATCCTCCAACTGCAGTTTACATATATCTGAGGGAACCAACCTGTCTAGATGCTTCCGAAGCAACCCAAGTCCTCCCCCAATATCAAACTGAGCAACCCTTTTTTCTCTCGGTGTGTAACGTTGCTGCCTCGGAGTCTCTTCCTGCCCTACCTCCTCACTAGCTGTGACAGGTCGTGGGGCCTCTCCAGACTCCAACAATGGTGCCAATACTAAGTCGCCAAGAAGAGCTGCTGGTACTAAACTCTCTAAACTTTGACCAACATTAGCCCTCTTCTTCCGACCGTTCCTCCGTTGATCAGAAGACTGAGGAATAGGCTGTGACACTTTGGATGCGAGAGGTGCAGTAACAACGCACGCCATAGGTTGTACATGACACTTCTCTACCCAATCCTGTTCCTCCCTACTCACGTCGGCCGGCTTCTCGGCAACGACTATGGGTGAAACCTCAGAAGTAGGCACCGCGAAGTCGTTGCCGAGAAAGAGGTCGACGCCCCCAACAGGCAAGTTCTCCACAACACCCACATCCAACTCTCGTGTCACACCATACACCTCCAGTTCCATCCTGACCAACGGGTATGACTTGACAGCATTGATACCCTGCACCACAACCACCCGTGCCGCGTTTATTGGTCTACCAGTAAAGTTCTTCATTAAAGTCTGAGAGGCATCCGTATCTCGCAACAGCTCAACTCCATGCTTCTTACCAGCCCACCTCACGCAGCCATGCCCTCGATGGTCACAAAAGACATCACGGACAGGGTTCGAGCCTTCCGGATTCTTCTCCACTGGCTGTGTCCCAGCCTCTGACGTTATACCCCGGGCAAACTCAGACGACTTCGGGGACACCCCAATGTTGCGAGCCAAAGACACAACTGCATTAGGTAGCTTGCTTGGACAGGCTCTTGCAAAATGCCCCTTCTCATGGCAATGAAAACACTCTAAACTCCCCCCTTGGGCTTCCGTTGAGGTGGGGAAGGGCCCTGACCCTTCCTAAACGGGACGGTATTAGGTTTATGGTCAGACTTAGTATCGTTGCTCTTGTTGTAATGGTTATATGGTGTATCACTGACTCGGGGGGGGGTGAGGGGGGGGAGTGTTGCGCCCCTTGTTACCTGCATCATTCCGTTGTGCAGACCCGCACCCACGAGTCAGTTACATCCGAAGGTCAGCCGTCTCAGCTGCCTCCTTAAGAGTTTTCGGGTTCTTTTCCTTAAGATTCAACGTCAGATCGCCGCCCGTACACTTAAAAAATTGTTCTAGAAGCATCAGCTGTTTCAACTCCTCAAACGTCGATGCCTTCTCAGAACGCAGCCAGTTTCTAAATGCATCGGACAGATCCCGGGCATGCTCAAGAAAGGTGCACTCACGACCCTTCGTTACACCCCGGAACTTCAATCTGTACGTCTCTGGTTGTAACTCATATGCCCGCAGGACAGCCTCCTTCAATACCTTGTAATCGATGCACGACTCCAAGGGCAACGCATCATATGCCTTGAGTCCTTTGCCAACCAATCTAGAGGAAACAAGGGCTGCCCACTTAACCTCGGGCCATTGGTGCTCCCGGCACTTCTTCTCGAAACGCATAAAAAATTCAGTGACACCCGACTTATCAAATACAGGGACCAACTTGAGCAGGTGCGATAACGACTGATCAAGACCTCGATTCCCAGAACCGAGACGCTGCCCTGTCGACTCCATCCTAGACTTTTCAAGATCTATGTCTGCACAGTACATGGTCGTTCTCTCTTCAGAGTGAAGCTCAGCCTAACGTTTGGCCTTTCTCTCCTCAGTCTCATATCTGGCCCTTCTCTCCTCAGCCTGAATCTTAGCCATCTCAAACTCCCGCTTCTGCTGCAGCTGCATCTTAGCCATCTCAAGCTGGAAGAGCATATCTGCAGTTAAACCTTGAGGAGGAAATGCAACAATTGGAGACCCACCCTGTGACAAACCACGCTGCCAGTGACTATCGGCCTGCAGGAACGTACCCGGCTCCGGAGCCCGAGGGGGCGCCATGGTAGGAGTCGAGTGGAATGGGGGCTGGGCCGAAGGTGCCCAGCTCCCGCTCCACCCGAAGCCCCACGCACCCCGCCGAGCACACAGGCCACCAGGTCACCTCTCGACATGCTGCTAGTGCCCACATGCCCCATGACCGTGGCCAAACACTGGAGACCATACCGATCAATCCCCGACACCCGGTCAGCAGTAATAGGTATCTCCAGAAACTTCCTTGCATCCTCCTCACTAGCTATAACTCTAATGTCATCTAACAAAGCCCGCTGCTGCACCTCAGTTTCTGTTTCCCGTACTGTGTCCTCACTGTACACTGATCCGTCGTCTGACATAGTGTCCACCGAAAATTCTCAACGTTTATAAAAAAAAGAAGTACCTAAACTCTTATGCAGCACTATTCACTCAAAAATACAAGATGCTCGAAGACTCTTAAGTGTTATACTACTTGCCAAAAAAAATCCATGTGTCCACTATATTCCTTTAAACAAAAACAAATGACCACAACACTCCTGCAATATTTCTCTAAGTTCACAAAATCCTAAGCAAGGTCGCCATTTGTTACGACCGGGGCTCGTATAAAACAAGGGCTCTTAATCATTGGACTAGGAAAGCACACAGCCACAACGGTAACACTAGATCCAATCCCTGAACTTATAATGCCGGCGCACAAAAACACCTATACCCTCCAGAGTTAAATCTGCAATAACGGGGTATCCTATAACTCAGTATAAGTGCACTACTACTACAGGCTGATGGTCTCTGATACAGCCTGATCACAACAACATACAATTTCGTTAATAAGGTATAATAGGAAAAGATGGAGATCTTAATTAAATCACTGCAATGATTTAATGCAAACTAGAAGAAGGTATATTTAAAGTTACTCTAAACAATAATGAACTGTCACTCCTGTACTAAAGAAAGTGAACGAAAGTCCCAAAGCATCGAGCAGGAATCTTCTGAAGAAAGTCTGATGCTGGGGTAAGATGATCGTATCGGATTTTGAACTGTTATATAAAGCAGGGTCAATATAGGACAAGTGTAGAGACAGAGAGTGTCAACTGACACGGGAATAACGATAAATGCACACTAGTGTTATCTCCAACAACAAAAGAAGTCCTTCGTCAGGCAACTCAAAAAACCTGCTCAGGTTGTGCAACTCAACAACAACCAAGGCTTACAGTCAACGTGAATAAGAATGCTGCATACATAACATAAGAGTTTATAATAATAAACGGGTGTCTTCTAGGCTAATAAAGTCTAGCTGGGATGTCGTAGGCTAGGAAACAATGGCTGAGCAAGCGGCTCGTAGCCTAGCGAGGTCCTTAAGGCTGTGCGGCCAAATTACGTTAATTGACGGGGTGCTCTCTTGAGAGATCCAGATCGCTAGTATCTGGTTCTCTCCTGGCGACCCTCTCAAAGTCAAAGCAAACGAGTTAGCACAGTGTTGGGTGGCAGAGGCAAAACCCCTCACTCGCAGCACAGTGCCAAACTCACAAGGTACACAGTCAGAAAGACCACCTAGGCTTCCCACGTCTCCGTTACGATTGTACAGGTTCAACAAAACCTAGGACACATCGGAAATCACAACAACAATGGCCTCACCCCAGTCTAGCATTAAATAGCCCAGCAGACAGCCAAGGAATAGGCAGGGAGACACCGTGAGTGTGTCGAACCTCTACAGACAAAATGGTAACCCCTCCAAAATGCCTAACTAAACATATAATATCTGAGAGCTTCAGCATATAATACGATGGCCGATATATGAAATCGTGGAGAACCAAAGGGGAGTTATGATATTAAATAGAGAGGAAGAATGAGAGGTAAGAAGTTGAGAGAGAGAGAAAGTGCTCTATACGTAGAAGTCGGTGACAGGTGGCAAGGGATATGTTAAGGGTATGCTGGTCAAACAAGCTCTGAAGAGAATAGCTCCTCGGGACCCCTCCAGGATCACACACAAAGGCATGGTGGTCAGCCAATCACAGGCCGCTACGTCACCAGGCAGCAGGCCTGCAGAAGGCGCCAGGAACCACCAGCCAATCAAAACCGAGAGAAAAGACCACGCGGGCGAGCAACTCCTCCGGGAGGGAGGAGGAAAAGCAACATTCACCTCCCCCACCCTGCTCGCTCACTCTCTCTCTCTCTCCTTCACAACAATGCATCTTATGTTCAACTCATGATATATAATATAATGCATTGTCACAGGCGAAAATAAAGACCACTTCTATACTGCCTGTGACATGACGATACACAAGAAAGAAAGTACAACATTGTAGATAGACTGTAGCCCATTTCACTGCCCTGGCGAGCGCTAGTGGCTACCGGGAGGCGATTCTGCCAACGCTGGCAGGCGTCACATTATAATAATGCATTTTCCTTTGTTAACAGAATAGTTTCCAAATGGGCAGGGTTTTCTACCTTTCCCCTAACTATTGCTCAAGCTAAATAAGTGTAAACACAACCCTGATTACAAACCTGCATAGATTGCGGGTATCTATCTTTACTGTAATGGCCCAATTCTTTACTCGGAGTCTCTGCGCCTTGATATAGGCCTACCTAGTGTATTTCAACAGTTATAGCCTATAACCTAATTTAAACTCTGAAAAATGTCTTAGGAAATCACCATACACATTTAACTACTGCTTATCTGGCTAACAGATCCTAACACTAGTACTAAGTATTAACTTCCGTTTTACTAACCAATTGAAAGCTAGTATTCAACTCGGTATATATTATATTTTATCATTTCAGTTGTCTTCACCTATAATATGTCTTTTATTATCTCTTGCCCAAGAAGCCACATCAATTTTATAAGATGGTGACCCGGTACTCTTAGTCAAACATCTCGTCTTTCTCAGTAAAAACTTGCAGGCCCTGTAGGGTCCCTTATAAAGATGATTTCTTCTTGTCTTGTCTCTCTTCTTTGGTTTCACCTTTCACCAAATCAATGCTGGCCAGTACACTTTGCTATACTAGTCCTTGTCTTCCAGCAACTGGTTCTGGCTGTGGATGGCTTGCGATGTGGTGTGAAGGAGGGCTATATGAGAGTGCACACTTTCAGACACTGGAGGTGGATCATGGATGGGAATGAAGGCAGGCATGCTAACATTCTCCTTTGGTGCGAAATATGGCTCTTTCGTGGTACCGTGGTAATAGGATGATTTTTGCCGGGACATATAGTGCGGGAGGTAAATGGGAGGAGTTAGATTTTTTTTTTTTTTTTTTTTTTTTTTTTCTGATCTCCGTACATTGTATTTGAATGTTGGCAGAATCAAAGCCCGACCACTCATTAGCTGCCGCTCGGGGTTTTGGTGATATTCTTGACACTCTTTTCTAGCATATTCTGATAGGTGATTGGTCCCCACCATTGGTACTTCAGTGACTATAACAAATGTTGGTACGATACTTCATCATACACTTCTCTGATTTATCTATTTTCTTTTATGTCAAGGAAAAAAACGGGTTACAAATCGTAAAACACATAAAACTGTCAGGCGGAATAGAGGGCATGATTGTTTTTTTCTTTGTCAATGTTACCCCTTTTTCATGCAAAGAAAATAAATAGGGAGAACAGTAAGTAGTTTACGATGAAATGGTATCAATACTTCACAACAACAAAAAACGCCAACAAATCCTTCTACATTTGTGTTCTGCCTTCCGTGTTGATATGTTGAATATGCAGGCTTGTGTGTTGTTGTAGTATTCAACTACTATGAGTTTCAGAGGCCATGTTACATCGTTTTTCGGTAATAACTTATTAACAAACAGTTGGATCAGTATAGTTTGACACAGCTTTCTTCACACCATCCCCTAATTTTCGTCAATATAGTGCATTCCGAAAAGTGTACAAATAAGCTGCTTGTCCCTGTGTCATGAGGTTAAAGTCACACATTAATGACTAAGAAACGGACAAGGCTACCATGACTTACCTATGAGAACCACCCCTGGTTGCTCCTCCATCAAACACGGTAGTTATCAGCCACCACCCAACCCTACTATCACCTTTAAATTCAAGTTATCTGTCAATGTCAAATTAAAATATACAAAAATACATTCTTTGTGTATATATATATACTTGATATTGACAGATAACTTGAATTTAAAGGTGATAGTAGGGTTGGGTTGTGGCTGATAACTACCGTGTTTGATGGAGGAGCAATAAAGGTTTCGTGGTTCTCACAGATAAGCCACGGTAGCCTTGTCTTTTTCTTAGTCATTAATGTGTGACTTTAACCTCATTACACAGGGACAAGTGACTTATTTCTACACTTTTCGTAATGCACTATGTTGACGAAAATTAGGGCACGGTGTGAAAAAAGCTGTGTCAAAATATCATACTGATCCAACTGTTTGTTAATAAGTTATTACCGAAAAAACGATGTAACACGGCCTCTGAAACCCATAGTAATTGCCACAAGAATAAAAAGAACATTTCAGTGGAGTTCTTCGAGTCATTATTAATTATTGATAGCATGCTTCATCATATACCTCATAGGTTATTCCCTATCCCTATCTTATTGAAAACTCTCAGGGTTAAAATTACGAAAACAAAATGCCGGCTCTAATGGAAAACAAATATATAACTACCAAAAACTGATGTACACAGAATAATAGTGTTTCATTTATATTATGGAAGTATCCAACAAAGCTCACGGTACACCCTGTATCTCTCACCCCCCCCCCCTTTCTCTCTCTCTCTCTCTCTCTCTCTCTCTCTCTCTCTCTCTCTCTCTCTCTCTCTCTCTCTCTCTCTCTCTCTCTTTCTCTTTAGGGTAATAAGTGTAAGAAGAAAATCTCTATTTGTTCTAGGAGAGTTTAATGTAACATGCTTTCTCCCAAAATCGTGACAACACATGATATTGTTTCTCATATAATTGCATATATAGCAGATCTTATCAGTATAAAAGTAGATATATGTAAGTCTAAACGACTGCCTTGAGTTAGAACTTATCGTTATCTTCAATTGTGCCGCCTCTCCACATCTTTCCCCGTAGAACTAGGGCAGCTGAGAGCGCCCATGAATTTACACTTTCTCCTCCACAATGCAGAACTTCTGCTTATCAGAATTCATTTATCCCTAGAGCTACTACTCTTTGGAATTCACTTCCCTCGAATTGCTTTCCACAAACTTACAATCAACAAATGTTTAAATCCAGTTGTTACAAACATTTTATGAATGGAGGATGCCTTTAGGCACATGGACCTTTTTGTTTTATCTGTGTTTTTCCTTCCTCCGTTCATTGTCTCTTAAAAAAAAAAAAAAAAAAAAATCTTGGTAATTACAACCTTGACACTTTTTGTAGTACAGAATTCACCTACTATGTATGAAACACTTTTAAGTGACAATTTAAATAAGCAGGTTCACATTTTGAATGGTCTCTGTATTAAATGTTTAGATGAGTGTGCCCAAATCGTCACCAAAGCAATTCGTAGACCGTTTGGACCATGGATGAGTGATGACATACGACAAGCTATTGAGATCAGAAAAAAAGCACGGAACAAATTTAAAAATTATCGTCATAATATACCACTTCACAATGAGTATAACAGAGAGAATACATCAGTTACAGCTCTCATTGGTAAAGCTACATCCTCATACTACAATTATCAATTTACTAACTGTATCGGTAATACCACAGCCACATGGAGACTTATTCGGGAAATTGTTCCTAATAAGAAGAGTAAATCTAATTAACTATCTTCTGATGAATTGAAAGTTAAAGCTGAATAATTTAATACATATTTCGCTAGTGTGGGTAAAACTACTTATGAATGAACACAGATAATTCTCCATGGTGAAAACGAGACTATAGATCATCATCTACTGTATATGCTAGGCTGGAGACCTCTGCAGAGGGTGAACATTTTAGATCTCAACCTGTTGACATAAGTACTATAATATTGACTGCAAAAGACCTAAATGACACTAGCTCAGTTGGGTCAGACAACATCCCATTAAGATTTGTTAAAGATACTCTGAGTATAATGGCACTTTATCTAACTTATATAGTGAATATCTCAATAGTCACTGGTGTGTTCCCTACTGCCTGGAAACATGCAATAGTGGTGCCCGTCTATAAAAGTAGAGATGATGACAATGTGAACAATTTCCGACCAACGTAACTGCTTTCTGTAATCTCCAAAATACAGGGAAAACTAATCACCAATCAACTCATTCAATACTTAGAATCAAGAAAGCTCATATCAAACAGTCAGCATGGTTTTAGCCTAGATTGTCCACTGAGACTGCTCTCACTGGCATTATGGATGAACTTTACAATAGTACGGACCATAAGAAAATATATCTGCTTTCTCTGTGCTACCTATCAACAGCCTTTGATAGTGTCAACCATAACATTCATCTTAATAAATATCTCAAGCTCAAAGTTGATCCATTCTGGTTTGACAGTTACTTTAGTAATCAAACTCAGTCTGTCCGAATACAAAATTATATTTCTAATAAAGAAGACATTGCATATGGAGTCCCTCAAGGTTCAATCCTGGGCCCAATTTTATTTAATATTTTTGTTAATGACTTATATGAAAGCTTTGAAAACAGTCTATTGGTTCAGTATGCTGATGATACTCAGTTTCTGTGTACCGGTGATGTAGATGAAGTTGCTAGTGTTATTCGCAATACCGAAGAAGCATTACTGAGAGTCAATTAAGAAGTGTTTTCTAAGCAATGGTCTAATGCTAAGCTCAGTAAAATTCAATGCATTTTCATTGGTAACAGGTAGCTTTTGTCATACATCCCTCCTAATGCAGTTATCAATATTGATGTGAACACCATAACTTATAATTATGTTAAACATTTAGGCGTGTACATTGATCGATTTGTGCTTATCAACAAACATACTAATGAATTATCTAAAAAAGTTGTTGGTACACTAATATTTATTAATCGCATAAATGCCAGTCTCGATAAGCCTTCTTGAATAATCGGTGTACAATCCCTAGTACTGCATATATTAATCTACTGCATCCGGGTATGGGCCACAACAAATGTACCAATCCAGATAACTAGCTGTGTACAGAAATTACATAATATTGCAGCCAAAGTAGCCGTAGGTGCACCTGCAGAGAAGTATAATCACGTAACACCGATAATTAGAGGTGGTTAAGAATCAAAGAAAAGCATAGGTTGGACACATGTACTGCTGTTTTTAAGGTGCTAAACGATTTATATCCTACATGGTTTAAGATATTTCCTACTGTTAGTGACATAACCAATAGTACAACCAGACAACAAAATTGTCTCTATGTACAGTACCTAGAACTATAACAGATGCTGGAGGTAGAAGTATGAATGGCATAGGACCAAAGATGTGGATCGAACAACCTGTCTTCTATCATTACAGATGCTTGTACTCTATCTGATTTTAAAGGCAAACTTATAGCCTCATTTCAAGCTACACATCTATAACATAAGCTATTGTTATTTTAGTACTTTGACACAACTGCATTGGTTTGTCATAGCTATGTATTTTACCCTTGACTATTGTATGCTAAAATGTTAAATATATTAATTGGGGCTGTAAGGAATAGCCATTTACTAGTGTAAATATAATTATTTGAATTTGAATTCTCTCTCTCTCTCTCTGATGGAGATTGGATGAATATGAATGAATCAGTAGATAAGTGTAAATTCCCTTTCAGACTAATTTATTTCGTGACGTTATACAAACTTTCCTTGTGGGCATTTCCTGACACATAAGGTTACACTTCATCCTATTTTTCGTACGGTACAGGTTAGTTGGAGGGAGCAAAGAGTGGGGAGAGAGCCTTCTATTTTGATGTCCTATTCTTCTACTATAAACTGTCCATGTCTAATAGTACAATGGTAAACAAGCAACAACAGGTCATGCGACCACTCGAGGTTACTTTCCCTCCAAAACACTGCTGTTCTAAGTGTTGCAACAGTATTTCAGAGACAATGTGGGAAAGATGTATTTATTTGTATGTGAATGAGGGAGACAAAAGGCAGAACTGCCTGTAGCGAGTGCCTCCCCCAGAGTTGAAAGAGTGACAGGGCCAAAATCAAGGGACGTTCGAGCTAAAATGCCTGGACACATAGAGTTTGCAGCAATTTAAGTCATAGTAAGAGGGAAAGACTGATTCTGGGAGAGAGTTCCAGAGCTCAGTAGTTGAATAGAAGAAAGTCTGAGAATAGCGTTTCACTTTTGGGTTGGAGAATTGCACAGAGTAGGGGTGGGATTGTGTTGCAAGGTTGGTAGTAAGTACCCTACGTAGAGGAGGTGGTATACACTGGGAAAGCTCTGAGGAACACTGATTATTGTAGTAGCGATAGAATAGTGAGAGAGATGCAACATTGCGGCGAAGAGAGAGAGCTGGTGAGTGGACGGGAGTTAATGATACAAAAGGCTTTCCTTTCTAATTGAAGTGATGTGAGAAGGAAGTGCTGCCCTGGGGCTTAGTTCATGGCAGGGGAAATTATATTAAGATCTATTAGGTTATCAACCTTGGGTTCAGAGCAAGGTGCTTGTCTAGGTGAATTTTGAAGAAATCAACGGTGTTGCAGTCTATGACATCTCGGGGAAGCCCATTCCACAAGTCGACGACTCGATTGAAGTATTAAGGCCTGACCATCTAGTAGGGACCGCAAGGTCTGTATTTTGTTCGAGTATCCATGTTACTATGTAACCCTCTCTCTCTCTCTCTCTCGCTCTCGCATACACATACACACACACACACGCACATATACACACACGCACACACACACACACATGGTCTCACAGTTCACACATCTCTGAGATCTACTGTACTGTGTACGCTGTGGTAAGACCAATTATTTCTGGTCTTTTCTATCAACTGCATATCTGATCGTGCTATTTAGTTGAGTATTACTGTCGTGGTTCCTTATTGCTTCCAATGCTTTTTTTTTTTTTTTGTAGTCTTTGATCTGACTATTTACTTTTCCCCACTCCTATCTCTCTCTCATACACCCACATAAGCCGACACCATCCCTTCATCGCCCCACTCCAAAATATTGAAATACCACCTGGTGCGGTCGACACATCACCCAGCCTCCAGTCAAGCGAAAGATGTGGAGAGAGAGAGAGAGAGAGAGAGTGTGTGTGTATGTGTGTGTGTGTGTGTAAAAGTGAGTTACAATCAGTACTATAGTATAATTCGACATTGGATGGTGCTCTGCACTCATTACAGAGTGTGCAATTCTTAGGAAAACTTTCTCCGGTTAGTACATATTTTATTTCTATTTTTTATTATTATGTTTTCTATGTAGATGAGGGAGACAGAAGACAAAACTGCCTGTGACGAGTGCCTCCCCCAGAGTTGAAAGAGTGACAGGGCCAAAACCAAGCAATGTTCGAGCCAAAATGTCTGGACATACGGAGTTTGAATCAATTTAAGTCATAGGATGAGGGAAAGATGGATTCAGGGAGAGAGTTCCAGACCACAGCTGTTGAATAGAAGAAAGATTGGGAGTATCGTTTCACTCTTGGGTTGGAGAGAATCACAGAGAAGGGGTGGGATTATGTTGCAAGACAAAGGAGGTGGTAAACACTGATAGAGCTCTGAGGAACACTGATTATTGTAATAGCGATAGATTAGTGAGAGAGATGCAACATTGCGGTGAAGAGAGAGAGAGATTACAGATAATCGGTGAGTGAACGTGAGTTAATGATACGAAAGGCTTTCTTTTCTACTTTGTCTATGAGTGCTGTGTGAGAGAATCCTCCCCTCACATGCCAACACTACTCAATACATGGACGCAATAAGCCCCTGTACAGAGCAAGAAGCTGTGCAGGGGTAAAGAATCCCTTGAGGCGGTTGAGCACACCCAGCTTCTGGGAAGCCGTTTTAACAAGAGTGGTAATATGGTCTCCAAGATAGATCAGAGGAAAAAGATACACCGAGAAATACTGAGAGAAGATGAAGGGTTAATATTTATATTGTTGAAGTATATGGGATAGTCCTCTGGAAGTTCTAGACTAGTAGATAGATGGAGAGATTGGGTTTTGGAAGCATTGAAAGCAAACAAGATTTTCTTTGCCCCAATAGAAAATGGTTGTTAGATCAGAAGATAAGTGTTCTATGGCTTCATCATGTGAGTTTTTGAGGGATTGCTTGCTGAGGCATTCTGGAAAACTAGTTGAATAGTGTAAGGTAGAGTCGTCAGCATATGAATGGATAGGACTGGAGGTACAGTTGAGAAGATAATTTATTTATATTAGAAAGAGAATTGGAGATAGAACAGAAACCTGAGGAACACCGGATTTGATAGGATGAGGAAGTGAACGATGGCCATCCACAACCGCTGCTATGGAGCAGCCAGAAAGGAAATTAGAGATATAGGCACAGCTGGAGGGATAGAAACCGAAGGAGGGTAGTTTAGAAATTAGAGATTTGTGCCAGACTCTATCGAAGGCCTTTGATATGTCAAGCACAATAGAAAAGGTCTCACTGAAGTCCCGAAAGAAGGATGACCAAGAGTTAGTAAGATATGAAAGAAGATCACCAGTAGAACGACCCTTAAGGAAACCATACTGGCGATCTGAGAGTAGCTTATGAAAAGAGAAATGCTTAAGAAATTTTGATGTACAAGTAGCTTAACCCTTTCAGTACCAGCGACGTGTTATCTTTTATTCTAGCTATAGTTAAGCGATATTATGCAGTTTAGGAAGGATCTGCGGTAGTTAAAAGAGTTGGTTGAGATAGTTTGAAGCCTTATTATTACTAGAGATCCTTCCTAATCTGAATAAAATTGTTTAATAGTTGTCACAATAGAACGAAAAGGACATCACCGGTACTGTATGGGTTAAAACACTTTAGAGATGCAAGAAATGAGAGCAATTGAATGATATTTGGAGGGTTGAGAGCGGTCACCCTTTTTAGGGACAGGTTAAATGAGAGCAAACTTCCAGCAAGAAGGGAATACGTTACAGGAGAGACAGAGACGGAAGAGTTTGCCTAGGCAGAGAGTCAGCACGTTTTTTTAGTACAACAGAAGGAATACCATCCGGATCGTACGATTTCTTAGTATTAAGCCCAGAGAGGGTAGAAAGTACATTTTTAGAAGATATTAGGATATTAAGCATGAGTAGGATAGAGGGGTGTGGAGAGGGAGGAATAACACCGAAATCATCCAAGGTGGAGAATCTAGCAGAAGGTTGAGCGAAGAGTTCAGATTTGTCAAAGGAAGAAGTGAAGGTTGTGCCATTAGAGTGGAAAAGGGGAAGTAAAGACTTTAAGGTAGACAAATTGTGAGAGGTTTTTGGCTAGATGCCAGAAAGCTTGGGAAGAGCTAGATTTGTTGTTGTTGTTGTTGTCGTTCCCTAGGCTGCCTGGCCGAACAGCCCCGAGTACCTAAGGAAGGCCATGGCCACGATTGGGCTTTCCCACAGGGCTCTCAAGGAGTGTAGATTATGGTGTTGGCATAAGTGATTGTGTAGAATGCAGTCTTCTATGATGTGCTTAATAGTATGGGGTGCTGTGTTGCATCCTGGGCAGTTGTTGACGACGGAGATATCCAGTCTCTTTTGATAGCTTAGAAGACCTGGATGGTGCCCACATCTCAGCCTGGCCAGGTGGATTCTATCCACGCGAGGAAGGGAGGATTTAGAAGGATGAATTTCGGGAGGTCGTGCCTGCAGCTGAATGTTGTTGTCTATGAGTGATAGGATGGAACGTGCGAGAGATATGAGTATAGATGTGCTTCTGGAAGCTGGTTTGGGGTGGGCAGGGAGGGAGAGATGACAGTATTTGTGTGTGATACCGTGTGCTGGATGTTGTTTTGATATTCCTTGGTGTCTGTGGGTATGCTGCCATGTAATGTAGTCGGTGGTGTTGGTTTGTGGAGGCTGCAGCCAGGAATTGAGTGCTCTCATGTCCAGAGCTAGAGTTGGATAGTTCAGTGCATTTATTATTATAGCAAGAGTGTTTGGCGAGTTGGAGGACAAATTTGGCTTTATTCCGGGCAGAAACATAAGAAAAATTAGTGTCTTGAGTTTGAAGGCGTTGGTACCATTTGAATGCTTCCTCCTTATTACGGACAGCAGTAGAACAAGCGTGAGTAAACCAAGATTTTTGGCATGAGTCTAAGAGAAAGAAAATGGAATGTATTCCTCCATGCCCGATAGGATTACCTCGGTAATGCGCTCAGCACTCTCCGAGGGTTCCCGGCCACGGAAGCAAAAATAATTCCATGTGGGTCAGTCGCCAGCACCGCAGTAATATTACATGCAAGTGTTGTGATTTTCTGTTTTTGCGACTTCTTCTGATGTAAAAGTAAATCTGTTGATAAATTCATCTTCTTGAACTAATCTTGTAGTTGGCAGGTCATTAGTATTGACTATTGTACATATTGAGGGGCAATAGTTTATTAGTATTGACTATTGTACATATTGAGGGGCAATAGTTTATTAGTATTGACTATTGTACATATTGAGGGGCAATAGTTTATTAGTATTGACTATTGTACATATTGAGGGGCAATAGTTTATTAGTATTGACTATTGTACATATTGAGGGGCAATAGTTTATTAGTATTGACTATTGTACATATTGAGGGGCAATAGTTTATTAGTATTGACTATTGTACATATTGAGGGGCAATAGTTTATTAGTATTGACTATTGTACATATTGAGGGGCAATAGTTTATTAGTATTGACTATTGTACATATTGAGGGGCAATAGTTTATTAGTATTGACTATTGTACATATTGAGGGGCAATAGTTTATTAGTATTGACTATTGTACATATTGAGGGGCAATAGTTTATTTAGATATTTAAAATTCAGAGCTCTGTCATTGGCCTGCTGGATCTTCTAGTGGTCAAGACCTATTTTTGAATAGTTTCCTACTGTTCACATAATAGAAATGCTCTCTGGGTCTCTGATTACAGACTGCTGCAACAGAGTTATTTTGATTATGTAATCTTTACAAGAGATGCATACTTGCATGAATGTTTGTAGGAAGCTTGTCTCTTTGGTCATGACTTCCGTTGACTATTTTATATGCAATAATTCTTTTTGTAATTGCTGGGGCAATATCACTCGAAGAAGGTTTTGCTTGAGGTGGGCCTGATTTTGTTGTTTTAGTTGGGACAACCGCACCTTGTAAGACCATACCTGTTACTTGATTGAATACCTCAATACTGATTTTGGCTGATTATTCCTAAACACTTTCAAAGAGTTGTTCTCCGAAAATCTAATTTCCAACATCAATGAGTCCTCTGCATTAGGTGCAGAACCTAATTAGATGTGGTTACTACTTACTATTCTTTCTTCAACATCAAACTGCTTACACTCTCTTTTTCAGTGGTGAAAGCAAAATTTTAGATATTGTTGCTTTTAGTTGGCACGTTAGGTTAAGAAAGTATCATCAAAATCAACAAGATGCCTACCTTCAGTATCGTCAGTTCTTCTTCCCAACTTACCAGACAACTTAAGTTACTTTAGAATTGCATTGGTCTTGCCCTCATGTAAAGAGATTCATCATTACCAATATGTGGTTCTTTACACCTGAACAATTAAACAATATATATAGAATTGCCTATATTGTGATTAACCAAACAAATTATACTCTGCCTTGCTGTCAGTTGGATTTCGGAATTCCTTTTTATATAGTTGCCCACATGAATTTGTACCCTCCCTGTGATTTGATGTATGAATGAAAAAATATATGATTAACCCACATTATTATTTTTGTACAAACTCGTTATTTGATCATATGATTTAAGGGCTGCATAACAATCTTCACTAAATATTCAATCATGTTATTTTTCCTTTCATACCTAAAATCTTTTGGAGTGGTTACCAATTCATGCGAGCATCTGTACAGTAGGTCTGGTCTTTGTGGAACATTCTAAATTCAGGTATTCAAAATTTGCCAACATTATCTCTGGAAATCATTGTGAATCCAGGATTTAGAGTTATATCTAAAGGGGGTCCGTTTCTTCCCTGGAGCTTCTGCTTTCTGAGGGTAACTACCACGGTATGTCTTTGTTGTCTTATCAGAAGGGAACTGTTCCTCAAATCCAAAGACGTTATCCTAACCCTTTACAATTCCTTAGTCCGCCCTCTTCTGGAATACTGCGTTCAATGCTGGTGCCCTTATTACCAAAAAGACATAAACAAGCTAGAACGAGTTCAACGTAGAGTTACCAAAATGATACCTAGCCTAAAGAACAAACCATACGAAGAGCGTCTTAGATAATTAAATCTATTTCCTTTAACCCAGCGCAGATTAAGAGGTGACTTAATTCAAGTGTTCAAAATCATCAAAGGCATCGACAATATGAACTGTAGTAAGTACTTCACTATCGACCAATCTCATTACACGCGAATTACACTAAGAATTTCTTCTTCAATCGAGTTGTCAACTTGTGGAATGGGCTTCCCCGAGACGTTATAGACTGCAGCACCATTGATTCATTTAAACTCCGCCTAGACAAATATCTCGCATCAAACCCGCGACTGACTGCGTTTGTAAATGAATAACTTTATATTTTATCCTCCCCTCAGTTATTAACCCATATGTCCCCTACTAACTTCCTAGTCCTGCCACGGACATTAGTTCCAGGGCAGTAGTTCCCTTTCCAATGTTCCCTTACCCACTCTAAACCACTGTTTGGACACTTGATCCTCAGTGTTTTGGAGGACAAGCAGCCTAGAAGGGTCACTATACTGTTGTTGCTTGATTTCCTTTGCACTCCTTTGTACTCCTTTGTACACATATGGTGAATCTTCACTTTTTCTAGAAGAACCCCTATCAATCAGTTCTAGGTTCAGCAACTGGGGTGCAGAACCCATAGAGCTGTGGGTCATCTCTCGTTCTTGTGGGACCAACACATTGTATGTATGTATACTCAGGCACATACCCCATAGCTGGGGCTGGCCGACTTGAGACAGAGCCCATGAACAAAAAGTAAATAAATAAATAAATAATAATAATAAAAATAAAACCTTTACACATATCTAGGTCGCCCAGAGGAAGACCCAGAGACCCAGACCCAATTAGGGTCTTCTAGCAAAAGATTTTCATGTCCAAGACCTCCCGGAGAGGTTCTGGCATCAGCAGGCAGACACGCAGCGAAGCCCCACCACCACAATGACCTCCCACCACACATCCTGGCATGAGCCTTCATATATACTGGCTTCCCGAGCCAGGCGCCTGATGGACTATTATCTAGTCCAACTGGCGCCCGACCCCCTCTCCCAAGCGACCACTCATCTATTCACAAGCATTCTCCATTCATTCCTATTTATTACAACTTCTCTTGCCTGATCTATAGTCACGTCTCTATCTTCCAACGCTTGTACTACACAATCTCTCCATCTCAATAGAGGTCTTCCTATCCCTCTACCTCCCCTTGTATCTAAGTCATATATTCTCTTTGTATGCGTTTGATCTGCCATTTGCACATGTCCATACCAGTGCAGCACTCTTCTGTCCACTCTGGCCGACAAAGTTTCCTGCTGCCCAACTCTCCTACGTATCTCTTCATTCCTCAATCTTTCTCTACAAAGTCACTCCACATATATTCCTCAAGCAGCTCATCTCCAGCACACCCAGCTTTCTTCTCCCCTTTGCCTTCAGAGCCCATGTCTCAGCACCATACATCACTATTGGTACAACTATCCCTTGATACATTGCACTTTTAGATTTAATTCAGAGATTTATCATCTTCCATATACTTCCCATTGCTCCGATAATTGTCCTTCCTTCACATACTCTCTGTTTTACCTCCGTTTCCATACCTGCAATCCTGTTTATCACTCCAAAAAAATAAACAAAGAAAAAAATATATACACATAAATAACTAAATGAATATATAATAAAAAACTGCCAAAGCGTGAGAAACACACCTGCTCTCTGTGAGTTTAACTATTTCTACTGTCTGACCTCTTACCAGGAGCTGGGACACATCCTTCGCAATTTTATAGATGGTGATATAGAAAATCATGAAGCTGAATGTTAACCTTGGTGCTAAGGTGGATATAGAAATGGATATATAAATTATTCTCCCCATAAAATGCATCCAATTGGTATACAAATATCATACCTTTCTGGGTAATAATAATAATAATAGTTCTTAAAGCTAGCGCATGCGCCAGCTAAGGATAACCCAATAAGGCCGATTAGGCGTATTTCCATTGGGGTCCTGTACTACTACCCCATCCCCTTGCTCATGAGGGACGGTAACGACTCAGTGCTTGTGAAAAACCTTTAATGCGCCGAGCGTGGGCGCGATCCTGGGCCTTCTGGGTGGAGTCCAAGACGCTAGTCACTACACTAGCGAATTTGATCATGTGAGGGATCAAGCAAATTTGGACCTATTGAGCGCGTGAATTTGCGCTATCTTCAAAAACACTCCGCTCCACAAAGGGTTAACTAGATTTTTTACCCAGTGTATTTGTAGTACGACAATCCCCGGGAAACAGCTGGTTAATAAACCAAGTAGCATGGCTTTGTCTATCTTGACTCGGAGTGAGTCGAGTTATTCTCATTTCCTCCACTGTTATTGTGTCTGCTTAACAGACTATATTTCTATTGAAGAACAAGTATTCACCTCTTATCTTGGTTTGTATTGCCATCACTTTAGTATTAATCCAGTATATCTCTTATTTCCTCTGTAATCTTGACAGATTTTGAAGCTACCCGTCACTGCACCTTCCTCACATCATGGCAAGATTGTCGGTCCTGAATCTGAAAATCTGCAAATATTTGTATTTTGGTATATTCTTTTAAAAGGCTATAATTACTTGATATATTTTACTTGGTCTCTTGGATAGTTGAGTCTGTTTCGTAGCTGGTTTAGTATTTTACAGCATTGAACAGTCCTTTTTTGTATATCTCTTGATGAGTTGGGGGGAGGGGGGGGGGTTATGATGAATATTCAAATTGCCTCGCAGGACAGGTGTTTATGTCAGTGTTCAATGGTCCAGCTTTCTCGTTCATTGTAAGATTTTTGTTTTAATACAACTGTTTTTTGTCATCATCTCCTTGAGTTCTCATCTTTCCCGAAAACTGTATTCACCAGGAATGTATATGTTTAATTTCTTTAAATTTCCTTCTGTCTCACAAAAGAGACAGATACTTGCACTGTGATTATTGAGGCATACTCAATTACACATTGAAAAACTATTCACTATTTATTTTCTTGCACTTAGTAAAAGTGGCATTTAGTTTATTCAGACCAAGGTTAGTGAATCATATGATGGATAAATGATTTTCATAATACGTGTTGCTACCCCAAATGCACGAGCAACTGTGGCTTCCAACCATTCGTCGCACCTCCTTGTATTTATGTACATCAAACAACGTATCAAATACAAAGAGAACATTTTAAAACCCTAACGTGGAAAGACTAGGGATACACCATGCCTACCCGGGCCTCCCACAGCGGCATGGCCCAGTCATACTGTGCTCATGATGCTGCTGGCATTGCCCTAGAGGATGGCCTTCCCTAGTCTTTGCTTGAGCCAGAGGGTTTCTCAGGGTTCCCTTGAAAGTTCTCTGATGTTGCGGCCAATTTCATTCACCATATTGAGGGTCGTAAAGCCGAAGACTCCTGATGTTTCGAACGCCAGAGGATCAAACTTATGACGTCTTATGAGGACTTGGTAATTTTCTCGCCTTCTATTTTCTGCTATTTGGGCGGCTTCATCTGTTTTGCTAGCGTATCTGGTGATGTTGGTCATTAACAAAGTGTCAACACACGTGGCATCCCACACGAGGCACCGGCCAATTGAAGTTGGTCATCCATCTGGCCGTTTGCCATCATCTCTGGCAAGCTCAAGAGGTTCATGGATCGATGCACAGTTAGTACACTGCAAAATCTGTTTTATGACATCATTTAGTGCTGTGACTACATAGCAGGGCCCTGACCTTGAGCATCCATCAATGCATTACACTTGCATGTATGTGGGTGGTAAACTGACGTACGCACACTGAGCGTAATGGCAACCCAGAGCTTTTTGGCATGCAAGTGAGTTCCATGAGGTCGGTCGGGGATGGTGTGTAACCACAAGCCACCTTTAAATGGGCGGCTGCCTGGAGGCATGCTTTAGCAACCTGGTCTGCATTGGTTAGTAGACTTTCTTGTGTTATCTTCACCGATATGGTATCTCACGCTTTCTGCTTGATCCTGGAGGTACCCTGAGGCTCCTCCTCTGCTCCTGTACTTCTCTTCCAGGTGTTAATTGCTCCTGCCAAGTCCTCATTAAGTGTCATTCCGGGTTGAGAAGAAAGGATGGACACTACGAGGTCGTTAGTTGCGATAAGGGAAGAGATAAAGGCACGGGATGCAAGATCCATGGCTCTCCGTATCCCCAGGCCCCTAAGGCAGGCAGGGAGAGTGGATTGTGCCCAGGTCTGATTTTGAAAGTCCACGTTGGTGATACTGGTCACTGCTTCTTGGATTATGTTGGAGGCCGTCAGTGTTCGTGTAAGTCCTTGATGTGTGCCAAACATACTGGAGCTTTTGGATGGCGAAGCAGTTCTTGAGAAGGGCCAGAGCTGAGTGGGCATCAATTTGTATGAAACAGCTCACAAGACGTTGATACTCCTCCTTTTTACCTTGAAGAATTGCTGGTGTGATTGCTGCTGAAGTAAATGGGGAACTTATTAGGGTTTACTGGTGCTTCTGAAGGACCCTTACACCTGGCAAGGCACCTTGGATTTTGTTCTATGTGTATTGTTGATATAGGTTAAGTGCACACACAACATATATACAGAGTGTACACATGCCTTAATCATATTGCAACATACACACATGTACTTTCAGGGCAATACTATCATTGTTTAATATCCCATGATAATATACCGTACTCTGTAGTATCGGCAGCGTTGCACCAAATATATCCGGCACCGCTGCACATGTTTTCATCAGTAACATCCGGTCGGCACTCAGCATAGCAGTGCCACCCCAGCTCTGTATATCTTTGGCTAATAAGAACCTATAAACTTATCTCTGGACTTTTATTCTACATCCTTGTGCAAGAAAGGATTATCAAGGTTGTTGTAGCTATACATGACAACCATACATGGCGCAGTCAGTGTATTAAAGCCAGGAGATACGATCCAAGACCGGATTATCAGCCAGCCATCTTGCAAGACCTCGCCTCTCCAGCCCTGGATATATCATTGTGCAGTGCTTCATAGTGCAGTGAAGTGTTTAAGAGTGTAGTGCAGTGCCTTTATTATGTGTCCCATGTCATTTGTGCCCATTCCCGACTTGCTGTGAGGGTTATAGCTGCCGAATCATTGCTGGACAAGAGCGAGGAATAGCATACCCTCCCCCTCTAACATCTCCAGCAACACTAAAGCTCTCACCCCTCACGGGGCCATCAGTGCCTTCCAGCTGTGCCGGCACATGCGCGCACGGACACACGCACATCGTTGCCAAGTCAACACGGTGTTGCCAAGCCTACACCGCACTCATGCACTCACTCTCTCTAGCTCAGATAATTTCTCTCACTATTAAATAAACTGTTCCAGTTGTACTGCACATTTGCATCGTTCCTGCAAGACTACAGTGTGTCAGCTATCAACCAATTATGGAGGGAGATGAGCAGATTCATGGGGAGCCCAGAGACACCCCACACGACCATACTGGGGAGGGAGATAATGGTGGAGCTACTGGTGGAGATAATGATGGAGATACTGTTGGAGTTGCTGGTACGGGGTACCAGTCAGTTCATTCCACTCCAACCTCTCCTCTCACCACCCCTCATTTTACTCCACCTCCCCAACCTCCCCCCACTTTACCTCCCCTACACTATAGGGGATGCCACCCCTGTCACCACACCCTGCAAGTCTACAACCTACCACAAGTGCAGACCTCCTTCAGCTCATACAGTATATGGAGCAATGCAGACAACGGGACGACTATACCAGAAGACAGGAGGAGGACCGCAGACAACAGGAGGAGGACCGCAGAAGATGGGAAGAGGAAAACCGACGACAGGAGGAGGACTACAGGAGACAGGAGGAGGAAACAAGACGACGCACGGAGGAGGACTACAGGAGACAGATGGACTATGCCAAGTTCTCCGCCCTTGTCCAAGCTCTGGCCCAAATTACCTCACCTGCCGCCGCACCTACACCTACCTCAACGGGGACAACACCCAATTCCACAACATCCTCCACCCCTACAGCTCCACCTCCACCACAGAAGGCTATCACCCAGAACCCGCCGCCCCTTCTTGCTGATGCCACCTTCCAGGTTTTCAGAGAATGGAGGCGTCGGTGGGACGATTACTCTATTATGGTAGACTTATCTAAATTACCGAGGGAGAAACAACTGATCCAGATGCGGATGTGCTTAACCCTGGAGACACAGCGGCTTTTGGAGCACACCTTAAGCATACCCCCTGACACCGACAAGACCGTTGATGCAGTCCTCGATGCACTTCAGGAGCACATCAAGAATTCTCGCAATGAAGCTCTCCGTCGCAGGGACCTGTTCAGTTGCAAGTAAAAACAGGGCGAGTCATTCAACAACTTCTATGTCCGCCTCTGCCACATCGCCGAAGAAATTGACGTCTGCCCAGGGAACTCTTCAGCCTGCAAGGAGACCCAACTCAAGATGGTCATTCTGATGGGCATACATGACGAAGAACTTGTACAGAAGCTGCTTTCCCTCGATGCCACCCCTTCATTACAGGACATCGTCAACACTTGCCGTTCCTACGAGGCCACTCGAAGTGCTACGTCAGCCATACGTGCCCCACCGTCCCAGGTTAACGCCGTGTCAGCGTACAAGCAGAACAAGCAAGTTAAGCAACGCGACAAGTTCTCCACATCGCAACAGTCCTTGGCGTCGGCTGCCGCCTGCCAGCGTTGTGCTCGCCGGCACGACAAGAACAAGTGCCCGGCTGAAGACTACACCTGCACTAACTGCGGCCGTCGTGGTCATAAGCCTAGGACTCCTGCTTGCCCTGCAGCCACCGCCCAGTGTCGTCGCTGCAACCATATGGGCCACTACGACAAATGCTGCGGATCTTCCAAGACGCCCGCCACACAGGACAACAACGCTTCCTCCCACAAAAAGTCTACAGCGAAGAAGACCACAAGTTGCCGACGTGTGGGATCACCTGTTCAGGCACCCACACTGACATCCGTGAGTCTCACCTACAGCGGCACCACTAGAAAACTCCACATGCTTCCTGACACAGGTGCAGACATCACAGTGATCGGCCGACGACACCTCGACATACTTCGGATTCCTCTCAGCAGCCTACGACCTCCGCCTCCGACAACAACGCTCAACACGGATGGCTCTGCAATGGCTCCTGCTTTGGGGACATTTCATGCACAACTCACCATCAGCAAACGCTCCTGTTCGGCCACAATCCAAGTCCGCGAGGGTGTTCAGACGCCGCTTCTGTCCAAACGCCACTGTCAAGCATTGGCCATTATCTCAGCAGAATTCCCCAAGCCAATTCTACAGGTTAAACATATCTACAGGTGTAAGGAGCTACCCTTCACAGCCACCACATCACCTGCACAAGCCAAGGAGTTCTTTCTTCGAGAGTTCAAGGACGTTTTGGTCTCCAAGGAGGATCTCCAGACAGCTCCACTCAAGCCTATGAAGGGTCCCCCAATGCGGATCCACCTCAAGGACGATGCCGTGCCTTTTGCCATCTACACCCCACGGCAGATCCCCTTTGCTTTCAGGGACAAAGTTAAGCAGGAGCTGGACTCGCTAGTGGCACAAGGTATCATTAAACCGGCCGGCGATGAACCTTCAGAGTGGTGCCACCCCCTCGTCGTCGTCGCCAAGCCCAACGCCGAAGTTCGCCTCACCGTAGACCTCACCAAGCTCAACTGCCAAGTTTCCCGCCCAGCCCACCCCTCACCGACGCCTTTCGAAGCGATCCGCAGTGTGGCCCCGCAGGCGAAATTCTTCACGACGGCAGACGCCCTGAGTGGATATTGGCAAATGGAACTTGCGGAGGAGGACCAGCATCTCGCAACTTTCATCACTCCTTATGGCCGTTTCCAACACTGTAGAGGTCCAATGGGTTTCGCTGCGACAGGTGACGCCTTCTGCCTTCGCGGTGCAAAATTGTGCCAAGGTTGTCGACGACGTGCTGTTCTACGACGAGGACTTCAACACACATCTTCAGCGTATCCATGAAGTGCTCATACGGTGCCGCGACAGTGGGATCACACTCAACAAGGACAAGTTCGTGGTCGCCGCACCCAGTGTGAACTTCTGTGGGTACACGCTCTCAGGTGAGGGCATCTCGGCTGACCCTGGCAAAGTCGGAGCGATCAAGGACTTCCCGAAACCAGGCAACATCACCAACCTTCGCTCCTTCATGGGTTTGGTGAACCAGCTGGTGGAATTCACCCCCGACATCGCCACTGCCGCTCAGCCCCTGCGCCCCCTGATGAGCCCGAAGAGGTCGTTTACGTGGACCGCTGACCATGATGAGGCTTTCCGCCGGGTCAAGGCTGCCCTGCTCAGTCCACCCATCCTAGCCCCATTTGAACCTTCCCTGCCAGTGATTCTACAAACTGATGCGTCCCGCCTCAACGGTATTGGATACGCCCTCCTACAGGATCATGGCAACAACCGTCTCCGCTTAGTTCAGTGTGGCTCGAGGTTCCTAAGCGACCCCGAGTCCCGCTATGCCACCATTGAGCTGGAAATGCTAGCCGTGGTTTGGGCCATGTCCAAGTGCAAGTTCTACCTCATCGGACTGCAACACTTCACCCTCATGACGGACCATCGCCCCCTCATCCCCATCTTCAACAACTACACCCTTGATGCGGTTGAAAATCCCCGCCTCCAACGTCTGAAGGAGAAAGTCGCACCTTACCTCTTCACAGCCGTCTGGCGTGCTGGCAGGTTGCTCTGCATCCCTGATGCGTTGTCACGGGCCCCTGTCAGCCACCCGACGCCAGAGGATGAGTTAGCATGTGCCGACGCCACGGTTCACCTCAGGTCCCTCGTGACTGTCAACGCCGCCGCCACCGACGTCAACTCTCCTTCACAGGACACAGACAGGATTCTCCAGGAACTCCGAGACGCAGCCAAAGCGAATCCTCTGTACATCCGCCTGCGTGAGCGCGTTACTTCGGGTTTCCCCACCAACCGCTACGACCTGCACAATTCTCTACTCCCATTCTGCAAACTCCGAGACTACCTGTCAGCAGATGGTGAACTCGTCCTGTACGGAGCGAGGGTTGTGGTTCCTGAAGCCCTCCGCCGCTGCACCTTGGCTCGCCTGCATGATAGTCACAGAGGCGTGGAGGCCACTAAGCGTAGGGCGCGACAGGCTGTCTTTTGGCCTGGCATCAACTCGGACATCGCCAATACAGTTCAAGCTTGTGAGCCGTGTCAGGTCTTACAGCCTAGTCAGCAGCAGGAACCCATGATCAACGACGACAACTCAACTAGGCCTTTCGAGTCTGTTTCAGCCGACTTCTTTGCTGTGGCGGGGAAATCCTTTCTCGTCGTAACAGATCGACTCTCAGGCTGGCCTGTTGTCGTATCCTGCAAAGGATATACTACCGCTTCAAACACCATCAGGATCTTCTGCCGCTACTTCAGGGAAGTTGGTGTACCCCTCCGCCTACGTACAGATGGAGGCCCACAGTTTACTAGCCGTGAGTTCCGGGACTTCATGGAGCATTGGGTAGTCAATCACTTGGTCTCTTCCCCACACTACCCACAATCCAACGGTCATGCCGACTCTGCCGTCAAGTCCGTCAAACACCTCATACTGAAGACGGCTCCCTCAGGCAACATCGACCGTGAGGACTTTGACCGTGGAATGTTGGAGCTCCGCAACACCCCGAACTTCACAGGCCGCTCCCCGGCACAAATCTTGTATGGCCACCCACTACGGTCTTGTGTCCCTGCTCATCCTCAGTCCTTTGCAGCAGAGTGGCAAGCCAAGGCCGAGGACTGTGACCGCCGTGCAGCCGCCCACACTGCGCTGGTGCAGAGAAACTATGACCAGCATGCACGCCCCCTTCCCAGGTTGAGAGTCGGCACCACAGTGCGGATCCAAGACCCGACTTCTCACCGCTGGGACAAGGTTGGGGTCGTCATGGGCTGCGGCAGGTCCAGGGATTATGAGGTTCGTCTCCCCAGTGGTAAGATATATTGGCGGAACCGTCGCTTCCTCCGCCCAGTGAATTCCCCTGGTGTTGAACCCCTCCCCCATAACCCTGAGATCCCTGTGTCTTGCACGGACCCAGAAAGAGAGTCCTTCACTTCCCCCATGGCCCCACGTTGGTCTGAAAGGCTCCTAGAAAAAGAGTCAGCTCGACAACGTCTTGCGAGCTTGAAGGGGGAGGGAGGTGTTGATATAGGTTAAGTGCACACACAACATATATACAGAGTGTACACATGCCTTAATCATATTGCAACATACACACATGTACTTTCAGGGCAATACTATCATCGTTTAATATCCCATGATAATATACCGTACTCTGTAGTATCGGCAGCGTTGCACCAAATATATCCGGCACCGCTGCACATGTTTTCATCAGTAACATCCGGTCGGCACTCAGCATAGCAGTGCCACCCCAGCTCTGTATATCTTTGGCTAATAAGAACCTATAAACTTATCTCTGGACTTTTATTCTACATCCTTGTGCAAGAAAGGATTGTCAAGGTTGTTGTAGCTATACATAACAACCATACATGTATGAAGAAGACAAAATACAAAGCTGCCTGTAACAAGTATTTACCCCAAAGGTAATTTAGATGTTTTGGAAAGATGTCTGGTGTGCTTGTTAAGTGTAGTGAAGTAAGAGTTAGCTGGATTACTCTCTGTGTAGGGGAGGCACAAAAGGAAACTGTGGGGGAAGCCAGGCAAGTGAAACAGGATTTCCAGCAACTCCTTCTCATGTGCCTATGTGGTGTCCCCTGGGTACTGCCCTGCTCGATTGGTGACTACAATCTCCCAAGTGTGTTCTCTTTCTTCGGGTGTGTGGTTGGAGGAGGTCAAGTTCACATTTGCTCACATTTTTAAATACTAAGTGGAGGCTAATACACTGATGAACAATACATGTCAAGACAAAACAGGGGAGGAGGCAGATTATACTCTCGCCATCCGCACCACCTTATTCATCAGTGGTGTTCCTTCGTCAAGCCTGCAACACCAATCAACAATATCCCCGAAGTCGGATTATCCCAAAGTGCCTTAGCTCCCAAATTTGGCAGCACTAGTGAAGAAAAGACGCTGGTTTTCCTTAATGTAATAACCAGAAAATTTCAAGCACACACACACACACACCCTCTCTCTCTCTCTCTCTCTCGCTTTCTCTTTATTTGTCTATCAACCTATCTATCTATATGCTCTATTTCACGCCACTTCCCACATCGTATCATAAATCTGTCCACACCACATTAATATTCCAAGCTTATACCTTCCTATCTCGCACCCGTTCAGGTTTATATAGACCCAGTATAACACCATCATATTTGTAATGCCATCCCCCATCAAGTTTCTTTCAATTATTGTTCATATAAATTCCTTTATTATAAATATATGTGACCCCTTCTTTAGGGTGAATATATATATATATATACCGCTATATATATATATATATATATATATATATATATATATATATATATATATATATATATATATATATATATATATATATATATATATATATATATATATATATATATATATATAGATATATATATATATATAGTGCCATTTCAGAAACCATTTCAGAAAATCTTTAAACATAGTACATTTTATTAAAAACAATATATTATATTGTTTTTAATAAAATGTACTATGTTTAAAGATTTTCTGAAATGGTTTCTGAAATGGCAGTTTATAAACTAAAATGTTATCAGAATTCATCCACCTAGCATAATCTACTAGTTTCCAATATAAATGCGAAGAAGGCCCAATATTTGCCAACATAATAACTTTCACATCAAAAATCACCGGTAAGAGCGCATTTGACTGTCTGTCTAGTGCTAGTCGTTTCAATCTATGAGGGAGTGGCCACGAATGAATCGCCTCTACCTTCTTCTGTTGTCTGTCAGCCAGCGCCCCTCCATCAACCCCTTATCACCTTTACCCATATACCTCTCAACTCCATCCTTCCATCTCATTCTCGGTGTACTTCTCCCTTTCTGCCCTTCCACCTAACTTCCATACATCCATATTGTAATTCTCTTATTCTTTGTCCACGCCACATGACTGAACTACATCCCGGTATTTCTCTTCATACTCTACATCATATCTACATCCACACCACAATGCTCTCGTACGTCCTTATTTGTCTGTCTGTTTCTCAATGAGAACCCACACGCACTTTTCAAATAACATATTTCACCTCGTCTCACTCTTGATATATTCCTTTCAAACAACGTCCATGCTTCACTCCTGTACGTCAATGTCGGGATCACCACACTATCATGCAATGACATCTTTACTTCCATGCTCATCTCCCTATTCCTAGTCACTGCTTTCAGTGTACCCACAACCATCCTCATCTGTTGCACCCTCTCTTGCACTTCATTCTTTAAACTCCCATCTTTACTCATCACACTGCCCAAGTACATAAATAAGCAGACATTTTCCTTACTTGGCCATTTAACCTTACTTCACAGTCTGTGACTGCGTCCCTCTCAAAGTCCATACTGTAACTTTACTCGATCTTAGGACATTGACCTTCACCTTCCGTTCTTCGCTAATAGTCTCAAACATATTCACCAAACACTGCAACTTGTATTCATCATCACTCAACAGAACTGTATCATCAGTAAATAGGAGTTCAAACAGGAGGCAACTTTCACTTACTTCCTTATTTTACTAAGAACACCCCGACATCCATCGCTCTTCCTTGCATTTCTTTAACAACTCTTCCATGTATATATTGAACAACCCCGGGGATATATTGAACAACCCCGGGGATATCACACACCCCTGCTTTAATCCAACATTTATATTGAACAACCCCGGGGATATATTGAACAACCCCGGGGATATATTGAACAACCCCGGGGATATCACACACCCCTGCTTTAATCCAACATTTATATTGAACAACCCTGGGGATATCACACACCCCTGCTTTAATCCAACATTTATATAAAAAAATCGTTCTGTTGATCATCCATGTGCACTATATGCCTTTTTACCAAATTATTCTCTTTACCGCTTCCAGCAATTTGTCATCTACTCTATAATTATGTGTTCCGTACTTTCCATAGAAACTTCCTGTTACTTCTGTTAGAGGATTTCTCCAAGTCTTTGAAGGTAGTATATCATTTCCTTTCCTTCCTAAAACCACCCTGCTCCACACCAACCCATTGCTCTGTTATCTCTCTCACCTTCCGTATCACTATCCTACAGTATATCTTCCCTACTACATAATGCTTAAGGGGAGATTTCCACCTGGAGGATTTGGACCTGTTTCTCCCTCCTGTTTAGCCCCATTGCTTTTGAGATTTTAAGACGTTCGCCCCATTAGTTTGGCGATTTTAAGAACCCTCGCCGCATTTCTGTCAATTTTAAGACCATTCGTGCCATTTAGGTGTCGATTTTTTCCTGGCGAGCGATAGCGAGCCTGTAATTTAAGGGGAACCGGCCTTCGGCTGGGAAATTTGTCTACCGAAAAATGTACAAATTTATCTTGAAAGGGGGTCTAGGGGGAGTAATTTTAAGCTTGATGGAAGTCTGGGGAATCAACTAAAAACCTCCCCTTAAGAGACATATCCCCTTGTAATTACCACACACTCCTCTCTCCCCTTATATATGAGGACTATTATACCTGATGTCCAGTCGTCTGCCCCTTTTCTTTTCTCCCATGCAAGTCTACACAATTTTCATATCCATTTAATCACTACCTACCCTCCATATTTCAGCATTTTGCCACTCACTCCATGTGTCTCTGTTACTCTATGCATCTTCACCTTCTTCTGACCTAATACATTGCTTTTCCTCCACTGCATCGCTTCTTCTCTCTTCAATTCTTCACCCTCTCATTCCCCATCCAATTATGTTTGCATCTCTGTCATCCTCTACATTCAGCAATTCATCAAAGTGTTCTCTCCATCTTGCAACTTTCTCTTGCTTCTCCACTAGAACTTGCCCTATTTTATGTTTTACATTTTTACTACTTTCTTTTTCACCTTCCTATATTTCTTGACCTCCCAATATGGTTTCTCACACTCCCTGCACTTGTGTGGCACTGTATATATTTAAATGTATACAGTATTATTCCGAGATAGGTACATGTATACAGTAATTATTCCGAGATAGGTATTTACATGTATACAGTATTATTCCGAGATAGGTATATTTAAATGTATACAGTATTATTCCGAGATAGGTATATTTACATGTATACAGTATTATTCCGAGATAGGTATATTTAAATGTATACAGTATTATTCCGAGATAGGTATATTCTTCGGAAACCATAGTTTCAATAGGAATAAGATAACAAGAGAGGCAGCGAACAACATATCTATTATCAGACGTTCCAACATGTTCAGGATGTCATCATCAGAGATCTAAAAAAAATAACTAATAGATAAATCACAACATAAGTGTTATCCCTTGCGATTTGTCTAATTATGTATGACAAATCATTATAATATTATGATATATTTTTTAGCACTTCAGATCACTGATGATGACGTCCTGAACATGTCGAAGCGTCTGATAATAAACATGTTCGCTCACCTCTTGTTATCTTAAACCTGCTGTATACAGTATGCTGTATATTTCTGCATCAAGCAACTAGTTCATATTCACCACTCTCACTTACAGTCATGATCACAAGTCATGTCCTCTCTTTCACAACTACGACTTTATATTATTTGTTTCATGTAAGAAAACTATCGTGTTTACCAAGGGGAATAGTATGCTTTGTTTTAGAGAGAAAGCTAAATCTAACGGTATAAGATACTAAAACAAGATATCATTCCTCCTTCATCGTCTAGGAAATCATTGTATATTCTAATTTTGAAAGCAAATATCCTCATTGTCCTCTCTCTCTTCGTCTCCCGTATTGTTTATGTATATACATATATTATTAAAGACCGAGTGGTCAAAACGAGGTTCAGCTTAATTAAGTGCCATGTCCTAATAACGTCTTTCCAGGCAATCCTTATTCAGGGGTTGTCCCACTCGTCAGATTTATGTTTTTGTTTGTTCGCGGTAATCATGTGTGGCTGTTATTAAAAGATTGTTACACCATTAATACATCCATCAGCAACTGATGTCGTGAGACTTACAAGTCGAGTAAAAACAACTCGGCTATGTCCCTACATTGTAAAAAATCAGTACATGGCTTCCACTTGAAACCTTCTAACATATCACCCCACTACCTTCACTTAGCATCTTCTAATCTAAATATGTATGTACCCCCCACCCCTTTTTTTTTTTTTTTTTTTTTTTTTTTGTCCCTTTTTATTTGTGTTCGCTCTCCCAAAAATGTCTCCCTGACTCGTGTAAGCGGGGCGTGAGAGGCTTGGGTAAACACACGGAAGGAGCTGTGGTGATGGTGCTGATAATGGTGGTGGTGTTGTTGGTAGATGTAGTGGTGGTTGTGACAATGGTGTTGATGGTGGTGGAGGTTGTGATGAAGGTTAAGGAAGGGATGGTTGTTGTGGTGGAGATTGTTGTTGTAGCTGTTGTTGTTGTTGTTGTTGTTTTGGTGGTGGGTTCTTTGTGGTTGCAGGGGTTGGTTGTTGTGTTTGTGGTTGTGGTGAATATAGGGGTTTTGGTGTTCTTGTTGTTGTGACTGTTGATGTGGTGGGTATGGTGATCTGGAATTGTACGTTCTATCAATGATACAGATGTTGTTTTTGTTAGTTTTGTGTTGGTGGTGGTGATGGTGTTTGCGGTTGTAGTAATGGTGTATATGGGTTTTGTGGTGGCAATCAGAGTCAAGAATGTGAAACTTGTAATATTGAAAGGTTGCAAAGATGGTCGCAGTGAAAATGATGGGTGTTTGAGGTGGACTTGGTAGTTGTAGTCGGATAACATAATATATCATATGTCACTTCCTTATTGATGATCTGGTGACATGGCCTGGACTACGTGTTCTGAACCCTGAACCACACAAGGTATATAAGTGGTTAAATATCTTGAAGTCAGTGAATCCTACTACAAAATATAATATAATGAAGTGAAATATTCCAAGACTTTTAATTCCAACATGATGAGTATGTAATTTTGTAGCTGAATGTCTTCAATAGTCAAACTAAAACAAAAGATAAGTGTAAAATTTAAGGAATTCATAATATGTATGGATGTTTAGTGAATAAATATAATATATAATTATGTTATGAACAATGTTGATCTGGTAACTAAACCAATATAAACAGCGCCTAATACATAATCGAGTTAAATTGATTCGTCCAACTCCGGTTTAACAGATGTAAGTACCATGGGATTACGTAAGGGGGCCTATAATTTTAGTGGAGGAAAAATATGCCCTAGATATCCAACTGTGTGTCATGTAAGCCGGTAGTGTCTAGGATAAAGACGTTATAAGCCTTAAGCAGTGATAATAATAATAGTACCAGTACTATAGCAATAATAACAGTAGTAGTCTGCAGATAAATCCATATTTAGTCCCTAAAAGCAAATAGTTAGCGATAGTGTTTGTCTTATCAGTAGCGGTATTAATCAAGCAAACGTCAGTGATTAAATATTTGTACTGAAGGCTGGATGAGTGTTGGGCATTTCAGACATGTTTTAACTAGTTAATATTGATATAGCTTTCCTGTGAATCAACCAAGAGGCAAAGCTGAGTAATTACCGTGTTTATGTTTATGTTCTACTCAGGCAAAATATGGCAAGGGGATATTATTGTACTGTAGTCATACAATATGGCTATATTTGTAAATATGGCAAGGGGATATTATTGTACTGTAGTCATACAATATGGCTATATTTGTAAAACACGGCGAGAATGATTAAACTATGAAATATAATATATTGTTTCTTGTTGTGGCAATTCCTATAACGTACAGTATTATGTTATTGGAGTTGTCGCCTCCCCCACTCCCACACTCTCTCTCTCTCTCTCTCTCTCTCTCTCTCTCTCTCTCTCTCTCTCTCTCTCTCTCTCTCTCTCTCTCTCTCTCTCTCTCTCTCTCTCTCTCTCTCTCTCTCTCTCTCTCTCTCTCTCTCTCTCTCACACTAATTTCTATATACAAATACAAAACCAATATCACTCGAAGATCTCCATAACATTATAGCTCTTACAACTGGTCGGCCACAAAATATTTAGACCTGTACTATCTAACCAGTTTTTCAAATTAACTTGTCTCTGATTTACATAATGCCAAGAAGAGAAAATAGGCTTTGGGTGTTGTCAAGAGAAAATATGGATAACAAATGGAATGAGTTTGCACGTTCTATATCAAGAACGAGAAAACATTATATAGTTACAGTATAAATATATAAGGGAACATTAAGCTTACGCATAGGTATACAGGAGTTATGTAAAATATGGATAACAAATGGAATGAGTTTGCACGTTCTATATCAAGAACGAGAAAACTTTATATAGTTACAGTATAAATATATAAGGGAACATTAAGCTTACGCATAGGTATACAGGAGTTATGTAAAATGCAAAATACGATAAGGAGTGTTAGCTCCTTGTTGCCAAGACATGGAATAATTCTATCATACGCAAAGAGGTGTTCTTGAAACTAAACTGGTATATGATACATACACACTCACATATTGTTGCTTTATTAAGATGTTTCGTCATAATTATGACATACAATGAAGAAACACAAGTACAATATATGTGTGTGCTTGCGATCATGAATTTACTTTGTTTAATTATTTGTGTTGTCATCAAATTTTGAGATTATGCTTTAGGGTCCGTCGTTAATGTAATATATAGTATACATCAGTGACAAAGCAAGTCCAACCAATTACTACACGTGGGACACCGCTTGTGGCCTTTATCCTGTTGGAGGATTTATCATTTACTAATATTCTTTCCTTTCGCTGTGTTAGAAGTCCTCAGTTCATAAAAGTACATAGCTCTGGACCATTCCGGCTCTGTCTCAAGTGTTAAGAAAGTCGTTTGTAAGGGACTTATATCAAAACGTTTTTGAGAATATATAAAGCCATTGTTAATCTGTTTCATCGTATATGTTGAAAAATGTCATGGTAAACATGAAGGAGTAAATGATCACCTCTTTCAGAAACTTTGTCTCGACTCTTTTACAATATCGTTACTAGCTAGGTTTCATACAATTTCATCACAGAACATTGTTTCGATCTATTTACGTATACAAAAGCAAAGGTTAATAATGGGCCATAGTTATGTGTATCGGCAGTATATTTCGTACTAGTACTCTCAAAATACTGGCATACTATAGTCTATTCGCTGTAAGTAGCCCAAAAATCATGACCTCTATACTTTGTAACTCAAAAAGGGCTAGAGCAAATTGGCTGTACATTTCTACATCTATTCCTTGACTGACTTCCCAAATGGTAGAAATATTAGCTTGATTAATCTAGTCGTTTTTTAGTTACAGAAGTTAGGGGTCATGATTTCTCACACACTTACAGCAAATAGACTATAGCCGAGGTACCTGCACCCTGTGAGGATAAAAGAGTAGTCCCGATCATATCAAGCATTTAAAACCCTTGTTCGGCTACGCTTAGAATACTGCGACACCGTCTGGGATCCACACACTCACAATAACATCAATAAACTAGAGGCCATACAAAACAAAGCTGCAAGATGGATCATACGTGAGTACAGACACACTACATCGGTCACTTTGCTCAAACAAGACATTAGGCTAGACCCACTTGCAACAAGAAGTAACGTACACAGACAAAAATGGTATATAAAATCATAAATAACTCTGTAGACACAGAGAAAGAATAATATTTACACCCTACAAGTTAACGATTTACGAGACGCAGCCACAGCCTAAAATACCATACCTATCAGGGAAGCACGGACATATTTAGACACTGTTCTTTTCCCCGCAGCATCCAAGAGTGGAATCACCTCCTATTTCATATAGTTGATAGCCCCACCCTCGATTCTTTTAGAACTAGGATCACCAGTCATAATATCCCTAATCCTAATCCTACTCCTTATCTTCTCCCTAATCATTGACCCAATGCACAACCCCCGCACATTATGATGCCCGAGAGTGGCCCTCTGCGGCTCCCTCAACGTAAACGTAAAGGTAAAAATATCCTTTTTCCGATAGTATCCCGAACCTGAGGCAGTACCACAACAATAAACTCTACGATGAACCTGAGGCAGTACCACAACAATAAACTCTACGATGAACCTGAGGCAGTACCACAACAATAAACTCTACGATGAACCTGAGGCAGTACCACAACAATAAACTCTACGATGAACCTGAGGCAGTACCACAACAATAAACTCTACGATGAACCTAAGGCAGTACCACAACAATAAACTCTACGATGAACCTGAGGCAGTACCACAACAATAAACTCTACGATGAACCTGAGGCAGTACCACAACAATAAACTCTACGATGAACCTGAGACAGTACCACAACAATAAACTCTACGATGAACCTGAGGCAGTACCACAACAATAAACTCTACGATGAACCTGAGGCAGTACCACAACAATAAACTCTACGATGAACCTGAGGCAGTACCACAACAATAAACTCTACGATGAACCTACCGAGGGTGAGTCAGTGTGATGTAATATAGCAAAACTAAGTAAACAAATATATTGTTTCTGAAATTGTTCACTAAAAATCCATTCTGGGACTCCTTGTGTTTCATATCCACAGTCCCAAAGGTTTACGGGCTAGAGGGACATAATAACACGAACAAACACTTCAACATAGATGTCATATCCAACACACACAAACACACACATAATATACTTTGTATATTTAAAATACAACATAGAAGTTAGGCTAATTCAGTATACTCTTCTGTGATGCATAGTAAAGTAAAGATAAATCGTAAATACATGAGGGTACAGAAGAGTGATGTAAAATTCCATGAAATGCAAAATATGATGTGAACCCAGCATATTTGCAGACCGCCAAGAGCAAACATAATCCGACCCTCACACAAATTTACTCAAAATTCTTCTACCATGGCCAGATAAATTTAGAAGGAGCGCTTGAACTGTATATAATATGCATGCACGCGAACTACAGTATATATATATATATATATATATATATATATATATATATATATATATATATATATATATATACAGTATATATATATACACGATTCTACAGAAATGTACGAAGTATTTATGCATTGAAAACTGTACTGACGCAAACGTAGCATACATCCTTTCAAATCATGTATTACATGCGCACAAAATAAACACAGGAGCAGAAAGTTACAATATTTCGCCAGCTACTGTGCGTATGTCTCTCTCTCTCTCTCTCTCTCTCTCTCTCTCTCTCTCTCTCTCTCTCTCTCTCTCTCTCTCTCTCTCTCTCTTACACATACATACACATCAGGCATCAAAGTGAATTAAACATTAAGCAAGAAGAAAAAAAAAATTGATTATATCCCGTGGGAAAATCTACAACAATTTTATTTCCCGAAGGCGGAGGAAGGTAGGTAAATTTCAGTCCAGGGAAAGTTGATACTATGGCTTTAGATGATGATTCGTATAGGTATGTGCTATATGTATTAACACCTATCAATATTAGGTAATCTACGTATCGTATCGTCATTTCTGCATGTACAGCATCAATATATCTATAGCTAGTATCAGTTTATATATTGGTCTCGCCAATAAACATCCAAATAATCAAATCTACAGTACATGCACTATAGAGTCTTAGCGGAGACTCAAACCCGTGCATTCACCATAGGTTTCTCATCATTAGTTTTAAACCAAAATATCCCAGGGTGCCTTAAAGTGAGACAATAGGAGGAGATCGCAGGCACCAGCCGAACAGGGCGGTACTACCTGGGAGTGCTATAAAACGATGATAAGGACAACTGGAACTCTGGTCTCCTTTGCTTACCTATTCCATGTCTCACAAACATAGAGGACAACTCCAGTTTGCCTTCCAAAACATCTTCTCTTCCTATCAATACACTCTACTACAAACACATTACATACCAAACTATCTTCTTAAAACCCATAACACAAATGGCACAACTACAACCAGCCTTGGAGGGGCAGGAAGGGGACTAAAAATGCTCCCAGTAACTTGACCCTTAGTGACGACTCCTTAAATGTACTGGACTGCTTACTATCAACATCTGCACCATTCGTGGCCTTTCCTCTCACTTTCACTCTTTCGAACATCACCTCTCCTCCAACAAACCTGATCTTGTTTTCCTCAAAGAGATTCAGGTGTCTGAAGCAACTTCCTGCAACCCTTCTGTTTAATCCTACTTGGTCTATCTGACTTTAAACGCAAAAAACAGATGTTCTGTATATGTGCGCAACAAGCTCACTAGCTCTCAAGTTCCCCACTTTGACTCCTCTGAATTCTCAACTCTCTGGCAGCTGAGTTCGGAGTCTGGCTCAAACTTTCCTGTCACTCTCAAGCTAATTATTTCTGTGCTGCCTATCAATCCCCTAACTCTTCTGACTTTCTTAAACTCTTTGACTATCTTAACTCTAAAGTGGAACACATTCTATCCATGTTCCCTGCTCTGAAATCTCCATTTTTGGTGATTTCAACATGCACCATCACCAAGGTCTCTCCTCTCATTTGACTGACAAAACTGGTAAGCAAACTTGCATCTTCTCTATCCTAATTGACCTAGAGCGGTTAGTCCAGCCCCCTACTTATATCCCTCACCATCCATGGATATCGACCCAACATCCTTGATTTATTTCAAGGGAGAGGTAAACCGAAAGAGAGGTGGAAGGATGGAGTGAGGAAGTATATGGATGAAGGCAGTGCTGGTTGGGAAGAGGGGCGTCGACTGACTGGGGACAGAGGTGCATGGGGGCGGTTCGTTCGTGGTCACCCCTTCGGGGATCACGGCGTCAGGCAATAGATAGATAGATAGATAGATAATCCTTCTGCTCACACTTTAAGCATTTTCTCTCCATTGGGCTCCTCCGATCATTATTTTATCTCAGATACCTGTCCTATCTCTCCAGTACGACCATCCAGTCCTCCCAGCCGGTAGCGCTTGTAGCACCTTTTCGTTGCCGACTGGGAGGCTCTTAGGCAGTACTTCATTGATTATCCATGGAATGATTTTTGCTCCCTATCTCTGTCTTTCCTCAAACATCTTCCCTTATTTCTGGAAGTTCACTCTCATTCAACCTGTCCCAAAGAAGGGTGACATTCTCAATCCTCCAACTATCATTCAATTGCATTTTTTCTTACACCTTTAAAGTGTTTTAATCTATTCTAACTTCAAAATTTCTTAAGCATTTTTCCTCCCATAATCTACTTTCAGATTGCCAGCAAATGAGTAGAACTGAGTGAAAGTTACCTGTACCACTATTTGCTAATGATACAGGTCTGATGAGTGATAATGAGTGAGATTTACAGGGTCTGGTAAATATGTTTGGAACCATGTGTAAGAAATGGAACCTGAAGGTAAATGCTGGGATAGTAAGGTTATGGTCTTTGAAGGGGTGCTGTCACAGAGTGTGAGGTGAGGTTGAGTGGTCAGGTTATGGAGAATGTCAGCTCCTTTTCAGTATTTGGGCAGTGTAATGAGTAAAGATGGGATTATGGAAGATGAAGTGCGGGAGAGGGTGCAACAGTGGAAGAGGGTTGTAGGAATGCTGAAAGCAGTGACAAGGAATAGTTGGTCAGAATGGAAGTCAATATGTCATTGCATGATAGTGTGGAGATCCCAACATTGATGTACGGGAGTGGAGCATGGGCATTGTTGGAGAGGGGTTGAAATGAGGTACTTAAAAAGTGCATGTAGAGTTACATGGAGGGATAGACAGACGAATGAGGAAGTAAGAGAGCATTGTGGTGTGGATGTGGATGAGGTGGACAGTGTGAAAATTAACACCTTGAGATGGTTCGGCCATATGGACCATATGGAAAGCGAGAGACTGACTTAGAGAGTGTATGAGAATGAGGTGGAAGGGCAGATAGGGAGAAGCAGACCAAGAGTGAGGTGGAAGGATGGAGTTGAGAAGTATACGAGTAATAACGGTGTTGGCTTGAAGAATGGGCGTCGGGTGACAGGAAACAGAAGTGCATGGGGGCGATTCATTCTTGAATACCCCTTCGGGGATTATGATCTCTGGTAATAGATAAATATATCGACAGTGTGGTTTCGTTAAGGGAGATCCACTGGTGATCTCCTTACTTATCTTACTTTTTTTTCTATGTGGATGAGGGAGACAAAAGGCAACACTGCATGTAACGAGTGCCTCCTCCAGAGTTGAAAGAGTGATAGAGCCAAAATAAAGGAATATTCGATCCAAAATGCCTGGACACACGGAGTTTGAAGGAACTTAAGTCATAGGATAAAGGAAAATGGATTCAGGTCCTCCTCCTGTTGGGACGTTGGTGAGATTTGTGCTATTGCGATCGACATATTTTCGATAGTCTGGCGCAAATCTCTAATTTCTAAACTACCTTCCTTCGGTTTCTATTTCTCTATCTGTTCCTTTATCTCATGTTTTTGTTCTGGTCATTCCATAGCTGCGGTTGTGGATGGACATCGCTCACTTCCTCAACCTATCAACTCCAGTTGTAGCCTACTTAGGGTTCTGTCCTGTCTCCAAGTTATCTTTCTAATATGTATTATTGATCTTCTTGACTGTACCTCTAGCCCTATCCACTTGTATGCTGATAACTCTACCTTACACTATTCAACTGAACACCCACACCGACCCACCACACAATTACTCCAAAACTCACTTGATGAGGCCATAACATGACTATCTACTGATCTACCAACTACTTCCGTTTAGGACAGAGAGAATCTTGTTGCTTTCAATGCCTCCAAGACCCAATTTCTCCATCTATCTACCGGTCACATATTCTTTCACATGACTATTCTTTACCATTCAACAATATGCAAAACACCCCTTCATCATCTCAATATTCTTGGTGTATCTTTTTCTTCTGACCTTTCTTGGAAAGATCATAATACTATTCTTGCTAAAATAGCTTTCCAGAAGTTAAGTGTGCTCAACCGTCTTTGTGGGTTCTTCACCCCCGCACAGCTTCTTGCTCTGCATGGGCATTGTGTGCCAATGTATTGAGTATTGTTTGTATCTGTGAGGAGGTTCCATCCATATCGCACTTTTTGAAAAAGGTAGTGTTAAAAGAATTATGTCTCGACAATTCACCTCCTCATATTAATTTCCTCCAATCTCTTGCTACACGCACCTATGTTGCATTATCTCTCCACGATTCTACCGCTATTACAATAATCAATGTTCTTCAGAGTATTCTCAGTGTATGACCTCTCCCTTACGGAGAGTGAGGGGCACCCGCCTTTCAACACATTCCCACAACCTATTTTGTCCAACTAACTAACCCAAGAGTGAACCGTCTTTCCCAGTCTTTCTTCTGCTCAACAATTAAGATCTGGAATTATGTCATGCAATCTGTCTTTCTATCATCCTATGACTTAAACCTCTTCAAGCTCCATGTGTCCTGAAATTTTGACTATAATGTACCTTGAATTTGGATCTTTATGACTTTCCAACTTCGTGGGGGGGGGGGGGGGCTTGTTACAAGCAGCTTTTCCTTTTCTATCCTTCATACCCATTGACAAAAATAAAAATAATAAACAATTTATCAATCTCCATTAATATTGGGAAATCAGGTATGTGGAAAATTGTCTAGTTTTCTGAACAAATCAAATGATATTCTGATTATTTAACTTAGCTTATCTCATGACTCGAGACTACCAAATTAGTCAGTTCAGAACAATCGAAGATTGTCATACATTTTTCCTGATTTCGATACTATTTCTAATGATTTTCAATTGTGAACGTATTCCTTACAACCTGTGAATGATATAATTATCTATCTCACTCTCTCTAAAAAAGTAAGAGTAAGTATGTACCCATAATGTTCACTACTAAGTGCCATTTGTGGTACCATGAGATGATACACGTATATTCTCACTCTGTTTTAACCGAAATTTATCTCTCAACATTCAATGTATTATACATCCAAACATAGAGCAAACATCATACTATTATAAAACTAGAACAAATATCCCATAAGATCATTATCACATTGAAAATCGATATAAAAGAAACATGTCATCGTTTATCCGAACTTACACCATCATAATGTCCTTATATGCTGAGTAATAATGATGTAATATGTGAAATGAGAAACATGTTTCACCCTCATTCCAGTCATCATAATTTCTTTATCATCAATCGTTTTTATTGTTTGATAGCACATACAGTATATCGGTACTTTTCAAAGAATAAATATGCATACCTCACTAAATATTCACTCTACATTGAATTTCAGCAAGCATAATTATGTTTAGTACAATCGGGGGTATTAAGTGTTGTCATAGATTCCAGTGGGTTTCGCTCAACAAGTGTTATTGGTAGCTTTATAGTTACTGGGAAAAGTGCTTACCACTCAGAGTCAGTGTCAGAAAAGTCAGTGTCCGAAACTTTGTTAAATATCTGACAACACTTATTAACCTCGACTGTAGAATCTATTATATCTAAATAGAAAGAGAAAAGGATGATCTATAATATTACTGTAGTAAAACGTAGAACAAATATTTTATGATTGATAAAAGTTATGCGGACTTATTTTTTTTCAGTTTTTTGCAACATCATTTGACTTTGCACTGTCGTAATTAAATATTTTCAGCGACAAAAATAGTGTTTTGTAAATGAAAATGCACTCAGAATTTGTTCATCATCAATAATGTTTTTTATATGAAAATAATGGCACAAGTGTATACCTCGTATTACTAGAACTCGTACGACTATACATCAATCTCAGTATATTTAGAGCTATAGGCCTACAGCATAGTAATAAGTATAGCTCATGGTTTGGTGAAGAGAATATAACAAACCCGATGTCCCTACTCCTAATAATTGAGTATACACGATTATTTACATATAGACATTCGTTGGACAATACTGTTGGCACTCGTAGCGGTTTTGTACTCAAACGAGTTATACTGCACACTGATATTAGCTTACACTGTATATATACAGGGTGTCCCAGGAGGAAAGGGCATAACTTTGGGAAACGATAAAACAAGGTATTCTAAGCATAACTTGTTCTATAACAAAAAGTCCAAATCTCAAATGTTAAAAATATATTGAAGGTTTAATGTAGTGTCCTCCCCCGCATCACTGTAATGGACTCTTCCATTTCAAATAGTTTCCAACTGGTCCATAGTGAGCTAATATGTCTATAATCATTTTGCAACCTACAGAATTATAGTATCTTTACAATAACATGGTAAAATAATTTCAGAAAGATGGAGGTGTGATAGGCACTAGGACAGCTAGTCCAGCCTTATTGGGAAATACTGAAGAAAATACCATTTTCAACATGCAATATCTCTATAACGGTCGAGATTTGGAATATTTTTAATAGAACATTTTAGGCTTGGAATATTTTGTTCTATCATTTCCCAAAGTTATGCCCTTTCCTCCTGGGACACCCTGAATATATATATATACAGTATAATATTATTATATAGTACAAAAGTATCTAAGATATGACACCCAATAATATATTAACTCCTTGCAAAATATATGACGCGATCGCGTCATATGGAACTTATGACCAAAAACTCATATGATGCGATCGCGTCATATGGAGTTATCTACATGCCTCTCCAATAAGTCCATATGACGCACTAGCGTCATATGGAGCTCAGTAAGTCCGGTAAGTTAGATGAAGATCTGTCGGTTGGTGGCAACCCCAGGTTCCTCCGACAATTCTAACGGCCAGCAGTGTGGTTTTGACAGTTGTGTGGTGCAGTGGCAATAGTGCCTCCGTGGACTCACTGGAACATAATATGTCTGAAGGAGTTAAACCTTTTAACCGTCCTGGTGGTGTAATGGTTAAGGTGGCAAAAATATGTGTGTGATAACCCGGGTTCGAATCCTGGCAGATCATATATACTTTAATTAATTTCATTGAGGGTGTTTGGTGTTGTGGTGAAATTAATAAAATATAGATTATAGATACACTAAACCGTAGTCCAGGCAAAACATCCGCCATGTTAAAAGGCTCCGGCTAGCGCTCTCCCTCTTCCTGCCACACTGATACTCATGGCTCTTGCTTTCTAAACCTTACAGGAGTGTGGAGGTTGACTGACAGCAATGTTGCCAAGGGTTTTATTTAGCGTGCTCTACCAAAACTTATTGTAACCCTATTTGTGTGCAATTCGAGTATTCATTTTCATTCAATTGATTTATATAGTGTCCAAAACTTGAATCGCATAATCGTGCAGTTTGCGATTCCAAGAGTGAGAGGCTTAATGGGTATTGGCAACCCTAATACATATCATTAGAGATGGTCATATGCTATTAAACTACAATTTATGAAAGTAATGCCGGAAAAACGGCTCTCGATCCTGACCTTCATATTGGTTGTTGTTGTTGTTGTTGTTCCCTAAGCTGCCTGGCCGAACAGCCCCGAGTCCCTGAGAAAGGCCATGGCCACGATCGGGCTTTCCCACAGAGCTCTCATTGAGTGTAGATTGTGTTGTTGGCGTAAGTGGTTGTGTGAAATGCAGTCTTCTATGATGTGTTTAATGGTATGGGGTGCTGTGTTACATCCCGGGCAGGCGTCGACAACGGAGTCATCCAGTCTCTTCTGATAGCTCAGGAGAGCTGGATGGTGTCCGCATCTCAGCCTGGCCAGGTGGACTCTGTCCTCGCGAGGAAGGGAGGATTCGGAAGGATGGATTTCGGGAGGTCGTGCATGCAGCTGTGTGTTGTCTGTGAGTGAGTGGATGGATCGGTGAGAGATATGAGTATGGATGTGCTTCTGGATGTTGGTTCGGGGTGGGCAGGGAGGGAGAGAGGACAATAATTGTGTGTGGTACCGTGTGCTGGGTGTTGTTTTGATATTTCTTGGTGTCTGTGGGTGTGTTGCCATGTAGTTTAGTGGGTGGTCTTGGTTCGTGGAGGCTGCTGCCAGGAATTGAGTGCCTCTCATGTCCAGATGGTCTTTGACTTTGAGGATTTTGGTTTCTTGATGTAGGTGATCTGTGGGTGCAGTAGCTGTGCAGCCTGTAATGATCTTCAGGGCTTTGTTTTGAATAGTCTGTAAGGTCTTATGATGTGTTTCAGCTAGGTTAGAAGCCCAGGCTGGGCTTGCGTATTCCATCACTGATCTTATGTATTGTTTATATACTGTGGTGGTAGTTTCTTTGTTGTGTCCAAATTTTGTGTGAGCAAGTGACCTGAGGGCGTTAAGTCTGGGTGTCAGTTTCTTTTTAATGTTTGTGGTGTGCTGTTTGAATGTCATATGAGTATCATATGTTACTCCTAGGATTTTGGGTGTGTGTGTATGTGTTAGGGGTGTGTTGTTTATGGTGAGTTGAGGGATGTATTCGTGTTCTCCTGTCCAACTTGTGAGCAGGATTGCGGTGGATTTGGCTGGGGCTAGATTAAGTCTGTTTGTAGTGCACCAGCCATGTAGTGTGTTGAGATAGGGTTGAAGGAGATCTGTTGCTCTTTTTGGGTCATGGTGTGTGCATGTGAGTGTTATGTCATCTGCATAGGAGGCTAAGTTTATTTGGGGCGTATTGGGTGTAGTTATATCGTGCATGTACAGATTGAAGAGTGCGGGCGATAGGACGGATCCTTGTGGGACTCCGTTTGGAAAGTTTCTGATTTTAGATGACTGACCGGCAAAAGATACGTGTGCACATCTGCCTGCTAGGAAGTTGGCCAGCCACCGTTTTGTGTTGTTGTGCATGTTTGTGTTGTAGATTTTGTTTGTTAGGTTGTGGCGGGGGATGGCATCGAAGGCTTTACTAATGTCGAGTGTGGCTAATAGTGATCTGTGTGGTGGTCTAGCTGAATTGATGCCGTCGAAAGCTCTTTGTGTAAGGTCTGTGAGAAGAGTGTTTGTGGAGTGCAGTGGCCTAAAGCCATGTTGTGTTGGAGCTAGGGGTAGGTCAGGTGTAATTAGTTGTAATACTAGGCATTCCATGACTTTGGAGGGGGAGCAAAGGAGTGTGATGGGGCGGTGCGAGGAGGGTAGCGTGGGGTCTTTGTTGGGTTTGGGGAAAGTGATGATGATACCATGCTTCCAAATGTCTGGTATTGTGTTGTGTGAATAGCTGTAGTTTGATATGTTAGTGAGTGCTTGTATGCCTTGTGGTCCCAGGTGTCTGAGGTGTATGTTGCTTATGTTGTCTAGGCCACAGGCGGGTGAGTGCTTGAGATTGTTGATGATATGCTTTGTCTGGTGATTGGTGAAGGGTGTATAGTCAGGGTCTGTGGGGAATTGTCTCTTACGTCGGATGACACGTCGGTCGTCTTTGTGAGGTTTTAGGTGGCTGACATGTGAAAAGTGATTGATGAGAGTGTTTGCTTGTTGTTTACATGAAGGAGTAGAGTCTGTTGTTGTGATTGCAGCATGTGATTGTGTTGTGTTGCTGTTGGAAAGTGTGATGCTGTTTAGTGTTTTGTATAGTTTTTTGGGGTTTGTTTTGTGATCAAGTGTTTGTAGGAAGTTATTCCAATTTAGTTTTTGTTGTTCTTGTATTTTGTTGTTAGTTTGGGTGTTGAGTGCTTGAATTTGTTGTGTGATGTCTTGTGTGTGGGGTGCTGGGGAGTGTTTCAGTATGTCGCGTTGTCTGATGAGGTTTTGAATTTCTGGTGTGAAGTTGGGGTTGTGTCTTTTTCTGTTACCTCTTGGAATGTGTTTCTTGTCAGCGTTTTGGATAGTTTTATTGAGTATGTGTACAGCATTGTTGATGTTAGTGATGGGTGTACTGTTTAGAGTTGTGAAGTGTTGTTCTGTCTCATTTGTGAATGCTTCCCAGTTAGCTCTTTTATAATTGGTGTATGTGTGTTTGTGGCTAGCTGGGGTGAGTCTGGTTTTGGTGGTGATAATGATCGGGAGGTGGTCAGAGCCTAAGGTTCTGACCACCCTCCAGGATGTTGTGGGGGCGAGTTCTGGGGAGCAAAAGGTGATGTCTGGAGATGATGGGTTATAGAGGGCTTGGTGAGGAATATGGGTATGTTGATGGATGTCGTTAAGGATGATGAGGTTATCGGTTTGGTTAATTGGTATTGGTATTGGTTAATTGGTTTGTCTAACTGAAAAGCAAAGAGACTCTCTGAGATCGAACAGTGACCCAACGCATTTTATCAGTCATGATATACTAAAACATATAATGCAAATTAATTAGAAACAAGTTGAGTTGGTTTGTAGAACAATCAATCTTAAGGTAACATATGTTATATATTTGAATATTTAAAAGCGTACATAGCAAAATGTAGTGATCACAAATAATGTATATGAAATGGCTATGGCCTATAAGCAAATCATCATTGTGAAACCAATACATAGAATAAACTCGAGGGGCACCCGGTAGAGCATATACCTCCACCTACGCTGGATGGTTCATTAACATTATCATAAACCTAAATTGTTTCTGGATCTGGGCTCTAGGATATGATCCAGATCACCTTCTAAATTGAATCACTGTTTCCTTGGCTCATATCCTATCTGCCCACCAAATGTTGTGAACATTTCTGGATCACCTCCTAAACTTAATCCCTTCTTCTTTGGCGCACATCCTATCCGCCCACCAAATTTCGTGAAAGTTTCCAAATCGCCTCCTAAATTATTGTACTTCCTCCTTGGCGAATATCCTATCTCCCACCACATTTCATAAACATTGGTTCATAGCTTTGTGAGCTATTTTGTTTACAGACAAACAGACAGACACACAAACAAACAAACAAACGGAGGCGAAATCATATCCTCCGTCCAACTTAATAAGGTAATTCGTAAAGATTCAAATAGGGCAATAAACTGTTATAAGACAGTGATTTGTCATGGTACCTGCTCTGTTCCGGATTTATATTAATTAGATAGCTAACCGATTCTCCAACAGAAACTAAAACATTGGCTAACAATACAATACAATATCCTTTGCATATACATCAGATTCAAGCATATTAGATACATTTTAAAACCTTGCCACATACAGCATTATGACAACTGAAGTCTTCATAACTACATCAGTAGTTAACTGCACATTGAATGGCATTCAACTCGAGTGTGTATCAGAATGAAACTTGCCTGAAGATTAAATGCAACAATTAATGAAAACGAATATATCTGTATATGTCTCTCTCTCTCTCTCTATATATATATATATATATATATATATATATATATATATATATATATATATATAAATATATACTGTATATATATATATATATATATATATATATATATATATATATATATATATATATATATATATATATATACAGTCTCTGTCTATCCTCTAACGTCTTCCCTTCATGCTGGAAGTTTACTCGCATTCAACCTGTCCCAAAGAAGGGTGACCGCTCTCAACCCTCCAACTATCGTCCAATTGCTCTCATCTCTTGTCTTTCTAAAGTTTTTGAAACTATTCTTGCTTCCAAATTTCTTAAGCATTTCTCTTCTCATAATCTGCTCTCAGATCGCCAGTATGGCATCCTTAAGGGTGATCTACTGGTGATATTCTTTCATATCTTACTAACTCTTGGTCATCCTCCTTTAGGGACTTTGCTGAGACTTTTTCTATTGCACTAGACATATCAAAAGCCTTCGATCGAGTCTGGCACAAATCTTTAATTTCTAAACTTCGGTTTTTATCCCTCCATCTGTGCCTTTGTCTCTAATTTCCTTTCCGGCTGTTCCATAGCCACGGTTGTGGACGGCCATTGTTCACTTCCTCACCCTATAAACTCCGGTGTTCCTCAGGGCTCTGTCCTATCTCCTATTCTTTTTCTAATTTTTATAAATGATCTCCTCAACTGTACCTCAATTCCCATCCATTCATACACAGACGACTCAACCTTACACTACTCCATTAGTTTTTCAGAACGCCCCAGCCAGCAATCCCTGAACGACAAACGTAATGAAGCCATAGAACTCTTAAATTATGATCTAAATACTCTCTCCAATTGGGGCAGAGAAAACCTTGTTACCTTTAATGCTTCCAAAACCCAATTTCTCCATATATCTACCCGTAAGGAACTCCCAGCGGACTATCCCTTATTCTTCAACAATACAAAAATCAATCCTTCATCTTCTCTCAATATTCTTGGTGTCTCCTTTTCTTCTGCTCTCAGTTGGAAGGACCATATTACCAGTCTTGCTAAGGCAGCCTCCCAGAAGCTGGGTGTGCTCAACCGCCTTAGGGGGTTCTTTTCCCCTGCACAGCTTCTTGCTCTGTACAGGGGCATAGTGCGTCCTTGTATTGAGTATTGTTCACATGTGTGGGGAGGTTCCTCTCACACCGCTCTCCTAGACAAAGTTGAAAGGAAGGCCTTTCGTATCATTAACTCCCGTCCACTCACCAACTCTCTGCAATCTCTCTCTCTCCGCCGCAATGTTGCATCTCTCTCGCTATTCTATCGCTACTATAATAATCAGTGTTCCTCAGAGCTTTCCCAGTGTATACCACCTCCTTTACGTAGGGCACGTGGTACCCTTCTTGCAACTCAATCCCACCCCTACTCTGTGCAACTCTCCAACCCAAGAGTGAAACGTTACTCTCAAACTTTCTTCTACTCAACAGCTGAGCTCTGGAACTCTCTCCCAGAATCAGTCTTTCCCTCTTCCTATGACTTAAATTGCTTCAAACTCAGTGTGTCCAGGCATTTTGGCTCGAACATCCCTTGATTTTGGCGCTGTCACTCTTTCAACTATGGGGGAGGCATTCGCTATAGGCAGTTCTGCCTTTTGCCTCCCTCAATCACATAAAAAAAAAAAATAAAAAAAAATATATATATATGCTCAGGCCCAATCCCCACTTTTCCTATTTGTTTTTATTTTATTTTCCCCTATATTATTATTTAGTTTTTTTTATTTTGTTTTTCTTAGGGGTGGCCGACTCAAGACAGAGCAAGAACAGGAAAACACAAAACACAAGACAAAACAGCGAACAAACACAGACAAAACACAATATTCACACACATCTAGGTCACCCAGGAGAATACCCAGAGACCAGGGTCACCAAGGTCGCTCCAGCACTCGCCCGGCCCCCGACCACCCGGAGAGGCTCCAATCTCGGCAGGCAGACAAGTAGCGGAGCCAAAGCCACAAGCCCGCCCACCACACTTCCAGGCGCACCCTTCATATTAATCGTCTCCCCGGGCCAGGCGCCTGATGGACTATTATCTAGTCCAACTTGTGCCCGACCCCTTCTCCCAAATGACCACGTGTTCACTCAACTATTCACAAGCATTCCCCATTCATTCCTGTTTATTACCACTTCCTTTGCCTGATCTATAGTCATTCCTCTATCATCCAAAGCTTGTCTTACACAGTCTCTCCATCTCAATGGGGGTCTTCCTGCCCTGCTATCTCCCCTTGTATCTGACTCATATATTCTCTTTGTAAGCCTTTCATCTCCCATTCGTTCAACATGACCATACCAGCTCAGCACCCTTCTGTCCACTCTGGCTGACAAATGTTCCTGCTGCCACACTCTCCTACATATCTCTTCATTCCTCAATCCGTCTCTACGAGTAACTCCACACATACTCCTCAAGCAGCTCATCTCCATCACATCCAGCTTTCTTCTCTCATTTTTCTTCAGAGCCCATGTCTCAGCCCCATACATCACTGTTGGCACAACAATTCCTTGATACATTGCACTTTTTACTTTCATTCCGAGATTTCTCGTCTTCCACATACTTCCCATTGCTCCGAAAACTTTCCTTCCTTCACACACTCTCTGTTTTACCTCCATTTCCATACCTCCACTCCTGCTTATCGTTCCTCCTAGATATTTAAAACACTCTACTTGTTCCAATATTTCCCCATCCAGCCTCACATCTAGATTCATCCTATGATCACCCCTATTACACACCATTACTTTACTTTAATTGACGTTCACCTTCAGTTTCCTCCTCCCACAAACCACTCCAAACTCTTTGACTACCCACTGCAATTTCTCCTCAGAATCCGCCACCAATGCTGTGTCATCAGCGAACAGCAACTGATTCAACTCCCAATTTCTACAATTCTTTCCTACTAAACCCAATCCTCTTACCATAGTTCTCATTTTCACCTCCCTCACCACACCATCCATAAACATATTAAACAGCCATGGTGACAATACACAACCCTGTCGCAAACCTACCTTTACCTCAAACCATTCACTCAACTCACTATTTCCTACTCTAACACAAGTCATGCTCTGCTCCCTTCATAAAAACTCTTAACTGCTTCCAACAAATTTCCTCCAATTTCATAAATCCTTAACACCTTACACATTGCTTCTCGATCCACACGATCATACGCTTTTTCCAAATCCATATATATATATATATATAATATATAATTTCTGCAATGGAGCTTCCTCTTGGGAATCGAAGTCTCACAAGGAAAAGGAGAACCAGCGAAGTAGCGAACACCTTATCTTTATTGGTTACCAAACGTTTCGGAGAAAACAGTCTCCATCTTCAGTGAATCTAAAATAAATGAAAGTTTACATAAGAAATAAAACAAATAATTACATATGGATGTGAAATATCAAGCAGTAAGGTTCGTATGAATATTAACCGAGAAGAGCTAAACATAATAAAACAAAAACTATGTACTAAGAGAACAGCATTAAGCTAAACTTAAACAAATAATACTAATAAGAGAGGGTATACAATAAAGTACGAAAAGAAAATGGAAGGATATTTACTGAGTGAAAAGAGGTGTTGCAGTGGCCGTGTTGTTCAGGCTAGGCTTTAATTTATTTATATAGATTGATTCTGAGGTGATAAGGTCACAGCGTGAATGGCATGTGGTTAGTATCTGGAAGTCTGTGGAAGAGAAAGGGTGATCAAACTGGTGAGAGTGATCGCGGATAGCAGAAGTGGAAGGCTTAGAAATCAACCTGCCTGTTCGAATGGATTTACCTTGGTGCTCCCGGATACGGTGAAGCAACCAACGTGAGGTGCAACCCACGTATCTAGCAGTACAGCTAGAACAGGTGAACTGGTAAACCACATTGGAATGGAGGTTCATAGGAAGAGAAGAAGTATGTTTGAGGAAATTTCCTATAGTGTTATTATTAGAAAAAACGAATTTGAAATTGATATGTGGGTAGCAGTTGCGACGAGTTTTTTGGAGGGATTTCCAAATGTCATAGCTAAGTGGCCCTAAATATGGGAGTTTAAAATATCTAGTGTCTTTTTGTACGGTTTGAACCGTTGATACCTCTTAAATATAAAACCAACAATAGCATGACTCTTCTTAACAGAGCATACAATTCCTGTTCATCTTGGCTTTCGTTTCACTCTGAAACCTGTTTCCTTCTTAACTTCTTTACTAATAATAAATACCCCACTCACATGTTTAACAAATTCCTGAACCATTTTCTTAAATCTAAGCTCTGCGCACCCACCCCAGTTCAAACCGTACAAAAAGACACTAGATATTTTAAACTCCCATATTCAGGGCCACTTAGCTATGAAATTAGGAAATCCCTTCAAAAAACTCTTCGCAACTGCTACCCACATATCAATTTCAAATTCGTTTTTTCTAATAATAACACTATAGGAAATTTCCTCAAACATACTTCTTCTCTTCCTATGAACCTCCATTCCAATGTGGTTTACCAGTTCACCTGTTCTAGCTGTACTGCTAGATACGTGGGTTGCACCTCACGTTGGTTGCTTCACCGTATCCGGGAGCACCAAGGTAAATCCATTCGAACAGGCAGGTTGATTTCTAAGCCTTCCACTTCTGCTATCCGCGATCACTCTCACCAGTTTGATCACCCTTTCTCTTCCACAGACTTCCAGATACTAACCACATGCCATTCACGCTGTGACCTTATCACCTCAGAATCAATCTATATAAATAAATTAAAGCCTAGCCTGAACAACACGGCCACTGCAACACCTCTTTTCACTCAGTAAATATCCTTCCATTTTCTTTTCGTACTTTATTGTATACCCTCTCTTATTAGTATTATTTGTTTAAGTTTAGCTTAATGCTGTTCTCTTAATACATAGTTTTTGTTTTATTATGTTTAGCTCTTCTCGGTTCATATTCATACGAACCTTACTGCTTGATATTTCACATCCATATGTAATTATTTGTTTTATTTCTTATGTAAACTTTCATTTATTTTAGATTCACTGTAGATGGAGACTGTTTTCTCCTTGAAACGTTTGGTAACCAATAAAGATAAGATGTTCGCTACTACGCTGGTTCTCCTTTTCCTTGTGAGACTTATATATATATATATATATATATATATATATATATATATATATATATATATATATATGCATGTATGTATATACTCAGACACATACCTCATAGCTGGGGGTGGCTAACTCGAGACAGAGCCCGAAAAGAAACAACATTCAAAGTTCCAGTTATTAGAGTCCGGGACCACTTTCATGATCCCTGGCCCCTTACTCTGTCTCGTCCAGTAGGCGAATTTTACAATGGGAGGAGGAGTCCCTTGATCCTCCCAAACAACCACTATAACAAGCGCAACAAACCAATGGCACTCATTTCCCAGCAGCTCTGAAGCAACTGACCATGGCGGCGATCAGACCTGCTGCAGAGCAGAGGATGCTATTAATCTCTGGAGACAAACAGGCTGCCTTTGGAAGTTGACCCTTGGAACGTACAATGTCCCTTGGCTATCCACCTTGAGGAATTGTGAAATATTAAATGGGATATTGTAGGTCTCACCAAAGTTAGAACAGGTGAGGCATTCATTGAATTGCCTGACGGTCACATATGTTATGTTTCAAAGGAAAACAGAGAAGAAAGAATATGGACTTGGATTCTTGATACACAAACGACTAGCTGGTAATGTTGAAGAATTGTTTAATATCAATGAAAGAGTTGCTGGGGTAATTATTTAGCTCCATAAACGTTATAAAGTAAAAGTAATCCAAGTATATGCTACAACGGCAACACACGATGATGAAGAAATTTGAAAGCTTTGTAAAGATGTACTGTACAAAACGTTATGAAAAGGCATAACACTCAATTCACATTTGTGATTGGAGACTTTAATGCCAAAGTAGGCTTCACAAAAGTAGCTGAGACAGTTATAACATTGGAATAGGTAACTGAAAAGACAGAGGATACACTCTTGTAGAATTTGCATAACAAACCCGGTTAATAATCATGAATACATTTTTCCAAAAGAAAGCTAGCAGGAGATGGACATGGAAAAGTCCTAATGGAATACCCAAGAATGAAATTGAATTTATCCTTACTGATACACCAATTATTGTGAAAGGCGTAACAGTACTAAACATAGTGTTAAACCTCAAGCACGAAAGAAACACGCTTGTTCAAAGTACCAAACCAAACCTATGCACACTGAGGGAAAGAACTGAAGAGTTTAGCTTAGATATTCAGAATATATATTTGCAGGTGGCAAATTTAGAGGAGAGAGTAGAAGTGAATGAAAACTTCACCAAAATCATGATAGAAACAGCTTTAAGTGTAGCAAGAAAAGCAGGCAATAACATTTGTAGTAAACATTTAAAAGAAAGAAATTATCTTCTGAAGAATAGAAATAATATGATCATTACAACAACCAGAGAAAATATTGAATCAGTGGATCTAACTATGACCAACAACAAGCAAGAGACTGAAGATATTTGAACATTAAATATGACTAAAATAGAAGTTACTTTATTCAAGACGGCTTGGTACAGGGAAAAGTCAAATGGTTAGCCTATGAAACTCAAATGGTGAAGTACGTTACTAACAACAGAGGTGAAATAAACAAGGTAGGTAAAAAAATGTAAACTAAGCTATACAGCAGTGAGCACAGACTTGAAGACATTATTCAGGAACATGTACAGTAAACATGGATGTACCATTGCCCCGCGGTAACAATAGGAGAAGTTAGGACAGCTTTAATAGATGCAAAGAGAGGTAAAGCAAGTGATTACAACACTCCTACTATTGACCAAATAAAAGATGCAGACGATGTTGCACTTAATGAACTAGTCAAACTATACTCAAAATGTCTTCCTAAAGCCTGTAATAATGCAACCATTATCCTCATTCACAAAAAATAAAAAAATAACAAATAAAATCTAAAGACCTGAATAGCTATCAACCAATTAGCTTGTTTTCTGTTTTGTACAAACTGTTCACTAAAATCGTCACCAACTGGATACGTAGAACACTAGATTCAAATATGCCAAGAGAACAAGCAGGTTACCGAAGTCAGAACTCGACAACAGATCATATACAAGCTTTTAACCAAGTAATTGATAAAACAGACGATTTCCCAAAAGTCCTTGTGTATGACATTTATAGATACGAAAACACATTTGACTCTGTGAAAATGTATGTTGTAATAAGAGCGATTCGAAAAAAAGGTGTAGAAGAGAATGATGTACAGGTTATAAAAGACATACAGTATATAGTGATGGAACAGCAACAATAAAGCTTCATAAGGAAAGTGAGAAAATACCAATTTAAAAGGGGGTAAGACAATTTCACCAAAAACTTTTCACAGCGTGTTTGGAAGACATGTACATTAATCATGACTGGTACAATAAGGAAATAAATGTAAATGGAGACTACCTAAGCAACCTCAGATTCGCTGACGACATTATTTTTCAGCGACTAAGCCTCTATAAGGGGAAGAGTTACAACAAAATCATGAAAGATGTAAACAGAGAAAGCCGTAAGGTAGGACATAACATTTATAGAAAGAAAAGCATGATTATGTTTAACCTCATGCAATCACAACAAATACAGATAGAAGATGAAGTGATAGAAGCAGTTGAAGAATACGTATAGGTAGGCTACATTATTAACCTAAGAAGTGCGCATGGGGGGTATGAGACACCACACTCCTGTGCTGACGTATTTGAGCTGTTCCCATCACGAACATCGTTATTTTACCATAAATAGCATTAATACTTATCCATATGCGCCTATTATAGGTTGATTATAAAGGTATTAACATGGGATTGGGCCTGAGCATATAGATAGATAGATAGACAACAATAAAACAAGTGGAAACAGTGTTTGGATGGTCAAAATCGGTGATACAGGCCGGGAGTTACATAATGTATGGCTGAGGCAACATCCCTGCCCTCCACCCCTCCCCTTGTCTGGAGAGACACTGTTCCGCAATAGTCTCTCTCTCGCTCTTTCCCACGCTTGGTAACAGTGATGACAACGCCCTGCTACCAACTCGCTAATGTTAGCACGAAAATAGACCACAGGAAAAGGGAATAACAGGGAAAATAGGTGATAGCTGAAGGAGGGGAGGAAAGTGGGGAAGGAGGGCAGGTGGAGGAGTGATATTTGGCATGGCCCAGGGGCAAAAAAAAAAAAATAAATTAAAAAAAACATTTTTGTTTTGTTTTCGGTGTTTTAAATTGATTTTTTTTTTCCCTTACTCTTAAGAGTCTTCCCGCAGTCCGCCGGGGGAACTCTTAAGAGTCTCCCGGCAGTTCCCGGGTTAAGGCAAACCAAGATCACTCTAGAAAAATCCAGCGAAGGATAGGCATGGGATGGACTGCATTTGGTAAACAGAGCTCTATTATGAAAAGTAATCTACCCCTTACATTAAAAAAGTTAATTGGTTTCATTGCATGAAACCAAACAAAAGTGTAAGAAGTTCTCAGTACTAAAAGAAGAGGACAGTTCATATATTAAGAAGATATGATTAAAGAAGGACAACTAGAGAAACAGAATGGGAACCTAGAGATGGAGCTAGAGGAAGGGGTAGACAGAGAATCAGATGAAGGGATGAGATCCGAAAGTTAGCGCTGGGGTGTGATGGAACAGGCTAACATCTGACCGGTTAAATGTTTGGGAGAGGAATTTGTCCTGCAGTGGACTAACTCAGGCCGATGATGGTGGCGATGATGATTATTATTTATGTTACGTATGACTTTTGACAGTCACTGTAAGTATTGGTAATAAGATTAGGAAGACGTTTTGAGATACGCTCCTATCTTGGTTTAACTGTTGACTCTACAGTATATAAGGCTGACTGAAGGTGTCGATGGCCTTAAGAGATGTAGATATTATGTTTTAGTTATAGGTTGACTGTAGGTTGATCTCAGCTCTCGTTTTCTCTGCTCGATGATGATAGATTAATTAGGTAGATATATAGTAATAGTAATGCTGCCACCGTTACGTCCTTTTAAACCTAATAAATATAATATTGATACTTATAGGTAAAAGGGTAACTTATAGAATGTTTGGTATCCAGAACCAACTTTGATATTTATTCAAGTATCAACTGAAATGGTATACAGATGTACTAAATATAAGTAAATAGAGAATTCCCTATATTGAGAAGATTCTCTGAGCTATGTTCTCTCGCTCGTGGCTAATGTCTATCTAACCTCTCCACACCTCTCACCTGCTTTGGCAACCTCGAAACACCTTACAGCCACGTGACCGTCATTGGTCATACGATCAGATGCTTGGGCGACATCAAGGTGCTATAGTAGGCTTAATAGTGTGGGAAAGGAACCTGAGTCATTGGTTTTAGTAGGGGGAAGTTACAAAGAGTTACAATGAATACCCCCTCTCATGTATAGTTGCTTACATAATATCATTCATAGTAGGTAGATTATCTTAAAATTATATGAGATATGGTTATAATGAATCCATAGTAAATAGTATATGGTGATAATGAATCCATAGTAAATAGTATATGGTTATAATGAATCCATAGTAAATAGTATATGGTGATAATGAATCCATAGTAAATAGTATATGGTTATAATGAATCCATAGTAAATAGTATATGGTTATAATGAATCCATAGTAAATAGTATATGGTTATAATGAATCCATAGTAAATAGTATATGGTTATAATGAATCCATAGTAAATAGTATATGGTTATAATGAATCCATAGTAAATAGTATATGGTTATAATGAATCCATAGTAAATAGTATATGGTTATAATGAATCCATAGTAAATAGTATATGGTTATAATGAATCCATAGTAAATAGTATATGGTTATAATGAATCCATAGTAAATAGTATATGGTGATAATGAATCCATAGTAAATAGTATATGGTTATAATGAATCCATAGTAAATAGTATATGGTGATAATGAATCCATAGTAAATAGTATATGGTTATAATGAATCCATAGTAAATAGTATATGGTTATAATGAATCCATAGTAAATAGTATATGGTTATAATGAATCCATAGTAAATAGTATATGGTTATAATGAATCCATAGTAAATAGTATATGGTTATAATGAATCCATAGTAAATAGTATATGGTTATAATGAATCCATAGTAAATAGTATATGGTTATAATGAATCCATAGTAAATAGTATATGGTTATAATGAATCCATAGTAAATAGTATATGGTTATAATGAATCCATAGTAAATAGTATATGGTTATAATGAATCCATAGTAAATAGTATATGGTTATAATGAATCCATAGTAAATAGTATATGGTTATAATGAATCCATAGTAAATAGTATAATCCTGAGATGTAATACGCCCACACTAAAATCTTGCGTGTATCCACCGCAAGGCAGATACTTAAAATTATGTGAGAGTAAAAGAATTAAGTTAAAAACAAAAATTCAGTTGAAAAAAATCGAAAGTGGAATGGAAATTTTCTAAGTATTTTGTTAATAAAATATAAAGGTTATAGTAAAATTAGAAAGAACGGAAAAAAATGAACAAAGCAAATACAAATGCAAAGATAGTGAACAAAAACAAAAATGTAAAAAGAAAAATACTGTAGGTATTATCTTCAAACAAAATCCCAATAAGAAACCCCCAAAACAAAGACACATTATAATAATGATGTCTGCTGTAGATCGATTAACAAAGCAAAGAAATACAGACTTATAAAACAAGGTAAAACTTAAAATAAGCAGCTGCAAAAATAATCAAATCCTAAGTAAATTATAGAATACTTCAGGAAAAAAAATGAAATTCTAACTCATAGGATCAAAATAAACAGAATAAAAGAAATAAACACAAAAGTCCACTTAGTCCACCCATGGCATGAAAATAAATAATATCCAAGTTTATAAAATATAAAAAAAACATTAAACCTTCCAAGTTTGATAAAAACCGAATTAAAACCAAAAAAACAAATACAAAATTAAAACCTGATGCAAAAATTAAAAGGAAGAAATATCCTATCAATAGGAACATGATATATATCAATAATAAACACAGCCAGCCACAATCCCGTGGTGTGTAATATAATACCTTCCTAATCTGAATACAAATTAATTGCGCAAATAAAATCACATAGACAATTCGAATAAAATTGTAATTAAATGTTTTCATCCGGGAGCTACCCGTTTTCCAAAATAATGCATTTCCTATGGCCAATCCTAAAACATAAAATAAAATCACACACTCGTTGAAGCAAAACCCAAAAATAAAAACGCTTAGAAGTAAATTCAATTACCGTACATACCGTTAATAAACTAACTCCTACTTTATATTTTATCATAGAATCATAAAATTCCACACAACACATACAAATGTTGAGAACAAAAACCATTTTCAAAGATAGTTTCAATAGGGTATACATAATATTTCCTTTCTCCTCCATGGCCGTTCATCCAACGAGGATCACGAAAAAAAAAAAAAAATTATCTACCGTATATACCCGGGAAATGATCTACAGTATATACCCGGGATATGATCTACAGTATATACCCGAGAAATGATCTACAGTATATACCCGGGATATGATCTACAGTATATACCCGGGAAATGATCTACAGTATATACCCGGGATATGATCTACAGTATATACCCGGGAAATGATCTACAGTATATACCCGGGATATGATCTACAGTATATACCCGGGAAATGATCTACAGTATATACCCGGGAAATGATCTACAGTATATACCCGGGATATGATCTACAGTATATACCCGAGAAATGATCTACAGTATATACCCGGGATATGATCTACAGTATATACCCGGGAAATGATCTACAGTATATACCCGGGATATGATCTACAGTATATACCCGGGAAATGATCTACAGTATATACCCGGGATATGATCTACAGTATATACCCGGGAAATGATCTACAGTATATACCCGGGAAATGATCTACAGTATATACCCGGGATATGATCTACAGTATATACCCGGGAAATGATCTACAGTATATACCCGGGAAATGATCTACAGTATATACCCGGGAAATGATCTACAGTATATACCCGGGAAATGATCTACAGTATATACCCGGGAAATGATCTACAGTATATACCCGGGAAATGATCTACAGTATATACCCGGGAAATGATCTACAGTATATACCCGGGAAATGATCTACAGTATATACCCGGGAAATGATCTACAGTATATACCCGGGAAATGATCTACAGTATATACCCGGGAAATGATCTACAGTATATACCCGGGAAATGATCTACAGTATATACCCGGGAAATGATCTACAGTATATACCCGGGAAATGATCTACCGTATATACCCGGGAAATTTATTTCAGTTTCCAAAACATACTCAAAAATTATTTTCCAAAATTATCTCTTTTCCATGAAATAAGCCAAAACAATGAAATCAAACATCTATATTAGAAAAACTATAGCCAATGTTTCATGCAAATATACTAAATATAGATTGTTTTAATCTCACTGGGCTCCCCCAAACTAAAGAACTGATGTTGCTTGACCTCCATTGTGTAAAAGTGAAAATAATAATTCTACGGAAATTTAACATACTATTTCAACTCAGAGAAAATCGGACAAATTAGAATAAAGAGAAAACAATTGAACAGTAAGTAACTCGTAAAATCAATGGAAAACACATGACTAACAATATTCTGTGATCCAAATAAAAATTAACTCGAAATTAAACGCTAGAGGAAAATACGTTCAACTTAGGAAAAATCCTCATGAACAAAAATAATTGCCACAATATTAGCGAACGAAAAATGACCGATTTAGATATAGCCCGTAGCAATATTAAACGGCGAACACGAAAACACAAACAAATTGGGCAAAACAAAAAATGAAAGGATTATAATTCACTAAGAAAGTACTGACCGGAAAATAAAAGACTAATTGAACGCTTCCAAAATATAATACTCCTTGAAAATATCAATCAATCAAACTTCCAAAAATCAATTCAAAAGAAACTCTAAAATAAAATCGAAAACTAATATATTTCGGTAGAGTCCACAATTTGGACAAAATTATGTTAATTAAAACCCGAAAATTAATCTTTACAGAACTCGCACTCAAATTAATCTTTACATAACTCGCACTCAAATTAAAGCAAATAGTATCGACCATCGTGTTAAGGGGAGGTTTTTAGTGTGTTTCTTAGACTTCCATCAAGCTTGAAATTACATCCCCTTGACCCCCTTTCAAGATAAATTTGTACATTTTTCGGTAGAAAAATGTCCCGGCCGAAGGCCGATTCCTCTTAAATTACAGGATCGCTATCGCTCGCCAGGAAAAATCGACACCTAAATGGGACGAAAGGTCTTAAAAGTGACATAAATGGGGTGACACTTCTTAAAATCGCCAAACTAATGGGGCGAACGTCTTAAAACTTCAAATGCAATGGGGCTAAACATAAGGGAGAAAGGGGTAAAGAAAAAAATCCCTCAAGTGGAGATCTCCCCTTAATAAAAGAAACAATATAGGCCTACCAGCGAGCGAAAGATACAAATTAAGATGGAATCACAAACTCGTTAGAAATCCAAAAAAGATGTTAAGAAAATCACAATTACACTGTACGTACAATAAAGATGTTAAAATGACGCACTTATACGAAAAACAAATAAAACACTATTCAATTACCTTGGCTGCCGCGAGCGAGTCGAAATCGAAACGACATGGGCCTAAGCCACTCGCGCACTTATAACAAAAAGATAAGAAAAGTGTTTAATTGATGAACACTAGAATTACTTAAAAACTTCAGATGTTTTAAATTAAATTTAACTTAACCGCCTAGATCAAAGTGCGGTTTTAAGAAAACTTAGACAAAAAATTATTGTTACTGACTTGGAAAATTAATTCCCTAATAGTCCTTGAACAATTTATTACTTAGGAATAAAAAGTTAATAATTACATCTGGGAATCTGCGCACACCGCACACACACTTATACACATAGCAATAGTGATAGAGTGACTGACCGAGTCACCAACTGAGTGACTGTCTGTCTGTCTGTGCGCCCACGATTAGGGGGTCGAATGCCACATCTCGCACCCATGACATTATTGAAAGGTGGAGTTTTGACTGAATGCCATGATGAAGTGACCGCCATTTGACCGACGATTTTACATGAGTTAGCCAACACGCAAATGCCAGGAAAGCTCATCTCATGAGTCATAATTAGCAAATTGAATTACTCTCGCTAGACGTGCGGAAATAAATGTGACCGTGAAACAAAATATATAGATGATTGATATTCACTGTACACACCTTTAAAGCACTTTGATGAGTGTTGAATGATAGCTGATTTTCAACAGCATTCACAGCTAGGAGAGACGATTTCATGCAGCATACACATCAAGGGGGAGGTGTGGTGGAGTGGTCTTGCCACTGGCCTGGTAATCCAAAGGTCCCGGGTTCAAATCCCGATGTATCAATGGGAAGATATTATTGGGATGGAATTTGTGCTGTACCTGGTATCAGTGCATTACCACAAGCCCACCGAAACGTCAATAAAATACCCTCATTGTTCCCTGATTAAATAGCACTGTATGAATATTCCCATATTCAAAATATGCTATAGGGGTGCAATGCCTGGTGAGTTATCTGCTCAACAGGTGGCGTTGTGTGTGTGTAAGTGTGAGAGTCGAGTGTAGGGGGTGAGACAGTGAAGCACGGGAACGAGGTGGCTTCAGAGATGGGGTCGTTTCGGGCCATGAGTGAGCACCGTGCCTCATGTGAAGGCAAGATGGCAGGTGCTCGTTGTACTCTACGTGCTTCACATGTCTCACTCCCTAGACTGGAACAAGACCTCACGGGCTTCACTGTTCATTGTAAAGCGGTGAATGTTAAGGCTCTCAGCCTATGCCCGAGAGGAAGTAAGTTGGAATATAGAAAAAAAAAAAAAAAAAAAAAAAAAAAAAAGGAGATGATTTTATACAACATTCACAGTGAGGAGTGAGATGGTGTTGAGTTAGGTCAGGGTTGAACAACAAGCTGAATGTTGAGGAGTCAGCGGTCAGCCCATAGCGCGTCAGTACCGTCAGCTCAGCTGATGTTTGTAGCCTCTCTCTCTCTCTCTCCGAAATCGTCTGCCGGCAGCTCACACAGGAATCGCCATAGATGAACTGGTAGACTGGTTGAATCTCGAAGTGTAGAAATGGTATTAACTTAACCAATTTGATGTTTTGTGGTTGGAAATTAACAGATAATTTGCACAGGAACTCAGGAAACAATAAATGTAGAGCTGCTAGATAATTTGTGTTGTAGACCGGATAAAACTGGATCAAATTATAGATACTGGATACTGTAGATACTTGGTAGAATGGTTGAGTGTATAGGCTTGATAATTCTTTAATTCTTGGAAGGAACGTGGTGTAGTCGCCTAAATTAACAATTCATGTTAAAAAATCCCACCGCTGCCACCATGTTACGTATGACTTTTGACAGTCACTGTAAGTATGGGTAATAAGATTAGGAAGACGTTTTGATACCTTGAGATGTAATATATATATATATATATATATATATATATATATATAATATATATATATATATATATATATATATATATATATATATATATATATATATATATATATATATATATATATATATATATATATATATATATATATATATATATATATAACACTGTATGTATAATTTAAAGGTGTGTTTAGAATAAATAAAACTACTTTTTTCTTATAATATTATTATTCATTAGTTCAACCTCATTTAAAATGTGTTCAACATTGATTTCCATCCATGAAAGTATTCTGGAAATTTAGCACGAATACATGAGGGATTAACAAATATTATACCCTGATATAAAACAAGTCATACGAGGAACAACTAGAAGTAACATAGGTTAATACAGTATAAACACATCTCTCTCTCTCTCTCTCTCTCCATAGTGAGTGTGTGTACTCTGGATCCGTCTCCGCCTCCATGCCTCCCTGGGTTCCCTTGTCTCAGGATTACCATCTAACTTACATACATGCATGCCAAGCGGCCTCACAAACCTCAGACGGAACGAAATGTAAAGGACAATGTGCCTGGAGGAATAATATTCAGATTATGTATCTGTAGCTAGACAATATTAAGAATATTTATCTGCGAGAAAAGTACGTAAGCTACAGTATAATTAATCGTCATGGTTTTGTTTCGTTATATGTTACACAAAATATGATGACCAGACGATATATTTATTTATGTATTTATGTATGTATTTATTTATGTATTTATGTATGTATTTATTTATGTATTTATGTATGTATTTATTTATTTGTTTATTAATCCACCTTATGATTACTTCTAGTTTATTACCAAATCCATGGTTATCCAAATTATATATAAAATAATTATACACTGACTTTATGTTCGGCCAACTGAACATAATGTGATGTTGGAACATTGACAAAAATGCTGGACCAATTTTTTTTTCTTGGTGCCTCAATGCTTAGTATTGACTGCAAACAATGTTTTTCGACCATTATAATCAGTACTTGCATTATATGAACACACTACTATAATCAATATTGATGCCCAATCTTTCAATTTATACCGGCAAACAATAAATAAAAAATACAATCTGATTAATGTTAGTTATGTCAACAATAGTTTACGATTATGATTGATCATTGTCAGCTAATGCGTAAAATGGGTTATAACAAAATAGTTAAGTTGTCTGCAACCCTAAAATATTCAGGAGAGAGAGAAAGAGAGAGAGAGAGAGAGAGAGAGAGAGAGAGAGAGAGACGGGGGGGGGGGGGGAGGGGAGACACTGCGCCATAGGGATGCTGACTCGTACACTATTGACCCAGAACATTGAAACCTTAGGACTCACTATACACATTAGTGTTATACTTTCAGTTGTATATCTTTAAATTGTCCATTATACACCATTCTGATATTTTGTACTCCACTAGTTTGCCACTTATGTTCACGTAATTATATAACATTTGCCTTGAGCGCCCTTCATTAAAAATATAAATTTATATACAAATTCTACACATTCACTATGATCAAGGATGTTATTACATTTATATAAAACAAAATAATTACAATGATAATAATATTAAACATAAATATCACTATCTGAGTGTTAAACTTTAATCAGTAAAACAAATTATCAACTATATATTTGGTAATTGTAGTTCAGTAAGAGAGTTGACTCGTTATGGATAATTATAAAACAAATTAATTGATAATATTTAAACCGTTACAATTAATTGAGTTCTAATTCATTTCAATCACATTATATATATTTGGAGCACCTTAAATTCTTTAGAAGTAATGAGAGGGAATTTACTGTAGCCATCTATACGAACCTGAAACCTCATTGGTCAGACCTAGTTCATGGTAAATCTAGACACCCATAGAGTCAGAGATTAATCAGTTGAGCCCTTAACCTGTGACACTGATTACATGATGATTGTATGGTTAGGTCATAATAACTCCTAGGAATAGACCATAGGACTTCGGTTTGGACAGGTTCGGATGCATAGTTGTTACCATTTTGAGGTCAAACGGTTTTCAAACAGAGCTCATGTTGGTGTCAAGGCAGGAGTGGAACTGTGCTCAACTGCTCTCTTGATTAAAGTTCTGTATTTTAAAATATTTCTTTGTGTTAATTCACTTTTGGAATCAAGCATCTCGATTATTTCCCCTCGGACTCGGCCCATCTACCTGTAGTCGAGATACAAGATACAAGGATTTGTTAAGCGATGCAGCATTTATCTAGGTTTGGTAGTCACTGTGCTGTAAATAAAAAGCAATTACAAGTTAATAGCTGTAAGGTGTTACAAAGCACGTTTTAAACGCATTGGTAGGGGAGTGTTTACTTTTCTATTGTTTGTGCGAACGTTAGCGTTAAATTTGTAATACGTTCAAGTAGACGGCAACATTTCACATTTAGTTTTGTAACGTTAAAGAAAAGAGTTAACAGAGTTGGAAAACCCGTTAAAAAGTTGCCGGTGATGCAATGTAGTCTCATTTTAGGTTATCTTGCTGTAAATTAAGCAAATTATCCTTTTATTGTTGGCATACTTTAATTGTTGTGTGTACAATTAATATAAGAAGTAAGGCGACTAAGGTCATCTACAGATTAATAAAAATAGAGACAGTGGTCTCAATAATAGGAACAAAATAGTATTAGACAAAACCCGAAAGTTAAACTATGAAACAATATTGCTTCCAAGTATAATGCCTTCGGATTTTGCCTAATTATATTATTTCACACAACTGAGATCACCGTCCATATCCTAATTTGATATGCAGCTAACTATGTGCAAGATAATTAACCCATGGACGGCGAGCGTCCTCATGAGTCTGTAGTGAGTGAAGGTGAGCATCCTCATATGAGCCAAAACCTAAGAAAAACCTTCTAAAAGGCTCCAGTAGCACATAAAAAAAAAAAAAAAAAAAAATTAAGTGAGATAATTCACCTCCATACCTACTATCACTCCTCCTCATGTGTCAAAATCCCCTCCTTTCCCCCCCCCCTTCAATTATCACCTATTTTTCCTCTTATTACCATATTTATTGGTGTACTTACCGTGCCAATAACTCCAAACCAATCATAGGGTGAGGTGTTGCGTGTATCTATGCGTGGGAAAGAGAGAGAGAGAGACAAGCCTCACACCCTCAGTCTCTCTCCAGGCACCGAAAGGGGAGGATATACGTCGCAGCTGCTGCCTCACATTTCATGAATGACCGGTAGGCAATAATTCGCGATTTTGACCATCCAAACACTATTCCCACTTGTTATATTGTTGTTACATGTTATTATCTTCATATTAAATGTAAAATAGGCGCTTATGAATAAGTAATAATGATATTTATCGTAAAATGACGATTTTAGGCGGGAATGGAGCCTAATATTGCTGCCCAGTTACATGGTGTTCACTACACACAGCTCGCCGTTTTTGGTTTAAGAGGTTTGATTGATACTAGTGTTCATATCGTGTACTTCCGTAGCAGTTCGGGTAAAGTATATGTATTAGGATATATGTTTCTTCAGTTTGGCTTTATCAATCGTTTAGATAATTCTTTGCGTTTTAACTACTAGGCAAGCAAACATAATGCATATTGTTCACAAAATACAAACTATATTCGCTAGAAATATGTACTCGGGCTCTCTAAATCAAATTATTCAGTGGTGTTTAGCTGTTGATTTATAATACAGTCTAATGCATAATAATGCACTAAACGCTGAAACAATTATCTTGCTTATTTCAAATATTTACTGTGTTTATCTTATACATAAAAACATCACACGCAGTTTCAATAAAAATATAACGTTTTCCGTTATGGGTTAAAGAATCTATAGCTGATAAAATAATGGAAATTTAGACCCTGGCGGTAAAGGGAATATAATTATTTTGTGAGCCTTATTTGCACAACCTTTTTGAAGTCTAGTATTTGTTGTTGTTGTTGTTGTTCCCCAAGCTGCCTGGCCGAACAGCCCCAAGGCCCCGAGCAAGGCCAAGGCCATAACCGAGTGCCCCCACAGAACCCTCCCCGCCAACCACAATAAAGCCTGGGTGACCGAAGCCACTCCATGGCGGGGAGCTGAGGAGGGCGCGGAAACGCCCGGGAAACCAAAGCCCCACCCAGGGCCCTGTGTCCCTCAGCAATTATGAAGAGAAAGTTGAGGGGCAAAGGAAAAAGTATTTGTAGTATTTGTTATGCACTATTGTATAGCATAGTAATAGATGCTTCAGTATGGTGTGTACATCGCATTTATAAACATTAGTGAAGCATATTTCATACGCTAGGTTGCAAATAAGGTAGAATATGTGCCACTTATATTTGAGGAGTCCGCTACTAGTGACCCAAAGTTAACGTTAGCGTTTACAAGTCGTCTACTTCGCCCTGTTTCATATAATACTTTGTTAACTATTTAGGGTGGAAAGTGAATGCACCCCACTCAAGGTGTAAGAATGTATGAACTTCCAGGTATTGCGCAACAATTAATATATATTATCCGACATATAGTGATAGTTACTTATGAGGTATCTGTGTTTAATTTGGTCTGGTAATCAAGTTACTGAGTGGCCAGGGATAAAGTACTGTATATCTGAAGCGCCCAGCAGACACGACAACTGTCATCATCGTAAATAACTCCAAAAGTATTGCCACACCAATTCATGCCTAGTGATGTTGAAACGTTCATAGTTATTCTTGTGGCCGATGATACAGGTATGGATATTTTGATCAGCGCCAACACCTTTTACACCGGATAATCCTGTTACTGTGTGACTGATACTCTCACTTGATATGTGTGTGGTGTTATCAGTATGTGGTGAGCGTGACAGTGAAGGGAAGGTTAGCTAGAACTCTCTACCACTATCTCCGTAACTATAGCACTATACACATTATAAGTATGTGTGTGGTATTATTATCATTATAGTGACAGTGATAGTATACGGAAGGTTGGATATAATTCTTTCCAAGCCTACATCCGCATCTGTCACACCATAATCAACACCACACACACTATTATATATGTGGTGTCATTAGAGTATGGTGACAGTGTCAGTGAAGGCGAGGCAGGACACAACCGTCTCTCCTACCACTGTAATTGACACACTATAACCAACACCACACACATTCACTATCCCTGTTGTTCTATATGTTTGAATGAGACAAAAGGCATAGCTGCCTGTAACAAGTGCCCCCCCCCCCCCCCCCTTGAAAAAATGCTAGACAGCCAAAGCCGATATGCGTTAGAATCAGTTAGGGTACAGGGAGCTTGAAGCAGTTTAAGTCATAGGATGAGTGAAAGACGTTGAGGGAGAGAGTTCCAGAGTGTACATGCTGAGTGGAAGACTAGGACATTTGGTTGACTCATGAGTTAGAGAGTTTCACACAATGCACAGAATAGTGATGGGATTGTTTTGAAAGGCGGGTGCCACTTACTCTCTGTAAGAAATGAGGTACATAGTGAGAAAGTTCTGAAGAACACTGTAATAGCGGTGAGAGAGGTGCAACATTGCGGCGTGTAGAGAGAGATTATAGATAATTACTAAGAGGAGGTGAGTTGATAATTACTAAGAGGAGGTGAGTTGATAATTACTAAGAGGAGGTGAGTTGATAATTACTAAGAGGAGGTGAGTTGATAATTACTAAGAGGAGGTGAGTTGATAATTACTAAGAGGAGGTGAGTTGATAATTACTAAGAGGAGGTGAGTTGATAATTACTAAGAGGAGGTGAGTTGATAATTACTAAGAGGAGGTGAGTTGATAATTACTAAGAGGAGGTGAGTTGATAAAACGAAATGCTCTTGGCTCTACCATTTCAAGAATTGTGGTATATGTGGAACCTCCCCAAACATGCGAACAGTATTCAATACAAGGGCGCACCCTATCCTTCACAGAGCAAGAATAGAATAGAATAACTGTATTGCTCAGACCGTATACATACAGTTTGGAGCACTTACAAATAAACAAATGTCATGGTTACAAGCAGGACAATTTGGTAATCAAATATAACTAGAAACATGAACATTTGGTAATCAAATATAACTAGAAACATGAACATTTGGTAATCAAATATAACTAGAAACATGAACATTTGGTAATCAAACATAACTAGAAACATGAACATTTGGTAATCAAATATAACTAGAAACATGAACATTTGGTAATCAAATATAACTAGAAACATGAACATTTGGTAATCAAACATAACTAGACACAATCACATCCATGTGGTGTGTTGAATTACAACTGAATGTGTGAAGATAAAAAAATATGTTGACATATAAACACACACACAGAACACCCAAGTATCCCCGTGTATTATACTATACACGGCTACATAGAGGATCACATAAGGTAAGCATTCACTTACAAGTGCAAGTGTATTCACAAACATTAACTAGATTTATTAATATTTAAAATTGTGCTGTGCAGGGGGGGGGGGGGCACGGAGACGCTTGAGTACACCTAACTTCTGGGTAGCTGTTTTAGCAAGTGTGGTAATATAATCCTTCTAAGAAACGTCAGAAAAAGGAAAAACCAAAAATGTTGGACAAAGATGAACAAATAATTTGTGACGGGTATATATATGAACAAAATTGGGTTTTTGAAGCATTGAAAGCAACAAGGTTTTCTCTGCCCAAATCGGACATAGTTGATAGAACAGAAGATAGGTGTGCTGTGGCCACATCACAGGCGTTTTGAAGTATCTGTATGGTGGGTTGTTGTGTAAATCTACTTGAAGAGTTTAAGTTAGAGATATCGGCATAGGAGTGGATAAGACAAAAGGTACAGTTTGGATCATTATCAATTATTAGAAAAAGAATTGGAGATCGGACAAAACCCTGAAGAACACTGGAGTTGATAGGTTGAGGAAGTAAATGATGACTGTCCACAACCGCAGCAGCTATGGAACAGTCAGAACAGAGATTGGAGATAAAGGGGGATAGAATCCGAAGGATGCTAGTTTAGAAATAAGCAATTTGTCCCAAACTCTATTGAAAGCTTTAGACAGGTCTAACACAGTAGAAAAAGGCTCGTCGAAATCCCAAAAGGAGGATGACCAAGAGTTAGTAAGATAAGAAAAAGATCACCAGTAGAGCGGCCCTTCAGGAAATCATAATGGCGATTTGAAAGTAGATTATGGGAAGACAAATGCTCAAGAAATTTTTAATTAAGAGTTGATTAATAAATACTTATAGGATGCAAGAAATAAGAGCAATTGGATGATAGTTGGAGGGTTGAGAGTGGTCACTCTTGTTTGGGAAAGGTTGAATAAAAACAAAAAGCAAGAAGGGAAGATGTTAGAGAAAAGACAGAGACGGTAGAGTTTGCCTAGGCAGCGTGTCAGCATGGAAGAAGAGTTTTTGAATACAGCATAAGGAACAACATCAGGTCTGTATGTCTTCTTAGTATTAAGACCAGAGAGAGCACAAAGTATATCTTTAGAAGAGTTCAAGACATTAGGCATAAGTAAGTGAGAGGGTGAAATATCACCAGAATCATTCAAGGTAGAGTTTTTAGCGAAAGTTTGAGCAAAGAGTTCAGCTTTGTCAGAGGAAGAAGTGACTGGTGCCGTTGTAGTGGAAATGTGAACAGAAAGACAAGGAAGTAAAATCGTTGGAAAGGTATTTGGCTAAGTGCCAGAAAGCCTGCGAATAGCTAGAGTTAGAAAGTTTGATAAATGTGTTACTGATAAAAGAGTGAAAGAGTTTTGGGCAAGTCAAAAAACAGATTTGGCTTGATTCCGGTCAGAAGCATAAAGAGTACGAGCTTCTTGTTTGTGAAGGCGACAGTAACCTTTAAATGCTTCTTTCTTATTGTGAACAGCAGTAAAACAAGTGTGAGGAAATGAAGATTCGTTTTGCATTATACCGAGAGACAGGAAATGGAATGTATGCCTCCATGTCCGAGATGATTACCTAGGTAATGCGTTCAACACATTCGAGGGTCCCCGGCCACAGAAGTAAAGTCATTCCATGGCAAATCAAAGAAGTACTGCTGAAAAGCCTCCTAGTCGGCAGCACCAAAATGATACTAGCGCCACCGGCTGTGTGGATCGGTTGGCCGCACTGAAGAGATATGACAGGTAACAGAGATAAAGTTATCATCGGAGGAGCCCAACGTAGAGAAAAGATTTACAGTGTAAGTAGATGGATTAGAGATTAGAAATATGTCATCGATGTTGGGTCGATCTCCAAACCAGTTAAGGATACGAGTAGGGTGGTGACCTAACTGCTCTAGGTATTTAGGATAGAAAAGTTGTAAGCTTGTTCAACAGGTTGGTCATGAAATGAGAAATGAGAGCCTGTGGTAAACATTGAAGTCTCGCAAGATGAAGGTTTCAGAGAAAGGAGAGGTTGATAGGAAGTGTTCCACTTTAAAGTTCAGATAGTCTAAGAAATTGGGAATGTCAGTTAAAGGGTGAGCTAGACAGCACAGAAATAGTTTGTTCGGAAATGATGGGGAAGTTTTAACTAGAGAGTTGAGAATTTAGAAGAGCCATAGTCGGAAATACAAGAGCAAGTGAATTTGTTGTGCACATATACACAACATCCACCTTTAACTTGGAAACTAGTATATATAAATTAGGAGACAGAGAAGGGGCTGCTGGCAGTTGCTTCAGATACCTGATTTTCAGTGAGGAAGAGAAGATCATGTTTGTCTGAGGAGAGGTGGTGTTTAGCAAAGGGTAAGTTAAAGGAAATGCCGCAAATATTACTAAAGTTGATAGTAAGAGTGATAAGAAGTGGGTGAAAATTTGTTAGTCCCCCCCCACCCCCCCACCACAACCACCACCACTAAAACCCTGAAGACTCGAGACTGGTTTGAGAGTCGTCATTTTTTATTTGTTGTTGCCGTGTTGAAAAGGAGTGTGGTTTGCTGGTTTAGTGTAGTGGTAAGAAGAGTAGGTGTGTATGAGAGATAGCTGGATTAGTCTCTTTGTGGGTGAGCCACAAACAAAAACAGTAAGAAAAACCAGACACATCAAATTCAAATTCAAATTTAAACCTTTCTTTAGCCATACATAAATAAATGTAGACACAAAGTATGTACACTCACGCGTACTACGTTGCTCAGGGGTGGGTCCTTCCTTCCCCTACTCCACCTTGGGCAGGTGGAAGGGGGGAGTCGGGTCCAAGACTACCGGTCCCACCTTCCACCCCCAAACTATCCCAAACTCCCCCACCTTCCTTCTATAGCTGGCAGTTAGTGATTAGCGACGATTGTTCTCATGTATTGTAAATTGTTGTTAAACCATCTTTGCACATGCTTACAATGGCCAAAATTTAAAATGTATTAGGAATTTATTAATGAAATATATACTGTATAATTGTAATCTCATAATGAGTCTCTATACACAACGTGGGTTACAAGCATCTCGGCTGTAGTGATCTTCTACTTTCTCTCTCTCTCTCTCTCTCTCTCTCTCTCTCTCTCTCTCTCTCTCTCTCTCTCTCTCTCTCTCTTAACACGCAGACTACGAGGTCAGCTCATTCAAGTTTATAAATTATGTAGTGAGTTTGACAATGTGGATCATAGCAAAATGTTTACCCTCAATATGAATACAATACACAACCATGGCTGGCAGTTAGAATTGAAAAGGTTCATCATTAGTCTTTTGTGGAAACTGTTTCGCATTTAAGATCTGTTTTACCTGGAACAAACTTTCCATAGAAGTTGTAACATTTCCTCAGTAGAGCAGTTCAAGATGACAGTAGATAGTATTTTGCACAATCTGTAAGGAGTGTACTGCACTGAATAAAGGCTCACCTTCCACTTCGATATTTCCCCGAAATGGACCGCAAGGTCTTGAGATACTAACAATTCCTTGTAACTCTCACACAGCACACACTTTCTACAAGCAAGATTTAACGGGTGTGAATGGGATATGTTTCCCTTCATTAGTGTGTGTGATGAATGGTGCCTGCATTCGATACAGATAGAGGAGAGTTGATGGTAACACTGTTTATTAAGCCTATATATGATTTGGGGGTTTAGATGACAGGCTGGGATCACATATAGAGACAGAGAAGGGGGAAGTGAGAAGGCGAGCCCTGCTACTTAAGGGCTCGATACTCAAACCTTACTAAAAGTTAACACCAACTTTGATAGTAAGTTGTATCAAGTTCTACATTTAAATGATTGAAAACAAAGTGTATAGGCCACATAAAATTAAATGCAGACCGTTTATAGTATGTATGATATTAAATAAATGGGATAAACTGATTGAAATGATAAACGAAACAATCAATAACAGTCGCAACACTAATCCAGCCAATCTTTGCCTTTAGACCTTTCCTTATACAGTATATTAAAAAAGCCCGATTGTGTAAGTAAGTTGAGAACCTAGGAGTAGATCGTAGAGGGCACGTTGATGTGTATTGCAATAATGGTGAACATAATATCCTGAATACTGAATGAGAATGGATTTAATATACTTTGTCTCTTTTTCTTCTGATCTCTCTTGGAAAGCTCATATTACCACTCGAGCTTCCCAGAAGCTGGGTGTGCTCAACCACCTCCAGTGGTTCTTTACCCCTGTGCAGCTTCTTCCTCTGTACAGGAGCACAGTGCGTCTATGTATTGAATATTGTTCACTCGAGTGGGGAGGATCCTCTCACACAGCATTTCTAGACAAAGTAGAAAGGAAAGCATTCCGTCTCATTAAGTCACGTCCAGTCACCAATTATCTGCAGTCTCTCTCTCTTCGCTGCAATGTTGTATCTCTCTCACTACTCTACCGCTAATACAACAATCAGTGTTCCTCAGAACTCTCTGTATATACCACCCCCTCTTCGTAGAACACATAGCACTCGTCTTGCAACACAATCCCATCCCTACTCTGTGCAACTTTCCAACCCAAAAGTGAAACGTTATTCTCAGTCTAACTTCTATTCAACAGCTGAGCTCTGGAACTCTCTCCCAGAATCATTCTTTCCCTGTTCCTATGACTTAAATTGCTTCAAACTCTAAGTGTCCAGGCATTTTGGCTCAAACATCCCTTGACTTTGGCCCTGTCACTCTTTCAACTCTGGGGGGGAGGCACTCGGTACAGGCAGTTCTGCCTTTTGTTTCCCTCACTCACATAACAAAAAAGTATTTTGCAGATTTATGTGCTACCGCTTACTCTTTATTAAGCTCCTTCTTAGTCTCTCTCTCTCGCTCTCTCTCTCTCTCTCCCCCTCTCTCTCTGTTTCTCTCTCTCTCTCTCTCTCTCTCTCTCTCTCTCTCTCTCTCTCTCTCTCTCTCTCTCTCTCTCTCTCTCTCTCTCTCTCTCTCTCATTAATGTATTGATATGCGTATGCAGTTAGTTACTACCATTTAACCATCGGCAGATCTAGTCTATTATATAACCGTGCATATAATGTTACTTATATTACGTTTGATATAAATAGGTCAACGTAATGTAATTGCCTGTGTAACAATCAATTTTAGTAAACACACACATACACACACACATACACGTTATCTGTATATTTGGCGATTTCCTTTCAATGTTTTCATTTGATAGAGTATTGCAATGAATATGCTCTCCAAAAAAAAAAATAATAATATTAGGGCGACAAATAAACACATACACGTGCTTGCTGATTCAAGACACATTTGGAAAATGGGCAGAGGTAGCGTGAATTCGGATTTAGCTACATATAAAGTAAACGTGTATTTGAGAATGGAAGGGTAAGTAAGAAGGGAACAATTTAAAACAAACAATGATAAGGTTAAACCATGGAGAAAGGAAAGAATCTGGGGAGAATATAGTAAGAACTTAGGAGCAGGAATAGTGGTGGGTAAGACAAACTAGGTCAACAGGAGTGAAGGGGGAAGGTGAACGAACATGCAGTGAGCTCCGTGGCCCAGATTCACAATATTAGGTCCCTTAACCCATACAGCCCCAGTGTCGAACATGTCTCGATGCCTATGTATGTAAATTGCAGCCCCAGTGTTATATATGTCTCAACGGCTATTATCAACCTTATTTACACATGTTATAGGGCTTGTAGAGGGTTGATATTCGTATGGAAATTGCTTTAGGATACCGCAAAACAAAAGCAGTACTCTCCAAATATAGCTGGGTGTGGGCGTGAGGGTGCGTGAGGCGGGGCGCGCCAGTACACGATACCTAACGAGTGGCACATCATGTCCTCACATCTCACACCGTGAATTGAGTGTTGAGGCAATATCGATGTGTTTTATTTCCAGGATAGTGCTACAGAATCAGCTGATGAATGAGTTTGAGGAGCCAACACTGGAGGAGATAGAGAAAATCCTATTGTTCCAAAAAATTGCTCCAAATTGTTGCTATTTGTGTCATGGCGCCGCCGCCAGTGTCTCTAAGACTCGTTTCTCAACCTCCCCCTCCCTATACTGATGCTGCCCTGTGTTTGACAGAGTGTTTCAGGGACTATCACACCCTTGAACACTTACAAGTTGCCTATTTATCATCACATAATATAAGTGGCAGTGACACTCGCAATACGATAATTGTAACCGAAATATTGTGCAGTAACAGTGGAAGAGTGAAAGAGAAGTAAGCTAGCCATGAAGCTTAGTCAACTGTGCATTCATACATGTGTTCTCGTAGACTTGTTTCTCAACCTCCACCTCCCCAGGCTGTGATGTGGCCCTGTGTACAGTGTTTTGTAAACTCTAGACTATACACACTTTATACCACTCTACCAACACTCAAAATGACTTTCAGTGATAGTTCTTGTTATTTTACACATTGTGGAGGGACACAGAGCTACAGAGAGTGTGAGAGTCATGAGGTGGAAGCAGGATGTGTGTACATTCGTCCATGCATTTTGTTATTGTCCGGGAGCAAGATGGCCAATGGTCACCATGGCAACCAGGACGACCGCAGGGCTTGCCACTCACCGGCACTTATAACACTGGACTTCACGTATTTATAACACTTTTACTACACTTACAGTGACATTCGGTGATCCATATTGTTATTTTACGAACTGTGGAGTCCCATATGATGCTCGGGTGGTGTAAATGAGCCTCACTTGAAAACTGGAGGCATCGTACATCATTCACCCAGCTGTCATCTGCAGGCGTGAGAGTTTTGAAGAGGCACATGGCGCCCAGTGCTGGTGGTGACCCCCCTACTCCCCCAGGACCCCCAAATGACCGCGGTGAGAGGTTTTAGGTTGGTTTTCCTTCATTTCTTATCCATCCCATGTGTTTTCAGCAACAAATTTGTTTTGTCAAATTGGCTGGGTTATGAGTGTCAATCAATAATAAATCAGCTGGGGCTGTATGGGTTAACTCACAAAGCGGGCCCATAATATAGACTTGATTCTTGTTCTGTATTTCGTTGTTTTCTCGTTGTATGCACTACATAGTATGTCACATAATTTCCTTATCATATATATAATTTTCCAACCTTAACTTGGTTGGCTTTGTGAATCTGGCCCCACGTCAGTATGGTAAGTGAGGTCACGGTAACCAAGGACTACTTTTCGTCTACAGGTAACCTGGCCGGGTTTAGTTGTATCGACCCTGATGATTTTTTTTTTTTTTTTTTTTTTTTATAAATAGCTTAACCTCAATACTTTATCCAGAAGTGCTAATACATTCTGATGATGTGTAGCACTTCTCAGACGGTTATCGTGTTACACACAATAAACCCCAATTCTTAGATTACAGGTGTTATATACAGTTAACCCACTGAGCCCCAGCGACGCAAACAGTGCGTCGGCAATGTATGTAACGCTGAGCCCCACGACGCATAAGTTGCGTCGGGGTATAATTACTCCGGTCCTATGGCACCTAATGGGCTCAGATTAGTATGGGAACTGTGTAAGTATTCCACGCAACCATGCCGATGGTTGAAAACTCTCAAAGTCCAACCGCGTCCGCGTCCGCATCCGCGTGAGCACGCAAAAACATGGTTTTTGGGTGTTTTTGCCTTCAATTTTTTACTCTTGTAAAATCGACTTTCGGGGGCTCCATAGGACCCCTTTTTGACCTTTTTGATCGTTTTTTTTTTGGGGCGGTCCTTCATTCCTAACCCATTCGCTATTGTTTCTGGAAAACAAATTTTTTTCAAAACCTGCTGGTCCCTGGTGGTACATTTATTTATAACTAGCTGGGGCTCAGTGGGTTAATGAATCCCGAAACACCCTTCAACTTTCTGCTCCTTTGCTAATTCAATTAATAAATGTCGCACATACACTTAATTACTTGGATTTAACCCTTCCAGCCCGGGTATCATTTTAAAATGGCACCACAAAAGAAGGGCAGGAGCCCATGTGTCCTTTTAAAATCCCTGTGCTTGAAAGCGTGCTTCAAAATTCGCGCGGCCAAATTTTAGTTTGCAGGGGCGATCGCAGCGCCACCAAGCCTCAACTACTACCATTATCAGTTCCTACGTGGCCGCCATAGCGAGTTATACTAAAAAAATGAATTCCGACGCGTCCGATTCGGTGCAACCTCCCGCGCGCCCCACTGCTACCCCCCTCGCAACTTCGATGCCTGGTGCAACCGAGAAGAAAGCTCTACGAAAGAAAGTGAAGCGTTTGTTGAGTGATAGTGCCATACAGCGAGAACTTTCTGATCTTGAAGAGAGCAGTGGCGAAAGCTTGGTGGACAAAGAACAATTTATAAGTGCAGGCTAAGATGACGATTTCGTTGGCTTTGGAGACGACGATAATGTTGATTTATTTGAGGGGGGAGAAAGTAGTGATGATCCTGATGTGGAAGTGTTTCAGGAAGGTGCTATTGAACTTCCAAGTGTGCTAGAACCTAGGCCTACCCCTTCGCCATCTTTGCTAGGTCAGCCTAGGCCTAGCCCTAGCCCAGGACCTTCCCCTTTGTCTGCCCGTACGCCCTTGAAAGTGGGCAAATATTTTTATGAACAATCTCTGGTGAAAAGTGCAGCTAAAAAAGCACGCAGGGCAGCCACAGAAAAGGCTAGGGAAGCTGAAGACAGTGATAGTGACGCCGACCCTGGTCTAGCTACCACCCGCATTCCTTTGTCCCGACGCCTTGACCCGGGACGCCGCGTGGGTCACCCACAGCCCTCGACTTCATCTCTCCTTCAGGATGAGCAAAGGGCCTCTTCAAGTGGTATTACTAGTGTGTCACAGCCCTCAACACACCGCAGAGCATTATTTGATGCGGAGAAGCCAGCCCTCGGCTCGCCGCAAAAGGAGCCCAACTCCCGAGGCCGAGGCTCCCATTGTTCAACCTACCGCAGCCTCCCGCGCCCCACGCCCGGTCACTTCTTCACCCGAATTGTCTCCTGAAGAGGATGCTGACAACCCCAACATTGCCCCAGATGACCTGACGTCCCCTGAGGAGGAAGAGGAAGAGGAAGAGGAAGAGTAAGTCCCGACAAGACGAGTTACAGGGCGAGGTCGTGGACGTGGTCAGTCTGCCGACGCCGCTGCCCCTGGGCCTGGGCGTGGGCGTGCAGGGCATCCGCGTGGCCAAGGGCGTGTGCCAGGGTGTCCAGGGCGTGTGCCTGCTGCACCTGCACGTGCTCGAGCATCAGTATCCGACCTGTTTGTGTGGACAGATGGGGCTGATTTTGAGCCAGATTGTCCTGCCTTTGACGAGGTACAGATGGGTTCCGGGGTGTCACCAACATTTCCCTGTGGCCCAGATGCTAACCCCAGTGAACTTTTCTGTGGCTTCTATGACAATGAAGTCATGGAATACCTCGTCGAGGAGACCAACAACCATCATGAGATCTGTGCCAACTTTCTTGGGAGGAAGACCAGTGCCAAGATGGTGGCATGGAGAGCTGTCACTTTGGCAGAACTATTATGTGTTCTTGGCACTCACAATGCTGATGACACATATCAGGAAGCACGCTCTGGCAGAGTACTGGATCACTGGCGACATCATAACGACTCCAGCATTTGGCAAGTAAATGCCCAGGGACAGGTACTTCGACATCCTCTCCTATCTCCACCTGACAAACAACATGGCAGTCCACCTTCCCGACTCATTATGGAGGATCAGGAAGCTGTATGACATGATACGTCATCGGTTCACCACCTACCAGATTCCTTTCCAGAAGATGTGCCTCGACGAGTCTCTGGTCCTGTTCCGTGGTAGGCTGCACTTCCGACAGTATATCCCGTCCAAGAGACACCGCTTCGGCATCAAGCTCTTCGTCCTCTGCGACTGTTTGACGGGGTATGTGCTGGACTTTGTAGTGTACAGCGACAAGGCTGGAGAAATTGTGACTGATCCCCTCATTGGTTTTGGTGGTGCTGTAGTGAAGAAGATGATGGAGAGGCATTCAATAAAAACCACATCTTCTACACAGATAATTACTACACGTCGCCTCTCCTGACCAAGTACCTCCATGACCGCAAGACTGGAACTGTTGGCACAGTCAAGGCCAAGAGGAAGGGCATGCCAGGCTACCCAACCAAGACGAAGAAGACGGACATCTTCCACAAGAAGAGTGGCCCCATCCTCTCCATCCACTGGCATGACCAGCGGAAGGTCAACATCCTCAGTACATGCCACAAGGCCGAGATGGTCGCCACAGGGAAGGTGGACCGAAAAACCAAGAACCCCGTCCAGAAACCAGCTGCTGTCCTGGATTACAACCTCAACATGCGCCTCGTTGACAAGTCCGACATGCAGATGGGCTTCATCGACTGCCTGCGAACATCTTGCAGGTGGTACAAGAAGTTTATCCTGCATACGGTACGGTAGATATGTCGGTCCTCAATGCCTACAACATCTACCGTCTGAGGACTCCAGGAGCCAAGAAGTACAAGTCCCTGCGGAAGTTCCACAAACAGGTGATACTTGACCTCCTGGCTAAACATGCGGGTACACCAGGGAGGCCACTACAAGGACCAGGCCAGCTGGACAGAACGGGGTGTGCTGAATTTTTCAGGAAGCACCAGCTCAACGCCCTTCCTTTCAAAGCACCAGGTAGTAAAAGCAGAATCCAGAAGAGGTGCCATGTGTGCAGCCACACAACAAGAAGACCCCGCAAAACCACAAAAACCACTTGGGAATGCCTCGAGTGTCAAGTTGGACTGTGTGCTGGCACCTGCTTCAACGACTTCCACACTCTAATAAACTTTTGAAGTGGAAGTGACAACAGTGAAAGTGACACTCAAATGAAGGCTAAGAATAATAATATAACTAAGTATAAGTGAAAAGGACACATATAAGTAATAATAAGTGCCTTCAATAACAATATAAACAAGTGAAAGTGACACTAAAATATATATTTCTAACAATAAATAAGTGAATATGACACTATCAATAAGCCTAGTCCAGTGAAAGTGACAGTATAATAATAATAAAACTAAGTATAAGTGAAAGACACACACAAGTAATAATAAGTGCCTTCATAACAATATGAACAAGTGAAAGTGACACTATATATATTATTAGCTTACCTAACAATACATAAAAGGGAAAATGACACTATCAATTATCAAAGTCCAGTGAAAGTGACACTATAATCAAAATAATAATAATAAAACTAAGTAATAAGTGACAGAGACACAAATAACTTCATGTAAATAACTGTATTGAGTGAAAATAACATAATAACTATAATAAATGACATAATAAACAATAATACACTATCAAATCGCTTCCCGGCATAATTGCGGGTGGAGCGACAAGTGCAACTGGGCGTCGTAGCCGGGGCCGCGGTTGAGTGTTCGGACGCGCCGAGGTAAATACGCGGCAAAAGTTACCTCCACTTCCATTACCATCACTCCGGAACCAGTTGAGCTAGAGAGCTCTACTCAACGCCATTCTACGCGGCAAGGTAAGGCGCCCATATCTATATATGTTTGATTAATGTAGGTAATATATTAAGCGAGATTAGCCTTAGTTTACTGTTGTTGATTTTCGGCCAGATCATCCGGATACGAGCTCCGTCCTTTGGAGAGCCAGCCCGGGCCAGGAGGGTTAATCCTTGTCTAGGGGGGTATTTTGGGCATATTCAGGCCCTCCTGAATGATCAATCAAGTATCTGCATGAAAAGAAATGTATTCAGCAAAAAACTAGGCGCTAAAAGCTTCAAAATGAGACCAGAACGAGCTACGTAGCACTCGTGGTTCTCATGCAGTGGTGCCACCAACATGGGAGTTTAGCGTATAGCGGCATATTTTTCCCACTACGCTCACTAATGGTAACACTGCCGTCCTCTCGAGAACAGAGGGAGCGTGAGTCAGTGGGTGGCGGTAAGCCCTGGGTGTCGGACGTGTGGCCTGCTGCGCTCCCGGCCATTTGCACTCGATTTTAACCCTTTAAAAGCCTTAATAATGCTCCTAACTTGCTGCAAATTGGTGCACGACTTAAGTCGAGCGCCGCTCTTTAAGGGGTAAAGGTCGAATAACAAGACCAATGTTTTGCAACATTTCACTTCATATATTCATTATCTAAATGCTAATAAAATTATCCTCCTCAAGTAGTATATACTGAATATTCACATTTTCAGCTTCTTAGAATATACAGTATATGCATCCATTTCTTTTTTGCATTTCTTCGAGTTAGACAAAGGTAACACTTTCTTATATTGATGACAAATTTAAACAAAGTATAATTATAGCTGTGAAGGCCCTACATACCTCAACAAGTGGTGCTACAGTTTGTTGCATGGAATCTGCGAAAGAAAAGGAAACTCTATATTAGAACACTAAAGTGTAATTGTTCTAAATGAGGCAGCATCACTTTTGCTAGACAATAATGTTAGATGAAGATCCTGCATATAGTCAAGTTGCCAAAATGTTGACCCTGCAATGTTAATTACTGTAAACTTTTTTTGAGGAAATGTATTATATATGGTTAGGAGAGCAAAATTAGCTTGGTTGCTACTTGTGCATCCTTTAGCATTTCTCAGAATTCAAGATGGCGCCCTCTGCCATCTTGAATTTCGGCCAGTTTTCACCTTTGGATCTTGATGACATAGAGGGTCGTGTAATACCTCTTTTTAGGGGTTTTCCAGGACGGGGAGTCTATTTCCGGGGTTAATTTGTGGATATAGGGTGAGTATCAAGGTCAAACCAGAGGTCAGAGATCAAATTTTGCCTAAAATCTGGAAAATCACCAATATTGACCGATTGTATGTGGTTCATTGTCTTTCTATTCCAGCATTTTACTAGGTACTATTTACTATTTACTATTTATTGGTAGGTAGATATAATATGTTTGCTATGTCTACATGTAGGTATATCCCGGGAATCATTATATATTTTGTATTAAATTTTGTTTAGCAGGTTGAGCAATGGGTCAGAGTTCATTGAACACCAATATTCACCATGCATGCACTCCCCACGCTGTGCGATCAGTGGTTTAACAACTTTTCTTCTCATTTCAGATTGTGACAAACCAGTGTAATCAGCATTGATACCCCCAGGCTGTCACACTCATCATGTCTGCTGGAGGGGAGAAGTGCCTGTTTAGTCCATGTAATGCCAGTGGAGCGCTGCAAACATTCAAGACCGTCGCTGTGCAGAAGATCATCGCTACAAGCAAAGTGAAGCAGGATGAACTGTACAGAACTCTCTCTGGAAGTAATATTCTAGCTCACAAGTCATGTTACTGTAGCTATACTTCGAGAAGTAGAAACAATGAACAGCCGAAGAGAAAGTCTACACTAATTGACAATGGTGTTTCCAAAAGATTGTTGAAGTCTCAATGTAGTGACTTTGTTTTCAAGCAAGACTGTTTGCTGTGTGGGAAAGAGTGTAAGCCGAAAGACAGCAAGAACCCACACAGCTGGGTGCAGGTCAGACAGTGTAAAACTGTAGATAGAAGTGGTGATATCACGTTCAAGCAACACTTGGAGGACATCTGTGATGAGAGACAGGACCAGTGGGCTAATGAGGTAGTTGTTCGACTCAGTGGGGTCATTGATCTGCATGCTTCTGACGCACAATACCATGTCTGCTGTTATGATAAATTTCGAGTTGTCCCAATGTCCTGCCCCTCCATGACGGCGCCTGTGGAAGAGGCGCTGAGGTCCGTGGTCTAGTAACTAGTATCTAGCCTTGTATCTGGAGGCAACATCACAAAGCCATCCCTGACCCTAGCTCAGTGCATTCAACAGCACATTTGCGGTGCCGGCAGAAACCAGACTACACTCGGGCTCGCTGTGAAACTACATCACAAGCATGGTATTTCAGAGCTCATCAAGACTCTCAATGAGCATGGTATCACAAGCACATATGATGAATTGCTGTGCTTCCGCAAGTCAGTGACCAAGTTCGTGTTGGACAACAAATCAGATTACCACAAGAAACTTGGCTTAAGCACAGAGATCGGCCCTATCTTCAGCTGGGCTGACAACTACGATTTGTACATTGCGAGCCCAAATGGAATGAAGAGCACCCACGCCACGGTCATGGAGTTCACCCAGCATCCTGCTGGTATCATCAACACAGGAAACATTGGCGTGATGCAGCTGACTATTCCTCGACTCAAGAAACATGACATGTCCTCTGTGCGATTCACCCACCAGAGTATACAGCTGAAGCACTATAAGGGGCCTTCCAAGGTGAATCCACCCCTGCTTCCGATGAAAGCTCTGTCCGCTGAAGAGTTGCAGGTTCAGTCCGTATCAGTCATGTTCAGTCAGGAGCGAGATGCGGCATGGTTGTCACAAGTCCACGAGAACGATAATCCAGTTGAGTGGGCAGGCTTCAATGCTCAGCAAGACCGATTAGTGGCAGGTTCTGCCCAGAAGCCCAAGACACTGGTTGTATTCGGACCGATGATCGACTCACCGCCTGCTCACCCTGACACCGTAATAACTACGCTTGTGTATCTTGAGAGGACTCTCAATAGTTTTGGGATGCAGTACACTCACCTCACAGTTCACCTCCAACTGTATCAGACTGCATGCCTAGTTCAATGGAACGACCCTCTGCGCTGGACGGCGTCATACTTCACCCATGTATGATGCACACTCTGAGTTTCCTGGGCTGTATAGGAAAACTGATGAAGGCATCTGGATGATCTGGTGTGGACATTCTCATCAGTGCAGCGTTTGCTGGCATCACCAGCATTGTCAACGGAAAGGCCTGGACAAATGCTCTACGGGCATACCGTCTCATCATTGCCGTGTTGCTGCAGAATTTCTTCTCGAATGGCGCCAAGACTTATGAGGAGCAGAGTGTCTACCTGGAGTCAGTCAGACAACACCCGACCGGGAGGCTATGGGTGGACTGCCTTGTCAAACCGACATTGTTGTCGCTTATGTTCCTGCGCGGAGAGAGGAACGGTGAATTCCTACTCCAACAGCACTGTCTCAAGGAGATGCTGCCATACTTCTTCGCAGCAGGTCATCAGAACTATGCCCGCTATCTGAGCTGGTATGTGCGACAGATGGAGAACCTTCCGCAGCATGCCAAAGAGGACCTACTGGCAGGTGCGCACGTGTGTCGGTACTCAGATGGCGGAACCGCAGTGCCTGCAGATCAGTTCGGAGAGCAGACATACATCAAACGAGGGAAGGGTTCTGGAGGTATGAAGGGCATTTCAACGAGCGCTGAGCAAGTGGCTGTGTGGGTGAATAGTTTCAGTGTGTGCGCCCACCTTGACATTGCCATGGAACATATGTACGATGAATCTGAGTAGGAACAGAAGCCACACGGTGGAGTAGATGGGGAAGAGAAGAGTAAGCACAAGGAGGAAGGAGAGAGAATAAGGAGACTGGACGAGGCCGATCGGAGGAAGATCGTGGTGGAGCTGGAGAAGTACAGTCACCCTTGCAATGACCAGGAACCAGGTCTTTATAACATATGCAATGGACAAGTGGCAACAGACACAGTGAATGTTCAGAACGCATTGGCCATCGGGAGTGAGCAGAGCAGGCACTTCTCTGCTTCGCTGAGCAGTGAAATCCACAAGACAATAAAGAAGAAGGTCAAAACAATGGAGTCTCTCAAGAAGGCAGTCACTATCAAAGGGAAGGCCGTCTACGACATCGAAACTCTGTTCAGTCGGCTGTTAGTCGTGGGGCAGCAGCGCAGCATTGATATAGCCACTGTCTTCCAGTTTGAACTGAGTCCGGTCCCTCCAGCCCTTATCGACGAGTACGGCTGCTTGACGAAGAGTGACAAGGCAGTGCTCGTCAAATCTCTTGGCGTCTTTGTCACGACTCAATCTGCTCCAGATGTGGTGCTGGTTGATGGCGGTCAGCTTCTGTACCACGTGTATGGCCAGTCTCCGGGACTACAGGAGACCTGGCTGCAAGTTTCGGCACTAGACTGGCCCACTACTCTCCTGTCTCCAAGAAAATAGTTCTGTTCGACAGATATGACCAAGAAGCTCCCAGTGCAAAGGACCACGAGCGAACAAGAAGAGGAAGAGCCAAGGAAGTTCGGCTAACCGCAAATACTCCCCTTCCATGTCGAGAAGCTATTCTTCACAATTCCAAGAACAAGAATCTGCTCAACAACATTCTATGTGGCTATCAACTTCCACACAATATTCAAATCATCAACAAGCTGGAATGTGTCGTACCCATGACGAGGCAGACATAACCCTCTGCAGCTACATGCTGAAAGCAGTGGAAGAAGGCGCCGAGACCATCCGCATCCTCAGTGATGACACTGATGTCTTTGTTCTCTTGGTGTACTGGACATCGAGGATGCGCGTTTCTGCCAAGATTGAAATGGAAAAATGGAATGGGGATGTCTTGGACATCAACGAAACTGTTTGGCGGTTAGGCCCGAGAAAGTGCAGCCAATTTCTTGGTGTCCATGCACTGTCAGGCTGCGATACAGTATCATACCCCTTTGGAAAGGGAAAGCTGTCAGCACTCATACTCCTAGAGATAGATATACCAGGTCTCGATGAAGTGCTCGGACAGCCAAGCGTGACCCACAATCAGTTGCAGGAGACAGCATGCACCTTCTTCTTACCACTCTACGCACAGAAGAGCTGTACAACAATGAATGACACACGTGCTCACTTCTACCGTGCCCGTAAGAAGCCTCCAGCACTGAAGAAACTGCCACCGACTGATGCGAACCTGCAGCTGCACGTGCTCCGAGCTCATCTTCAGATGCTACTGTGGAAGGCAGTGGACCAACGTGATCCACCTGTAGAAGCTAGATATATTGCCAACTTTGGTTGGAACATCGAAAGCTCCACCATCACACCGGCCGTCTCAACAGCGCCAGTTCCTCCCCAAGCACTCCTGAATGTAGTTAGCTGTAGCTGCACTGCAGAGGGCAAGGCTTGCAGTGGCACACGATGCAGCTGCAGCAGTGCAGGCCTTTCATGCACGGACTACTGTAAGTGCGAGGGAGGAGACATTTGCTGTAGTCCTTTCACCAGGAAGCACATGGATATAGAAGACGAAGAAGGGGAGCTAGATGTGGATAATGAATAAACAAACATATAATTCACTTCTTTTATATATATAATATATATATATATTTGCATATTGTAGTGGCTGACAAATAAATTCATATTCAAACCACATAAATGTGATTTTTCCAGATTTTAGGAAAAATTTGATCTTTGACCTCTGGTTTGACCTTGATACTCACCCTATATCCACAAATTAACCCCAGAAATGGACTCCCCGTCCTGGAAAACCCCTCAAAAAGAGGTATTACACGACCTTCTATGTCATCAAGATCAAAAGTTGAAAATTGGCCAAAATTCAAGATGTCGGAGGGCGCCATCTTGAATTCTGAGAAATGCTAAAGGATGCACAAGTAGCAACCAAGCTAATTTTGCTCTCCTAACCATATATAATACATTTACACAAAAAAAGTTTACAGTAATTAACATTGCAGGGTTTACTATAGGAAGTATAGGGGCAGCAACTAGACTAATACCTCACATACAGGAACCACAAGAAACGTTAGTAAAATGTGATGTATGATAAAACGAAAATAATATCACTAAGGTTGAATAACAAAAATAATCAACACATAATTTCCAGATGTTATCAACATAATGTATTTGACCTGCTTACTTCAAACTCACTTTAAAATTACTCAAAAAGATTCATAGTAAAGGGAGATAGACTACACTCATTAAATTCAACATTATTTAAAAACCGTTGTCACATGAGCGTTTTTCCTGACCATTTGGCATTTTATTTCTGGTGAAGTTCACTGGAATATTTGCGTTTGTATCGGCAACTAAACTAACGTAAAGAGTGTATGTGGAATCATTTGATATATTTGGTTTCAAAAGTTTCTAGAAAAGCACTATCTTAAAAGTGTACTAAAGTCGTACAATTATTTTGCCATATTTTTGTTTTCAATTGAATAAATTACTAAAGTGTATAGGCTAGATAAATACTGTAAATGTAAATGGTAAATAATCCAGCAATGGTAGACAGCACTGCACTAATAACTTCATAAGGCAAACTTCACATGAATTTGTCTAAGTAGTTTTTTTATGGAAAACTTGAAATAATGGTCTTCACATTCTATAATGTATTCTTGAAATTGGCGACTTGGAAAAGTCTCCAGAAATACTGTATATATTGTGCATTTTTGTTCGTTAATATAACAAAGGTTGACATTCCTAAATGCTTTATTGAATGGAGACGAAATTACAAAGACGTTTAGTTGGTGTCACTGGGAAGTTAAGTAGAGTAATACTATTCCAATTGTTTCATTACGTAACAACACAACGATTATAACTTAGATGCGTAACCAGTCTGGGTAACTGGGTAACTTGACTATATAATGTAATATGTAATATATTAGCATTAATGTGTTATTTTGTATGTTTGGTTAATTATATATTATTTTATTTTTCAGGATCAAACCATAAACAACCCTCCAGCTCAAAATTCTCAGCTTCAAAGAGCTTTGGGATCTATTTATATATCCTGAGACTCATTGTTCTCTAGCTAAATACGTGAAACTGACCATTTAAGACCTGCAGGTGTCCGCCCACCACCTTGACCATCCTTCCTTCTTACCTTTTAACTATTTTGCTTACATCTTCTACCAAGTGGTGTCACCCCCTCCACCTATGACTCATTATAACTTATGCCCCTTTCCCACTGGTGAGACAAGTCACGATTTTCGTCGCCGATGACTTAGTTTTGTCAAATTCGCAAGAATACATGCGACGTTCACGATTTTGACCGTTACAAACAGATGACAAATTATACTCAGCGAAGATGTTGGCGACGCAATCGCCGACCTTCTGCGACGTTATCGGCGAAGTAAGCGATGTTTCGCCGATGACCTCTGCGAGGCATGTCCCATTTTCAAAAATATCTTGCGAAATCATGCGAGGATGAAAGAAAACTCGCCGTATGTTCTGTGACGTCTTCGGCGATTCAAGCGATGGTTCGGCGTATTGAAACCTGGATGGGGGTAAACGTCTTAAAACCCCCAGAGTGCCAGGTCCGTATATATACGGACTAGGGTCTTGTCACGCCCAGTGCCAGGTCCGTATATATACAGACTCACCGAAAAAAAATCGTAGCAGCGAAACGACTGCACCTATGGCTTTCATATTTCTACCACATGTACCTTACCCTTCTGGCTTCTTGCCACCACCAACACAACCCCCTCCCCCTCGATGACTATCGGTCGCCTCACAAAGAAAAAAAAGGAAAATATGTGGCGGCGAAACGACTGAACCAATCGGTTCCATATTTGTGTGACAAGTCTCCTACCCTTCTGTCGTCCCCCCACCACACCCCCACCTCCCTCCCACCATCCATTTCCAGCGTATCCGTACGAAGAAAAGGAAAAAAAGGAGAATCCGTGGTGGTGAAACTACCTAACCAATCGGCTTCATATTTGTAACACGAGTCAATTACCCTTCTACCTTCCCCCCACCATCCCCCAAATATGAAAACTAATGGGGTTAACCATGAGGAAGAAAGGGGACCAGAAAAACGACCCAAAAACAAAAATATATATATGTTGGCTGCTACCGCTCACCAGGAAAATATTGAAACCTGGATGGGGGTAAACGTCTTACAACAGTAGGCTGAACGGGGCCGAACGGATTATAGGCAAAGAGAAAGGGAGATAAAGAAAAAAAAAACGAGGAGGGAGAGAAAGAGAAAACAGCAGGTGGGCTCAATTAGGCTAAGCCGTAACGTAAACATTGAGCCCACCTCGCTGTTTTCTCTTTCTCTCCCTCCTCGTTTTTTTTTTCTTTCTCTCCCACCTCGCCGAAGGTGCTCTTTGGCATCGTCGATGTTCTCGGAACATCTGAGAGCATCAGCGAGCAGAGCATCGGTGAGCATCCATGCAGCGTTGCAAAGTTTGTTTTATGCGAAACCCTCCGCGATGTCTCCCCGATGATCGCAGATACCCTCGCAGATCCCTTCGGCTATGCTCGACGATGCTTGCGAGGGTAACCAATCCTCGTGAGTCCTCGTCCAAAATTTTGAACTGTGCGAACATATGCGAAGGCCCTTGCGAGGCCTTGAGAGTCAAACGATTGTTCATGAGAGGTGTTGAGACATGTCACGAATGTGCCAATTTATTTGTGTCGGCGACGAAAATCGTGACTTGTCTCACCAGTGGGAAAGGGGCATTATTCACGTGTACATTTTTCTTTCTCCCAACTGTTCTTTCATACATCGCTTTTTCATTAACCCCTTCTGTACCGGTGACGTCTTTTTAACTTTATTCTGGCTACTATTAGCCGATTGTATTCAGTTTAAAAGGTGTCTCCACCAATTAACAGGCTTCGAACTCTCTCACTTATCCCTTTTGACTACCAAGATCCTTTTTAAACTGCACAAAAACGTCTAAATATAGCTAGAATAACATTAAAAAAGATGTTGCCGGTAAAGAAGGGGTAACACCAACTCATTCCCTCACACGTCTTGTTCTCGGATATTCACGTGGGCAAACTGACACACCCACAGACCATAAACTTATACAAGTATTAAAATAGTTGATATTGTTTTATAATAGCCTCCACCCACCGACCACCCCCCCATAATATCTGCTTCTCCGCCGCGCTTGCTCTCTCTCTCTCTCTCTCATTTCATTCCATTTGCACTTATTTTTATCATTCTCACATACTCTCACCAATTCACTAATACTCCCTCCCTTTCTTTCTGCCGCCAATACCTAACTCTCTCTCTCCCTCTCTCTCTCCATCACACCTCACTCTCACACTCTCTCTGTCCTCTCCACCTCTCTGCCTCTCCTCGTCTGCGTTTCTATTCATATAAATCCTTGCTTGCCTTGCTATGTATACACATCTATCTCAATCTATATGTATATATGTTGATGCCTTTCTTTAAAAATTATGATCAATTTCCGTACTTGTGACTCGTGTAGCGGACGTTTCGGCACTACAATCTTCTATGATGGAAATGTAATGAACTGTAGGGTTTGCATCCAACGCACAAACCTTGAAGATAAACTTGGAAAAAACCCAAAACAAACTCATTGACTCACTAACACGCAGGGTAAAAATTCTTGACGAATTTGTGAGTATTAAAGTTGGTAATGAAACTCCTCTTTCAATCACTAGGGATGCGGATGCTGAGTACAGGATTGATCTCCCTGCCTCACCACGTTCTGATGTTCTTACGCAGTGCAAACTCTGACCACCATAAACGTTTTCCTACCACAAGATAATTTCGGTGTCGTGAAAAACAGTATACGCCCACTAAAGAAGACTGTTCTCTATGTAACAGACTTTCATTAAAATCCAAATTTTGGCCAAAGAAGAGGAAGATCATAATTAAATCAGACTGGTTTGAGACTCCATAGTCCGAGGTCAATTGCCAGAGTTCTGTGGAAGGGCCCCCCAACCCAAGAAACCCTTCTGCATCGGGTCTAGCCGACATTGTAAGAGAATTGGAAAGCCTTTTATCTCACATTAGGCAAAGCATTATGTTTCCAATTGTATGGTATACCTATGGAATGGACTACCTAGTAATATCATTGCGAGTAGTACTGTTGAAACTTTCAAAATCTGACTAGACAAATATCTCACTTTTAACCCCAATTAACAGCGTTTACAAATGAATAGCACCACTCTTTATTGTGCTACCATTACTTTTATTCACATAGGTTTGGTAGTTTCAGTACAAGCAGCCCCGTAAGGAGCAGTATATCTGTTGTTGCTTGTTTTCCGTTGTACTCCTTTGTACAATATGGATGTCAACAAATACTTCACTCAAATTACACTAGAGGAAATGGCTGTAAGATAATTGGAAAGCCTTTTCACTCACATGAGGCAAAGTATTTCGTTATCAATCGAGTGGAAAGCTTACTGTATGCACTACACTAAAGTGGAACACATTCTATCCAACTCTCTCTTCTCTGAAATCTCCATCTTAGGAGATTTCAACGTTCACCACCGCCAATGGCTCTCCTCTCACACTACTGACCAACCTTGTGAACAAGCCTACGTCTTTTCTATCATAAATGACCTAGAACAGCTGGTCCAGCAACCCACCCGTATCCCAGATCGCTTCGGAGATCGGCCCAACATTCTTGACTTATTTCTGACTTCTAACCCTTCTTCTTATACTGTCAATCTTTTCTCTCCTTTGGGCTCCTCCGACCGTAAACTTATCTCCGTCACCTGTCCTATCTCTTCACTACGGCCACCCGATCCTCCCAGCCGGCGGCGCTTGTGGCACTTTGGCGCTGCCGACAGGGAGGCTCTCCACCAGTATTTCTTTGATTTCCCATGGAATGACTTCTGCTTCCGTGGACGAGGACCCTCGGAGAGTGCTGAACGCATTTCCGAGGTAATCCTCTCGGGCATGGAAGCGTACAGTCCATTTTCTTTCAGTCTAATGCAAATCTAATGCAAATCTTGGTTTACTCACGCTTGTTCTACTGCTGTCCACAACAAGGAGGAATCATTCAAATGGTACCGACGCCTTAAAACTCAAGAATCTCATTCTTCCTATGTTTCTGCCCGGAATCAAGCAAAATCTGTTCTTCGACTTGCCAAGCACTCTTTCATCAATAATAAATGTACTGAACTATCCAACTCTAGCTCCTCCCAAGCTTTCTGGCATCTTGCTAAAGATCTCTCCTAAATTTGTCTTCCTCGTCTTTCCCTCCCCTTTTCCATTCTGATCGCACAACCATCACTTCTTCCTCTGACAAAAGTGAACTCTTTGCTCAAATTTTGCTAGAAACTCCACCTTGGATGATTTCCGTGCTATTCCTCCCTCTCCACCCCCCTCTCTCCTACTTATGCCTAATATCCTAATCTCTTCTAAAGATGTACTTTCTACCCTCTCTGGGCTTAATACTAAGAAGGCGTACGGTCCGGACGGTGTTCCTCCTCTTGTACTAAAAAAAATTGCTTCCGTGCTGACCCCCGGCCTAGGCAAACTCTTTCGTCTCTGTCTCTCCTCTAACGTCTTTCCTTCTTGTGGAAGTTTGCCCTCATTCAACCTGTCCCAAAGAAAGGTGACCGCTCTCAACCCTCCAACTATCTTCCAATTGCTCTCATCTCTTGTATCTCTAAAGCTTTTGAAACTATTCTTGCTTCCAAATTTCTTAGGCATTTCTGTTCTCATAATCTGGTCTCAGATCACCAGTATGGCTTCCTTAACCTAAGACGTGCGCATGGGGGTTATGAGACACCACACTCCTGTGCGCACGTATTTGAGCTGTTCCTATCACTAACATCGTTATTTTACCATAAATAGCATTAATACTTATCCATATGCACCTATTATAGGTTGGTTATAAAGGTATTAACCTGTTACAGCAATAAAACTAGTGGAAACAGCGTTTGGATGGTCAAAATCGGCGATACAGGCCGAGAGTTACATAATGTATGGCTGAGGCAACCCCCCTCCCCTCCTCTCCTCCCCTTGTCTGGAGAGACACTGTTATGCAATAGTCTCTCTCTCGCTCTTTCCCACGCTTGGTAACAGTGATGACAACGCCCTGCTACCAACTCGCTAATGTTAGCACAAAAATAGACCACAGAATAAGGGAATAACAGGGAAAATAGGTGATAACTGAAGGAGGTGAGGAAAGTGGGGAAGGAGAGGAGGTGCAGGAGTGATATTTGGCATGGCCCAGGGGCAAAAACAAAAAAAAACAAAAAATTGGGGGGTGTTGTAAATGGATTTTTTTTTCCTAGACTCTTAACCCTCTCCGACATATGACGCACTTTTGAGCCTATTAGGGATACTTTAAAGCCTTTGTTACCATCAGGGGTATTTAGAAACCTTTAGTTTAGTTACTTCAACCTTTGCAGTTGTCTTTGAGTTAGCTGTGGGCAGAAAACTAATGTTGGAGAGGTAATTATGAGAGTGAGAGAACTCTATGTATTATTGCTAATCTGGCAACCTCTGCACCATATGAGTCTGAAGAGGTTAAGAGTCTTCCCGCAGTCGCCCGGGGAATCTCTTAAGAGTCTTCCAGCACTTGCCGGGTTAAGGGTCGCTCTACTGGTGATCCTCTTTCATATCTTACTAATTCCTGGTCATCCTCCTTTCAGGAATTTGGTGAGACCTTTTCTATTGAACTAGACATATCGAATGCCTTCGATAGAGTCAGGCACAAATCTTTAATTTCTAAACTACCCTCCTTCGGTTTCTATCCCTCCATCTGTGCCTTCGTCTCTAATTTTCTTTCTGGCCGTTCCATAGCTGCGGTTGTGGACGGCCATCTCTCACTTCCTCATTCTATCAACTCTGGTATTCCTCAGGGTTCTGTCCCATTTCCTATTTTCTTTCTAATTTTCATAGATGATCTCAACTGTACATCCAGTCCCATCCATTCATACACAGACGACTCTACCTTACACTACTCAATTAGTTTTCCAGAATGCCCCAGCCACCAATCCCTTAAAGACAAATGTTATGAAGCCATAGAACACTTATCTTCTGATCTAGCTACTATTTCCAATTGGGGTAGAGAAAACTTGTTGCATATAATGTTTCCAAGGCCCAATTTCTCCATCTTACTACCCATTCGAAACCTCCAGAGGACTATCCCTTAAGGGGGTATCCCACTGTGCGACTTTTCGATGGCGAACGTCCAGCGACAGGCGGCGACAGAATTTTGTTGTCTATGTCCCAAAATTCGCCATATTCGCTCGAATATTCTCCAATTGTCACTGAAAGCGCACAGCTTTTGCCCATGTTCACCCAGATTCGCCGTTAAATTTTTATCATACCCCAAAAACGGCGACGAACTGAAATTTTTTGTGAATTTGCCTCACGGCATTCGTCTTGGCTCGCACTTGAGTCGCACAATTCGCACTTGTGTCACACAATTCGCCCGGATTCGCCAATTTGCAAATTCAAATTATTGGCAACGCTGCTTTTTGAGCGAATAAGGGCGACAGTAGTGCGAATGCAGCAAATGTGTCAACGAATTATTGCCAATGCCATACGAATGACATGCGATATGTGGCGAACTGAGGCGATAGGTGGGTTTTTATGTGACTAGATGTGTCTCTCACTATACTCTGTTTCTTTTCAACTGACTGACGGTAAAAAAATGCAAAGTTTCCATCAGGATTTCTCAGGTATTTTGAAGATTTTGTAGTGAAATGTGGTGCTAATTATATAAACTTGGACTTAATATGATGCAGAGCCATGGTTTCATATTATTCCATTAAGTATCGAGAAATTAGGGATTCAATACCGTCAGATGAAATGAAGCTGAGTATACCGTATATACCACCGGCGTATAAAGAAACACTTCTAAGCCTTAAATAAACCCTCCAAAACCATGGGTGGTCTTGTACAAAGAATATAATTTCAATGCAAGTGAATTTGGAGCGCCGAGATTCATCAGCTGATTTTCCAAGTGACCAAAATCGCCGAAATACGATAATTTAATCATAAGTACTATAGCCTATACATAACAGTAGGTTATGTATACTTACCTAATTAATTCTTCATAATATTTAATAATAAACTTATATAACACGAGTTATAAGTTCAAACTATGGTTCAAATTAAAAGTCAGTGTACCGGAAACATTACCGAAACACATGTTGTGTGTGTTATTGTTGTGTGGCTATGTCGAGTGTGTATGTGAGGCAGTTATTTCAAAAGGCCCTCTCTAAGCTGTATTTAAGGGAACGTTCGAATGGGGCGAACGTCTTAAAATATCAAGAGGAATGTTGCTAAACATGACGGAGAAAGGGGTTTAGAATAATATCCTTCTAGTGGAAATCTCCCCTTAAATCGACAAATGATAACTCGAATTAGAGGAAACAAACTATCATAATAGTGAAAGTGTTAATTTAAGTTACTTCTACTTAACCCTTTGAAGATTAGGACGCATTTTGACAGTATATTCTGACTACCTTTAGACGATTTTATTCAGCTTAGGAATGATCTGTGGTAACTAGAAGGGTAAAGAGTATCTCAATTAACCCTCTGGCCTCCATATACACTTCCTAATCTGAATACAATAGTCCTATAATTGCAAGGAAACAAAAAATAAATCCATATTTGTATCTTGATTGGGAATACACCTATTCCATAGATGCACAGACACTCAGACATACCCCCACAATTATATTTACATTTTGATTCGAGGGCAGACCTTATTATGTAAACGAGATTGTGACCTTCCAATGAAAAACAAAAAATAATAATGTTTTCTATAGGACTGTTAATTGTTCAGAATAATTCGTCGGTGTATCATTGTTGTTCTCCCAAGTATTGTTTAGATATTCCGGGATAAGGCTTGTACACATTGATCCATAGATACACACACGCACACACACACAGAATGTTCAGCTTTTCCACATTTTGCCTCTTCACACACACACACACACACACAGTATGTCCAGCTTTTCCACATTTCACCTTTTCACACACACACACACACACACACTCACTACAGCACGAATACATGCACACACACTCTACAACACACACACACACAGAATGTCCAGCTTTTCCACATTTCGCCTTTTCACACACACAAACACACACACACACACTACAACACACACACACATGGCATTCGCCATATTCGCACAACCTCTGCGGTGTTTCTGTTTCGCATCACATCGTCCAACATTCGCCCTGCAATCGCAACTATCTCAATCATCGTTTGCCACATTCGCCATGAATCGCCCTCAATTGTCGCACAACATTCGTAATTTTCGCCAAAAAATTCGCCACATTCACACTTTGGTCGTACTTCCGTCGCACTGCAATCAAGGAAATTCAACTTTTTCCCTTTAATTCGCTTCTGAAAAACCCCAATTCGCTGCGAATTTACGGACATAGAAAAAAAACCACTGTAGCACGGCATTCGCCATCGAAAAGTCACACAGTGGGATACCCCCTTTATTCTTCAACAATACAAAAATCAATCCTTCATCTTCTCTCAATATTCTCGGTGTCTCTTTTTCTTCTGCTCTCACTTGGAAGAACCATATTACCAGTCTTGCTAAGGCAGCCTCCTAGAAGCTGGGTGTGCTCAACCGCCTCAAGGGGTTCTTTACCCCTGCACAGCTTCTTGGTCTATACAGGGGCACAGTGCGTCCTTGTATTAAATATTGTTCATATGTGTGGGGAGGATCCTCTCACACCGCACTCCTAGACAAAGTAGAACGGAAACCCTTTCGTATCATTAATTCCCGTCCACTCACCAACTGTCTCTCTTCGCCACAATGTTGCATCTCTCTCTCTATTCTACCGCTATTACAATAATCAGTGTTCCTCGGAGCTTTCCCAGTGTATACCACCTCCTCTACATAGGGTACGTAGTACCCGTCTTGCAACACAATCCCACCCCTACTCTGTGCAACTCTTCAACCCAAGAGAGAAACACTATTTTCAGACTTTCTTCTATTCAATTGCTGAGCTCTGGAACTCTCTCCCAGAATCAGTCTTTCCTTCTTTCTATGACTTAAATTGCTTCAAACTCTGTGTGTCCAGGTATTTTAGCTCGAACGTCCCTTGATTTTGGCCCTGTCACTCTTTCAACTCTGGGGGAGGTGCTCGCTGCTGGTAGTTCTACCTGTTGTCTCCCTCATTTACATAGAACAAAAAAACATAGTGTCATCGAGTGTTGTACTTTTCAAACTTTCAATAATAGAATAGATAAATATATCTCTCTTATCCTCCGATTAACGGCGTTTTAAAAACAATAGCACCTCTTTATACTGTGCTTTCCTCTCCTATTTTCACTGATGACAGGTAGTTTAGTTACGAGCATCCTCGTAAGGATCAATATATATGTTGTTGCTTGCTCTACTATGTATAATTAAATGACAAAAATAATGTTATTGTTAAAATAATACATTTACTTGTTTCATGCACATAATTACAACTAATTATATTAAGTATTATTTATTTTTGTTCCTGTAGTGGGTTCAGTAAACCAAGACATCTCAGGTTTAGATGCAGATATATAGAATATAACTTAAATCATAGAACCTCACTGAAATGGCCAAGGCAACATGTCAATCTCACTTAATAATTGACATGCTGTGTTACAAGTTCGCTTCCCTCGCCGTACCACACTAGTTTATCCTAAGCATCAAAGATAACAGATATAAAACAAGTCTAAGAGAGAACGTATAATCACTTCTAAAAGAGTTTGGACCCTGCATGTTTCCCATCACAAATGGCGACATTTTCATGATTTTTTTTTTGGGGGGGGGGGGGAGATAATATTGGGACAACATACAGTAGGCACTGCCCACATCCCGTGTGCCGAAGTCCTGCCTTAAGTTTTTTGTCAAACTACCTTTGCCACCCTTAACTCTTGCCCCAGTTGTCCCAGGACCGACTCACCATTATAGCCAAACAGACTTCAAACCTAACCTGAACATCAGCGCCAACTCACCCTTCACCTATTGGTCCACTTTATATGTGATTAGTGGAAGTGGTTCGCCTGTCATATTACGATTTTGTCTGTTACTAGTCATCGTGCCTTATTAACGGCTGGCACACAAAATTGCTTTGTCTATGACTGGCAACTACCAAGCAACTTTGTCTATGACTGGTCACAGTGCGTTGTCATTTACTGGTACCTTAAGTTGTAGCCTTTGGTGAAACAGAGTTTACAAAACAAGAGATCATATTGTACTCAAACGACACAATTTCACCAGCTTCAGACCAATGCACCGGTGATGACAACTTGAAGGATGGTTAAAACTATTTGTAATTTGAGATATTTTCAAAGTTTGACAGCAGGTTAATGAATATTATAGTCTGTTTTTTAAAGGTGGTGAACAATTGATGTTATCCATCTATCAACTGATGGGACTATGGATGAAGAAGTGCGGGAGAGGGTACAACAGGGGAAGAGGGTTGTAGGAACGCTAAAAGCAGTAACAAGAAATAGGGTGGTCAGCATGGAAGTGAAGAAGTCCTTGCATGACAGTGTGGTAATCCCGACACTGACTTACGGAAGCGAAGCATGGACGTTGGTTGAGAGACTCAGACCAAGAGTGAGAGCAGTGGAAATGAATTACTTAAGGAGTGCGTGCGGAGTTACATGGAGGGATAGACAGGCTAATGAGGAAGTAAGAAGGAGATGTGGGTAGATGTGCTGGAAAGTGTGAAAAGGAACAACTTGAGATGGTTCGGCCATATGGAACGTATGGAAAGCGAGAGAATGACTAAGAGGGTGTACGAGAGCGAGGTGGATGGACAGAGAGGGAGAGGTAGACCGAATGAGAGGTGGAAGGATGGAGTGAGGAAGTACATGAACGAAGGCGGTGCTGGTTGCGGGGAGGGGCGTCGACTGACTGGGGACAGAGGTGCATGGGGGCGGTTCGTACGTGGCCACCCCTTCGGGGATCACGGCGTCAGGCAATAGATAGATATGATAGATCTATCAACTGCCACCTACCAACTGTTCCTGGCACCGAACAAAACGCCCCCATGCACCTCTATCCCTAGTCAGTCAGCGCCCCTCCTCCCAACCAGCATCCTTTTTACGCATATACTTCTTAACTCCATCTTTCCATCTCTCTCTTGGTTTACCTCTCCCTCACAGTCCTTCCACCTCGCTCTCGTACACTTTCTTAGTCATTCTCTTGCTTCCCATACGTTCCACATGGCCGAACCATCTCAAGGTGTTCCTTTTCACACTTTCCACCACATCTGCATCCACACCACACAGGTCTCGTACTTCCTCATTCGTCTGTCTATACCTCCATGTAACTCCGCACACGCTTCTCAAGTAACTCATTTCGATCCCTCTCACTCTTGGTTTATGTCTCTCCAACAACGTCCATGCTTCGCTACCATAAGTCAATATCGGGATTACCACACTGTCATGCAAGGACTTCTTTACTTCCATGCTGACCACGCTATTTCTTGTTACTGATTTCAGCGTTCCTACAATCCTCTTCCCCTGTTGCACCCTCTCCCGCACTTCTTCATCCACACTCCTGTTACGATCGGGGCTACGAATAAAACAAGGGCACTTAATGATTGGACTAGTAATAGGGTACTATGCAACAATGGTACGCTAGATCCAAACCCTCGAACTTATATGCCGGCGAACAAAAACACCTATACCCTCCAGAGTTAATCTGCGATAACGGGGTATCCTTAACTGGGCATAAATGTACTCTACTTCAGGCTAACCCACACTGGTATAGCCTGATAACAAACAAGATGCAAGTTATGTTAAAATGCATAAAAGGGAAGCTATGGAAAGATCAATTAAATCACTACAAGATTTAATACAATAAAAAGATGCTTCAATACAGTTACTCTAAACAACAATAAACTCTTCACTCCTATCTGAAAGAAAGTGAAGTATAGTCGTACAGCATAGACCTGGAAACTTCTGAAGAAAGTCTGATGCTCATAAGATGCTCGTATCTTAAATTATATAAAGGCAGGAGGCAGGACGTCACACGTGAAGACTGAATACACCAAAAGATAGGACATATAATGTTAACTGACACGAGAATACTATAAATGCGCAACGGTAGTAATGCTCGACACTAAAAGAAGTACTTCCTCATCAACGAAACAGTCCGCTATGGTTGTGCGGCTCAGCAACAACCTAGACTAATAAATGCTGTGAATAATAATGCGTACATATCAAAGAGCTTATATTAAATACTAACAAGTGTCTACTCAATTAATAATGTCTAGCTGGGATACCTTAGGTAAGGAACTGGGGTTGAGCAAGACAGGCTCATAGCCTAGCGATATCCTTAAGACTGCATCCTTTAAGTTACGTTAATTGACTGGGGTGCTCTCTTGACAGATCCAGATCACAAGTATCTGGTTCTATCCTGGTGACCCTCAAAAGACAAGCAAAGAGGCAGCAAAGTGTGGAACTGGAACAGGCCAAAGCCCTCAGTCAACACAATGCTGCACTCGCAAAAAGACCCAGCCGAAAAGACAACCCAGGCTACCACAGGACCGATCGAAGTCGTTTAGGTATAAACAAACCATACACACATCGAAGACAACGACTACAGTTACCTTATCCCAGTCTAGCATTAAATAAAAGAGCAGAACACTAAATCAATAATGGAGACACACACCGAGTTCTTAACCTCTACTAACTAAGAACCCTCAAACCTATTCTAAGTACATGTAAATATCTCAGAGGACGGCACATGCAATACAATGGGCCGGCTATGGAAACCGTATGCAGAACCCAAGGGGATAAGTAATTGAATAAAGGTGAGGAGCAATGGAAAAGAAGGTCAGAGAGACAGACAGTGGTAAAGGGGGTGATCGGGAGAGAGTATGCAAAGGGATGTTAGAAGCATGCACGCCAAGCCTGTCCTGAGGAGGGTAGCTCCTCGGGACCCTCACGCAGGAGGTTAGTTACACAGGAGCTCGCAAGGGCGCGATGGTCGGCCAATCACGGGCCGAGACGTCACAAGGCAGCAGGCCCCTAGGACGTGCCCAGAGCCACCAGCCAATCAAAGGCGAGGGAAAGCCCGCGCGAGCGGGAAAACTCCTCCGAGCGAGGCAGAACATACATACGCACGCACATATTACCACCTCACTGCCTATATCTCTCTTTCTCCTTAACTCTACACAAAGCATCTTATATTCAACTAATGATATAAAATACTTCCCGTTGTCACAGACGAAAGCAAAGACCACCACTGGACTGTCTGTGACAATGCGGTTATTAACCCGGCAAGCGCGATAGGCCTCACGGAACGCTTACCATAGAGAACGCGATAGGCCTCACGGAAGCAGGACCATAAAAAAAGCCTTCCAAAACATCCCAGGGGCTATCAAAACAAAGGAATTTGTCTCTAGGTGAGATAATTCCCCTCTAGTACTCATCCATGTGTTTCTCACCCCCCCCCCCTCCCCCACCTTATTCCCCCCTCCTCAATTATCACCTATTTTTCCTCTTATTTTCATCATTTATCAGTTATTTTTCTCTCCCGCGATAATGTAGCACAAGTGGGTTGCATAAAAGATCGTTATATAACACCCAGACACCGCCCGCTCGCCTCAGTTGACTCACAGACAGCGAGAAGGGAGGGTTGCCTGTGGCTCTCTCTCACCTGAGATTATGACCGGGTGGCCAATATCTTCGTTTTTCACCACCCAAATACTTTTCCAACTTATTTTAGCACTCTTCTATCTATCTATCTATTGCCTGACGCCGTGATCCCCGTAGGGGTGGCCACGAACGAACCGCCCCCATGCACCTCTGTCCCCAGTCAGTCGACGCCCCTCCCCCCAACCAGCACCGCCCTCGTTCATGTAGTTCCTCACTCCATCCTTCCACCTCATATTCGGTCTACCTCTCCCCCTCTGTCCCTCCACCTCGCTCTCGTACACCCTCTTAGTCATTCTCTCGCTTTCCATACGTTAGCACTCTTGAAGGTTCATATATACATCATATATGTAAAATAAAAGCATACCGAAAACAAATAATGCTCTATATTGTAAATATAACTAATTCTGTCAGAATCCAAGGCTAGAAATGCACAAATAACTACCCTAGCCCCTAGGTCTATTTCGCATTTAACAGGTTAAGAAAGAAAGAACAACATTCTCTGACAACTGTAGCCCATTTCACTGCCCTGGCGAGTGCTAGTGGCTAACGAGAGGCGATTCTGCCAACGCTGGTAGACATCACACTCCCATCTTTACTCAACACGCTGCCCAAATACTTAAATTGGCTGATATGCTCCATAACCTACTCGTTCAACCTCACTTCACACTCTATGGCTGCACCCCGTTCAACGACCATAACCTTACTCTTCCATGCATTTACCTTCAGATTCCATTTTTCACACAATGTTCCACACATATTTATCAGACCCTGCAACTCCCATTCACTATCGCTCATCAGAACTGTATTGTAAGCAAACAGCAGTATAGGCAACTTCCACTCGTTTCCTTCCCTTATCAGTGGTGCACCAACATCCACTGCTTTTCCCTGTATTTTTTCCATGACTCCATCCATATATATATATATATTGAACAACCATGGTGACATCACACACCCTTGCTTTAACCCAACATTCAGATCAAATAACTTGTTCTGTTTATCCTCCACATGTAATGACGCCTTTGCTCCCTCATACAATGTCATGCTCTTCACTGCTTCCAGCGACTTGCCATCTACTCTTTATATTCCCATTACTTTCCACAGGTCTTCTCTATCAACTCTGTCATAGGTCTTCTCCAATTCCATAAAGGCAGAATACAACTTTTGTCCCTTCTCCAGATATTTCTCCACAACACATTTCAAGGCAAAAATCTAGTCTACACATCATCTTCCCTTACTAAGCCAACCCAGCTACCTACCCATTTCTCCGTTCTCGCTCTCACTCTCTCAATCACTACCCTACTGTACAGCTTCCCTACTACGCTTAAAATACTTATCCGCCGGTGATTACCACACACTCCTCTTTCCCGTTTACCTTTTACAGGGGGACTATTATGCCTGTCTTCCAGTCATCAGGAGCACTTCCCTTCTCCCATGCTAGTTTACACATTTTCCATACCCATTCGATCACTATCTCACCACCATACCTCATCATTTCCACACACACTCCATCTATTCCGATGCTTTCCCCATCTTCACTCTACTTCAGACCTGTTGATCCCCATCCTCCTCCTCCTCCACTACTTCTCTTCTTCTCCCTCCCATACTCCATCCAACTATGTTTGCTGGCGTTTCATTCCTTACGTTCAACAATTCGTTGAAGTACTACCTCCATCTCTCGACTCTCTTTTGCTTCTCGGCTAACACTCGCCCATTCCTATCTGTTACACCCTTACTACTTCCATTGCTACCCTCCCTAAGTTCCTTGACCTCTTTCCAGAACAGTTTCTTACACTCTCTCCACTTTACACTTAGATTCCTTCCAAATTCCTTATCTACTCTTCACCTACTACTTCACTGCTCTCTTCACCAATCTCTTTTTCTTCAAGTTATCTGAATATTAACCATTCAACTAAAATTCACCACTCTCTCTTCCTCCAAGTTATTTGAATAACAATTATTCAACAAAAAAAGATATCTACAGTATAGACACATTTGGTGTTAATTATGAAAACGTGTCATTAATAAAATGAGACACAGTAATTCCATATTTGTCCATTTATTATAGAGAAATTAGCTGCTAATGGAGTCAACTTTTCACCAAGTTAAAACAGAAACAAATATATAAATAACCAAGTGACGCCTGTTTCCAACCAAATGACCGCTACACTCTGAATCCGCCAATCACAACCAGTCTTTTACTTATATCAGACATCTCGCTTAGAAGTAGTAATACTGGATAAAGGATTCTTGATTCATAATTTTATCAAGACAATAATGTTGTACATTATTATAAGACGCAACAACAAAACATAAATGTAAATACATAGCAAATATATAATCAAACTTGATCACATGATATATTTTTAAAATGTACTTGCCATCGAACGATCAGCAATATTACAATACAACGAATGTGGTTTTTATGAATCAACATATTCATAATATTTTCAATTAATTTGTACAAATCGGAGGATAATCTTATTACAAAGACGTAAAATCGAATAAGACCAAAACAATGCTAAATACCTTTAAAAGTAAAAAATGCTGAAGCCAATATAAAAACTCTAACAGCGCAGCAGAGCCAAATTGCAGCAAATATTGAAGCCTTTCATAAAAATATTAATAAGTCGTGGAAGTTCGTTTCAAAAGGCAAGCTATCGAAAGCAGTTATTTGGGATTCAAGAAAAACTTCAATATTCTAATCACCAAAATCTCTGGAAAATGTAAAATATTTTACCAAAGCGTGGCCCACTTACAACTTTTAACACAATCGTATTACTACAATCAAGTGGCTGTAAGCAACTGAAAAGAACAAATAATACAAATAAAGTAGAGGTGCTGTTTTCGTATTTTGGAAAGAAAACTGCATACCCAATTCTGCAAATTAGATTTTGTCTCTTCACAATTTACTATTAAAGGCATTCTAAAAATATTTGATCATTATCTTATATTATTTTAACTGAACAATTAAAAGGAAAACTGTATACAAGCGTGAGCTTGTTCATAAATCTATCAGGTAACCTAGGAACAATGTATAGCATAATATTACCATTGATTTTATGTCTTGATTGTTTATTTATTCATCTTAATGTTGGCCAGTGCATATACTGAAAATTGAATAAATAGTGCAAAAATATCATGAAATTGAACTTGACCTTTGATAAATATTGGATTTAATGCTTCTCTGACCTTCGAGTACCAATGACAGATATAGCTGTACATGTTGATGAATATTTATCCGTCAGTTAAGGAAAACAAAATACAACAATATATTATTGACCTTTCCCATTGACATTTGACCTTAACTATAGTCATTTACATATGTTTATTCATTATATTGACAAACAAAAACATGCTTATTTTGATGAAAACTTATTGATTAGTTTGCGGGAAATAAGAAACAACCATCTTAGCGAATTTGGTGAAATTTGAAATCAGTAATATATAGCTACATTTTATATTTTTACCTCTGCATGCACTTTCTGGATATATCCAATACGCTTGGTAGGAATCCATCGGTCAGTTTAGGAGAGATTTAATATGATATTGTTTTCCCTTTTTCCTTGGTCTTTGACCTTGAAATTTGAAAGATAAATGTATTATTTGATCAATAATATTTCCATATAAACAACATCTAGGAGAGTTATATAGGTGAAAGTTTAATATTTGTTTCATACCAGTTTTAATTATTGAACTATGCCCTTGACCTGAGACCATGAACTTTAACCCTCCTGGCCCGGGCAGGCTCTCAAAATGACAGTGTGGGCTACCCGGGCGATCTGGCCGAAAAACGTCTAGGCCTAGGCTACCGTATTTTTGTTTAGTTTAACTGCTAGAAATTTCCCACGCATCTATAAATGTAGTGCGGTTTCCAATCTGTAGACTGGCGTTGAGTAGAGCTCTCTATGCCAACTGGTTCAGTTGTGATGACGATTTCAGTGGAGAGCACTTGCAGGCGATGTTAGCAATATGACGATCTTTTCACTACTGAAACAACGATATACAGACATACAATAATAAACGAGTCTTCTCTTTCTTGTTTTCGGAGGTGCGGTGACGTAACGATCGGCTTTGTTTACATGCGTCGGACGCACGGCGTTCAGACCAAGCTGAATAGGCTTTCAAGCTTACAGATTTTAAAATGACAACCGGGCACCTGCCCTTCATTCGTGGTGTCATTTTAAAATGACAACCGGGCCAGGAGGGTTAATAGAGGAAATATTTTCATTACATGATCATTTCATTGACAAAATAAGTATGTATGTACAAATTTTGATGACAAATTATAGCTTAGTTTCGGAAAAATTATTACTATAATTGTAATAGAACACTGACCTTTATTTTAACCTTTGTGGAATGTGCCTGATAAGTTTGAGATTAATATTCTTATGTAAAGGTCAACCATTTCAAAGAATTTGGTAACATTTGGTTAAACCATAGAGATGTTAATATATTTACCTTATCATTTGACCTTGATCTATGACCTTTACCTTATAGTATAATATTATTGTAATTAATTACCTTTTTATAGGTACTAAAGATTTGTTTGCAACATTCTGGCAAAAATATATACACTAGTTCAGAAATATTACTAATAAATCTGATTTTTATTTTTTCCTTGACCTTTGACCTTGAAACTTGAAATATATATTTGATATTTTTTTCAATAAAATGTCTATATAAACAGGATCTAGGAGCGATATATTAGTGAAATCCAAATTATTTATAACATCAGTTATAATAACTAAACTTTGACCTTGACCTGTGACCTTGACCGTTAAGAGAGGTAATATTGTTCATTGCAAGTATTTCTGTATATTTTGATGAACAAATATTGATTAGTTTAGGAGAAATTATGAATATAATTGGAATTGACCTTTGTGGAAAGTGTCTGATAATTTGCAATGTCGACCAATTCAGCAAATTTGGTGATATTTGATCTTCATATATGACCTTGACCATTTAGAGATATCCTATTTTTGCACCTGCTGACCTTTGTGTAGGTATATTAGATAAAATATGCAACGTTTGACGAAAAGCTATACATTAGTTTAGAAGTAATATTAATATAATCTTATTTTGATCTTTGTCCTTGACCTTAAGAAAATTAAGCTGACAGTTGGTTAGTGTGTTTGTCATACATGTAGCATCTAGCATTGTGAAAATGGTGAAAATTGAATGAGTAGGTCAATAATTGAAAAATTTGAACTTTAGCTTTGACCTTTATGTTTGACCTTTATCATTTCGTAAGCATCTATAAATATCCCTAGGAGATATTGGACGGACGGGCAGACAGACAGACAGCACGACAAACAAGCTGGCTGGTGGAGCACGGTATGCGGGGTATCGATACCAATGTGCTTAGCAGAATTGATGATGATAATAGTTATATAAACATCTAGTTCAGGGGCAGAGAGAGAGAGAGAGAGAGAGAGAGAGAGAGAGAGAGAGAGAAGGGGAATTAATATTCAGGAAGTGGAAAATGGTATAGACAAGGACAAGGAAGGATAGATAAATATATGGAGGGAACAACAAGAGTAAAGCCGGAGTCACACGAGCTGTTTTTCGAGCAATTTGTACGGGCAATTATGGTCTGGCAGCTTCAAAAATTACACTTTATCAGAATTCAACCACCTATCATAATATACTTTCAGTCTAGTTACCGATACCAGTGCAAAACAAGTCCCGAATTATAACGAGAAAAAACTTGCTCATGGAAAATTGACGGAAAAATCGCTCGTGTGACAGCGACTTAAAGAAGAGACATGCCAGAATGTAAAGTAAATATAGGAGGAAAGGGAGAAAGGAAGGGAAAAGCACAGAAGCGAAAGAAAGATGAATGAGGAAAACAAAAGATACAAATAATAGAGCTAGGAAAGGATTGAAGGAAGGAAGGTGAAGGTAATATATATGTAGGGGATAGTATAGTGACCAAGGGAGAAAATGTAAAGAAGAAAGGAGAGGAAGGAGAGGAAAATGAGGAAGGTAGAAGGGAGAAGTAGGTATGGATAAACATGGAGTGATGGACAAGAAGGATGAAGAGAATAAAAACATGGATGAATAAGAAATTGCATGGTGATGTGAAAGCAGAGAGAACAAGAAAAGGAGGCTAGAAGAAGAGGAAGTCAGGAAAACAATATAATAAATCAAGAGATAAAGATGGAGGAAAAATGTAAATTGAGCAGGAAGGCAACGAAAAAATTGGAAGGAGTGAAGAAAAGTAGAGCATAAAGCCAGGGAGAAAATGAGGATGGCAGAGAGTGATATAGGGCTTGTGACGGAAGAGGAGGAGGAGAGGAAAGACAAAGGGGGAAGAGGAGGTGGATGGTGTGAGAAGCAAGACACCGATATATAAGATGACAAAGTTGAAGAAAAATTACTAAGTGTAAAGGTATATAATTACAAGCCTGATATAAACCCAATTGCATCTCTCACACACACTCAACCAGTATATATATATATATATACAGTATATATAAATATATGTGTTCTTTCCTCTCGCATAAAAGCATTAGGCTATGCATAGTGCAGTTGGATCCCAGTACATGAGTAGATTGATATCCAGTATTCGATAAATTAATATTAATCGTGGTCATGTGTTGTACCTGTAACTGTCTTGATAGTGTTAAAATAACATTGAAAACTCGACAGCATGAATATAAACACCATATAAGGAGGAGTACATTATTGACAACGTTTCGCAGATAGCTTCTTCAGGTCACTAACACACTGTATAGTAGGGCCCCGGACGCTTCTTCAGGTCACTAACACACTGTATAGTAGGCCCCCCGGACGCTTCTTCAGGTCACTAACACACTGTATAGTAGGGCCCCGGACACTTCTTCAGGTCACTAACACACTGTATAGTAGGGCCCCGGATGCTTCTTCAGGTCACAAACACACTGTATAGTAGGCCCCCCGGACGCTTCTTCAGGTCACTAACACACTGTATAGTAGGGCCCCGGACGCTTCTTCAGGTCACTAACACACTGTATAGTAGGGCCCCGGACGCTTCTTCAGGTCACTAACACACTGTATAGTAGGCCCCCGGACGCTTCTTCAGGTCACTAACACACTGTATAGTAGGCCCCCGGACGCTTCTTCAGGTCACTAACACACTGTATAGTAGTCCCCCGGACACTTCTTCAGGTCACTAACACACTGTATAGTAGGGCCCCGGACGCTTCTTCAGGTCACTAACACACTGTATAGTAGGCCCCCGGACGCTTCTTCAGGTCACTAACACACTGTATAGTAGGCCCCCCGGACGCTTCTTCAGGTCACTAACACACTGTATAGTAGGGCCCCGGACACTTCTTCAGGTCACTAACACACTGTATAGTAGGGCCCCGGACGCTTCTTCAGGTCACTAACACACTGTATAGTAGGCCCCCGGACGCTTCTTCAGGTCACTAACACACTGTATAGTAGGGCCCCGGACGCTTCTTCAGGTCACTAACACACTGTATAGTAGGGCCCCGGACGCTTCTTCAGGTCACTAACACACTGTATAGTAGGGCCCCGGACGCTTCTTCAGGTCACTAACACACTGTATAGTAGGGCTCCGGATGCTTCTTCAGGTCACTAACACACTGTATAGTAGGCCCCCGGACGCTTTAAATATTAAGCTTGGACTTAATGCGTCCAGGGGCCTAGCGTCTGTTAGTGACCTGAAGAAGCTATCTGCTAAACGTTGTCAATAAAGTGCTCCTCCTCTTATGGTGTGTATATGCCTTGATAGTGTAATGGTTGGAGCGTGTAAGTTCTGTATGTGGTATCTTGGGTTCGAATATTAGGAGTAATGCATGCGTTCAGTTATTTCATTTGGGGTTTATTGGTGTTAAAAACGATGCTAATAAATATATATATTATAACCACTCCTGTGGTTTTCCTGTGGTTTTCAATGGTGTGAGTAAGGTATAAGTCACCAAGGTTAGATATCACGGTCTATATCTTGTAAATATAATAAGGAACACATACAATATAATCGTATCGTAAATATAATGCAAGCACAAAATAATCAATACATTGATAAATACATGAATATATATTATGAAAGCATAATATTGGTTAACCTTGCGATTAATGTTCAATATTTCGTTTCTCCCTCTCTCAACGTCAACAATAATTTCGTCTATCCCCCACCCTTAACGAATAAACAGTAATGCAAGCCTAAATTATTAGCGAACTTGATTTGCATCCATTATATAATCAATCCCATGGCAATAATTACATTCACTCACTATAAAAAAGAAGCATGGCTCATTTTGCAGGTATTCTATTATTCCATTAATTTAATAAATTAATCCCAAGTTTCAACACGGCCTCTGGTGCCATGACCAATTACGAGTGTTTGCATATTTTTCAGGTATTCCTTTACTAGATAATTTGAATTATGATGATGAGAATGATGACGATGATAATGAAGATTATAGGATTGAGTCTCGGAGGGAAGAATGAAAACCTAATATTTAGTAGTGGCCCCGAAATCATTGACGATATGCCTATTAGTATAATAGTCCTCTTTCAAGCACCCATGGTCAGCCTGTTTGAAACACCCGCCGCAGGAGAAAGAGTACTTCATCATAAGTGTAACGCTAATTCTCTTATGGAATCGTCTTTATGATTGGGTACTCACTACGAATAAACTTCGTAAAAAAAAAAAAAAAAATTAACTTAATTTTTTTTATATTAGGGCTTTCCAACTCGTGGATGTCTTTTGTGGATTCTACCCGAGACGCTGAATCAAGCGACGCCATTCCTTCTTCAATGATATGTCAAGATTAAACTCAAGACATCAACGAATGGGAAGGGGATGGAAGGGAGGGCCCTACATCGTCAATGATTTCGGGGCCACTACTAAATATTAGGTTTTCATTCTTCCCTCCGGGATTCAAACCTATAATTTATTAGTGGCCCCGACTTATCTGAGAAAGTCAGCCACCCCCAAAAAACCCACCAAATAAGTCAGAACGTCTCCTGACACCCTGTTAACATACATAATATTACCACATGAAAACGAGGGTCACATCTTAGGGCTAAAATACAGTATCAATTAAGCAATAACAAATACTCCTAGCCTACTAAGAATACCCCTACTAAGGCTGGCCACGAGGCTCATGGTAATAATCACACTGATTTTGTTACCCTTACCTCTGAAGACACAGCAGCAGCGCACGTAGAAAACTCCACGTCCGAGGGGAAAAAGTGAGCAAACAAGGACTCTGGAAAGTTCCACACCACGTGTGACAACTCTTGAACCAGAGCGTCTGCTAATAAACAATAGAATGCAACTACCTCATAGAGATGGCCTGAAGCATCGTCCCGCGGATATAATAGCCTCCTAAATAACTTGTAAATAGCAAAGCTAAGGCGCAGAACAAGAGCAAGAACACATGAGGCGCCAGCCCGAAGCAGCCCGATATGGCGCCTATACTTTAGTACCCTAATTTAACACTTCCCTGCGGGCATACCAATGGGGCTGCCAGTCCTAGCTAGCGTGACGTTAACCACTCCGTTAGAACCGCATGGCTTGTTCTACAGTGACTCGCTAGGATCGCCAGGGCAGTGGATGTGGCTACAGTTGATGTATTATTGTGTGCTTTATTTCATATGAAAGCTCGTGTCATGGGCAGTCCAGAAAGGCTCTTTGTTTTTGCCCATGTCAAGGCTTTATATATTTAATTGCAAAGTATATGTTTTATCATTAAGTAGTAATAATAGGATTTGAGAGAGAGAGAGAGAGAGTAGAACAGAGTGAGAGGAGGCACGCAGTGTTTTTTGCCATGCTTGATGATGTCACAGCTGGCTGGCCTCTTGGGGATTGGTTGGAGGAGTTTTTTACCATGCTTGGTGACGTCATGTTTGGCTGGCTTCTTTGTCATTGACTGAGGGAATTGTTACCGCTTTTCCTACGCGGCTCGAGCTAGTGCTAGTATATATACAGCTCTCTTGCCACTCTCTCCCTCAGATCTGGTTTCTAGAATGCATCCCTCTTATCCCTTTGATACCTGTCCCCCTTCTGCACCTGAGAACCTTTTCCTCTGCCTATCTCTCTCATTTTCCATATCTTTCACCACCATTTATTAATATTATACCCCCTCTGGTTAACTCTGCATAATCAGCTTCATGCTGGCCAGTTGTATTGTGCGTTAAGGTCTTATATAACCCATGTATGTTAATTGTTAAGATAAGTTAATCACGAAGCATTGGTTGGCATTCATATTGTTCAGTACCGCTTCCTATAATTATTAGTGTTCTGCTGGATTAGATAATGCTAGACTAGGAGTCTGATACTATAAGGTATTGTTTCTGATGGGTGCTGGCTTTAGTTAAAAGCTGCACGACATACCTGAGAACTGGAGTTGATTGGGTAAATTCTAGTGTGTGCCATTGAGAGTGGAGCATGCACGAATGAGGGCTTTTTGCCTATACCATTCTGCACTGTTCTAAGCTCGTTGTTGTCTTTGAGGTACGCCAGGAGAACGCTTAATACTTCGGTATTAAGGTTTCTCAAGAGAGCTACCCTTCACTCTAACGTAATACTTGACGCACAGACTTGAGATTTGCACTAGGCTATGCGGCATGCCATGCGCACCAGTATCTCGTATCATTGACTCTAGCTAGACTTTATCAGTCACAGTAGACATTAAGTATATTAAACCAATTACTCTTTTTATGCATACCCGTTTTATGATTACACAAGCATTTCGCAGCCTAGTTTGATGTATTGAGACACAAACGACTTAGGCTCTTTTTGTTGATAGGAATACTGCATGGTCGTGGCAATTATTATTATTGTTGTGGCGTTTAGGATATTCTTGGCTCCGACTGCATTATATCTCCTGCCTTTTTGTGTGCATAGCCTGCACGAGCATTGGTCCGCTGCCTGCCTTTTTGGGTTCCATTTCCGATTCGAGCATCTTGATAGCATCTAACATTTAAAGAAGATTCCTTGTTGGTGTTGAAGGACTTTAGTGCACTTTCTTTCATGCAGGAGTACCTGACATTTATTGATTAAAGTAACGTAAGCTGTAACTTCCCTTACCACCTTACTTTACATACCATAACCAAGCACCTTTGGTTATAGGTAGTAATAGGCTGTTTTCACATAACATTAAGCCTAGAGTAGACGCACATTTATTGAGAGTTTAATAACCTACTATTGCATATAGAACTCTGGAGAGTATTTGTGTTCTTTGTTCACTGGGAATATACATCAGAGGTTGGATCTAGCGCTTTCCGTTGTAGCATTTATGCCATTACTAGTCCAATGAATAAGAACCCTGATATATTTAACCCTCAGTCGTAACAAATGGCGACCTTACCTAGGATTTGGTGAACCTACATTTATTAGCAGGGAACATTTGTTGTTTTGGGGAATATTTTGTGGGGATCAGCAAGAATAATTTTTTTTTGCAACATAGTATAGCCCTTGAGTATTTCCGAGAATTTTTGTGTGTATATTGAGGTATAAGAGTTTGGGGTGCTTCTTTTCTGAATATTGAGGTGGGAAATTGTTGTGAGCATCATGTCTTATACCGGATCAGAGGAGAATGGAGACACAGTACGTAATGTCGAAACTGAGGAACAGCAGCATGATGAAATGGTTAATCAGGTGAACTGTGAGGAGGATGCTAGGATATTTTTGCAATGGCCTGTTACTGCCGAGCGGTTGGAGGGTATGGATCGGTACGGTCTCCAATGCCTGGCCACAGCTATCGGTCATGCGGGTACTAGCAGCATGACCAGGGATAACTTGATAACGTGTGTACTGGGCAGGGTGACTGGTGAGCGAGATGGGTTGAGTGCTCAGAGCCCTCGGCCATGCTTCCCCTACACTTGACTCCCAGCCATCCCAGTAGTTTGCCGACCCCGAGTACGTTTCCACAGTTGGGTGGTGACTGGCAGGGTGGGTTGCCCCGCGGGGGGACCACCGGTAATTTCAAACATTGTAGCACCTTCACCTCCTCAAGGGTTAACTCCAGAATTATTGTTTCAGCTCGAATTAGCTAAGCTTCAGCATCAGCAGCAAATAGAATTAGCCAAGATAGAAGAGAGAGCCAAGCTAGCAAAAATCCAAGCTGATTTAGAGTCGACTAGGTACTGTGCCGACATGGACGTAGAGAAGTCGCGAGTAGAGACAACGGGACAGCGACTTGGGGCTGGTAACCGTGCTCATGATCAATCTCTCTCGCACTTATTGAAATTTGTTCCGGTGTTTGATGAGAGTGGGGTAACAGAATTTTTCGCACGCTTTGAGAAGAAGTGCCAGGAACACCAGTGGCCAGAGAATAAATGGGCAGCACTTGTATCCTCTAGATTAATAGGCAAGGGTCTTAAAGCCTACGATGCATTACCTTTGGAGTCATGTATTGTGTATGAGGATCTCAAGGAGGCTGTCCTGAGGGCTTACGAACTGCAACCAGAAACGTACCGTTTGAAGTTCCGGGGTGTAACTAAGGGAAGAGATAGAACCTTTTTGGAACACGCCCGGGACTTGTCCGATGCTATGGGGAACTGGCTCCGATCTGAGAAGGTAACAACATTTGATGGAATTAAGCAGTTAATGATGTTGGAGCAGTTCTTTAAGAGCACGGGCGGTGATCTAACTTTGAACTTAAAGGAGAAAAACCCAAGAACTCTAGTCGAAGCAGCAGAAATGGCTGATCGACGGCTGTCGTTGATTCGGGGTTGCGGGTCCTCACAGAAGTACGATGCAAGTGCTAGGGACCGTTATCCTCCCCCTCCCCGTAGCAATGACACATTTAAACAAAAGAGCAATTAAACTAAAACTGAATCCAAACCTAACACCACGCCGTATGAGAAAAGTCAGGGGCTTTTTACATCACAGTATAAGCCGAAACCGAAATTTATGTGTTTTAAGTGCCACCAGGAGGGTCATAAGGCAAATGAGTGCCCTAGTCGACCTCCTCCGGCAGCCGTGTCTTTTGCTCACGGCATTGGAGTGTTCAAGAGGACATCGGAGTTTGTTAGAGGCAATTCTTCCGAGGTAAATACACTGCCAGTGCAGAAGGATCCGGAAGGCTTATTCCCTGTCCGTGATGCCTTTAGTGACCACAGGAGACTCGGTTGTGTGGAGTGGGGGGGTAGAAGACATGAGGTGAGAATTTTGCGTGACACTGGGGCATCGCAAACATTGTTGAGGAATATCACTGGTAAACCTGTAAATACGGCGCGGGTGGTTGTGGTTCAGGGAGTTAATGCAACAAGGTCATACCCGCTTGTAAGAATGAAGATGGAAGTTGATGGTGTGACTCGTGACCTGGATGTAGGAATTATGGAGAAGTTACCTGTTGGGGGCGTCGACCTCCTTCTCGGCAACAACTTTGCGGGGCCTACTTCTGAGGCTCCACCCTTAGTCGTTGCCGAGAAGCCGGCCGACGTGAGTAGGGAGGAGCAGGAGTGGGTTGAGAAGTGTCCGGTGCAACCTATGGCGTGTGTTGTCACCAGATCTCTTGCATCCAGGAAGTCAAATTCTGGTCAACAGTCTTTAGACAAGCGGAGGAAAGGTACCGAGAAGGGGTTGAAAGTTGATGCGGTTGAGAGTTTAGTATCAACGGACATTCTCGGGGACTCATTATTAGGACCGATTTTCGAGTCTGGAGAAGACCCATTAACTGTTACTAACCCTTTCACGCACATATGACGCAGAGGTTGCCAGATTAGCAATAAGAAATAGAGTTCTCTCACTCTTATAATTACCTCTCCAAAATTAGTTTTCTGCCCACAGCTAACTCAAAGACAACTGCAGAGGTTGAAGTAACTAAACTAAGGGTTTCTAAATACCCCTGATGGTAACAAAGGCTTTAAAGTATCCCTAATCGGCTCAAAATCGCGTCGTATGTCGGAGAGGGCTAAGAAGGCAGAGGATGGGCTTAAAAAGACGAAGAGACAGCAACGATACACAGAGAGAGAGCAACGGGAGGCTAAATTCAATGTAGGAGGGGGGCATGAGTTGTTTCGCAAACACTTAGATAAGCTTGCTCCTTCGGACATTCGTAAATTGCAATTAGAAGACCCGGAGGTTCTTGAATGTGGTACCGGTGCTGTCGAGTTGGAGGAGGACAGTGATGCACAGTCGGGAGATGTAGCAACAAGGTATCCTGACGCGTACCCTATGAGAAATGGGTCAGCGAAGACGGTGGTCCGAAGCTTGCTAGTGTATTTTTCCCGGTATAGTTACCCGCAGGGGATTCAGTCAGACCAAGGATCCAACTTCACTTCTAGCCTCTTTGTTCAAGCAGTGCCGCAGCATGGGATTGTTACGGTTGTGTCATCTGCGTATCATCCGGAGAGCCAGGGTGTGTTAGAGCGATGGCACTCAGCCTTGGAATCTGTGCTTCGTTATTGTTGCTTTGAGGGTGGGAAAGGTTGGGATCTTGGCCTGCCATATGTTTTGTTTGCTGCACGGGAGGTACCTGGGGAAAGTTTAGGATTCAGCCCTAATGAGCTCGTCTTTGGACACCGTGTCAGAGAGCCTCTCCATATGGTTAAAGAAATATGGGAGGGCACAGAAAAACCTTGATCTATGCTCAAGTATGTCCTCTACAGTCGAGAACGGATGTTGCGCAGTCTGGAGTTGGCTGGCCGTAATTTGACTAGCTCTCAGGCCCTCATGAAGGACAGGTACGACCTCAAGGTTAAACTCAGGGAGTTTCACGTGGGTCAGGAGGTGTTGATTCTACTGCCCCTTGTAGGTCATCCCTTATCCGCGAAGTACACTGGTCCTTATAGGGTGGTTGAGAGGCTATCGGACCTGGATTGCTTGGTGGCCGCTCCAGACAGACGTAAGCGCAATCTGTTATGTCACGTTAATCTCATGAAGGAGTATGTGAGGCACCCCCCTGAGCCTCTCACTGTGCCTGTGATGACGTTTAGCAGTCAAGGTGGAGAAGGAGAACGGGACAGTCAAGCTCAGGTGGAGGATAACTGGAAGGATAAGAAAGTCAAATGGGCGACTGAGTGTGAGAAGGCGTTTAGAGTAGTAAAACACCTGTTGTGCACTCACCCGATCCTCAGGGCCCCTGACTTTAGCCTACCTTTCCAACTAGCAACGGATGCTAGTGGTGTGGGGGCTGGTGCCGTCCTTGTGCAAGAGGACGATATTGGGCTGGAGCATCCTGTTAGTTTCTGCTCGGAGAAGTTCAATTCAGCCCAAAAGAGCTGCTCTGTTGTCGAGAAGGAGCTACTGGCTGTTGTGCTTGGGCATTTCGAGGTCTATGTTCCAGCCTATGGTCCGGTCGTTGTAGTTTACACAGATCATCACCCTCTCAAGTTCTTGGACCAGTTTCACAATCGGAATATGAGGCTGACCAGGTGGTCACGAAGGTTATTGGTATATAACCTGGACATATGCCATATTGCCGGTTGTGACAACATGGTTGCAGATTGTCTTTCAAGGGTAAATGATCCTGGGTAGATTGACACACGTGTAGCCTCCTGCTTTAGTTTGAATAGTATTTTGCGCTTGGTGCTTGTTGGCTCGCAGTTGTAGCTCAGCGTATTGGGTCGTAAAGCAGGAGTTGAGCGTTTGGTATAGAAGAAAAAACTAGGCTTGCCCCTATAGTGCAGCCGAAATAAACAAATTAAAAACATAAAAAATCAAATAAAAACTCTTTCTTTGATAGTTGAATTTTTTCGGTATGTTATAGCAGTAATTCTGAGTTGCACTCCTCTCAGAATGCTGGGCTACAGAAGCTCGCTCTTCAGGAGCATAACTACATATGATTTAACCTATTGTGTTGGGGAGGGTTATAATTTTGTAAAATGTTTTGTTGAAGAACTGTGCCAGATATTTTACTGCCGCTGAGTGATGGGAAGTAGAGATATAGCATGGGTTCTAACCATCAGATTTTTTTGAGCTTTGGGCCTCTGAGAAAAATCTTGGGGAGGGTGTGACGTTAACCACTCCGTTAGAACCGCATGGCTTGTCCTACAGTGACTCGCTAGGATCGCCAGGGCAGTGGATGTGGCTACAGTTGATGTAGTATTGTGTGCTTTATTTCATATGAAAGCTCGTGTCATGGGCAGTCCAGAAAGGCTCTTTGTTTTCGCCCATGTCAAGGCTTTATATATTTAATTGCAAAGTATATGTTTTATCATTAAGTAGTAATGATAGGATTTGAGAGAGAGAGAGAGAGAGAGTAGAATAGAGTTAGAGGAGGCGCGCAGTGTTTTTTTCCATGCTTGATGATGTCACAGCTGGCTGGCCTCTTGGGGATTGGTTGGAGGAGTTTTTTACCATGCTTGGTGACGTCATTATTGGCTGGCTTCTTTGTCATTGGCTGAGGGAATTGTTACCGCTTTTCCTACGCGGCTCGAGCTAGTGCTAGTATATATACAGCTCTCTCGCCACTCTCTCCCTCAGATCTGGTTTCTAGAACGCATCCCTCTTATCCCTTTGATACCTGTCCCCCTTCTGCAGCTGAGAACCTTTTCCTCTGCCTATCTCTCTCATTTTCCATATCTTTCACCACCTTTTATTAATATTATACCCCCTCTGGTTAACTCTGCATAATCAGCTTCGTGCTGGCTAGTTGTATTGTGTGTTAAGGTCTTATATAACCCATGTATGTTAGTTGTTAAGATAAGTTGATCACGAAGCATTGGTTGGCATTCATATTGTTCAGTACCGCTTCCTATAATTATTAGTGTTCTGCTGGATTAGATAATGCTAGACTAGGAGTCTGATACTATAAGGTATTGTTTCCGATGGGTGCTGGCTTTAGTTAAAAGCTGCACGACATACCTGAGAACTGGAGTTGATTGGGTAAATTCTAGTCTGTGTGCCATTGAGAGTGGAGCATGCACGAATGAGGGCTTTTTGCCTATACCATTTTGCACTGTTCTAAGCTCGTTGTTTGTCTTTGAGGTACGCCAGGAAAACGCTTAATACTTCGGTATTAAGGTTTCTCAAGAGAGCTACCCTTCACTCTAACGTAATACTTGACGCACAGACTTGAGATTTGCACTAGGCTATGCGGCATGCCATGCGCACCAGTATCTCGTATCATTGACTCTAGCTAGACTTTATCAGTCACAGTAGACATTAAGTATATTAAACCAATTACTCTTTTTATGCATACCCGTTTTATGATTACACAAGCATTTCGCAGCCTAGTTTGATGTATTGAGACACAAACGACTTAGGCTATTTTTGTTGATAGGAATACTGCATGGTCGTGGCGATTATTATTATTGTTGTGGCGTTTAGGATATTCTTGGCTCCGACTGCATTATATCTCCTGCCTTTTTGTGTGCATAGCCTGCACGAGCACTGGTCCGCTGCCTGCCTTTTTGGGTTCCATTTCCGATTCGAGCATCTTGATAGCATCTAACATTTAAAGAAGATTCCTTGTTGGTGTTGAAGGACTTTAGTGCACTTTCTTTCATGCAGGAGTGCCTGACATTTATTGATTAAAGTAACGTAAGCTGTAACTTCCCTTACCACCTTACTTTGCATACCATAACCAAGCACCTTCGGTTATAGGTAGTAATAGGCTGTTTTCACATAACATTAAGCCTAGAGTAGACGCACATTTATTGAGAGTTTGATAACCTATTATTGCATATAGAACTCTGGAGAGTATTTGTGTTCTTTGTTCACTGGGAATATACATCAGAGGTTGGATCTAGCGCTTTCCGTTGTAGCATTTATGCCATTACTAGTCCAATGAATAAGAACCCTGATATATTTAACACTCAGTCGTAACACTAGTCTAAACTAATTCTATAATAACTCAGATATATACAAATGAGCAAAAGACTCACTGGAGTTGAGCGAACGAAGAATAAAGCGGAGCACTGGCGAGACACTTCCACACAGTATGAGCGCAGGGGAAGGAAGAAGGAATGGCGTCGCTTGATTCAGCATCTCGGGTAGAATCCACAAAAGACATCCACGAGTTGGAAAGCCTTAATATAACAAATTTTAGGTTAATTTTACTTTTTTATTTTTTACGAAGTTTTTTCGAAGTGAGTACCCAATCATAAAGACGATTTCATAAGAGAATTAGCGTTACACTTATGATGAAGTACTCTTTCCCCTGCGGCGGGTGTTTAAAACAGGCTGACCGCGGATGCTTAAAAGAGGACTATTATAATAATAGGCATATCGTCAATGATGGAGGGGCCACTAATAAATAGTAATATTTTGTAGTGTCAACAATATTATAAATAAAGTCAGATACTATATATATACAGTATATATATATACCGTATATATATATATATATATATATATATATATATATATATATATATATATATATGGAGATTAAGTCACAAATACGTGATTAAAGTATGTAGTAAAATTCGCAGGAATACTGCAACAATAGAACACCAAGCTTTCGTCTATTGTCTCAAGACATCTTCAGGGTGATACAAGAAAACAACGGAATATGGAGGCTTAAATACCCCTCCGATATCATCTGTAAGATGATAACTAGCATATAGAATAATGCAAAAATAAAATAACATTAAAAAGGTCAACATTATATACCCCACTTTACCATACAAATATGTCCTTCTCAAAACTCATAAACCTGATATGCCTTTTCGCCAATCATCAGCTCAGTAGGGTCTGCCACTTATATATTATCAAAATGACTTCGTAATTTGTTATCTCCATTAGCTGGCACAATCTCTAATTCACATGTACAAAAAAATCCAGTGTATTAACCCTTTCGCTGTGGGTGACGTTCCGTTACGTCCTGGCAAGTTCCAGCAATTTGCAGGCTTTAAAAGCCTGTAAAGAACGTAAAAATCAAGTGTCAGTGGGCGGGAGCGTGAGGGGCCCACCTCCGACCCTCAGAGCACCGAGCGGCTCACTGAGGTAGACTGTGTCTCGGGCGAGTCTCTCTCTGTCTCTCTCAACAGTGTAGCCAAGCGAGCGAGTGTTACATAATAGCGGGGTTCACGCGTTTCACTGGCACCACTGCGGGTGAACCAGACCACGTAAAGGGTCCGTTCTGGTGTCATTTTGAAGCTATTTTCGCCTAGTTTTCGGCAGAATACACTTCATTTAATGCAGATGCTTGATTTATCATTCAGGAGTGCCTGAATATGCCCTAAATAGCCCAAACATAACCGCAGCCAAAGGGTTAATAAGTAGAATTAAAAACAACAATGAACTTTGCAAATTAATATGTTTTGATGTAAATTCCTTATTTAAAAGTGCCTTTTCAAGATTTACTAAGATTTCTGAAAGATGATTTATTGAATTTAGATTTACCAATAAGGAATAATGTTTTCATGAAATGAACTGAATTGTGTGTCCTCAACACTAACTTTACTGTAAATGGAAGGTTTATTTCGGCAAACATTTGGTTGCTCAATGGGAAATCCCCTCTCTCCGAAATGTTGTAATCTGTTTATGGAGTATTTTGAGACTCGTGTTTAACCCTTCTTTGGCGGCGCCCGGCTATTGTCGAATTTAAAAAATGGGGCGTATGGGCGGGGCCCGGCTATTGTCGAATGCAATTTTGAGGACATAATGTGCTCTGAGAGAGAGCGGAGCGGTGGGAGGAGCATAGATTAACTCCTGACCGCTCGCCACGGCCGCCGTGGACCTACTGAGATTTACTCCACTTACATCCACCCTCACTCCCTCGCTACATACGTAATTATATAAAGAAATTGCTGTATTTTACCGTTTTTGCCCTTCGGTTGCACGATCGTTGCAAGACAACCAGTGATCGTAAAAGGATGGTTCGGGTGTCATTGGAAAGCTCAATTTACGCCCTTCTAGGGATACATACTTGTATTACACTCTGGGTCTTGTTTATGCATGAAAAAGAGCACGGAAACAACCCCATTTATGGTAAAAATCCCCGCTGGGCAGTACATAGAAATTACCGCCTAGGCCGCTCTTAAGGTGTTAAACTAAGATTAGGCTTCCTTGGTATAGATATGGAGACAACGTTTTGTGTCTTGGGACTACCAATCAAAACCCTCAATCTTTCTTAAATAAACTTATCGATCTTGTCCCCTCGATTGCATTAATAAATTAAGAAGTTATCAATAAGCTACCTTTCCTGGATACAATGATAATAAATGATAATGGTCACTTGTAATCTAAGGTATATAGAAAACCAACTCTTACAGATTCGTATATTCATGTTTTCTCCAACCATCATATTAAGGTCAACATTTCCATTTTCACAGGTATGTTTTTAAGAACATTAAATATATGTAACCCATAATTTATAGATAGTGAAAACAAAGAAATATATAATCTAGCCAAAACACAATGCTACCCTGAACATTTCGTGGATCAAAGCATAGCCAAAGCCGAATAAAAAGCTTGTCATATCACGATGAATTAACACCGCTTATAACATCTCTTAAATATTTGAACATAAATTTAGTATTTAAATATGAAAACTCGGTCAAGACTATTTCGGTTAAAAAAGCTCTAAAATGATAGAGGTGTTGTATATTTAATTTCGTGTAAAGAATGCAATTATTTATACATAGGACAAACGGGAAAAAGACTAAATGAAAGAGTTTAAACAGCACCGGCAATCAGTAATATCAGAACAAGAATCCAATGTTATGGTTATACACACAAATAGACAAACCATAATGTGAATTCGGATCAAGCTAAGATGATCTAATGGTCAAGCTGCTATTATGAAATATATATATTTTTTTTCTGAGTCTGCCTTGATCAGAGCATATAACAAAAATATGGATCTAAATAATGAACTGTACAAAATAGACAACATCCTTTTAAATATCCTCCTCGAATATACAACAACATAAAGAGCAAGAAACACATGTCAGAGTAAAAATTAGAACATCTGTAGGTTGACCTCTGACAATTTGAGTGAGGTCAATTACCTAAGTAGGGCAAATTATTCACGTACACGTGTTAATTAATATATATATTGTGCACCTGTGTCTCGATGTGTTCCGATATTTACTATAGATACATATATATTCTTGCTAGGGTATTAATAGAATGCAAGGACGAATTAAGTTACCCATTAACTCACCTATTTAATAATTCACTAGATTTAGGTTTAGTTCCCGATTCATGGAAACTTGCAAATATAATTTAAATATTTAAAAAAGGTGACAAGTCTATAGCATCAAATTACCGTCCCATTAGTCTCACATCAATTACCGTCCCATTAGTCTCACATCAATTACCGTCCCATTAGTCTCACATCAATTACCGTCCCATTAGTCTCACATCAATTACCGTCCCATTAGTCTCACATCAATTACCGTCCCATTAGTCTCACATCAATTACCGTCCCATTAGTCTCACATCAATTACCGTCCCATTAGTCTCACATCAATTACCGTCCCATTAGTCTCACATCAATTACCGTCCCATTAGTCTCACATCAATTACCGTCCCATTAGTCTCACATCAATTATAGGGAAATTGCTAGAATCAATCATTGCCAGGAAAATTATAAATCACTTAGAAATGTTCAAGTTAATTAAACCCTCTCAACATGGATTCACTCCAGGACGATCCTGCCTAACAAATTGACTCAGTTTTTTCTCCGAGGTATGTGAAGCGGTAGATAACGACAAGTCATATGATATAGCTTACTTAGACTTCAGTAAGGCCTTTGATAGAGTTCCACATGAAAGGTTTTTAATGAAGATAGAAACACATGTTATTGGGGGGATTCTACTCAAGTGGATTAGGTCATGGCTGATTGGTAGGAAGCAGAAAGTTAGTATCAATGGTGTAAAATCGGACTGCAGATTAGTTAAAAGTGGGGTCCCCCAAGGGTCGGTTTTGGTTCCCCTTCTGTTCATTATCTACATAAATGATCTTGACTCAGGCATAAAGAGTAGGATCATTAAATTTGCTGATGATATTAAAATGGGTAGGATAATAGAGTCAGCTAGCGACAGGGAATGTCTTCAAAAGCATCTCGATCATTTGCACGAGTGGGCCATAAATTGGCAGATGAGTTTCAATGTAGACAAATGTAAGGTATTAAGGATTGGACATCGTAATTTAGAAGCGAAATACAAATTAGACAATGTAGAATTGGATAACTCAAGAGTGTGAGAAGGATCTGGGGGTGCTCGTTAGTAATGATCTGAAACCCAGAACAATGTATAAGTGTTAGGAACAGGGCAAATAGAGTTCTAGGATCCATATTTAGGAGTGTTAGCAACAAGACTGCTGAAGTTTTCTTAAAACTATGCTTAGCACTAGTAAGACCCCATTTAGACTGTGCTGTCCAATTTTGGTGCCCGTATTACAGAATGGATATCTACCCTTTAGAGGCAGTCAAAAGAAGAATGACGAACATCATACATAATATTAGAAACTTATCGTATGAGGAGAGGTTGAAAGCCTTAGGCTTTGCACTCACTAGAAAAACGAAGATGTAGGGGAGACATGATAGAGGTATTTAAATGGATAGAAGGTGTAAATAAGGGCGATATAGATGAGGTATTGAAGCTAAAGAACGGCGACATAACCCGCTCAAATGGCTTCAAGTTAGATAAGGAGAGATATAGGATTTATGAAAGATATAGGAAAACACTGGTTTGGGAATAGAGTTGTTAACATGTGGAATGGACTGCCCAGAGCCGTGATTAGCTCAGGAACAGTTGAAAGCTTTAAGCGTAAGTTGGATTTCCATATGGATGATATGGGTTGGGTGTGAATGGGAGCTGCCCCGTGTTGTTGTGGTTGTTCCCCAAGCTGCCTGGCCGAACAGCCCCAAGGCCCTGAGCAAGGCCAAGGCCATAACCGAGCGCCCCCACAGAACCCTCCCTGCCGACCACAATAAAGCCTGGGTGACCGAAGCCACTCCATGGCGGGGAGCTGAGGAGGGTGCGGAAACGCCCAGGAAACCAAAGCCCCATCCAGGACCCTGTGCCCCTCAGCAATTATGAAGAGAATGTTGAGGGGCAAAGGAAAAATGTGACGCTTTGGCTTCCAATCTTGGTAGATTGGGAGGTCAATCCACGGAAAAGATGCCGTCACTTGAGATCTAGAAAACATATAAGTAAAAGGAACAGTCAGAGTAAGCTATGGGTATGGCAGAGATCGCTCAGTTCTCACTCTGATAGACCAGCCCATCACCACATGACTAGAACCCAATCCTCTCAGCATCAGCTAGGAAAGGCCCTAGAAAGCCACCTTTGGCGGGGGGATAGCTCCCCTATTTCAACCCCTTTCGGGGTTGCCCCGTGTGGGCCACATGGCCTTGTGCAGTTTCCCGCTATCTTATGTTCTTATGTTCTAATATATAATGTCTTTATCTGTTATTATAACATAAGAACATATAAGAAAATGGGAGTCTGCAGAAAGCCGATTGGCTCAAACAAGGCAGATCCCTCTCACACTTAACCCTAATTATAAGGCCTTATAAGCTGGGCTTATAAAGCCCAGCTCACTAACACCATTAGGACTGACCTCACCGAACGGTCAGAGGTCAGAAAACGGGGGTCTACAGAGCGCCGATTGGCCCACACCTGACAGATCCCCTCTCGTCCATATGCCTATCTAATTTTATCTTAAAGTTCCCTATCGTTCTTGATCCCACTATAACACTTGGTAGCCTATTCCACCTATCTACAACTCTGTTACCAAACCAATGTTTGCCTATATCCTTTCTGAAACGAAATTTATCTAATTTGAAACCATTTGTTCGAGTTCTTTCGCTATCACTGAGCTTTAGTAAATTTGTCATGTCCCCTTTATTTATCCCACTAACCCTCTTGAACACCTCTATCATATCCACTCTAACTCTATGTCTCTGTAACGAATGAAAGCCTAATTTCATCAACCTTTCTTCATGTAGAAGATTTCTAATATTATGGATCATTTTTGTCATTCTACGTTATACTCTCTCCAATGAATTTATGTCCATTCTGTAATAAGGACACCAAAATTGAACAGCATAATCCATATGGGGTCTCACTAATGACAAGTAAAGTTTTAAGATAACATCAGCAATTCTGTTACTCACACTCCTAGAGATGAGCCCGAGAATCCTGTTTGCCTTGTTACGAACGCTTATACACTGTTTTGTAGGCTTCAAATCATTGCTAACAAACACACCTAGATCTTTCTCACAATCTGAGTTTTCTAATTCCATATTAGCTAGTTTATATTTAACATTTGTATGCATCTTCCCTATCTTTAATACCTTGCATTTGTCAATGTTAAACTTCATCTGCCAATTTACTGACCATCCGTGTAAGGTATCTAGAGAATCTGACACCTCCTCCTTCAAACCCCCATATTAACCCTGCTCCTTTTTTATTAGAAACGATTAAAGAGCCATATTTTAACACTTAAGTTGCAGGCTTCTTTGCTATTTAGAGCATATTCAGGCACTCCTGAATGATTAATTAAGTATCTGCATGAAATGAACTATATTCTGCCGAAAACTATGCAAAAATAGCTTCAAAATTACACCAGAACGAGCTTCGTAGGTGGCGGGGTTCACCCGCAGCGTTGCCATACACATTCGGGAAAACTCACTAAGTATTAGCTCTTGCTCGCTCAGCAACACTGTCGAGACAGCCGCGCGACACCAGAGACTTAGTCAGTGAGCGGCTGGCTGCTCTGAGGGTCGGACGGAGGTCCCTCACTCTCCCGCCCACTGACACTTGATTTCTACGGCTTTTAAAGGCTTTTAAAGCCTGGAAATTGATGTAAATTGCCATGGCGTTCCGGAACGTCATCCGCAGGGATAGGGTTAATAGATAGGTAAACTAGCAACATTGCCTCAGGCCATGACAAGAGTTCTGTCGTAGACTGTACACCTGCAAAAGAAGAAAGCTTCTTTTTAGCTACAACATATTATATGCTACTTTAAGTCTTTATGAGTATGCAAATTGCAAGATTTCATACAAATTTAACCTAATCTTTGAATGACTATTGCTGATTTTGTACTTGCCATTGTTAAAGTCATGCATAGCAAAAATACCGTACTCAATGTAGCTCTGTAAAATATGGAACTGTAGACATTTCCGCACATATATATTATACCGTAAACAGCAGGATAATAATAAAACATGATGGTGTATAATAGTGTATCCACTTGAACGAGAGGTGAGGGCCTTTTTCATTACCGCCCTATATATAACATTTTATCTATCAATGTATATATCATTCTATATATTGCTTTATCTATCTACTCATTTATTTATATACCAATCAATCAACATCCATTTATCTCTCATGAATATAACAGGAACTTGCTTCCAATTCAATAACAAATTTATCTCTGGTAAATAAATCATAAACTTCAAGCGATTCGTGCTATCCTTTCATATTCAAATAGGTCTCTCTCTCTCTCTCTCTCTCTCTCTCTCTCTCTCTCTCTCTCTCTCTCTCTCTCTCTCTCTCTCTCTCTCTTCTCTTCTCTTCTCTTCTCTTCTCTCTCTCTCTCCTCTCTCTCTCTCCTCTCTCTCTCTCTCTCTCTCTCTCTCTCTCTCTCTCTCTCTCTCTCTCTCTCGTTAGATTTAAGTCTGGACTGTTACTGTAGATTTTAAGTCGGGACTGCCTAGTAGCTCTGTACGATCTATACTAAGTATGTGATACATTTGTTTCCCCACACCGCCAGCGGTGGAATTCCTATTCCAACAATGTAGGTCTGATTGCTGGACACAGGTTCAATAAATTCTCAATTTCCCGGGACTTGGGCCTTACGAATTTCAGGAAGGGATTACTATTAATATTCCTGGTGCAAGAGCCAAGGGGATCAACACAACTCTCATATACTGTATGTGCCATTAACTGTATTGAAGTCGCCAAGAACAAATGCATTCCAAAACATGTTGATCCATAACTGAATCGAGTTAGGCATAGCACATTTCTTTCGTTTATATATAATTCTTCTCAGTACAAGCTGCAGTCTAATAAGGAAAATGCCTATAGATTGCTTCAACCTCAAGAACAGGATATGCTCAATCAACCATCTACCAGTTTAACTTCCATGACCAAAATACCTAGAGAGGAGAAGTTCGCTACTGCAACACTTCCATAGCCTGTACCATTGCTGTGGGTAGACCAGTAGTACAGTCTACGACATAACTGCTGTCATGGCCTGAGGCAATGTATTAGTTCACTTATCTTTAAATAGATGGCCCTTTAATCGCTTCTAATAAAAGGGGGCGGGGTTAATATAGAGGTTGGAAGGAGGAGTCAAACGTGTGTGTGTGTGTGTTCTAGAACAGCACGCATAATACGTTTATTTTAACATAACACACAGGCTATATTATTAGATTAACCCATGCCGGATCACAAATAAGTAACACACATCAGGTGTTGCGTTATTTATGGAATTTAACACCTTACGAGCGGCCTATGCGGTTTATTTAAGTGTACCGCACAGCGGGGTGTTTTTAGCCAAAATAGGGCTGTTTACGTGATCATTTTCATGCCTAAATAAGACCCAGAACGTAAAACAAGTACCTATCCCTGAAAGGGCATAAACAGAGCTTTCGAATGACACCATAACGATCCTTGTATGATGGATAGTTTTCTTGCAATAACCGTGCAACGCGAGTGCAAAAAGCAGGTAATTCGGTACTTTCAGTACATAATTGAGTATGTAGCGAGTGAGAGAGGGAGGAGGGAGCTGAGATTTGTGTCAGTAGGTTCGCCGCGGTGGTCTGGAGCAGTCATACGCTCGCTAGTCTCCTGCCACCACTTGTCTCTCTCTCTCAGCCACATTACGTGCTGAAATTGCCACTCGAGTTATGTCGAGCGCCGCCACATAGTCCAGCTTTATTTAACTCGACTTATGTTGCTCGCCGCTAAATAAGGGTTAATATACAATCAAGTTTATATCCTTCGCACTTCCCATTCCCCCTCCTCCCCCTCTCCCTTTCACCCCAACTCGACATCTTCACCGCTTTCTCTCCCCTCCCTCCCACCTCTCTCTCTCTCTCTCTCTCTTTCTCTCTCAAGGACCTCTCAAGGACGTAAATGATACCCTCTAAAATACGCAGATTAATACTATGCGATTGTTTTGAATTTACATATATATATAATAAATGTTAGGGATGACTAAAATAACAAACATATATTGATTAGGAATAGGATAACTAGCGAGGCAGCAAACAACACCTATTGCTCGCTGCCTCGCTAGTTATCCTATTCCTACTTAAGCTACGATTCCCGAAGAACATGTCTATATTTGTTTGTGTATATATGTTAAGTGTAACAATAACACTTACGATTCAAGTTATTTATGTTGGCTTAAGGAATAAGTTGAATAATACATATACTTATGACCTCCAAAATGTGTAATGTTTGGGGAGACGGCGCTTCAACCTCTCTCCTCTGTCTATCACATGCAAGCACTAACCCACCCACACCAACACTAACACAGGATACAAAACACACACACACACTCACACCTGATAACATAAAACGCACATCACACACATGATCACATACAACGTAATGGGCACAAATCACTCACACATGATAACACACACACACTGGTCCAGGCAAACTAGAAAAGGTATTGGCATTATTGAGGAAATGCTGCTGTCTTCAGTGCGTGCCATGGCCATCCTGAGCCTTACGACGTATACAGACTAATAACACACATAACAAAGCCACTACAACAATTTCGTCTCTCTCCAACACCCCTTCTCCCCTCTCTACACTCTTCAGAAAAATAGGAAAAGTAGAAAGTAGCTACGAGGTGCCGTTGTAAAGGCTTATCCTTCAATACCTTCACCTGACCTGACCCCATCCGGGGTTTAGCTGGTCCACAAGGGTGTGTGACATGAACCCAATAGAGATTTTGTGGGCCATCATGTCATAAGAACATAAGAACATAAGAAAATGGGAGTCTGCAGAAAGCCGATTGGCCCAAGCAAGGCAGATCCCTGTCCCACACAACCCCAATTCAATTACAAAGCCCAATTATAGGCTTCACACTCCAATACCCTGAGGATCATCTCACCAAAACAGTCAGAGATTAACGCAGGATTATGGGGGTCTGCAGAGCGTCGATTGGCCCAACCCGGCTGATCCCCCTTCACACCCAACCCCTCTCGTCCATATGCTTATCCAATTTTATCTTAAAGCTCCCTACAGTTTTAGATTCCACTATAGCACTTGGTAGTCCATTCCACCCATCTACAACTCTGTTACCAAACCAATACTTGCCTATATCTTTTCTGAAACAAAATTTAACTAATTTGAAACCATTGGTACGAGTTCTTTCGCTATCACTGACCTTTAGTACATTTGTCATGTCCCCTTTGTTAATCCCACTAACCCACTTGAACACCTCTATCATATCCCCTCTAACTCTGCATCTCTCTAACGAATGTAAACCTAATTTCTTCAACCTTTCTTCATACGAAAGATTTCTAATATTATGGATCATTTTTGTCATTCTACGTTGTACTCTCTCCAATGAATCTATGTCCATTCTGTAATAAGGACACCAAAATTGGACAGCATAATCCATATGGGGTCTCACTAATGACAAGTAAAGTTTTAAGATAACATTAGCAGTTCTGTTACTCACACTCCTAGAGATGAACCCGAGAATCCTGTTTGCCTTATTACGAACGCTTATACACTGTTTTCTAGGCTTCAAATCATTGCTAACAAACACACCTAGATCTTTCTCGCAGTCTGAATTTTCTAATTCTAAATTAGCTAGTTTATATTTAACATTTGTTTGCATCTTCCCTATCTTTAATACCTTGCATTTGTCAATGTTAAACTTCATCTGCCAATTTACTGACCATTCATGTAAGGTATCTAGATCCCTTTGGAGGCACTCTATATCGCTATCTGAATCAATTGATCTCCCTATTTTAGTATCGTCTGCGAATTTACTTATCCTACTAGTTATACCTAAATCTAGGTCATTTATGTACATAAGAAACAACTGGGGACCTAATACCGATCCCTGGGGGACACCACTTTTGACTGCTCCCCTTTCTGACTTGGTACCATTTATGCTGACTCTCTGCTTCCTACCAATTAGCCATGACCTAATCCATCCTAACAACGCCCCACCTATTCCATGTGCCTCAACCTTTCTCATCAATCTCTCATGAGGGACTCTGTCGAAAGCTTTACTGAAATCTAAATATATAATATCATATGACTTGTCATTATCTACTGCTTCATATACCTCTGAGAAAAAACTAAGCAAATTAGTAAGGCAAGACCGTCCCTGAGTGAATCCATGCTGAGAAGAATTGATTAAGTTAAATGTTTCTAAGTGGTTTCTCATTTTCCTAGCAATAATTGACTCTAGTAGCTTTCCTATGATTGAAGTGAGACTAATGGGACGGTAATTGGATGCTATTGATTTATCACCTTTTTTGAAGGTCCAGGTTAGGATTGGAAAGGGCGGGAGGATTGGGATCGTGGGGCAGGGTTGGGTTGGTGGGGGGGGGGGGGGGGGGAATCCGTCGCCGCCCTAATATAAGTTGGAAAATGTTTAAATCAGGCTCCAACGAGAATTCAGGAGGTAGTTGAAGCAGCTTGTGGGTGGAGATCATATTGATTTCATAAATATAAATTGTAAATGTTTACATTTAAGAACCCTTTATATATATTATATAATGTGTATGTGTTTCCAATGTTCACCGTAACATAATGATGGTGAAATAATACATATTAAATTAAATTCAAGGTAACATACACAGAGCTATAGTATACGTTTAATTATGTTTGGAGGATAATTTAAACAATTCGAAGTAAAAATATAAAAGCCTAAACAATTTATATCAACTTTAAAACAACATAACCAGATTGCTTGGATTATCGTTAATTGTTCAATTCGATGACTTACTTTATAGTAACTCATTACAATGGGTAGCGCCGAATTGTTTACTGATAATGGGAAGCCACAGTAATTAAGCTAGTAATTAAGAATCCACTGAGAAAGGTATAATGCAATACTCATAGCGTGTCATATTACATGTTAAGGTAGATTATGAATTGGTCAACCAGTGCTGTGAATGGAAGATTTTGTTTTACTCTTATATAAAAAAAAAAAAAAAAAAAATGTATTACAAAGAAACACGTTTCGGCTAATTTAAAGTGTTTTCTCTAACTGAACCGATATTATCTTGTCTTTATAATATATATATATTTGGTCATAATTTGGTCCAAGCTAGATTACAATGTGATCCAACTTGTCTTGATGCGTGGATTGTAACATCCCGTTTCAATTACTTATATATTTATACGATTGTTCACACTAACCAGGACGCCAAGGTTGGCAACTTTGAGTGTTTTGCAACGGAGCATATCTATTTATTTTCTATAACACATTATGTAAGGTAAAGAATAGAATACGAGTTAATAATTGAGAATCAGTAAAGGTAAAAAGAACAGTATTATTAAAACACTAAAGTCATTTTTATGGACAACTTTGAACACGATGATGAGGAAAATTATATGCTCGATTAGGAGAGAGGAGGGGGGAGAGAAATAGAGAGAAGGGGGGGAGATAGGGGAAGGCAGCAGAGAGAAGGGGAGGAGGGGGGAATGGGAAGTTCGAAGGATAGACACTTGATTGTCTGTATATTAAATTACATAAGTAACGCAACACCTGATGTGTGCTACTTATTTGTGATCCGGCATGGGCTAATCTAATAATATAGCCTGTGTGTTATGTTAAAATAAACGTATTCTGCGTGCTGTTCTAGAACACACACACACACACATTTGACTCCTCCTCCTTCCAACCTCTATATTAACCCCGCCCCCTTTTATTAGAAGCGATTAAAGGGCCATCTATTAAAATATATGTGAACTAACACATTTCCCCAGGCCATGACAACAAGTTTTGTCGTAGACTGTACATGTAATATCACTACAGCTGAATGGTCACTGCTAGTCCATCTCGATTCAGGGAAAGCCACCATTTTAGCCATTAGACTTGGAAGCTTTCCCGACAAAATAAATTATCGACCTTTATCTAGACTTCTAGATGTTGATAGTACCAAAGTAGTAACAATATAATGGAGGTAGGACGAAACTTTCTATAATGACTATACTAATTCAAGTTCAACCCCTGCACCGTTGTCTGCTAACTAAGGGAGTTAAAATATGGAATAACCTCATTGTAAATGTTGATGATAATTGCAGTTTTTCATTATATAAGAAGCGATTAAAATTATATTTGATGGATAGTTAAATTTTGCTCTGAATTCTGGGAATTGTTTTGCTTGTTAATTTATGTGTTGTCTGTTGTGAACAGTGAATGTGTCTTTGAATGTAAAATGAGTATATGTATATCATTATATTTTTATTTCTGAATTCTTTTTTATTGCACTTGTGTACATTTATTTCTCTTATTGTCCTGTTACACTTGACATGCATATGGTTATGAGGACATATATGACTGATGGCATCAAATCCTCTTTGTCATGGATATACCTCAACTTTGTATAATTGCACATTTTTTGTAAACATGTAAACCTATATCTATGGCAATAAACTTTTATGAACTTAAAATTTCATCCCTATATTTTAGGATTATTTTTAAGGTGGTATTACAGATGTGTTTGCTCTGCACAACAAAAAGTACACTAACACTGTCCATTATCACTATCTTCTATGCTATGTCCTGTGCCATGTTTCTATACTGCTAAAGCTGTTATTCTCATGTTCACTATACAAAATCATGGGCTGGCCATATTCAAATCTCCTGTATTATGGGGACGCAAATATTCAGAAAATCGACCTTAGTGCAACATTATTCGGTTCGAAATTTTTGACTGCGACTAAATTTGCTGCTAAAATTGCTCGTTTCATCGTGTATAATTATTTTGTTGACCATATATGACCGGTAGTTATGTTGCCAACTTCGTATTATTTTAAAAACAACAAATTTAACCCTTTAAGTATATTAATACGCAATATTTGATTATATTCTGGCTATCACTAGACGATTTTACTCAGCTATGGAAGGCCCTCGAAGTATCACAAGGACAACGTGTATCTCGATTAACCTTCTGACTGACTCAATTACATACTAAGCTGCATAAAACTGTCTAATGATAACCAGAATAAATTAGATAAGAGATGCATCATGAACCTCTGAAGGAAGTAACTAACTACTGTATATACTCTATGCTACTCTTTTACTCTCACTGTATATTGCAGAAATGTATATAATTCGACGATAATTTCCATGAAAGAAGCCATAATAGTAGCATATTTTCTGTAAAGTAAGTAAGGTCTTCAAATTTTTATTTTACAGACACTATTTCCAGTGAACCAATATGAACAGCAGGTGATGAATGGTGGTCTGATGGGAAGAGGAAGCTATTTTGGAGTTTTAACTTAAACTTTGGGGCGTGAAAGATGATGGAAAGGGGAGAGGGGGGGGGGGGTGCAGAGGTAGAGTGGGATAGAGAGGAGAAAGGAGGAGGCGCAGAAGGAGAGGGAGGAGTAGGAGGAGATGGACGAAGATATTGAAGAGGTGAATAAAAGGACAAAAATGGAATATGTTGATAAAAAGAATGGACTGGGAGAGAAAGAATGGTGGCACTGTAGACGGATAATGTTAACCCAAAGTTATATATATATATATATATATATATATATATAATAGTAGGATAAGTAGGGATAAGACTCCTGGACCCATCTTTATTCTCGAATTTTCGGCTTACATTAAGCCATCTTCAGGAGTACCATATAATCCCTAAAAAAAAAAAAAAAAAAAAAAATCTTAACAGAAGGAACAACGGGATCACTAATAAGTCAGTGAAAAATTAGTAAACAATTACAATCTATTCTATATTAATATTTAAACGTTTAAAATGTATACAAAAAATACTGAAAACTCAGAAGTAGAAACTGAAACCTCTAATTAAAATGTATATACTGTAGCTATCTCGTAATTTACTTAAGAACATAGTTAACTATCAACAGACTACACCTTTTACAAAACATAATCATACAAAAATCACATAATACAATTGTACACTTACCTAAGTACAGGGAAACAAAAGACCAGACACGTTCACAGAACTGGGTGTGGGAGTCAACTAAATCACCGCCATAGCTCAAGTGACTGTGGAGCTGTGAAAGGAAATCAAATCAAACTAAAAAAGTGATCGAAAAATTTGAAAAAGAAAAAACAAAATATACAAAAAACATAATCACAAATATTTAAGAGTTGTTCGAAACATTAAGTTCTGGATTGAACTTCTTGATGAGCAATTTTTCTCCAATGAGCACGTCTGTATGATGCCTAAATTTCGCTAATATTTGAAAATCTTTATCAGAGAAACGATGATCGTTCTCATGGGAGTTATTACGGACGGCAGAAAATGCCATCTTTTGTAAAAAAAATACCTGACCTGTAACTTTTGCCAATATGTTCGTATACCCTTATCTTGAATGAACGGCTAGTACATCCAATATACCCAGCATTACAGCTAGGACAAGTAAATCGGTAAACGATATTCGAACATAGAGGGTCTATCACACGGTCTTTGAAATTAAAAAATTAACCAATTTTGAAGTCATTAGTGAATATAATCTTAAAGTTAACTGCGGGGAATGAATCTTTTAAAATATTTTGAGCAATTTTCCGAAATTCGTAACTAATGTTGCCATAGAAGGGCATCTTGATATACTTAACCATTTAGGAACATCATACTTGGGTTCACTGGCTCCGTATTGTTTGACATTCAAAAACTTCTTTAAGATACTGTTGAAAAGATCTTCCTTATAATTATTATTAACAAAGTAGTCCCTTAATTTGGTTATCTCCTCGTGAAGCGTGACATAATTAGAGCAAATTTCATAAGCTCGATCCAGCAAAGTTTTAATAGAGTTGATTTTGTAAAGTTTCGGGCAAAAGCCCGAACACACACCTCCTACACACCTGATCTTCTTTTCCTCACTGAAACTCAGGTGTCTGAAGCAACTGCCAGAAGCCCTTTCTCTGTATCATCCTACTTTCTCTATCCTAGTTTCAAAGCCCAAAGGCAGATGGTATGCATACGTGCACAACAAACTTACTTGCTCTCGTGTTTCCGATTTAGACTCCTCTGAATTCTCAACTTAAAGGCTCAAACTTTCCTGTCATTCTCATACTAAATATTTCTGCGCTGTTTATCTTTCCCCTAACTCTACCGACTTTCCCAATATTTTTGACTATCTAAACTCTAAAGTGCATTCTATCCATATCTCCTGTGACGCCTGCCAGCGTTGGCAGAATCGCCTCCCGGTAGCCACTAGCGCTCGCCAGGGCAGTGAAATGGGCTACAGTATGTCTACAATGTTGTTCTTTCTTTCATAGTGTTCGTGTTGTTACAGACAGTCCCGTGGTGGTCTTTATTTTCGTCTGTGACAACGGGAAGCATTTTATATCAGGAGTAGAACATAAGATGCATTGTATATAGTTAAGGAGAGAGAACCATATAGGCAGTGGGGTGGTAGTGTGTGCGTGCGTATACATGTGCTGCCTCTCCCCCCCCCCGCTCGTAGGCCCGCGCGCGTGCCGTCTCACGCCTCTTGATTGGCTGGTGGTTCCTGGCACCTTCTGCAGGTCTGCTGCCTGGTGACGTAGCGGCCTGTGATTGGTTGACCACCATGCCTTTGTGTGATCCTAGGGGTCCTGAGGAGCTACTCTCGTCAGAGCTTGCCTGACCAGCATACCCTTCACACCTCCCTTACCACCTGTCCCCGACTTCTACCTATAGAGCACTTTCTCTCTCTCTCAACTTCTTACCTCTCATTCTTCCACTCTATTTAACATCATAACTCCCCTTTGGTTTTGCACGATTTCATATATCGACCATCGTATTATATGCTGAAGCTCTCAGATATTACATGTTTAGTTAGGCATTTTGGAGGGGCTACCATTTTGTCTGTAGAGGTTCGACACACTCACGGTGTCTCCCTACCTATTCCTTGGCTGTCTGCTGGGCTATTTAATGCTAGACTGGGGTAAGGCTACTTGTGTTGTGATTTCCGATGTGTACCATGTTTTGTTGAACCTGTACAATCGCAACGGAGACGTGGGAAGCCTAGGTGGTCTTTCTTTCTGACTGTGTACCTTGTGAGTTTAGCACTGTGTTGCGAGTGAGGGCTTTTTCCTCTGCCACCCAACACTGTGCTAACTCGTTTTACTTTGACTTTGAGAGGGTCGCCAAGAGAGAACCAGATACTAGCGATCTGGATCTCTCAAGAGAGCACCCTGTCATTTAACGTAATTTAGCCGCACAGTCTTAAGGACCTCGCTAGGCTACGAGCCGCTTGCTCAGCCATTGTTTCCTAGCCTACAACATCCCAGCTAGACTTTATTAGCCTAGCAGACACCCGATTAGAATTATAAACTCTCATGTTATGTATGCAGTATTTTTATTCACGTTGATTGTAAGCCTTGGTTGTTGTTGAGTTGCCTGACGAAGTACTTCTTTTGTTGTTGGAGATAATACTATTGTGCATTTATCGTTATTCCCGTGTCAGTTAACACTGTCTGTCCCTACACTTGTCATATCTTGTTCCTGCTTTATTTAACAGTTCAAAATCCGATTCGATCATCTTAAGCAGCATCAAACTTTCTTCAGAAGATTCCTGCTCGATGCTTTAGGACTTTCATTCACTTTCTTTAAGAAGGAGTGACAGTTTATTATTGTTTAGAATAACTTTAATTATACCTTCTTCTTGTTTGCATTAAATCATTGCAGTGATTTAATTAAGATCTCTATCTTTTCCTTGTATACCTTACTAACGTAATTGTATGTTGTTGTGATCAGGCTGTATCAGAGATCATCAGCCTGTAGTAATAGTGCATTTATACCGAGTTATAGGATACCCCGCTATCGCAGATTTAACTCTGGAGGGTATAGGTGTTTTTGTGCGCCGGCATTATAAGTTCGAGGGTTGGATCTAGTGATACCGTTGTGGCTGTGTGCCTTTCTAGTCCAATGATTAAGAGCCCTTGTTTTATACGAGTCCCGGTCGTAACACTCCTTTCTCTGAAATCTCCATCTTAGGAGATTTCAACGTTCACCACCGCCAATGGCTCTCCTCTCATTCCACTGACCAACCTGGTGAACAAACCCATGTCTTTTCTATCCTAAATTACCTAGAGCAGTTGGTTCAGCAACCCACCTGTATCACGGATTGCCTCTGAGATTGGCCCAACATTCTTGACTTATTTATAATTTGTAACCCTTCTTCTTATACTTATCTCTGTCACCTATCCTATCTTTCCAGTACGGCCACCTGATCCTCCCAGCCAGCGGTGCTTGTGGCCCTTTGGCGCTGTCGACTTTGAGGCTTTCCGGCAGTACTTCTTTGATTTCCCATGGAATTATTTTTGCTTCCGTGGCTGGGGATCCTCGGAGAGTGCTGTACGCATTACCGAGGTAATCCGGGCATGGAGGCATACATTTCATTTTTTTTCTCTCAGAATAATGGAAACAAATCTTGGTTAACTCACGCTTGTTCTAATTCTGTCCGCAATAAGGAGGAAGCATTCAAACAGTACCGACGCCTTCAATCTCACAAATCTAATTTGTCCTATGTTTCTGACCGGAATCAAGCCAAATCTGTTCTTCGACTTGTCAAACACTCTTTCATCAATAATAAATTAACTGAACTATCCAACTCTAGCTCTTCCCAAGCTTTGGCATCTAGTCAAAACCTTCTAGATTTTTTCTTCCTCATCTTTCCCTCCTCTTTTCCACTCTGACGGTACCACCGTCACCTCTTCCTCTGGCAAAGCTGAATTCTTCGCTCAAACATTCGCTAGAAACTCCACCTTGGATGATTCTGGTGCTATTCCTCCCTCTCTCCTACTTATGTTTAATATCCTAACCTCTTCTAAAGATGAACTTTCTACCCTCTCTGGGCTTAATACTAAGAAGGAGTACTGTCCGGATGGTGTTCCTCCTGTTGTACTAAAAAACTGTGCTTTTGTGCTGATTCCCTGCCAAGGCAAACTCTTTCGTCTTTGTCTCTACTCTAACGTCTTCCCTTCTTGCTGGAAGTTTTCTCTCATTCAACCTGTCCCAAAGAAGGGTGACCGCTCTCAATCCTCCAAATATCGTCCAATTGCTCTCATCTCTTGTATCTCTAAAGTTTCTCTTATCATAATCTATTCTCAGTGTGACGCCTACCAGCGTGGTCAGAATCGCCTCCCGTTAGCCACTAGCGCTCGCCAGGGCAGTGAAATGGGCTACAGTTATCAGAGAGTGTTGTTCTCTCTTTCATAGTGCTTGTGTTGTTACAGACAGTCCAGTGGTGGTCTTTATTTTCGTCTGTGACAACGGGAAATATTTTATATCAGGAATTGAATATGTGACGCCTGCAGCTCAGCAGAACGCCACGTGGGCTCAGCCGCTCGCTTGGCCACTCGCTAGCACTCGCCGGGGCAAGGTATTTGGCTACAGTCTGTCTACAATGTTGTTCTTTCTTCCATAGTGTTTGTGTTGTTACAGACAGTCCCGTGGAGGTCTTTGTTTTCGTCTGTGACAACGGGAAGCATTTTATATCATGAGTTGAACATAGGATGCATTGTATATAGTTAAGGAGAGAGAATAATATAGGCAGTGGGGTGGTAGTGTGTGCGTGCGTATACATGTGCTGCCTCCCCCCTCGCTTTGTAGGCTCGCGCGCGTACCGTCTCGCGCCTCTTGATTGGCTGGTGGTTCCTGGCGCCTTCTGCAGCCCTGCTGCCTGGTGACGTAGCGGCTTGTGATTGGCTGACCACCATGCCTTTGTGTGTGATCCTGGAGGGGTCCCGAGGAGTTCCATCCTCAGAGCTTTCCTGACTAGCATACCCTTCACATGTCCCTTGCCCCCCTGTCTCCCGACTTCTACCTATAGAGCACTTTCTCTCTCTCTCAACTTCTTACCTCTCATTCTTCTACTCTATTTAATATCATAACTTCCCTTTGGTTCTCCACGATTTCATATATCGGCCATCGTATTATATGCTGAAGCTCTCAGATAACACATGTTTAGTTAGGCATTTTGGAAGGGTTACCAATTTTGTCTGTAGAGGTTCGACACACTCACGGTGTCTCCCTTCCTGTATCTTGGTGGTCTGCTGGGGGATTTAATGCTAGACTGGGATAAGGCTACTGGTGTTGTGATTTCCATGTGTACTAGGTTTTGTTGAACCTGTACAATCGCAACGGAGACGTGGGAAGCCTAGGTGGTCATTCTAACTATGTACCTTGTGAGTTTAGCACTGTGTTGCGAGTGAGCGCTTTTGCCTCTGCCACCCAACACTGTGCTAACTCGTTTGCTTTGACTTTGAGAGGGTCACCAGGAGAGAACCAGATACTAGCAATCTGGATCTCTCAAGAGAGCACCCCGTCAATTAACGTAATTTGGCCGCACAGCCTTAAGGACTTCGCTAGGCTACGAGCCGCTTGCTCAGCCATTGTTTCCTAGCCTACGACATCCCAGCTAGACTTTATTCGCCTAGCAGACACCAGATTTAGATTATAAACTCTTTCTGTTATGTATGCATTATTATTCACAGCATTTATTAGTCTAGGTTGTTGTTGAGTTGCACAACCCTAGTAGGCTGTTTCGTTGATGAGGAAGTACTTCTTTTGCTGTTTGAGTTCCTACTATTGCGCAGTTATTATTATTCCCGTGCCAGTTAACCCTATATGTCCTTACAATAATTGTCATATCCTGTTCCTGCTTTATAGTACAGTTCAAAATCCGATACGATCATCTTACCCCAGCATCCGACTTTCTTTAGAAGATTCCTGCTTTGGGACTTTCATTCACTTTCTTTAGTATAGGAGTGACAGTTCATTATTGTTTAGAGTAACTTTAAATATACCTTCTTCTAGTTTGCATTGAATCATTGCAGTGATTTAATTAAGATCTCTATCTTTTCCTAGTATACCTTATTAACGTAATTGTATGTTGTTGTGATCAGGCTGTATCAGAGATCATCAGCCTGTAGTAGTAGTGCACTTATACTGAGTTATAGGATACCCCGTTATCGCAGATTTAACTCTGGAGGGTATAGGTGTTTTTGTGCGCCGGCATTATAAGTTCAGGGGTTGGATCTAGTGTTACCGTTGTGGCTGTGTGCTTTCCTAGTCCAATGATTAAGAGCCCTTGTTTTATACGAGCCCCGGTCGTAACAAATATAAGATGAATTGTTGTGTAGAATTGAGAGAGAGAGCGAGCGAGCAGCGTGGGGGCAGTGAGTGTTGCTTCCTCCTCCTTCCTCCCTCCCGGAGGAGTCCCTCGCCCGTGTGGCCTTTCTCTCGGTTTTGATTGGCTGGTGGTTCCTGGCGCCTTCTGGGGGCCTGCTGTCTTGTGACGTATCGGCCCGTGATTGGCCGAACCACCGCGCCTTTGTGTGATCCTGAGGGTCCAGAGAAGCTTCCTTCCTCAGAGCAGGCTAGGCACGCACATGACTAACATCCTTTTTACAACTGTCCCCCATATCTCCACCATTCTGATACTGTCTCTCTCACTCTACTTCCTTCTTTCATTCCTCTAATCTTTTAACTTCACAGCACTCCCTTTGGGTTCTTTACACGATTTCATATCAGCCCATCGTATTATGACTGTGCGTTGTTCTCACATTTATTTCCATTTATTAGAATAGGCTATAAGGGTTCTTAGTCTATGGAGGTTTGATGAACTCAGGTGTGGGTCTCCCTCAGTGTCCTTAGTTTATGGAGGTTTGATGAACTCAGGTGTGGGTCTCCCTCATTATCAGTAGTGCTCTGCTTGGTTATTTAATGCTAGACTGGGATAAGGCTTCTATTGTCGTTGTCAGCGATGTGTGTACGGTTCGCTTATACCTACACGACTTCGACGGTTTCTGTGGTAGCCTAGGTTGCGTTTTTGGTTGTGCCTTTTTCGAGTGCAGCATCGTGTGGTAAGAGGGAATTAGCCTACTACCTTGTCACACAATGCTGCCTCATTGCTTGACTTTAGAGGGATCGCCAGAGTAGAACCAGATACTTGAGATCTGGATCTACCAAGAGAGCATCCCCGTCATTAACGTAACTTTAACTATACTGCCTTAACCTCTTAAGTGCGCATGGGGGGTATGAGACACCACACTCCTGTGCTGATGTATTTGAGCTGTTCCCATCACTAAAATATTTATTTTACCATAAATAGCATTAATACTTATCCATATGCGCCTATTATAGGTTGATTATAAAGGTATTAACCTGTTACAACAATAAAACAAGTGGAAACAGCGTTTGGATGGTCAAAATCAGCGATACATGCCGGGAGTTACACAATGTATGGCTGAGGCAACCTCCCAGCCCACCACTTTCCTCCACCTCTGGAGAGAGACTGTCGATCGATACTCTCTCTCTCTCTCTCTCTCTTGCACTCGCTTGCTAATAGTGATGACAACGCCCTGCTACCAACTCGCTAATGTTAGCACGAAAATAGACCACAGGAAAAGGGAATAACAGGGAAAATAGGTGATAACTGAAGGAGGTGAGGTGGAGGAGTGATATTTGGCATGGCCCAGGGGCAAAACAAAATAAAAAATAAAAAATAAAATAAAAACAAAACAAATTTTTTTTTTTCGGTTTTAAATTGATTTTTGTTTTCCCCGACTCTTAAGAGTCTTCCCGCAGTCCGCCGGGGGAACTCTTAAGTCTTCCGGCAGTTCCCGGGTTAAGGACAATGCTAGGCTATGAGCCCGTCTTGCTCAGCCACAGTTTCTTAACCTTGATATCCCAGCTAGACTTTATTCGCCGAGCAGACACTAGTTAGGACATGAGCTCTTCTGATATGTACGCATTATTATTCACAGTATTTATTAGTCTAGGTTGTTGTTGAGTTGCTCAACCATAGCAGACTGTTTCGTTGATGAGGAAGTATTTCTTTTAGTGTCGAGCATTACTGCCGTTGCGCATTTATAATATTCTCGTCAGTTAACATTATAATTATGTCCTATCTTTTAGTGTATTCAGTCTACACGTATGGTGTCCTGCCTCCTGCCTTTATATAATTTAAGATACGAGCATCTTATGAGCATCAGACTTTCTTCAAAAGTTTCCAGGTCTATGCTGTAGGACTATACTTCACTTTCTTTCAGATAGGAGTGAAGAGTTTATTGTTGTTTAGAGTAACCGTATTGAAGCATCTTTTTATTGTATTAAATCTTGCAGTGATTTAATTGATCTTTCCATAGCTTCCCTTTTATGCATTTTAACGTAACTTGCATCTTGTTTGTTATCAGGCTATACCAGTGTGGGTTAGCCTGAAGTAGAGTACATTTATGCCCAGTTAAGGATACCCTGTTATCGCAGATTAACTCTGGAGGGTATAGGTGTTTTTGTTCGCCGGCATATAAGTTTGAGGGTTTGGATCTAGCGTACCGTTGTTGCATAGTGCCCTATTACTAGTTCAATCATTAAGTGCCCTTGTTTTATTTGTAGCCCCGGTCGTAACATCAGATTGCCAGTATGGCTCCCTTAACACCTTACGAGCGGCCTATGCGGTTTATTTATGTGTACCGCACAGCGGGGTGTTTTTAGCCAAAATAGGGCTGTTTACGTGATCATTTTCATGCCTAAATAAGACCCAGAACGTAAAACAAGTACCTATCCCTGAAAGGGCATAAACAGAGCTTTCGAATGACACCATAACGATCCTTGTATGATGGATAGTTTTCTTGCAATAACCGTGCAACGCGAGTGCAAAAAGCAGGTAATTCGGTACTTTCAGTACATAATTGAGTATGTAGCGAGTGAGAGAGGGAGGAGGGAGCTGAGATTTGTGTCAGTAGGTTCGCCGCGGTGGTCTGGAGCAGTCATACGCTCGCTAGTCTCCTGCCACCACTTGTCTCTCTCTCTCAGCCACATTACGTGCTGAAATTGCCACTCGACCTATGTCGAGCGCCGCCACATAGTCCAGCTTTATTTAACTCGACTTATGTTGCTCGCCGCTAATTAAGGGTTAAGGGTCGCTCTACTGGAGATCTTCTTTCATATCTTTCTAACTTCTGGTCATCCTCCTTTCGGGACTTCGGTGTGACCTTTTCTATTACGCTAGACATATCGAAGGCTTTGAAGAGAGTCTGGCACAATTCTCTAATTTCTAAATTACCCTCCTTTGGTTTCTATCCCTCCATCTTTGCCTTTGTCTCTAATTTCCTTTCCGGCCGTTCCATAGCTACGGTTGGTGACAGCCATTGTTCACTTCCTCATCCTATCAAATCCGGTGCTCCTCGGGGTTCCGTCCTATATCCAATTATCTTTCTATTTTTCATAAATGATCTTCTCAACTGTACCTCCAGCCCTATCCATTCATATGCAGACGACTCTACCTTACACTCTTCAATTCGTTTTCCAGAACTCCCCAGCCAGCAATCCCTCAAAAACAACCCTAATGAAGCCATACAACATTTATCTTCTGATCTAACTACTATTTCCAATTGGGGCAGAAAAAAACTTGTTGCCTTTAATGTTTCCAAAACCCAATTTCTCCATATATCTACTAGTCGTGAACTCCCAGAGTACTATCCCTTATAATTCAACAATACATAAATCAGCCCTTCATCTTCTCTCAGTATTCTTGGTGTATCTTTTTCTTCTTCTCTCTCTTGGAAGTACCATATTACCACTCTTGCTAAGGTGGCCTCCCAAAAACTGGGTGTGCTCATCTATCAAGGGGTTATTTACCATTGCACAGCTTTTTTATCTGTACAGGGGCACAGTGCATCCCTGTATTGAGTATTGTTCACATGTGTGGGGAGTATTCTCTCACAAAGCACTTCTAGACAAAGTAAAAAAGGAAAGCCATTCGTATAATTAACCCGGGAACTGTGGAAAGACTCTTAAGAGTTCCCCCAGCGGACTGCGGGAAGACTCTTAAGAGTCAGAAAAAAAAAAATCAATTTTAAACATCGAAAAAAACAAAATTATTTATTTATTTTGTTTTTGCCCCTGGGCCATGCAAAATATCACTCCTCTACCTCCCCTCCTTCCCCACTTTCCTCCCCTCCTTCAGTTATCACCTATTTTCCCTGTTATTCCCTTATTCTGAGGTATATTTTCATCCTAACATTAGCGAGTTGCAAGCAGGGCATTGTCATCACTGTTAGCAAGCGAGTGCAAGAGAGAGAGAGAGAGTATCGATCGACAGTATCTCAGTGGCCTTGGGGGAAATTGGCGGGAAAGGAGGTTGCCTCACCCATACATTATGTAACTCGCAGCCTGTATCGCCGATTTTGACCATCCAAACGCTGTTTTCACTCGTTTTATTGTTGTAACAGGTTAATACCTTTATAATCAACCTATAATAGGCACATATGGATAAGTATTAATGGTATTTATGGTAAAATGAATATTTTAGTGATGGAAACAGCTCAAATACATGCGCACAGGCAGAGATGTCTAATTACCCCCATGCGCACTTAAGAGGTTAACTCCAGGCCACGCACCGACTCTCTGTAATCTCTCTCTCTTCGCCGTAATGTTGCATCTCTCTCGCTATGCTATCGCTACTACAATAATCAGTGTTCCTCAGAGCTCTCTCAGTGTATATCACCTCCTCTTTGTAGAGTACGTAGTAACCGTCTTGCAACACAGTCCCACCCATACTCTGTGCAACTCTCTAACTCAAGAGTGAAACGATACTCCCAATCTTTCTTCTATTCAACAGCTGAGCTCTGGAACTCTTTCCCTGAATGCAACTTTCCCTCATCCTATGACTTAAATTGCTTCAAACTCTGTGTGTCCAGACATTTTGGCTCTAACATTCCTTGATTTTGGCCCTCTCACTCTTTCAACTCTGGGGGAGGCACTCCTCACAGGTTGTTTTAACTTTTGTCTCCCGCATCCACATAAAAAAAAAAATAAGTGATGTGTAAACGAGTGCTGCTGTACATATTCTGACGTTAAATAGCAAATTTAATTATGTACTAATTAATATACAGTACATGGATACATCTGTAGATCAATATCTATATATATATATATATATATATATATATATATATATATATATACATATATATATATATTGTTACGAATCTGGACCTCAGTTGTTTAGAGACGGTATATATACGAAAATAATGCCTAATGCCAATGCACCTTGTCTCTCTGCCAAACAACACCACGACGCAACAGGTAAGAGCTTTATGAATGCTTCCAGGCTCTTCTCAGGGCTTAACCTTTTGGCTGCGGCTATGTTTGGGCTATTTAGGGCATATTCAGGCACCCTTGAATGATAAATCAAGCATCTGCATTAAATGAAGTGCATTTATTTTTTTATTTTTTTTAAGAGACAATGAACGGAGAAAGGAAAAATACAAAAAACAAAAAGGTCCATGTGCCTAAAGGCATCCTCCATTCATAAAATGTTTGTAACAACTGGATTTAAACTTTTGTAGATTGTAAGTTTGTGGAAAGCAACTCGAGGGAAGTGAATTCCAAAGAGTAGTAGTTCTAGGGATAAATGAATTTTGATAAGCAGAAGTTCTGCATTGTGGAGGAGAAAGTGTAAATTCATGGGCGCTCTCAGCTGCCCTAGTTCTACGGGGAAAGATGTGGAGAGGCGGCACAATTGAAGCAAGTTCCTCGGAACAATTGCTGTGAAAATATCTGTAGAATAATGCAAGGGATGCAACGTTTCTTCGTATGGATAATGTAGGAAGGTCCTGTGTGATTGCAGGGTAATTGATTAATCTAATAGCTTTATTTTGAATTTTGTCCAACTGCCTCAATGCAACCACTCCACTTCCACTCCACAGAGGTGAACTGTAGTCCATCTGAGAACGCACATGACTTTTATATATTACGGCCAACTGCTCGTCAGTGAAGAATTCTCGAACTCTGTACAGGAGTCCCAGTTTTTTAGAGGCATTCTTAGCAATGCTTCTAACATAATCTGTCCAGCTCAAGTTAGTAGTTAATGTTACACCGAGAATGTCAATACTAGGGGAAGTGGGAATATTTACATCATTAAAAAATATATGGGAGTCAGTGAGATTCTGTCGGTTAGAAAATTGAATGTACTTGGTTTTCTGTGCATTAAAGGAAACTAGATTCTTTTGTCCCCATTCATTAATTCTAGAAAAGTCCTGGTTCAGAGAAATTGCAGTGTTTATTTTTTAATTTATAAGATCGGGTTGGGTGAAAGAATTGGTAAATGTGAATGAACTGTGGAGTGTTGAGTCATCTGCATAGGAATGTATTGGATTATGATTGGTAGATATGAGATCATTGATATGAATGAGGAACAGAGTTGGGGTCAAAACTGATCCCTGGGGAACACCAGCATTTATTGAGTGAAATTGAGAATAAAGGCCATCTACCATTACACATATTTTTCTGTTATGAAGATAAGAAGAAATTAGTGGAACTAATGATGCAAGGACGTATGGTGACATCTTCGACAATAAGGATTGATGCCAGACTATCAAATTCCTTTGATATATCCAGTGCTATTGTATGTGTTTTACCATGTTGGTCTGTAGCTTGGTTGATTTGATGCGTAAGAAGGCAAAGAATGTCTGCAGTTGATCGACATCGTCTAAAACCATATTGCCTATCACTGATTAATTTATTATTCTCAAGATGCTTAATTATGTGATTATTTAATATAATTTCAAAGACTTTACCAAGAGTGGAAGTTGTAGCTATTGGTCTGTAGTTTGATGGATCTGAAGAGGCACCTTTTTTAGGAACTGGATGGATGTTTGCTTCTTTCCAGGGTACTGGGAAGCATGAGGTATGAGTACACAGACGGAAAATTTTGCCAATACAGGAGCGAGCACCAAGGAGCAATTCTTAAGTACTATTGGAGGAATTTCATCCGGACCAGGAGCCTTATCTACTGAGAGATTCTGCAAAATAGTTTTGACATGTCTGGTGTGGATCTTAAGTGAGGGAATTTCAGGCGAATTAAAATTAAGTACAGGGACATCTTGATTTATTTCATCTAAGGTTGAGTTGGTGGAGAAAATATCCGCAAGAAGGTTAGCTTTACCTCGTGGGTCACTTACAAGATTGCCAGTCAGAGATTTTAATGGTGGAATGGATGAAGCAGTAGTGAAGTTGGATTTGAATGAGTTAAGAGTAGACCAAAATATTTTGTTATCATTTGGATTATTTAGAAGTTTATTTGCCTGCTTGTGGAGAAAGTTTGATTTAGTTAGGTTTAATACAGTTTTGGCATGATTTCTGATGTTTCTAAAGTAATTAAAGGTTTCATGTGTTTTTGATCTTGTGCATGCATTGTAGGCTATTGCTTTTTGTTCAGTTACTCTAGCACAATTATTATGGTCAAACCATTTAGGTGAATTAGATCTTTTACTGTACTTTTGATGAGGAATAAAAGTTTCCATTCCAACTTTCACAAAATCTTGTATGTGGCTCAAGGTGGTGTGTGCATCATTAGAACAGAAAGAGGTCCAGGGAATATCAATAAAGAAACCTTGAAGACCCTCCCAGGCTGCCCTATCGTAATGCCATTTAGTCACCAAAACAGGTTCAGAGTGGGAAGGTGTGGTAGGTGATAGACAGGTGGCCTGTATCAGACAGTGATCAGAAGATCCAAGCGGGGACCTCACTGTAACATCATCATTTTCTGAATTGGTTGTTAAAAATAAGTCCAGTAGGTGGGAATTATGATTAGGATTATCTGGTACACGGGTGGGTTGAGTGAGATTAAATGAGTCTGCAAATAGCTCACATTCAAGACCAGCATCATCAGTCCTGGCTGAATAAGTGAGCCATTCAACATTATGGACATTAAAATCACCCAACACAGTGATTTCAGAAGAAGCATTTAAGTTGAGGACACCGAGTTGTGAGGACAGGGAATCAAAAAGACTTTGCTCTGGAGGAGTATTTGGGGAACGGTAGATGCAACATATGTATTTAAATTTACCAGCAGAAATTAATTTGTATATAGAATAATCAAAATAGGGACAATTGAAACTAGTAACCTCCTCCAGGGCAATTTCAGATTTTGCAAAGCAACATACACCTCCTTTAGGTCTGAAATTTTGGAGCAGTTGATAACCTGGAAAATTAAATCTAGACGTGTCAGATGTGAATGTTACTCGAGTCTCTGTCAGAATAAGGAGAGTAGGGGATTCTGCTTGAAAAAATTGATGTACAGAATTGATGTTAGAGTGAAGTTCCCTTATATTGCTAAAGAAAAAGCTGCACTGCCGAAAACTAGGCGAAAATAGCTTCAAATTGACACCAGAACGGACCCTGTACGTGGTCTGGTTCATCCGCAGTGGTGCCAGTGAAACGCATGAACTCCGCTATTATGTAACACTCGCTCGCTTGGCTTCACTGTTCGGAGAGACAGAGAGAGACTCGCGCGAGACACAGTCAACCTCAGTGAGCCGCTTGGTGCTCTGAGGATCGGAGGTGGACCCCTCACGCTCCCGCCCACTGACACTTGATTTTTACATTTTGTACAGGCTTTTAAAGCCTGCAAATTGCTGTAACTTGCCAGGACGTTCCGGAACGTCACCCGCAGCGAAAGGGTTAAGGTGCACACTGCCCTGCTCCTACTCTGAATAATAAGTAGAACAGAAATAATCATGTAACTCACTAGCTACGAGAACTCTAAACCAACACCGGGATTAGCAATGGTGGGTTGGATAATCAAAACAGTTAAATACATATAGGCTACCAGCAGACATCAACGAAAAAAGGAGTGCAGGTGTGCTTCGAGCATAACAGGCTATGTGCGCCCTCGACAATACTAAACCGTGCGCAAACCAGCCAACGGTAATCCACTCTCAACCCAAGAGAGTTGCACATAATAATATTGCATACATATAATGAACTAACAATACAAGGCAGTGTCCTAATATGACTACTAACCTCGGGGTGATATTAGTGGAAGCAAGTTGCCCTGACCACCTCTAATATCACACCAGTATATCCTGCTTCAACCTTGGCCCCCCAGTGAGTAACCGCCCGAAACTATGAACTCTTAGAGTCCACCTCCCACACTCGCTTAACTATGAGGGGGGGGGGGGGGGTCCAGACTGAAGCTGGATTCCTACTTAATATTAAACACTCCGTTGCCTCAGTTCGAAACCCGAGATAGGGAACAAACAATGGCTGGGGCAGGACCGTCAAGGCTGCTACGGGTCCTAAGCACGAACACTGGGAAAAATATGTAGGGGTTATGGATGTGTGTGTGTGGGTGTGGACTGTCTATGGGATTAACAATGCTTATTAGTAAGGACCCCGGCAAACCTCCCAGCTCTTCCTTATCACGAATTCCGACGTAGCCACCGGAGGTGCAGAGTGTATAAAACAAAGGGAAACATAATTAATGCTGATCAGAGGAAAAGGATAATTAAAATAAATGAATTAATGTCTAGGATTCTCTGTTAATTACGTTACATTATTATTATGCAAGCAAGGAAAAAATAAACAGGGGCAGACTGGTGTACCACTAGAGAGGGCTACCACCACCTATACTGTCTGACCGCCCACGAGAGAATGGCGAAGCCTGCCCTGGCGATGCTAGCGGAAGCAAGGCTCAAACTAAGAGAGTTGCAATATCTCACCACACGATATGATAAGACTAAGACACTTCACAAGAATAACTTGTACTAAAGTATTCCTGTGTTAACAAATTAACTAAAACAGTGTGGCAGATAAAATAAAATACATCTTGATATTGCAACACAACTAAACTTGCAATGGTCACATAATTAAATGAAACTGGTGGGGCTGGCAAACTCGCCGCCCCCTCCCTCCCTCCCCGAGACGGGAGCAACATCCCTCATCTAAGCACAGCTAGCTTTCAAATTACACCGTTGCCACTCTTACGAATCTTCATATACGAAACAAGTAACACACTATTGGCTCATTCTACACAAATGTTTATTGAGACAAAAACGCTTAGAGGCAGGGCAAAACTAGTCATGTACAATTGGAAGGGTATCGGAGTGAAACTCACAATACCAGGTCTTTCTAATAGACTTGGCACAGCTGCCTTCAGGAAGTCTGGCGCCATTAAAGTCTAGCTACTCCTAAAAGACCCTGGTCATTGTGACACCCTCACACGGGGTGGGGGGAGTTTTGGAGCTTTGAAACAAAACTTTCATCAGTAGTTTACAACTGCAAAATATTTACATTGACAGTCTTTTGTATTTTTACATTTTATAGATTTTTTTAACATGAGTAAATATGACTTACTAACTAAATAGCCTCGTGCTCTCCTATCATTCCTCAGAGGACTCACGGGACAAACAGTCTGCCAGGACATTATCAACACCACGGATGTGCCTAACATCGAGATTATATTCTTGCAACATCAAACTCCAGCGAGTAAGTCTCTGGTTCTTGTCCCCTGAGCCTATTAAGAAACTGCAGAGGATGATAGTCAGAGTAGATTCTGAGCACGGGCCCATAGGGTGGCAATTAAACAGCAAAATGGTATAAACTCAAAATAATAGCTAGCAACTCTCTCTCGATCACAGAATAATTCTTGTGTGCTCAGTTAAACTTTTTCGAAAAGTAGAAAATGGGGTGCTCAACATCATCCATGTAGACTAAACAATCGGGGACATTATGCACAGCCCTGCCCAATAACCGCTGAAAGGTGGTGGGAGCATTCTTCAAGCCGTAAGGCATTACCTGGCATTGATACACTCCTCCACCCACCACAAAACTAGCGATTTTCTTGGCACGTTCTGGTAGTGGGACTTGCAAATAGCCTTTAACTAAGTCCACTTTTATGATGAACATGGCTGCCCCAATCATGTCTACCGAGTCATCAACTCTCGGTAAAGGGTAGAAATCTGTCTTGGAGATTAAATTTACTATGCAAGGTGGTAATTTTATAGGCTTGTTCTCTCCCACATCGATGTTATGTACCGCCCAAGATGTCAAACCGGGTGCATAGCCGAACACGTGCGGATAAGCCCACAAGGTAGTAAACATCTCCTTAACTCTTTCCGGAGGTAAATGGGTCAATTTCTCCCGCAGGGCCAGGTACCCGTTCTCTGCCCATGTCCCAGCCGGCACAGCCTCACCTGGGAAAAACTCCCTCTCCTCCTCCTGCTCCTCCTTCATGTCTTCTACAACCAGGACAGGGCAACGAGACACATCATCCTGGTCCCTGGGACCGGAGAATTCGGGAAAGTGCAGAGGGGGGTTGAGAGGCACTGCAGGAGCCTTGCCTGGCATTCCCACAGTGCATGAACCGCTAGCCCCGGGACCCGGGTTATCCACCCACCATCCACCAGGCCCGGGCTCACCCTGCACCTCCGACTCCAACTCTCCAGTCAATAACACAGGCAAGAAATTGACCGTCTCTGACTCAACTTTCTCTCCTGACCCGTTCTGACCGGATACAGTAGCACAAACTGCCTCAGACAACTCCCCGTTAACACCAGCAGGTGACTGATCGGCGCCCAGGCAACTCTCTCGGCTAGCCCCTTTAGGTGACGTCGCCTGTGTGCCCGCCGCACAACAGTACCTCTTCAACATGTTAATATGGCAAAGCTGATGGGTCTTATGTCTGTCTGGATTACTCTCCCCGACCTTAGAAAACAAGTGTGTTAATAAAGCATCGCTCTGCGGCGCCTCACCAATCTCCCCCGGTGCCACGGTGGTAAGATTAGGTATAGCCTCCAAGTTGGTCTGATTCGATGTTACAGGATCAACCGGTCCTCCCGTAGGGACCCGATCGCTCCCTTCAGTATCACCTCTGGCACCGGGTGAAACGCGTGAGGAGCTTTCCGCTGAGCCTTCCTCCTCGTCCTGCACACCCTCGGCACCCTGCAGATCAGTCGAATCTATGGGTGATGCAGATTCATTACTGTACATCCCCTCGATCAGATCTATCTCCTCCCCTAACAATTCCTCCGGCTGTGCAACCTGGGCCATAGATCTCTTGACCTCACACACCGGAAACATATCGGGAGGCAGCTTCTTAGCCTCCTTGTTCCTCTCCTCCGGCTGTACCTGCTCCAACACCACTACCGGAGGTGGAAAGACTCTACTCCCTGCCATATCTGCTCCAAGCAGAAAATCAATCCCCTCCACAGGTAATGTGTCCACGACCGCTACCTTCGCCATCGCCGTGACTACAGGACACTTAAGATGAACAGGAACGAGGCTATAATGGGCCTCAGTGTTTACACCTCGACATAACACAAACTCGTCAGATTTTATAGGCTTCTCCGTCAAGTTCAAACACATGGACTGCTTAGCTCCTGAATCTCTAAGAACCTTGACTGGATACACCTTCCCACACAGCTCTACTTCACCCTCATGAACGAAAGCCTGGCACCAAGCGAGCGAGGCTTCTGGACCTGCATTGCTACCTAATTGAGACACTTTGTCGGGGCCAGGCTGTGCCATGGCCGTTGGCACCCCATGCTTCACCCTTCGGTCTACCTCCAACCTCGGTAACAAAGATTCATCCCCTCCTCCCTGGATACCAACCACTAACGACACATGCTTAGCAAGCGCTGCAGAAGACTTAGCCTGGGGACAGTTTGGTTTAATGTGTCCGGTCTGTTTACACCCATAACACCTAACAACACTGGAATTAGGTCGGGCTGAATTTGGTGGTTTTGGTTTGTCTCCACCGTTAATATTACGTGTGGGACCAGGGCCACTAATACTGTACCCTCCACTTCCACCTGCTCTGTACTTCTCGTCATGTGCAGTCGTGGGGGGGGCATATATGGCATGATCAGTAAAACCCTTGGTTGCCAACACTCGATCGTCAGCCCACACGGCAGCATCAGACAGCTTGCCGGGGCGCTTCTCACGAATCTTTTGGCAAAGCTCTTTGTCAACATTGTTGGTAAAGTGTTCTAGCAGGAAAAGCTCGATTGCCTCATTTAAATTAGTTACATTTTCACTTAAAAGCGAACGAGACAAACAATCACGGAGGTACTTAGCAAACTCAACATGGGTATGATTAGGCTTCGTCCTTGCATTACAAAATTTAAGGCGATAGGCTTCTGGTCTGAGTTCATAAGCCTTAAGGATAGCCTGCTTCAAATGATCATACTCAGCTAAATCCTCCACTGACTTCCTATCAAATGCCTCAAGCGCTTTTCCCTTGAGAACATTTGCCACCAATGCCGCCCAGCGTTCCCGTGGCCACTCGAACTCCCTTGCTTTCTTTTCAAATCGCTGGAACCATTCAGTGACTTTGTCCTTATCGAAAGCGGGAACGAGCTTCAGGCTACGAGACAACTTTAACTCGCTAGATTCCTCCCTGTGTACCGTGCCCACTTGTCCCCTTGTGTACCTACCCCCTTCTACCTCAACTTTTGTTCTTTGTAACTCTATTGTCATTCTCTGAGTTTCTAACCTCTCCTGCATCTCTCTATCTTCTCTTTTCTCTTCTCTTCTCTTCTATCCTGCCTCTCTCTCTCTCTTTCTTGCATTTCCAATTTCTTCAACTCCAATTGTATTAGAGCATCATTCGATAGCCCTACCGGGGCAAAAGTAGGGGGTGGTGTAGGAACATAAGCGGGACGGTAACGTGGCTGAATCGTAGAAAGTCCGGCTGGGATAAATGGGGGGGGGGGGGAGGTGTAACCTGGTTCTGTGCCACCCAGCCAGCGGCAGGAGTAGAGTGTAAAGGATAAAAATGGGGTTGAGTAAGTTGGGGCACACCAGAGGGCACTTCAGGCAGCAACGGGGGAATAGCAGTAGGACATGTAAACTGGGAAGACGTTATGCTCTCGTTAAAAGGACTGGGCGTGCGCGGCGGAGAGCGTGCAGGTGTAATATAGCCTCCTGCTGGCACAGTTGTTGGCTCAGCCTCCTCTCGAACATCATAATAATACTGCCATATATACTGCTGACATGTTTCCCTCGTGGTAAGAAGAGACCCCTCTACTCCCAACACTGATGCAATGATCCTCAATTCCTCCACACTTCTCAACTGCATCTGTGCCCATACTGGAGAACTCTGAAGGAACACTCTCGCATCCTCCTCACTGGTGATATGCAACGGCACGACACACTCCCCCTCCTCTCTTGCTTGTGGTTCAGACATAATAAAATATAAATGCTAGACACCTATTCTAAAAAAAGTTCCTCTGATCAAAATAAATCTTATTAATACTGCTGGTGCTATTCTGATTATCCTAGGCAAGGTCGCCACTGTTACGAATCTGGACCTCAGTTGTTTAGAGACGGTATACGAAAATAATGCCTAATGCCAATGCACTTTGTCTCTCTGCCAAACAACAGGTAAGAGCTTTATGAACGCTTCCAGGCTCTTCTCAGGGCTTGAGGTGCACACTGCCCTGCTCCTACTCCGAATAATAAGTAGAACAGAAATAATCATATAACTCACTAGCTACGAGAACTCGAAACCAATACCGGGATTAGCAATGCTGGGTTGGATAATCAAAACAGTTAAATACATATAGGCTACCAGCAGACATCAACGAAAACAGGAGTGCAGGTGTACTTCGAGCATAACAGGCTATGCGCGCCCTCGACAATACTAAACCGTGTGCAAACCAGCCAACGGTAATCCACTCTCAACCCAAGAGAGTTGCACATAATAATATTGCATACATATAATGAACTAACAATACAAGGCAGTGTCCTAATATGACTACTAACCTCGGGGTGATATTAGTGGAAGCAAGTTGCCCTGACCACCTCTAATATCACACCAGTATATCCTGCTTCAACCTGGGCCCCCAGTGAATAACCGCCCGAAACTATGAACTCTTAAGAGTCCACCTCCCACACTCACTTAACTATGGGGGGGGGGGGTCCAGACTGAAGCTGGATTCCTACTTAATATTAAACACTCCGTTGCCTCAGTTCGAAACCTGAGATAGGGAACAAACAATGGCTGGGGCAGGACCGTCAAGGCTGCTACCGGGTCCTAAGCATGAACACTGGGAAAAATATGTAGGGGTTATGGATGTGTGTGTGTGTGTGTGGACTGTCTATAGGATTAACAATGCTTATTAGTAAGGACCCCGGCAAACCTCCCAGCTCTTCCTTATCACGAATTCCGACGTAGCCACCGGAGGTGCAGAGTGTATAAAGCAAAGGGAAAGATAATTAATGCTGATCAGAGGAAAAGGATAATTAAAATAAATGAATTAATGTCTAGGATTCTCTGTTAATTATGTTACGTTATTATTATGCAAGCAAGGAAAAAATAAACAGGGGCAGACTGGTGTACCACTAGAGAGGGCTACTACCACCTATACTCTCTGACCAGTGACCGCCCACGAGAGAATGGCGAAGCCTGGCCCTGGCGAAGCTAGCGGAAGCCAGGCTCAAACTAAGAGAGTTGCAATATCTCACCACATGATATGATAAGACTAAGACACTTCACAAGAATAACTTGTACTAAAGTATTCCTGTGTTAACAAATTAACTAAAACAGTGTGACTTACTAACTAAATAGCCTCGTGCTTTCCTATATTCCTCAGAGGACTCACAGGACAAACAGTCTGCCAGGACATTATCAACACCACGGATGTGCCTAACATCGAGATGATATTCTTGCAACATCAAACTCCAGCGAGTAAAGTCTCTGGTTCTTGTCCCTGAGCCTATTAAGAAACTGCAGAGGATGATGGTCAGAGTAGATTCTGAGCACGGGCCCATAGGGTGGCAAATAAACAACAAAATGGGTATAAACTCAAAATAATAGCTAGCAACTCTCTCTCGATCACAGAATAATTCTTGTGTGCTCGGTTAAACTTTTTCGAAAAGAAGAAAATGGGGTGCTCAACATCATCCATGTAGACTAAACAATCGGGGACATTATGCACAGCCCTCCCCATTAACCGCTGAAAGGTGGTGGGAGCATTCTTCAAGCCGTAAGGCATTACCTGGCACTGATACACTCCTCCACCCACCACAAAACTAGCGATTTTCTTGGCACGTTCTGGTAGTGGGACTTGCAAATAGCCTTTAACTAAGTCCACTTTTATGATGAACGTGGCTGCCCTAATCATGTCTACCGAGTCATCAACTCTCGGTAAAGGGTAGGAATCTGTCTTGGAGATTAAATTTACTATGCAAGGTGGTAATTTTATAGGCTTGTTCTCTCCCACATCGATGTTATGCACCGCCCAAGATGTCAAACCGGGTGCATCCCCGAAGACGTGCGGATAAGCCCACAAGGTAGTAAACATCTCCTTAACCCTTTCCGGAGGTAAATGGGTCAATTTCTCCTGCAGGGCCAGGTACCCGTTCTCTGCCCATGTCCCAGCCGGCACACCTGGGAAAAACTCCCTCTCCTTCTACAACCAGGACAGGGCAACGAGACACGGCATCCTGGTCCCTGGGACCGGATAATTGGGGAGAGTGCAGACGGGGGTTGAGAGGCACTGCCCTGACCACCTCTAATATCACACCAGTATATCCTGTGACGCCTGCAGCTCAGCAGAACGCCACGTGGGCTCAGCCGCTCGCTTGGCCACTCGCTAGCACTCGCCGGGGCAAGGTATTTGGCTACAGTCTATCTACAATGTTGTTCTTTCTTTCATAGTGTTCGTGTTGTTTCAGACAGTCCCGTGGAGGTCTTTATTTTCGTCTGTGACAACGGGAAGCATTTTATATCATGAGTTGAACATAGGATGTATTGTATATAGTTAAGGAGAGAGAATAATATAGGCAGTTGGGTGCTAGTGTGTGCGTGCGTATACATGTGCTGCCTCCCTCCTCGCTTTGTGGGCTCGCGCGCGTGCCATGTCACGCCTCTTGATTGGCTGGTGGTTCCTGGTGCCTTCTGCAGCCCTGCTGCCTGGTGACGTAGCTGCCTGTGATTGGCTGACCACCATGCCTTTGTGTGTGATCCTGGAGGTGTCCCGAGGAGCTATTCTCTTCAGAGCTTTCCTGACTAGCATACCCTTCACATGTCCCTTGCCCCCCTGTCTTCCAACTTCTACCTATAGAGCACTTTCTCTCTCTCTCAACTTCTTACCTCTCATTCTTCTACTCTATTTAATATCATAACTTCCCTTTGGTTCTGCACGATTTCATATATCGGCCATCGTATTATATGCTGAAGCTCTCAGATAACACATGTTTAGTTAGGCATTTTGGAAGGGTTACCATTTTTGTCTGCAGAGGTTCGACACACTCACGGTGTCTCCCTTCCTGTATCTTGGTGGTCTGCTGGGGGATTTAATGCTAGACAGGGATAAGGCTACTGGTGTTGTGATTTCCGATGTGTACTAGGTTTTGTTGAACCTGTACAATCGCAACGGAGACGTGGGAAGCCTAGGTGGTCTTTCTGACTATGTACCTTGTGAGTTTAGCACTGTGTTGCGAGTGAGGGCTTTTGCCTCTGCCATCCAACACTGTGCTAACTCGTTTGCTTTGATTTTGAGAGGGTCGCCAGGAGAGAACTAGATACTAGCGATCTGGAACTCTGAAGAGAGCACCCCGTCAATTAATGTAATTTGGCCGCACAGCCTTAAGGACTTCGCTAGGCTACGAGCCGCTTGCTCAGCCATTGTTTCCTAGCCTACTACATCCCAGCTAGACTTTATTCGCCTAGCAGACACCAGATTTAGATTATAAACTCTTTCTGTTATGTATGCATTATTATTCACGGCATTTATTAGTCTAGGTTGTTGTTGAGTTGCACAACCCTAGTAGGCTGTTTCGTTGATGAGGAAGTACTTCTTTTGCTGTTTGAGTTCCTACTATTGCGCAGTTATTATTATTCCCGTGCCAGTTAACCGTATATGTCCTTACAATTGTCATATCCTGTTCCTGCTTTATACTACAGTTCAAAATCCGATACGATCATTGTTACGACCGGGGCTCGTATAAAACAAGGGGTCTTAATCATTGGACTAGGAAAGCACACAGCCACAACGGTAACACTAGATCCAACCCCTGAACTTATAATGCCGGCGCACAAAAAAACACCTATACCCTCCAGAGTTAAATCTGCGATAACGGGGTATCCTATAACTCAGTATAAGTGCACTACTACTACAGGCTGATGATCTCTGATACAGCCTGATCACAACAACATACAATTACGTTAATAAGGTATACTAGGAAAAGATAGAGAGCTTAATTAAATCACTGCAATGATTTAATGCAAACTAGAAGAAGGTATATTTAAAGTTACTCTAAACAATAATGAACTGTCACTCCTATACTAAAGAAAGTGAACGAAAGTCCCAAAGCATCGAGCAGGAATCTTCTGAAGAAAGTCTGATGCTAGGTTAAGATGATCGTATCGGATTTTGAACTGTAGTATAAAGCAGGAACAGGATATGACAATTGTAAGGACATATACGGTTAACTGGCACGGGAATAATAACTGCGCAATAGTAGGAACTCAAACAGCAAAAGAAGTACTTCCTCATCAACGAAACAGCATACTAGGGTTGTGCAACTCAACAACAACCTAGACTAATAAATGCCGTGAATAATAATGCATACATAACAGAAAGAGTTTATAATCTAAATCTGGTGTCTGCTAGGCGAATAAAGTCTAGCTGGGATGTAGTAGGCTAGGAAACAATGGCTGAGCAAGCGGCTCGTAGCCTAGCGAAGTCCTTAACCCGGGAACTGCGGGAAGACTCTTAAGAGTTCCCCCGGCGGACTGCGGGAAGACTCTTAAGAGTCAGAGAAAACAAAAATCAACTTTAAACATCGAAAACAAAATGTATTTATTTATTTTTTTATTTATTTTTTTTTTTTTGCCCCTGGGCCATGCAAAATATCACTCCTCTACCTCCCCTCCTTCCCCACTTTCCTCCCCTCCTATAGTTATCACCTATTTTCCCTGTTATTCCCTTATTCTGAGGAATATTTTCGTGCTAACATTAGCGAATTGCAAGCAGGGAATTGTCATCTCTGTTAGCAAGCGAGTGCAAGAGAGAGAGAGAGAGAGTATGGATCGACTGTGTCTCAGTGGCCTTGGGGGAAATTGGCGGGAAAGCAGGTTGCCTCACCCATACATTATATAACTCGTGGCCTATATCTCCGATTTTGACCATCCAAACGCTGTTTTCACTCGTTTTATTGTTGTTTCAGGTTAATACCTTTATAATCAACCCATAATAGTCGTGTATGGATAAGTATTAATGCTATTTATGGTAAAATTAATATTTTAGTGATGGAAACAGCTCAAATACGTCAGCACAGGTGGTCGTTTCTAATTACCCCCATGCGCACTTCTTAGGTTAAGGCTGTGCGGCCAAATTACGTTAATTGACGGGGTGCTCTCTTGAGAGATCCAGATCGCTAGTATCTGGTTCTCTCCTGGCGACCCTCTCAAAATCAAAGCAAACGAGTTAGCACAGTGTTGGGTGGCAGAGGCAAAAGCCCTCACTCGCAACACAGTGCTAAACTCACAAGGTACACAGTCAGAAAGACCACCTAGGCTTCCCACGTCTCCGTTGCGATTGTACAGGTTCAACAAAACCTAGTACACATCGGAAATCACAACACCAGTAGCCTTTTCCCAGTCTAGCATTAAATCCCCCAGCAGACCACCAAGATACAGGAAGGGAGACACCGTGAGTGTGTCGAACCTCTACAGACAAAAATGGTAACCCTTCCAAAATGCCTAACTAAACATGTGTTATCTGAGAGCTTCAGCATATAATACGATGGCCGATATATGAAATCGTGCAGAACCAAAGGGTAGTTATGATAATAAATAGAGTAGAAGAATGAGAGGTAAGAAGTTGAGAGAGAGAGAAAGTGCTCTATAGGTAGAAGTCGGGAGACAGGGGGGCAAGGGACATGTGAAGGGTATGCTAGTCAGGAAAGCTCTGAAGAGAATATCTCCTCGGGACCCCTCCAGGATCACACACAAAGGCATGGTGGTCAGCCAATCACAGGCAGCTACGTCACCAGGCAGCAGGGCTGCAGAAGGCGCCAGGAACCACCAGCCAATCAAGAGGCGTGAGATGGCACGCGCGCGAGCCCACAAAGCGAGGGGGGAGGCAGCACATGTATACGCACGCACACACTACAACCCCACTGCCTATATTATTCTCTCTCCTTAACTATATACAATGCATCCTATGTTCAATTCATGATATAAAATGCTTCCCGTTGTCACAGACGAAAATAAAGACCTCCACGGGACTGTCTGTAACAACACGAACACTATGAAAGAAAGAACAACATTGTAGATAGACTGTAGCCAAATACCTTGCCCCGGCGAGTGCTAGCGAGTGGCCAAGCGAGCAGCTGAGCCCACGTGGCGTTCTGCTGAGCTGCAGGCGTCACACCCCACCCAAGATATTAGACGCTCAACCAAGAGCTCTATATCTGACAAGCAGAACCCCGATAAGACTTGCCACCCCTAACCACTTCGCAACAAAGAAGGCAAAGCTCAGTTCTCATCAAAAAAATTACAACCCCTCCCAACACAATAGCTCAATTCATACTGCTATGCTCCTAGAGCGAGCTTCTACTAGCCCAGCCTTCTGAGAGAAGCACAGGTTCGACTCAGAACTAAAGCTATAACATACTTTAAAAAAAAAATTATTAAAGAAAGTTTTTATAGAATTTTCATTTTTAATATGTTTTTGGCGGCCGCACTTATAGGGGCAAGCCAATTTTACTCCACTCTCATCACACACTGACTGAACGGCGAGGGTCCTTCTGCAACCAAACCCTCCCGTGACAAACAATCAGCCAAAACATTATTAGTGCCCTTAGCATGCCACACATCCAACTTGTGTTCCGGCAGCACAACAACACCTGACACTGATAAACTGCCCAGTTCATCACAAGACTGGCACTTCTCTTCGCTCTTTCCGGCAACGGGGCCTGCCAATAACCTTTCACTAGTTCTACCTTCGTGATAGGTGATGCAGCCCCAAGGTGGTCTATGGTGTCGTCAACTCTCGATAAGGTATAGGCGTCTGCCAGGGATAATGCACACACACTCTCGCAATCAACACACTCACTGATCTTGCCACTTAACACAGGTTGAAAAGTTACAGGCAACGACCACTCACGACATTCCTTATCCCTCCGACCCTTGGGCAATGGATAGGTGTCTGTCAGGGATAATGCACACACTAATGCCACTTAACTCCGGTTGCAAACTCACTGGCAACGACCACTCACAATATCCTTTATCCCTCAGACCCTTTTTCCACATGTCGTCTAGCTCTGTTTTCACAACAGGCTTTTTAGCAGGATTTATACGGTAGGGAATTAAACTGAGCCTCGCACTGTCTTCAGCCTCCATGTCGGATTCCACCCCGTACATCAGGCCTGGAGAAGCAACAAACATGCTGATGAACTGCCACAGCCTAGTAAACAACTTATCTTGCAGAACATGCCTAGTGCCCTCCCACAACCTAGCCGAGACCGCAGCTTCTAACCTGTAGTCTCCACCTTCGTCCCTAGAACAGCCAGGTCATGAGAGGGACAATCAGTACCATCTGTGCAGTCACTCCCATAGTTCACAATTGCTAAGGCTTCCCCACCGATACCGTACATGCGCACCCATGCATTCCTTACGACTACATCTGCCTGCACAGCATCACCGCTTTTAGGGACATGGCCAGATACAGTCGGTCTATGGTAGGTCTGTTGCATTCGACTAGAGCAGCATTGGGAGGCTATGCGACGACCGGGCACTTCTATGCCACAGCCAACCTCACCAATCTGCTCAAAGTTCTCCTTTTGACCACCACCCTTGCCAGCCATGGGTCGACCTTGACCTGACAACTATGTCCAAGCCTCGTTGCCCACCTTGAACCACCGAAACAACGAGGCCAACGGTCTCTCAACATTCACGTGACCTGCCCGCGGAACATCTTGCACCGCCTGAGTTGTGAGGCTCAGGGGCTCGGCACGACCAGTGGCGTATGAACCGAGCTGGTGCTGGAGCGCTGCACACTGCTGCTCTAGCGCTTCCACAGCCACCAGACTCGTGTCCCCCGCCCACTGCTCCGCCGAGACATGATAATCCCTACTCTCCTCCACCTGTGCCCTACTGCCCCCCTCTCCTTCTCCACCTTGGCCGCTGCAGACCAACGCAGGGACAGTAGGCTGCTCAGGTGGTTGCCTCACAAACTCCTCCAACAGGTTCACATGACATGTTTCCCCGTCCTCGTGTTTGATCTCGACAGCACCATTACCACACTTCTGAACTTCCGGATCCTCCAACTGCAGTTTACAAATATCTGAGGGAACCAACCTGTCTAGATGCTTCCGAAGCAACCCAAGTCCTCCCCCAATATCAAACTGAGCAACCCTTTTTTCTCTCCGTGTGTAACGTTGCTGCCTCGGAGTCTCTTCCTGCCCTACCTCCTCACTAGCTGTGACAGGTCCTGGGGCTTCTCCAGACTCCAACAATGGTGCCAATACTGAGTTGCCAAGAAGAGCTGCTGGTACTAAACTCTTCAAACTGTTACCAACATTAGTCATCTTCTTCCAACCGTTCCTCCGTTGATCAGAAGACTGAGGAATAGGCTGTGACACTTTGGATGCAAGAGGTCTTGTAACAACGCACGCCATAGGTTGTACTTCACATTTCTCTACCCACTCCTGTTCCTCCCTACTCACGTCGGCCGGCTTCTCGGCAACGACTAAGGGTGAAACCTCAGAAGTAGGCACCGCAAAGTTGTTGCCGAGAAGGAGGTCGACGCCCCCAACAGTCAAGTTCTCCACAACACCCACATCCAACTCTTGTGTCACACCATCCACCTCCAGTTCCATCCTGACCAACGGGTATGACTTGACAGCATTGATACCCTGCACCACAACCACCCGTGCCGCGTTTATTGGTCTACCAGTAAAGTTCTTCATTAAAGTCTGAGAGGCAACCGTGTCTCGCAACAGCTCAACTCCATGCTTCTTACCAGCCCACCTCACGCAGCCATGCCCTCGATGGTCACAAAAGACATCGCGGACAGGGTTCGAGCCTTCCGGATTCTTCTCCACTGGCTGTGTCCCAGCCTCTGACGTTATACCCCGGGCAAACTCAGACGACTTCGGGGACACCCCAATGTTGCGAGCCAAAGACTCAACTGCATTAGGTAGCTTGTTTGGACAGGCTCTTGCAAAATGCCCCTTCTCATGACAATGAAAACACTCTAACTCCCCCTTGGGCTTCCCTTGAGGTGGGGAAGGGCCCTGACCCTTCTTAAACGGGACGGTATTAGGTTTATGGTCAGACTTAGTATCGTTGCTCTTGTTGTAATGGTTATATGGTGTATCACTGACTCGGGGGGGTGGAGTGTTGCGCCCCTTGTTACCTGCATCATTCCGTTGTGCATACCCGCACCCACGAATCAGTGACATCCGAAGGTCAGCCATCTCAGCTGCCTCCTGAAGAGTTCTTGGGTTTTTCTCTTTAAGATTCAACGTCAGATCGCTGCCCGTACACTTAAAAAATTGTTCTAGAAGCATCAGCTGTTTCAACTCCTCAAACGTCGATGCCTTCTCAGAACGCAGCCAGTTTCTAAATGCATCGGACAGATCCCGGGCATGCTCAAGAAAGGTGCACTCACGACCCTTCGTTACACCCCGGAACTTCAATCTGTACGTCTCTGGTTGTAACTCATATGCCCGCAGGACAGCCTCCTTCAATACCTCGTAATCGATGCATGACTCCAAGGGCAACGCATCATATGCCTTGAGTCCTTTGCCAACCAATCTAGAGGAAACAAGGGCTGCCCACTTAACCTCGGGCCATTGGTGCTCCCGTCACTTCTTCTCGAAACGCATAAAAAATTCAGTGACACCCGACTCATCAAATACAGGGACCAACTTGAGCAGGTGCGATAACGACTGATCAAGACCTCGATTCCCAGAACCGAGTCGCTGCCCTGTCGACTCCACCATAGACTTCTCAAGATCTATGTCCGCACAGTACTTCGCCTTTCTCTCATCATCCTCAGTCTCATATCTGGCCCTTCTCTCCTCAGCCTCAGTCTCATATCTGGCCCTTCTCTCCTCAGCCTGAATCTTAGCCATCTCAAACTCCCGCTGCTGCTGCTCAGATTCCCGCTTCTGCTTCAGCTGCATCTTAGCCATCTCAAGCTGGAAGAGCATATCTGCAGTTAAACCTTGAGGAGGAGGATATGCAACAATTGGAGACTCACACAAGTGCAAACCACGCTGCCAGTGACTATCGGCCTGCGGGACCGTACCCGGCTCCGGAGCCCGAGGGGGCGCCATGGTAGGAGTCGAGTGGAATGGGGGCTGGGCCGAAAGTGCCCCAGCTCCTGCCCCACCCGAAGCCCCACGCACTCCGCCGAGCACACAGGCCACCAGGTCACCTCTCGACATGCTGCTAATGCCCACATGCCCCATGACCGTGGCCAAACACTGGAGACCATACCGATCAATCCCCGACACCCGGTCAGCAGTAATAGGTATCTCCAGAAACTTCCTTGCATCCTCCTCACTAGTTATAACTCTAATGTCATCTAACAAAGCCCGCTGCTGCACCTCAGTTTCTGTTTCCCGTACTGTGTCCTCACTGTACACTGATCCGTCGTCCGACACAGTGTCCACTGAAAATTCTCAACGTTTATAAAACAAAATAAGTACCTAAACTCTTATGCAGCACTATTCACTCAAAAATACAAGATGCTCGAAGACTCTTAAGTGTTATACTACTTGCCAAAAAAATATCCACGTGTCCACTATATTCCTTTAAACAAAAACAAATGACCACAATACTCCTGCAATATTTCTCTAAGTTCACAAAATCCTAAGCAAGGTCGCCATTTGTTACGACCGGCGCTCGTATAAAACAAGGGCTCTTAATCATTGGACTAGGAAAGCACACAGCCACAACGGTAACACTAGATCCAACCCCTGAACTTATAATGCCGGCGCACAAAAACACCTATACCCTCCAGAGTTAAATCTGCGATAATGGGGTATCCTATAACTCAGTATAAGTGCACTACTACTACAGGCTGATGATCTCTGATACAGCCTGATCACAACAACATACAATTACGGTAATAAGGTATACTAGGAAAAGATAGAGATCTTAATTAAATTACTGCAATGACTTAATGCAAACTAGAAGAAGGTATATTTAAAGTTACTCTAAACAATAATGAATTGTCACTCCTATACTAAAGAAAGTGAATGAAAGTCCCAAAGTATCGAGCAGGAATCTTCTGAAGAAAGTCTGATGCTGGGGTAAGATGATCGTATCAGATTTTGAACTGTAGTATAAAGCAGGAACAGGATATGACAATTGTAAGGACATATAGGGTTAACTGGCACGGGAATAATAATAACTGCGCAATAGTAGGAACTCAAACAGCAAAAGAAGTACTTCCTCATCAACGAAACAGCCTACTAGGGTTGTGCAACTCAACAACAACCTAGACTAATAAATGCCGTGAATAATAATGCATACATAACAGAAAGAGTTTATAATCTAAATCTGGTGTCTGCTAGGCGAATAAAGTCTAGCTGGGATGTAGTAGGCTAGGAAACAATGGCTGAGCAAGCGGCTCGTAGCCTAGCTAAGTCCTTAAGGCTGTGCGGCCAAATTACGTTAATTGACGGGGTGCTCTCTTGAGAGATCCAGATCGCTAGTATCTGGTTCTCTCCTGGCGACCCTCTCAAAATCAAAGCAAACGAGTTAGCACAGTGTTGGGTGCCAGAGGCAAAAGCGCTCACTCGCAACACAGTGCTAAACTCACAAGGTACACAGTCAGAAAGACCACCTAGGCTTCCCACGTCTCCGTTGCGATTGTACAGGTTCAACAAAACCTAGTACACATCGGAAATCATAACACCAGTAGCCTTATCCCAGTCTAGCATTAAATCCCCCAGCAGACCACTAAGATACAGGAATGGAGACACTGTGAGTGTGTCGAACCTCTACAGACAAAAATGGTAACCCTTCCAAAATGCCTAACTAAACATGTGTTATCTGAGAGCTTCAGCATATAATACGATGGCCGATATATGAAATCGTGCAGAACCAAAGGGAAGTTATGATATTAAATAGAGTAGAAGAATGAGAGGTAAGAAGTTGAGAGAGAGAGAAAGTGCTCTATAGGTAGAAGTCAGGAGACAGGGGGGCAAGGGACATGTGAAGGGTATGCTAGTCAGGAAAGCTCTGAAGAGAATAGCTCCTCGGGACCCCTCCAGGATCACACACAAAGGCATGGTGGTCAGCCAATCACAGGCTGCTACGTCACCAGGCAGCAGGGCTGCAGAAGGCGCCAGGAACCACCAGCCAATCAAGAGGCGTGAGATGGCACGCGCGCGAGCCCAAAGCGAGGGGGGAGGCAGCACATGTATACGCTCGCACACAATACCACCCCACTGCCTATATTATTCTCTCTCCTTAACTATATACAATGCATCCTATGTTCAACTCATGATATAAAATGCTTCCCGTTGTCACAGACGAAAATAAAGACCTCCACGGGACTGTCTGTAACAACACGAACACTATGAAAGAAAGAACAACATTGTAGATAGACTGTAGCCAAATACCTTGCCCCGGCGAGTGCTAGCAAGTGGCCAAGCGAGCGGCTGAGCCCACGTGGCGTTCTGCTGAGCTGCAGGCGTCACAATCCTGCTTCAACCTGGGCCTCCCAGTGAGTAACCGCCCGAAACTATGAACTCTTAGAGTCCACCTCCCACACTCACTTAACTAGGGGAGGGGGGGGGGGGGGTCCAGACTGAAGCTGGATTCCTACTTAATATTAAACACTCCGTTGCCTAAGTTCGAAACCCGAGATAGGGAACAAACAATGGCTGGGGCAGGACCGTCAAGGCTGCTACCGGGTCCTAAGCATGAACACTGGGAAAAATATGTAGGGGTTATGGATGTGTGTGTGTGTGTGTGTGTGGACTGTCTATGGGATTAACAATGCTAATTAGTAAGGACCCCGGCAAACCTCCCAGCTCTTCCCTATCACGAATTCCGACGTAGCCACCGGAGGTGCAGTGTAAAAAACAAAGGGAAAGATAATTAATGCTGATCAGAGGAAAAGGATAATTAAAATCAATGAATTAATGTCTAGGATTCTCTGTTAATTACGGAAGCCAGGCTCAAACTAAGAGAGTTGCAATATCTCACCACACGATTTGATAAGACTAAGACACTTCACAAGAATAACTTGTACTAAAGTATTCCTGTGTTAACAAATTAACTAAAACAGTGTGGCAGATAAAATAAAGTACATCTTGATATTGCAACACAACTAAACTTGCAATGGTCACATAATTAAATGAAACTGGTGGGGCTGGCAAACTCGCCGCCCCCTCCCTCCCTCCCTGAGACGGGAGCAACATCTCTCATCTAAGCACAGCTAGCTTTCAAATTACACCGTTGCCACTCTTACGAATCTTCATATACAAAACAAGTAACACTCTATTGGCTCATTCTACACAAATGTTTATTGAGACAAAAACGCTTAGAGGCACGGCAAAACTAGTCATGTACAATTGGAAGGGTATCGGAGTGAAACTCACAATACCAGGTCTTTCTAATAGACTTGGCACAGCTGCCTTCAGGAAGTCTGGCGCCATTAAAGTCTAGCTACTCCTAAAAGACCCTGGTCATTGTGACAATATATATTTATTTATTTATTTATTTATTTACAGTAATATTTCTGATTGGGACAGAGAAAATCTCGTTACTTTCAATGCCTCCAAGACCCAATGTCACCCTCTATCTATCCATTGCAATCTTCCAAAAGACTATCAATTACTCTTCAACAATACATAAATCAACCCTTAATTTTCTTTCAATATTCTTGATGCATTTTTTGTAATCGACTTTTCTTGGAAAGATCATATTACCACTCTTGCTAAAACAGTTTCACAGAAGTTAGGAGTACTCAACCTTCTCTGTGGGCTGTATCCCGCAGCACAGGTTCTTGCTCTGTATAGGGGCACAGTGCGCACATGTATTGAGTATTGTTTTCATGTGTGGGGAGGTTCCACCCTACCACACTTCTCAAAAGAGTAGAATCAAAAGCATTTTGCCTCATCAACTCACTTCCACTTAGGCCTACTAGTTCCTTACAATCTCGTTCTACATGCCGCAATGTTGCATTTCTTTCTCTCTGCTATCGCTATTACAACAATTGGTGTTCTTCTGAGCTCTCAATAGTACTCCCTCCCTCGGGCGATAGCGAGACAGGCTTTCAACATGTTCCACTCCTACTCTGTCCAAATCTCCAACTCCAACCCAACAAGTGAACTCTGGAACTCTCCCCCAATCAATTGTTCTTTCATCCTATGACTTAGACTGTTGTAAACTGTGTGTGTCTAGGCCTTTTTACCCCATCATCCCTTGAATTCGGCTCTCTGTCACTCTTTTGCCTTTGGGGGAGACACTCGTTATAGGCAACCTGCCTTTTGTCTCCTTTATAAATATAGAAAACAATATATAGCCTTAGTTAATGTGGGAAAGGTATAGGGTGTGGATTATGAGAATTTGAATATGAAAAGGGATCTCATACACAGAACAGCAACTTTACCTTCACTCCTAATTTGAAAATTATAGATTTCCCAGGAGTCTTGGGCATGGGTGAACCAGGGATTCTTCTTCTCTTCTTCCTCTTGTTTGTCTGGGGTTCGGCTATAGTTACATCACAGCGCCTTTTTTGTTGTCACAGACTTAATCTGCTGGGCTGTAGGTACACCTGGCGAAGGAGGTACTTCAACAGGTATAAGGATACATTCTGGTTTCTCACTAGGCAATTGTGCTGGTGTGGTGCTTGTAAGACACAACAGCAGGAGAGAATTTGGGTGATGCAGTTCTGGAGATTTTGGTGGATGCAACTCTTTGGGAAAGCTTAGCGGATGCAGGAATCCACAACCATCCGGCAGATGCAATGATTCTTCAGTCGACAGACACACTGCTCCTTTGCTCAGTGGATGCATGAAAGGTGCTTTGGAATTTAGACTTCTCAAAGCAGCGGGTAAGCTGTCAAACAATCTCTCCATCCGGCCCTATGCCCTTTTCCTGTGTCTTTTGCTGATGGTTGGCTTCTGGGGTAGAGGGACTACAGGTTGTGACACCTGCAGCTTAGCAGAATGCCACATGGGCTCAGCCGCTCGCTAACACTCGCCAGGGCAATGAATTTGGCTACAGTCTATCTACAATGTTGTACTTTCTTTCTTGTGAATCGTCATGTCACAGGCAGTACAGAAGTGGTCTTTATTTTCGCCTGTGACAATGCATTATATTTTGTATCATCAGTTATAAGTTTAATGTATAAGACTGAATGATTGCCAGTTCGTAACAGTATGCTGGTCAGGCAAGCTCTCTGAGCAAGGAAGACACAAAGGCAGCAGGGAGTGCGGGGGGACCACTTCCTGACGCGACAGGAGGGTGGTAAGGCGGCCAGCCACTCAGAGGGTCCGGCCGTGGCATGACGTCACCGAGACAACGTGTAACACTACGCACACTACCCTCTGCCTCCTGCACTTACTCACTCACACTCTCTAGCTGTCTCGGGTACACAAGGGCTCTCAATCAGGACTCGAATACGGCTCGCTGCCACAACGGAAACACACGATCCCAACCCCTGAGTACTGCCAGCCAAACAAAAAACACCAATACCCTCCAGAGTTCAATCTGCTATAACGGGGTATACAAGAACTCGGTACTAGTGTTCAACAACAGACTAATAAAGAGACAGGAATTATCTAGTCTGGTCAACAATCAAACAATGAAGTAAGAAACAACAACACAAAAGAATAGTGTTGGCCGAAGCCGAAGTAATCCACCCTTGACTATGAACTTAAGAAGTCCTCCACCCTCTACTTCGGATCGGCACTATTACGTTACGTTAATTAATAGTCCTTAAGCATCGAGCAAGGAATCTTCTGAAAAAAGTTAGATGCTTCTCGGATGCTCGTAAGAAGTACGTATCGGATTTTGAACAGTAATTCAATAAGCAAAAACACTGGCAATTAAATACTATTAAAGGCTTAAATTGGCATAAGAATAATTAAAAGAATATGCAATAGTAAATGGCAAACATTAAAAAGAAGTACTCCGCAAATGCAACGGCAATAGCCTACTCGGATTGTGCTCGTGGGCCACTAATCACTAAAGTAGCCAAGCTTGCAACACATGAAATCAATAGTGCATAAACAATATCATACATAAGGAAAGCTTCAATACTATTCTGTATCTACTAATCGAGTAAAGTCTAGCTGGGGTACTGTGGGCAAAAGGTAGCAGTGACTGAGCAAAAACGGCTTGTAGCCTAGCGAAGTCCTCACGACTGTTTAAAGTATTACGTTAAAACTAACAAGTGCACTTTGCGAAATCCAGATCCCTTGTATCTGGTTTTCTCCCGGCTCCTTGACAAAGTAAAAACAAACTGTTAATAAAATACAGGGTGGTTAGGCTCTTGCCCTCACGCACTGTAAATTATTAACTCAACACAGTCAGCCGCGAAGACAACCTAGGCTTCACTGAACCGAAACGAGTATGCAGGTTTATCGCTTAACCACTGCATCAAACAACAACTCGTAACACAGAAAAGCCTTACCCCAGTCTAGCATTACCTAGACCAGCAGAAAACAGGAATAATAATAATAACACACAGGGAAATGCATATACAAGTGCAACAAACATAAATCAATCCTATTCTAAGTTAACCCTTCCAAAATAGGCTATCTAATAGGCAAGTATCTCGTGAGAACTCAAGCGATAATACGTTGGCTGACTAGCTCTGCACCAACGGGACCATGGAAGTTAAACAGGCAGGGAAAAGAGGAGATAAGAATGTAAGGTAGTAGAGAAAGTTCCCATCAGTCAGAAGAATATATAGTTAGCAAGGGAAATGAGAAGTCGCTCTGCCTAATGAGTTCTGATGAAAAAATGGCTAGACTTCCCTTTTATACCCGGCCCTCTAGTGAGCCCAACGTGAACTACTAAGGACCGCCCACTGACAACCATTACGTAATTTCTCTCTCTCCTCTGGGATACACAAAGGCTCCCCTAGCACTGAGGGAGGGAGGAATGCGAGTGAGTTAGGCCCACCTCCCGCCTGGCGCACCCACTGACCCCCAACTGTGGCTGTTTCTCTTCCCATCATTACAAATAAGTTTTACACACAATACTTATAACTAATGATATAAAATAGAACTCGTTGACTCAGATGAAAACAAAATACATATTCATAATACTTATAGTACAACGGCTCACATGAACTAAGTTAGGAAACTCTACATAGACTACAGCCAAAGTTCCTGCCCTGACGATCCTAGCGAGAGTGGGGCATGACTAGGCGTTCTGTACAGCATGCTCACACTGGACATGCGTCACAATACCCTTCACACCTCCCTTGCCACCTGTCCCCGACTTCTACCTATAGAACACTTTCTCTCTCTCTCAACTTCTTACCTCTCATTCTTCCATTCTATTTAACATCATAACTCCCCTTTGGTTCTACACGATTTCATACATCGGCCATCGTATTATATGCTGAAGCTCTCAGATATTCCATGTTTGGTTAGACATTTTGGAGGGGTTAACATTTTGTCTGTAGAGGTTCGACACACTCGCGGTGTCTCCCTACCTGTTGCTTGGTTGTCTGCTGGGCTATTTAATGCTAGACTGGGGTGAGGCTATTGTTGTTGTGATTTCCGATGTGTACCAGGTTTTGTTGAACCTGTACAATCGCAACGGATACGTGGGAAGCCTAGGTTGTCTTTCTGACTGTGTACCTTGTGAGTTTAGCACTGTGTTGCGAGTGAGGGCTTCTGCCTCTGCCACCCAACACTGTGCTAACTCATTTTGCTTTGACTTTGAGAGGGTCGCCAGGAGAGAACCAGATACTAGCGATCTGGCTCTCTCAAGAGAGCACCCCGTCATTTAACGTAATTTGGCCGTACAGTCGTAAGGACCTCGCTTTCCTAGCCTACTACATTCCAGCTAGACTTTATTCGCCTAGCAGACACCCGATTAGGATTATAAGCTCTTATGTTATGTATGCAGCATTTTTATTCACGTTGATTGTAAGCCTTGGTTGTTGTTGAGTTGCACAACCTGAGCAGGCTTTTGCGTTGCCTGAGGAAGTACTTCTTTTGTTGTTGGAGATAATACTATTGCGCATTTATCGTTATTCCCATGCCAGTTAACACTGTATGTCCCTACACTTGTCATATGTTATTCCTGCTTTATATAACAGTTCAAAATCCGATTCGATCATCTTAAGCAGCATCAGACTTTCTTCAGAAGATTCCTGCTCGATGATTTAGGACTTTCATTCACTTTCTTTAATATAGGAGTGACAGTTTATTATTGTTTAGAGTAACTTTAATTATACCTTCTTCTTGTTTGCATTAAATCATTTCAGTGATTTAATTAAGTTCTCTATCTTTTTCCTTGTATACATTATTAACGTAATTGTATGTTGTTGTGATCAGGCTGTATCAGAGATCATCAGCCTGTAGTAGTAGTGCATTTATACCGAGTTATAGGATACCCCGCTATTGCAGATTTAACTCTGGAGGGTATAGGTGTTTTTGTGCGCTGGCATTATAAGTTCGAGGGTTGGATCTAGTGTTACTGTTGTGGCTGTGAGCCTTTCTAGTCCAATGATTAAGAGCCCTTGTTTTATACGAGTCCCGGTCGTAACAAATGGCGACCTTGCTTAGGATTTTGTGAACTTAGAGAAATATTGCAGGAGTGTTGTGGTCATTTGTTTTTGTTTAAAGGAATATAGTGGACACGTGGATTTTTTTTTGGCAAATAGTATAACAATTAAGAGTCTTCAAGCATTTTTGAGTGAATAGTGCTACATGAGAGTTTAGGTACTCCTTTTTTTATATAAACTTTGAGAATTTTCGGTGGACAATATGTCGGACGACGGATCAGTGTACAGTGAGGACACAGTACGGGAAGCAGGCTCTGAGGTGCAGCAGCGGGGTTTGTTAGAAGGCATTAGAGTTATAACTAGTGAGGAGGATGCAAAGAAGTTTCTGGAGATGCCTATTACTGTTGACTGGGTGTCGGGGATTGATCGGTATGGTCTCCAGTGTTTGGCCACGGTCATGGGGCATGTGAGCACTAGCAGCATGTCGAGAGGTGACCTGGTGGCCTGGGTGCTAGGCGGGGTGCATGGGGCTTCGGGTGGAGTGGGAGCTAGGGCACCTTCGGCCCAGCCCCCATTCCGCTCGACTCCTACCATGGCGCCCCCTCGGGCTCCGGAGCCGGGTACCGCAGGCCGATAGTCACTGGCAGCGTGGTTTGCACTTGGGTGAGTCTCCAATTGTTGCATCTCCTCCTCCTCAAGGTTTAACTGCAGATATGATCTTCCAACTTGAGATGGCTAAAATGCAGGCTGAGCAACGAAGGCATTAGGCTGAGCTCGAGCAACGGCAGCGAGAGAATGAGGCTGAGGAGAGAAAGGCTAGGTACTGTGCAGACATAGAGCTTGACAAGTCTCGGGTGGAGTCGACAGGGCAGCGTCTCGGTTCTGGGAATCGAGGTCTTGATCAGTCTTTATTGCACCTTCTTAAGTTAGTCCCTGTATTTGACGAGTCGGGTGTCACCAAATTTTTCATGCGTTTTGAGAAGAAGTGCCGGGAGCACCAATGGCCCGAGGTTAAGTGGGCAGCCCTTGTTTCCTCTAGGTTGGTTGGCAAAGGACTCAAGGCATATGATGCGTTGCCCTTGGAGTCTTGCGTCGATTATGAGGTATTGAAGGAGGCTGTCCTGCGGGCATATGAGTTACAACCAGAGACATACAGATTGAAGTTCCGGGGTGTAACGAAGGGTCGTGAGTGCACCTTTCTTGAGCATGCCCAGGATCTGTCCGATGCATTTAGAAACTGGCTGCGTTCTGAGAAGGCATCGACGTTTGAGGAGTTGAAACAGCTGATGCTTCTAGAACAATTTTTCAAGTGTACGAGCGGCGATCTGACGTTGAATCTTAAAGAAAAAAACCCGAAAACTCTTCAGGAGGCAGCTGAGATGGCTGACCTTCGGTTATCTTTGATTCGTGGGTGCGGTTTTGCACAGAGAAGCGATGCAGGCAATAAGGAGCGTAACCCTCCCCCTCCCCGAAACACTGATACACATTATTACACTAAGAACAAGAGCAACGACACCAAAACTGACCATAAACCTAGTACCGTCCCGTTTAGAAAGGGTCCGGGTCCTTCCTCACCTCAAGGGAAGCCCAAGGGGGAGTTAAGAGTGTTTTCATTGTCATGAGAAGGGGCATTTTGCAAGAGCCTGTCCAAGCAAGCCACCTAATGCAGTTGTGTCTTTGGCTCGCAACATTGGGGTGTCCCCGAAGTCGTCTGAGTTTGCCCGGGGTATAACGTCAAAGGCTGGGACACAGCCAGTGGAGAAGAAACCGGAAGGCTCGAACCCTGTCCGCGATGTCTTTTGTGACCATCGAGGGCGTGGCTGCGTGAAGTGGGCTGGTAAGAAGCATGGAGTTGAGCTGTTGCGAGACACGGGTGCCTCTCAGACTTTGATGAAGAACTTTACTGGTAGACCAATAAACGTGGGACGGGTGGTTGTGGTGCAAGGTATCAATGCTATCAGGTCATACCCGTTGGTCAGGATGGAACTGGAGGTAGATGGTGTGACACGAGAGTTGGATGTAGGAATTGTGGAGAACTTGCCTGTTGGGGGCGTCGACCTCCTTCTCGGCAACGACTTTGCGGTGCCTACTTCTGAGGTTTCACCCTTAGTCGTTGCCGAGAAGCCGGCCGACGTGAGTAGGGAGGAACAGGAGTGGGTAGAGAAGTGTCATGTACAACCTATGGCGTGCGTTGTTACAAGATCTCTTGCATCCAAAGTGTCACAGCCTATTCCTCAGTCTTCTGATCAACGGAGGAACGGTCGGAAGAAGACGGCTAATGTTGGTATAAGTTTGGAGAGTTTAGTACCAGCAGCGCTTCTTGGCGACTCAGTATTGGCACCATTGTTGGAGTCTGGAGAACCCCAGGACCTGTCACAGCTAGTGAGGAGGTAGGGCAGGAAGAGACTCCGAGGCAGCAACGTTACGCACAGAGAGAAAAAAGGGTTGCTCAGTTTCATATTGGGGGAGGACTTGGGTTGCTTCGGAAGCATTTAGACAGGTTGGTTCCCTCAGATATTTGTAAACTGCAGTTGGAGGATCCGGAAGTTCAAAAGTGTGGTAATAGTGCTGTCGAGATCAAACACGAGGACGGGGAAACATGTCATGTGAACCTGTTGGAGGAGTTTGTGAGGCAACCACCTGAGCAGCCTACTGTCCCTGTGTTGGTCTGCAGCGGCCAAGGTGGAGAAGGAGAGGGGGGCAGTAGGGCACAGGTGGAGGAGAGTAGGGATTGTCATGTCTCGGCGGAGCAGTGGGCAGGGGACACGAGTCTGGTGGCTGTGGAAGCGCTAGAGCACCTGCCTGAGCAGCAGTGTGCAGCGCTCCCGCACCAGCTCGGTTCATACCCCACTGTTCGTGCCGAGCACCCGAGCCTCACAACTCAGGCGGTGCAAGATGTTCCGCGGGCAGGTCACTTGAATGTTTACAGACCGTTGGCCTCGTTGTTTCGGTGGTTCAAGGTGGGCGACGAGGCTTGGACATGGTTGTCAGGTCAGGGTCGACCCATGGCTGCCAAGGGTGGTGGTCAGAAGGAGAACATTGAGCACATTGGTGAGGTTGGCTGTGGAGTGGATGTGCCCGGTCGTCGCACAGCCTCCCAATGCTGCTCTAGTCAAATGCAACAGCCCTACCATAGACCGACTGTATCTGGCCATGTCGTTAAAAGCGGTGATGCTGCGCAGGCAGATGTAGTCGTAAGGAATGCGGGGGTGCGCAACTGCGCATGTACGGTATTGGCGGGGAAGCCTTAGCAATAACGAACTATGGGAGTGACTGCACAGGTGGTACTGATTGTCCCTCTCATGACCTGGCTGTTCTAGGGACGAAGGTGGAGAAGGAGGGAGACTACAGGTTAGAAGCTGCGGTCTCGGCTGGGTTGTGGGAGGGCACTAGGCATGTTGTTCTGCGAGATAAGTTGTTTACTAGGCTGTGGCAGTGCGTCCGCATGTTTGTTGCTTCTCCAGGCCTGATGTACGGGGTAGAATCCGACATGGAGGCTGGAGACAGTGCTAGGCTCAGTTTAATTCCCTACCGTATAATTCCTGCTCAACAGCCTGTCGTGAAAACAGAGCTAGCCGACATGTGGAAAAAGGGTCTGAGGGATAAGGGATATCGTGAGTGGTCGTTGCCAGTGAGTTTGCAACCAGAGTTGAGTGGCAAGATCCGTGTGTGTGGTGATTGTAAGAGTGTGGAAGCATTATCCCTGACAGACGCCTATCCATTACCTAGAGTTGACGACACCATAGACCGCATCGGGGCTGCATCGCTAATCACGAAGGTAGAACTAGTGAAAGGTTATTGGCAGGCCCCGTTGCCGGAAAGAGCGAAGAGAAGTGCCAGTCTGGTGATGAACTGGGCAGTTTATCAGTGTCAGGTGTTGTTGTGCTGCCGGAACACAAGTTGGATGTGTGGCATGCTAAGGGCACTGATAATGTTTTGGCTGATTGTTTGTCACGGGAGGGTTTGTTTGCAGGAGAACCCTCGCCGTTCAGTCAGTGTGTGTTGAGAGTGGAGAAAAATCAGGCTTGCCCCTGTAAGTGCAGCCGCCATAAACATATTAAAAATAAAAATTCTATAAAAACTCTTTCTTTAATAGTTAAAATTTGTTAAGTATGTTATAGCTGAAGTTCTGAGTCGAACCTGTGCTTCTCTCAGAAGGCTGGGCTAGTAGAAGCTCACTCTAGGAGCATAGCAGTATGAATTAAGCTATTGTGTTGGGAGGGGTTGTAATTTTTTTTTTTTGATGAGAACTGAGCTTTGCCTTCTTTGTTGCGAAGTGGTTAGGGGTGGCGAGTCTTATCGGGGTTCTGCTTGTCAGATATGGAGCTCATGGTTGAGCGTCTAATATCTTGGGTGGGGTGTGACGCCTGCAGCTTAGCAGAACGCCACGTGGGCTCAGCCGCTCGCTAGGCCACTCGCTAACACTCGCCAGGGCAATGAATTTGGCTACAGTCTATCTACAATGTTGTACTTTCGTTTTTGTGAATCGTCATGTCACAGGCAGTACAGAAGTGGTCTTTATTTCGCCTGTGACAATGCATTATATTTTGTATCATCAGTTATAAGTTTAACCCGTTGAGACCCAGCGTCGCACGTGTTGCGTCGGCAGTCTTTGATCACCAACTCCCAGCGACGCATCACGTGCGTCCGACATATAAAAAACACTTATGTGGCTCGTAAGGTAGGAAATGGCGGGAGAATAGGAGGGGGCGGTACCGTAGTGTGTGGGGGAGCCGGGCCTGTAGGTGTGAGCGGGCCGAGACAGCCGCGCGGCTGGCGGTGGTGGGCTTAGTGGGGATAGTTTACACCCCTAGTTTACCGCCACTTTGAACCTTCATTACTCCGGTCGTATGGGAGCTAGAGGCTTGAGATTTATGTGAGATACTCCTTAGGATGTATGCCGTACAATGCCATACTCAGTTTTTACCCTAGTGCTCCCGGGCGGGTGGTCATGCGGGGGAGACGAACTATTGAAACCCCCCCCCCCGCCCCCCAAATGACCGAAATGAGTTTTTTTTTATTTGTGTGTTCATTTCTCACCATTCTCTTCCATTTTGGCTCAACAAATTTTTTTGAAGCTCCCCCCCCCCAACCCCCCACCGGCCCCCCCCCCAAAAAAAATGTCAGAGGTGATTTTTTTTTGTTTTTTTTTCATTTCTCATCCTTGTCTTCCATTTTAGCAAACAAAAAAAATAAGTGAAAATGGCTTGGGACTGGGGTGAACAAAATATTATAACTAGCCGGGGCTCAACGGGTTAATGTATAAGACTGAATGATACAGCTAGAGAGAGTGAGTGAGTAAGTGCAGGAGGCAGAGGGTAGTGTGCGTAGTGTTACACGTTGTCTCGGTGACGTCATGCCACGGCCGGGCCCTCTGAGTGGCTGGCCGCCTTACCACCCTCCTGCCGCGTCAGGAAGTGGTACCCCCCGCTCTCCCTGCTGCCTTTGTGTCTTCCTTGCTCAGAGAGCTTGCCTGACCAGCATACCCTTCACACCTCGCTTGCCACCTGTCCCCGACTTCTACCTATAGAACACTTTCTCTCTCTCTCAACTTCTTACCTCTCATTCTTCCAATCTATTTAACATCATAACTCCCCTTTGGATCTACACGATTTCATACATCGACCATCGTATTATATGCTGAAGCTCTCAGATATTCCATGTTTAGTTAGACATTTTGGAGGGGTTAACATTTTGTCTGTAGAGGTATGACACACTCGCAGTGTCTCCCTACCTGTTGCTTGGTTGTCTGCTGGGCTATTTAATGCTAGACTGGGGTGAGGCTATTGTTGTTGTGATTTCCGATGTGTACCAGGTTTTGTTGAACCTGTACAATCGCAACGGATACGTGGGAAGCCTAGGTTGTCTTTCTGACTGTGTACCTTGTGAGTTTAGCACTGTGTTGCGAGTGAGGGCTTTTGCCTCTGCCACCCAACACTGTGCTAACTCGTTTTGCTTTGACTCTGAGAGGGTCGCCAGGAGAGAACCAGATACTAGCGATCTGGATCTCTCAAGAGAGAGATTTAACGTAATTTGGCCGTACAGTCTTAAGGACCTCGCTAGGCTACGAGCCGCTTGCTCAGCCATTGTTTCCTAGCCTACTACATCCCAGCTAGACTTTATTCGCCTAGCAGACACCCGATTAGGATTATAAGCTCTTATGTTATGTATGCAGCATTTTTATTCACGTTGATTGTAAGCCTTGGTTGTTGTTGAGTTGCACAACCTGAGCAGGCTTTTGCGTTGCCTGAGGAAGTACTTCTTTTGTTGTTGGAGATAATACTATTGCGCATTTATCGTTATTCCTGTGCCAGTTAACACTGTATGTCCCTACACTTGTCATATCTTGTTCCTGCTTTATATAACAGTTCAAAATACGATTCGATCATCTTAAGCAGCATCAGACTTTCTTCAAAAGATTCCTGCTCGATGCTTTAGGACTTTCATTCACTTTCTTTAATATAGGAGTGACAGTTTATTATTGTTTAGAGTAACTTTAATTATACCTTCTTCTTGTTTGCATTAAATCATTTCAGTGATTTAATTAAGCTCTCTATCTTTTTCCTTGTATACATTATTAACGTAATTGTATGTTGTTGTGATCAGGCTGTATCAGAGATCATCAGCCTGTAGTAGTAGTGCATTTATACCGAGTTATAGGATACCCCGCTATCGCAGATTTAACTCTGGAGGGTATAGGTGTTTTTGTGCGCCGGCATTATAAGTTCGAGGGTTGGATCTAGTGTTACTGTTGTGGCTGTGTGCCTTTCTAGTCCAATGATTAAGAGCCCTTGTTTTATACGAGTCCCGGTCGTAACAAGGTACCCTAAGGGCCTGACTGGATTTATAGCCTTTCTTCTCTGGGGTGTCAGGTAGAGGTGTAATTTATGGCAGTGGAGGTGGTGGCACAGGTAGGGTTTTCCTTGTTCTCCATGGTGCGTGGCTGGGTAGTAGGCATGGCTGCATTGGTTGATCACGAGTTCATTGATTAACTAGGTGATGAAATAGTGATTTGGATGCTTACAAGTTGCGTGTATGTCGTAGAATCCGGAATAACAGTCATATTACTCAGATATGGAGAGTGCTACCAATAATAATTGGATTTGTATATGAATTATGTTCCTGAGAATTCATTACTTATAAGAAAAAACAAAATATGCCACTTTTTAAGCTAATCTTTAAAAGTTCTTACCCTACTTTCACCAGGACAACAGAGCAAGTATAAACTAAATAAAATTTGCATCTTGTAGCCCCTTTTTTTTTTTTTTTTTTTTTTTTTTTATAGTGACAACTAAACCCTCAAGTACCAGAGAATTACCGACCTTGCGTCACCCCAAGTGCTAGCCGATTTACCATTTTTTGTATTGGCTAAATCTATCATGTTGGATGAAAAACGAAGAATAGTGATAAATAAATCACCCGATAAAAGGTAGCTGATCTCCCATTTGGAGAGTGAAAGGTTCTACGTTAAATACCGTAGAATTCATCGCAATTTTTGGCCAAATTGCAACTGCTCCCACCGTCTGGTTTCGACGAACGCAGGCATTTCAAGTAGTGTTATGTTGAGTATGGACTACTTTTAGTACGCACACATATTTATGTGATTAATATACGCGCACAAGAGGCATAATGGTGACGCAAAGTACGACAAATATTCATTTTGTAAAAAAACAAACGCACCTTCAGAGTATTTGGATAATATCAGCATTGAGTATGAATTGCTTTTACAAAGCACAAATGTTATTAGGATGTAAGCACACTCAGGAAACGATTTACGGGTTTGCAAAGTACACCACACACACTAGAATATTTTTGTCACATTATCTTCAATAATTTATCATTGAAATGCATTGGACTTGTATTTTATCCCTTACACACACACTATTGATTGATTGTCACAAAGTCTCATAACATTAAATCACTGGTAAATATTCGTATATGTATAATAGTATTCCTATATTCTTTTGCACTTATATTTATATGTCATTTACATGGTGTTTGGGAGGGGAATGGGGGTTGTAGTGGTGAGAACTTCGAAGGGTATGGTACTTGTGGTATGAATATGGAAGAAATGGGTGACCTAGTTTCGGAGCTACAATTTTTGTTTGTGAGTCCATTATACTGTACAGTATATACGGACCTGTCATTGGGCGTGACAATACCCCAGTTCATATAATAATAATAATAATAATAATAATAATAATAATAATCGGTTTATTTCGAGCCGGCAGCCAATGAGGCTGAAAATACACAATTCCTTAACCTAACTTATCCTAAGTAGTCAACAGATTTTACTATGGCTGCCACAAGGGCGCCTACATACCCCTAGAAGGGGTAGGATGTGGGATTTGGACCTGGCGCTCAGAGGGTTAAGAAAGGACAATGTAAAATAGGCTTAGTTAATATCGTTAAAGTATGAATTCCTTGCTAATTTGACAGATTACCGGTTATCATCCATTTTATATATACACAAATATAATAAAAAAATAAAGTAACATGTAGCCATCCTGAAAGTATACAAGTATAGACGATGATTAGTGAAAGAGCGAATTTCAGAAGAGTGCAAACGAAAAAGGATAAGATATTCCAAAATGTTCTTGGACAAACCCAAGAAACAGAATCATATAAAAACAAACTTATGACTCCCCCCCCCCCCCAAAAAAAAATATATATATATATTAAATAAATAAATACATACATACATCAAATACAAAAATATATAAATAATAGGATCAATGAGAAGCGCAAACAAGTTGAATCTCAGTAATAAAAACAATGGGCTCACAGCAGTTGGCAAGTGAAGATAATCCAATAAAAAAACAATGTACAAGATCTCATAGAAGTGCAAGCAACGGGACTTTAGAAAAGTGCACAAACCATAATCCCAAAACAAACACAAAAGCATGATCCCAAAAAAGAAGCAAAAATATAATCCCCAAAAAATAAAGGTCCCGGGAGAGTTCAAGGAGGAGAGGGGAACCTTTTATCGGACGTGAAGAATGATGCTCATACCATTCACTTCCTGTCCGACCCCTGCAGCACTCTGAGCTAAAGAGGCTGGAGCCGGGCAGAATGAATGGACCGAGATGAGGGGAAAAGAAGATGGAGAGGTCGATCGATAGGTACACGTACAGTTCCGACCACATGAAACAGAGACGCTGCACCAGCCGTCTCCTCAGCCACAGACAATCCCCGGTATATCCTTTCTGGCTGAAGAGTTAGGTGGGGCAGAAGGGAAGGGATGGAGGCGATGGTGAGGGGGGGGGGAGGACAGTTTGATGGTTAGGTGATAGAAGTGATAGGAAGGGAGGCAGAGGAGGGTGGCTGGGCTAGGAGATGTGGGGTAGCAGACATATGGTGGAAAGGGTAAGGGGGCGGCGGGGGCATAAATGCCAATTCACTTTACCTCAAATTAATTATTTAGAGTGAAACTTAAAGTGTTCTGTTTTGTTTTATCTGATGAGGTAGAGCTGTTAACTATGTAATGCAGCATTATCATTAATAATAGGACGCAATTGTTTCAAGACTCACGTGAATTGGTGCGGAGGAGAACAGGGTACCCTGACCAACTGTATGGGTTTTGGTGTTTTGTGGTTGGCAGGATTGGTATCATCAAATATCGAAGTGATACCGTAATCATATAATAGGTTTTTTATATACATTATCTATAATTCTAAAATATAACTTTCTCACCTCTTTAATTACTCAATACACCTTATGAATTAAACGGCTCGCTTGGTGTAGTGACTAGCGTCTCGGACTTCCACCCAGAAGGCCCGGGTTCGCGCCCACGCTCGGCGCATTAAAGATTTTTCACAATCACTGAGTCGTTACCATCCCTCATGAGCAAAGGGATGGGGTAGTAGTACAGGACCCCAATGGAAATACGCCTAATCGGCCTTATTGAGCTATCCTTAGCTAGCTTAGCATGCACTAGCTTTAAGAACTATTATTATTATTAACCCCACTGTCATGTGCCGTTGCTGTTATATGCATTGGGTCGAACGAATTAGCTTGTGGATCAGCCAGAATTAATTGACTACAACTGCTAACTTAAACTAATATACAGCATTTATGGCTGTTATTGTTCATTTAGTCGTATTACGTTAGCCCGTGTGTGCGTCTTTTCCTGCCCTGTGGTAACCGTAATAGTCATACATTCTAAGTGTAAGAGTTCGAGCCTCTCGGATGACGACTTTTTAAATCTATATTTCGGATTATTTTAGCCTAATGTATGGTTGCCTTTCATGTTTAAAATTGGTTGAAATATATCGAGTTAATAATAATATATGTTTTTTTATTACAGTAGGCTTACAATATTTTAGGATCTAATGTTATTACACTCAAGTACAGTCATTTAGCTAGCCTAACTATGCTAACCTAAGTTTATCCTTTTAGCTTTTTTATATCTATCCTAACTTAAACTGTATTTCCTAACCTAGATTACCATATTCTAACATATATCCTAAATTACACTTTCATTGCATATAATAACCCAAGCCAATCAAAGCAAAATATATATGAAATTAACACAATATCTACACATTATTTGATTTCACTTCATATTATGCCAATCTAAGTAAAAAATCAGTCAAATAATACTAATTAAATATATACAAACATATGCTACCATAGGAGACTCGATTCCTGGTTCTAAATATTACAGCCGGTGCCTCCCGCAATTAGCCACCAAAACGATTATTAAGATAATTGCAAGCAAATCAGAATAGCTGCTAAATTGCATGGCCATTTAGCCATTTTGCAGTACATAATAAATACATTCTGTATTGATATGTGTGATAGACCCTTAAGACTACGATTCCCAAGGAACAAGCCTGTTTTTCAGGTAATATGTTGACTTATAATGAAGACACGTCAGAACATAATATCTCAGGTCGCAAATATTCTCGCAGTTAATTAGAACAACTAGCAGTTATTTGAATTGTTGAAGGTTCCTAAAGCTAATTTACCACTTCTGCCAATACTATTCAAAACTGAATGATATATTATGACAAATAACAATATATTATGGATGGGTATATTATAGCATACTCACATACCAAGCAAAATACAAACATATCCAAATACACACCCCTATATGTGTAAAGCAAGCTCGAAAATGTTATTAAAAAAACATGTTTTGCTATATCTGGGTGTAATATATCCTATAGTTGGTTTTATTTCAGCTGACGGTAAATTGAATCCCTTAGACACTAATTCCTCGATACTTAATGGAACAAATATTAAACTACTACATATCCATGCCAAGTCCTTATAATTAACAACCTTTGTTGCTATAAAATCTTCGTAATAGTTGAGTACTAAAGATGAGGGCATGATCTTTTACTATGAGCTGAAAATATACAAGCTATAGTAATATATCACGGCAATATGAATATCAACACAAATGTATGACGATTGTATAATTATTGCCACATATTAGCAAAGCATAAATCATGCTATTTGTCAAAGCACATTACGTAATTAATCGATATTTTTGTCAATTATTTCCAATACCTGTATGCTCCCACCTTAACTTTGACAACCCCCAATCACACCCTCCTTTCCTACCTCGGTAACACTTGTACCCTCACGCCTAAACACACTTTACCCACGCTATATACAGTGCGAGGACCAGTTACCAGTGTGAACTAGTGAAAAGTAGACGCTCTCTCCATAGTGCCTAAAAAAAAAAACATAGCAACGAGCTATTACCCCCCCCCCCCCCCCCCCGATAGCTAAACACATAACGTTTCCTGCCTAAACATACCTTACCCACGCTATAGGCTATACAGTGCGAGGACCAGTTACCAGTGTGAACTACTACCACTTCCTGCTCGTCCTGCAAGGCTTCCAGGACCCCAGCCACAACCACGGATCATCTCTACCGTAATTTATATACAGTATATACGTATAATATAAGTGGTCATATTGCTCTTTTTTCATAACGTATACACAATACAAGGGGCTTTCTAACTCTCCCAGTAGTAAGCTTATATTCCTATTTCTTGACAGTCAAACTATTGTTTGTTGTATATTTTTGGTCTTTCTCTCCCAATCTATTGTAGTTTTATTAGCATATCAATCTCTCACATTACCCATGTCAGATATTTTCTGTATTATATTAAAGTATTGTAAATAGGCCAGTCTCTCTAATCGAAATTGAGATACCTGTCACCTCCATGTAAATAGGCCCATCAAACTCCCATTAGGTCTACCATACATTATAATATTGTTTGTATATTGGGCTAGGCATCATCAGTGTAGAATTCAGAATATATTCGATGAATACTTAGTGTACTGCCAGGGTATATTCAGTGTATAATTCAGTATATGTTCAGTGTTTCTTAATTGTTTAATCCAAATTATATTCAGTGTGTGCTCAGTGTTTGATCAAGTGTATTTGCAGTGTACCTTTAGTGTATATTCAGTGTATATATTAGTGTATATTCAGTGAACATTCGGTGTATAATCAGTGTACCATCAGTGCATAACCAGTGCGTACCCAGTGTATAATTATTCAAGTGTAAAATCAGAGAATAATATAGTAGGGTAAGAGGTATCCTCACCAGGATTCGAACCCACTCACTCCAGGTATATTTGGGAGAGTCGGGCACCGTAACCACTCGGCCATGAGCGGCCATGTCGTACTTAATCGTACATAATTGAAATAATATAGTATTTCCCTCATTGTTTGTTATTGAAAACAAACCGTAGTGATTACAAGACATTGTTAGAGTGATAATAGTCTTTGGTGATATTCACCCCATGCCCAGTGTACGACACCTCGACCACCACCGTAGGGACTAGGACCACCACCACCTATTGTCAACTCCGGAACACCTGGACCACTATCAATCAAGCCAGGATGCCTTCCGACCTCAAGCGATGTGAGAAGTGTACCGGAAGGTTCGCCCAGCAGTACTTTGTTGACTACTTCTCGAACCAGGAATGTCGGCTTTGTGAAAACCCTCGTCAACTAGAAGAGGGACTAAGTGAAGTAAGGAGCAAGTACAGCAAACTCCAAAAAGAATTTGAATCTATGCAGGAGTTTGTTGCTCTCAACATAGTGACAACCACCCTAGAGAAGCCACAGGATGAACCAGAGCCGACATCAAACCAGGACAGCCGCCCAGTTCACCTTAGTCCCTCCCCAACTCTTTGTGTAAGAAGCCTGCTAATACCAACAGTGCCAACCCCTCGCCCCCGTTCTAACCACTCCTCTCCTCGACTTGTACGCAAAGTCTCGCCACCACATAATATTGTGACGTCTACCAGCGTTGGCAGAATCGCCTCTCGTTGGCCACTAGCGCTCGCCAGGGACATCGAAATGGGCTACAGTTATCAGAGAATGTTGTTCTTTCTTTCCTAGTAATCGCATTGTCACAGACAGTCCAGTGGTGGTCTTTGTTTTTGTCTGTGATAACGGGTTATATTTTATATCAACAGTAGTGATAATAGTACCAGCGTGTGAATGAGAAAGACTTTCAGAGCGAGGAGGTAGTGAGTGTCTGTATGTACGGGTGCGTTCCTGCCTCTCGCTCGCCATTGGTCAGTGTGTCTGGCGGTGTCCTATGACGCCTGCTGTCTTGTGACGTCTCGGCCCGTGATTAGCCGACCATCGCGCCTTTGCGGTCTCCTGTGTAACTTACCTCCTCCACGAGGGTCCCCAGGAGCTGTCCTCGTCAGGACAGGCTTGGCGCGCGTGCTTCTAACATCCCTTTGCATACTCTCTCCCGATCACCACCTTTATCACTGTTTCTCTCACTCGATTCTCTCTTTCCATACTCTAACCTTTATTAACTGCACAACATTCCCCTTGGGTTCTGCATACGGTTTTCATAGCCGGCCCATTGAATTGCATGCGCCGTCCTCAGAGATATTTACATGTACTGTTACGCTGGCCAGCTTGCCAGAATGCGCTCGCCAGGGCAGTGATATGGGCTACAATAATCGTAGAATGATGTTCTTTCTTTCATAGAGTACATGTTGTCACAGACAGATCAGTGGTGATCTTTATTCTTGTCTGTGACACTTGGAAGTATTTTGTATCATTGCTAGAATATAGGATGCGTTGTAGTGAAGGAGAGAGAGAGAGCGAGCGAGCGGGGTGGGGGAGGTGAGTGTTGCTCTTCCTCCTCCCTCCTCCCTCCCTGAGGTTCCCGCCCGCGTGGTCCTTTCTCTCGGTTTTGGTTGGCTGGTGGTTCCTGGCACCTTCTGCAGCCCTGCTGCCTGGTGACGTAGCGGCCTGTGATTGGCTGACGACCATGCCTTGGTGTGTGATCCTGGGGGTTCCGAGGAGCTACCTTCCTCAGAGCTAGGCTTGGTTTGCTAGGTCCTACATGTCCCTTGCAATTCTGTCTCCCATATAACCCTCTATACTACTATCTCTCTCTCTGAACTTCTTCGGTTTCATACTTCTCTCTTTATTCAATTACTTATCCCTTCTGGTTCTGCATACGACTTCCATAGTCGGCCAGTCGCATTACCAGCACCAGCTCTCCATATATGTTTGCACTAGTTTTAGGGATTATTAGAGTCATAGTCAAATGGTACCATAGTGTTGGGGTGCTCCTAATTATTGGGCTGTTCTCTCTTATTATTTAATGCTAGACAGTGGAAGGTATCTTTGGTCGTTGTCTGAGTTATGTATGTGGCAAGTCAGAGCCAGTACAACATCGACGAAGCTAGCTAGCCTGTAACCCTCTTGCATATTTTCCTTTGCGAGTGTAGCAGTATACCGGTAAAGGGCTTTTGCCTACTCATACCTGTATGATTGCTACCTCATTTTGTTGACCTTTGTGGAGCGCCAGGGCAAGACCAGATACTAGAGATCTGGACTTACCAAGAGAGCCTCCAAGTCACTTAACGTAACATAAGGGAAATCTGTTCAAGGGGAGGCAGTAGGCTACGAGCATGCTTGCGCTCTGCCTAGTTTCTTAGTACCTTTTTATGCCACTGCTAGACTTTATTAGTGAGAAAGACAGCATTGTGTTTATTAACTTTAATTGTGTATGCTTTAGGAATTATTCACGCCTTATTTTAGCCTAGGTTGATGCATAGTGCACAACCCAGTTTGGCTGTTAAGTTGGCTAAGGAAGTACTGTTTTGAGTGGCGATTATTAGTGCTGTCATATTAGTGCTGTCATAGAGTTGTTGCACTCTCTTGTTATATATATATATGTATCCTACTTATTGGTGTATTTAAGATACACGCTTTGGTGTCCTGCCCCTGCATTATTTCTGTTCTATATTAACGAGCATCAGACGTTTTCAGAAGATTCTTTATCTGATTGCTGTTGGACTAGACTTCCAGTGTTTTCATAGAGCATTGTAGAGTTTAGTGTTGAGTACAGACTCACACTAAAGTTAACGTAAGCATATACTCCTTTATTAAACCTTATCATAGTTTATTCAAGCATTGTTATTACTTAACCTCTGAAGTGCGCATGGAGGTAATTAGACACCTCTCCCTGTGCGCATGTATTTGAGGTGTTTCCATCACTAAAGTATTCATTGTACCATTAATAGCATTAATACTTATCCATATGCGCCTATTATGGGTTGATTATAAAGGTATTAACCTGAAACAACAATAAAACGAGTGAAAACAGCGTTTGGATGGTCAAAATCGGAGATATAGCCCGCGAGTTGTATAATGTATGGGTGAGGCAAGCTGCTTTCCCGCCAATTTCCCCCAAGGCCACTGAGACACAGTCGATCGATACTCTCTCTCTCTCTCTTGCATTCGCTTGCTATCAGTGATGACCACACCCTGCAACCGGATTTCTAATGTTAGCACGAAAATATACCTCAGAATAAGGGAATAACAGGGAAAATAGGTGATAACTGAAGGAGAGGAGGACAGTGGGGAAGGAGGGGAGGTAGAGGACTGAGATTTTGCATGACCCAGGGGCCAAAAAAATAAAATAAAATAAAAAAATAAAAATAAAAAATAAAAATTCGATGTCAAAAGTTTATTTTTTTTTCTCAGACTCTTAACAGTCTCCCCGCAGTCCGCCGGGGTAACTCTTAAGAGTCTCCCGGCAGTTCCCGGGTTAAGAGCATTTTATTAACGTAAAGTACTCCTGTTGTGAGTAGGCTTTGCCGTCATCGCCTTTGTAGAAGTGCACTAAAACCCAGTTAATTGATACCCCGTTATCCTGTAGATTAACTCTGGAGGGTTTTAAGTGTTTTGTTCACCGGCGTAATAGTTTGAGGGATTGGAATTAGCGTACCGTTGTTGCAGATATAGCTTATCATCTAGTCCAATATTGAGTGCCCTTGTTTATTTCGTAGTGCCGGTCGTAACAAATGGCGACCTTAGACCAGAATATAGTGAACTGAATATTGCAAGTTTTTTGGAGAGAAATCTTTTTGCCATTTGGGGGTTGAATTTATTTCTCCCATTGTTGGCAGTAGACATTGTTTTGAGGATACATAGAACTTGTTGGAGTTATTGATGACCTAGTATTGCACTCAAGAACATCTTTGATTTTTTTTGGTGAATAAAGCTACGCAAGAGTTTGGCTATTTTTGTCGGGACTTGAGATTTTGTTGTTGTTGACTCCATCATGTCACTGGACGGGTCTGAGCATAGTGAGGGCACAGTGCCAGAGGCAGGCGAGGAGGTGGAGAAGGTGGAGTTGTTAAGTGGCGTTTGGGTGGTGAACAGTGAGGAGGATGCTCGGATTTTGGGGGGGAAGCCTATGTCGGCGGACCGGGTGTCGGGGCTAGACCGGTACAGACTGCAGTGTGTGGCCACGGTCTTAGGGTTTTCCGGTACTAGCGGTATGTCGAGAAGTGAGCTGGCTGCCTGTGTGCTGGGTGGGGTGCATGGGGTTTTGGGTGGAGTGGGAGCTGGGGCACCTTCGGCCCAGCCCCCATTCCACTCGACTCCTATCATGGCGACCCCTCGGGCTCCGGAGCCGGGTACGTTCCCGCAGGCCGATGCCCGCTGGCGGTTGGGTATGCCTCTTGGTGATTCACGGGGTGGGTCCCCAATAGTAGCACCCCCTCCTCAAGGTTTGTCTGCCGAGATGTTGTTTCAGCTCGACCTCGCCAAACTTCAGCAGCAGGCTGAACAGCGAAAGCATGAGGCTGAGCTTGAGCAGCGAAAGGCTGAGCTCGAGCAGCGGAAGCATGAGGCTGAGCTCAGGCAGCAGTCTGAGCTTGAGCAGCGGAAGCTCGAGCTCGAGCAGCAGGAGCGAGAGTCTGAGCGCAAGTTTGAGTCTGAGAACTATTGTGCCGATGTTGACCTAGAGAGAACTCGTGTAGAGGTGACGAGGAACCGGGTCGCCCAGGGGGGTCGAGCCCATGACCAGTCCCTGTTGCATCTACTTAAGTTCGTTCCAGTGTTTGACGAGTTGGGAGTTACAGAATTTTTTCTCCGGTTCGAGAAAAAGTGCCAGGAGCACCAATGGCCCGAGGAGAAGTGGGCAGCCCTCGTTTCTTCACGATTGACAGGGAAAGCACTCAAGGCGTACGATGCTTTGCCCCTAGATTCCTGTGTGAATTATGAGTTATTGAAAGAGGCTGTCCTGAGGGCGTTTTTTTTTTTTTTTTTCCCTAGCGGGGGAAGGGGAGGAAGGAAGAGGTGTGGGCGGGGAGAGGTAAAGTCAGAAATATGAAGGAAAGGAGGAGAGTAAAAGTTGGCGGGCATACCGCCTTGCTGTGTTTTTGTATATGTGTTTTGTTTTGTTGCAAGTGGTGTGGTTTTAGTGTTCTGCTTGTGTAGCTAGCTAAAAACTATGTGTTTGACTTAATTTTAGTTTAATACTTTACGTCTTATTTAAGTTGTTTTGATATTTTTAATTTTAAAAGATGTTTCTTTCTTTGTTATGATGCCTTAATAGATAGGTTCAGGTTCTATTATGTTATTTATTATTTTGAGACTGCTTGGGAACCATTTGTGAAATTGCCTTTCTTCTATTACTTCTTGGTCTTCTTTTATTTTCTCTAATGTTGGGTCCTCTAGATTGTCTAGATGTGCCCATATTTGTTTAGCTTGATTGTGAAGCCGGATGTTAAGTGGAAGTGTGTTTGTTGCCTCGTGTATTTGTCGTGTTGTCATTGTATAAGGATATGTCTGATTTGTGGCAAATCTTAGTGCTTTGTTTTGTATTTTTTGTAGTTTCCTTAGTTGCATTCTACTTAGTGTGTGAGTTGGAATTGGTGGATAATCAAGAATAGGTAGTATTATTGCTTTTACAAGGTGGGTTTTAATTTGTGTTCCCATTTCCCTAAATCTATATAGTTTATGGAGGGCAACATTGGCTTGTTTCTTTCTTTCTGTTGCATGTTTTATATAGCCTGTGGTGCTTATATGAAGTCCTAAGATTTTACCTGCATTTTTATTTTCAATTATTTCTTGGTTTATTATAATTTGTTCCTTATTTTTTACTGCAAGTTGAATTATTGTGAATGTATTAGTGTTTGTTTTTATATTCCATTATTTTTCATAGTTGTTAATGATTTCTGCTTCTCTTATTGTTTTTCTTGCCATTATTGCCCTTGATGGTCCTGCGTATCCTACAATCTGTGTTATATCGTCTGCGTATGAAATATTTGTGCCTGTTTGTGAAGGTGGTGTATCTGAAGTGTAGTTTATGAAGAGAGGTGGAGAGAGACCTGATCCCTGTGGGACCCCACAGCCAATTGTAAAACTGTCACTCAGGGTTGATTTGATTTTTACTTTTGCTTTTCTGTCGTCTAGGAAATTACAGAGTAGTTTTTCTATTATTATTGGTAAGTTTAAATTGAGGATTTTGAATTTCAATCCCAAGTGCCAGACTTTATCAAAGGCTTTTGAGATGTCCCTCAGGATGATGTGGCATTGTCCTTTGTAGGCTTTGTTGTTGGCAACTAATTCAGTGGCTAGTGCTAATGCATGAGTTGTTCCTCTACCTTCTCTGAATCCGAATTGTGTGTTATTGTATAGGGTGTTTGTGTTCATGTGTGTTCTGAGTCTTTTGTTTATGACTTTTTCCAAGATTTTTCCAGGTACTTCAAGTAGAGATATTGGCCTTTGGTTTTCAGTGTAGTGAGGGTTTTTTCCAGGTTTGGGGATTAATCTTATGATGGCTTCTTTGAATTTTTTTGGAAAGTAACCTGCTGATAGGGAGGCATTGCATATTTCTTTTAATCTTGTTATTGCTGAGTTGGGGAGATTGATTAGGATTGTTTTGTTAATATTACTGAAATGCTAGGTTTTTCCAGGGTTAAATAGGAAGGGAAATATCCCCAGGCTACCTTTAGGATCAACCTTTCCTGGTACCTGGCGCGGGGTACGAACCTCTGAAGGGAATTTAACCCCCCTAAAAACCCACAGGGTTTGAGATGCCTTGGGGGGGGTTCTAACCCTGGTTAGTGACGTACCACCATCACCACCAGGCCCGCGCGCTAACCCACTGTACTACCACGGACGTACTAAAAGTATAGCAACCTTAGTCCGATTTTTAAGAACCAGGTGATAGTCTCGTGGTGTTATCACGTGATGAGTTAATTGGACTTACCATCTACGACTATTTTACGCTATACCTGACGTCAACTCGGGTTAGTATTATTGTGGGTGCGGGACATTTTCGAGGGCATTACACCACATTCCTTTTTAGTTAGGCTTAGCTATCTCAATATGGTTTTTAGGGTTCGCGTGACGGGTGCTCCACGTAGCTACCTGGTCACGTTACTACTTTTCAGCCACACAACACACACCCCCTCCTTCCCACACACCTCACTCCGACCCCCACGGGGGAAAACTACAAACCATTCATAAGAAAGGTTAAAGTAAAAAAAAACACTGGACACTTACGTCTACAACGCCCACCTCAAGCCCGGGCAACCGCCCGTCACAACACAGATGACACATTCTTACAGGTATACATTGACTTACAAAAGAAACCTGACCGTCGCTCTCTTGCTTGGTGGAACCTTCTAAATACCCTCAAAATGACCCGCCATGACTATGCTTCTTTTTTACTTCACCCTTGAGGCTCGAGGACGAGCCTATAATGAAGGAGAGGGAAGTAAAATGCCCCAGAACGAGAAGCCCACCATAGAAGCCACGAACGAACACCACACAGAAACACCCAAAGGAAAGGTCCACAGAACGAAAGGACCAGCTGACCGAGCCAGCCAATTCAGACAGGCCCAAGCCCGCAGGGCTAAGCAGCTCCAGGCCACACCCACCTACCTTTTCTAAACTGACCATTTTCCACACCTCACGTACACTACCCCCTCGTGTCCTACACTCATAATTACAAAGATGATGAACAGGAATATACATTCATATTAAAAACACCCATGCCCTGTCCCTATGTTGAGCCAATGCCAACACATCAGACAGCCATAATTATATCTATGTATGTTCTTACATCCGAGAAGTAGATGTTATATATCTTAGAAGTTACCTTTTCTAAACTGACCATTTTCCACACCTCACGTACACTACCCCCTCGTGTCCTACACTCTTAACTACAAAGATGATGAACAGGAATATACATTCATATTAAAAACACCCATGCCCTGTCCCTATGTTGAGCCAATGCCAACACATCAGACAGCCATAATTATATCTATGTATGTTCTTACATCCGAGAAGTAGATGTTATATATCTTAGAAGTCAAAACACCCACGCCTGTCCCTAGACCTCGTATATCATTTCTCATGACGAGTATAGATATATGTAACCCGTGCTCAGTCGCCCCCTTGCATTGTTCCTCTAGTAACTAAGTGTCTCTATAATATTAACTGCCACCAGTATTGATACGACATAGCGGCACTGTCCTTGTGTCGTATTGTGCCAAGTACAGATCAACCAGGTTTCATCACCTTATTAGGACGACGACTATAATGTCGTCGTTCATCGATGTATGCAATCTTTAGTTTAAGTATTAATATTAACATTCCCTAACATCTTGTCTTGCCAGACTAAGCTTCTGAAGACCCATCGCCCCATAAATCTATGTATTCAATCCTTAGGTTAAGTATTTTTATCCGCCATTGTGTTCACCTTTTTCCATTTACTTTTCCACAATTGTCATACGTCTTCCCCTTGCCTCCTTCGTACCCACAGTCCACACTACGCCAATTTACTTTGTGTCATACACCTCTTACCCCAACCAGAGATTGTATAAGATAACCTTGTTACCAGTATCTGTCATAAGTACCCCGAAACAATAACTAAGTACCCCTATGAACTGCCGCTTTTGTTGGTATATATATATTTCATAGAAAACGCAGTTCCCAGGGCCAACTAATAGTATCCATAACCCCTCGGACTGATCACATAACTCTATCTTTTCCAGACTCATATACCACCCCATAGTTGCATTCCCCGGTAGCATTTGGCTAACGTACTCCACTGCCTTTTCAAACTCCCATATCAACTGCAGCCTAATGCCACCTCCACGCCCAGAGACCTTAGGGTCAAATTCCCCTATAGCCCCCCTGAACTCCTCCCCTCTCATTATAAGACCCCGCGCTTCTCTACTCTTGTCCGACCTAGCCTCTCTCTCATACCTCTTGAAGATCCTTGAATTTCCCGTTGCTAACGCTCTCCAACCTTTTATATATATACTCCTATCCAGCCTGCCTTCACTTAGTAGGCCAGAACAACATTAGAACTTTACTAACCCCTTGCATGCCATCTATTCTCTTACAACCCATTCACAACCCGGCACCCAATGGTCGTCGGTGCGAGGCTAGCCGCCTTACCAGTAACTAACTTCTATTGCCATACTTCCAGATAAATGTGGCAGAGTTAGCAACCCAGTCTCCACCACATCCAACAAGCCCTACAAATAATAACCAGCCGAGTAAAACCAGCTAGCCAAGGCACCTTCGGTTTTGGTACTAAGGACACCCACATCTGTCTCATACACAGAGGGTTATTACAAACACTGGTGATATGGCAAGCCCCTAGCCACAGCCGCCGGACGACTATCAGAGAGAGAGGGCGCCCAGCTACCCCTTTTTACCCACCCGAGGAGGGAGACCCCCACCCCCGCGGAGGTATACCTGGCCCCTGTTTTGACTTCTGAGTCATTGCCAGGTACAGAAATTCTTCCTATCAATGAACTAACCATGCATGACTAACACCTTTACTAACCTCTATTAATTCACAATAAACCATTTACCTTTCTTGCATACTCTGATCACTAAATTAGCACCTCAGCTATACCATAGAATGAAGATTGAACAATCTAAGAGAGACGCTCCTATCACAGCTGTCCCCATCCTCCTCGCAAAGTAGATCCAGTCTCTCTCCCCTAAATACTTCCAGTATAGCCAAAATAGTACCTCTTACTAAGGCTCAGTTATAGTAAAATATAAAGGCTTCCTATAGCCATGTGCCACAACAGTAAATACCATCTTACCTAGTCCCCATATCTATTGAGAGCTCAAATAAGTCCATAAGACTCGAGATCCCTACTGTCTACAGGGTCCAGAACCGAGCCTATAAATCTAGCTCCCGCCCCCAGTCAAATCAGTTGAAAGCTAGACACCAACCAGTGGTCACTACCCTGCAGTTAACCTCTAGCTCTGCCCTTGTGTTGTTCCGGAGTTGAGAGATTCCAGAGCCGGCAGACTCCATGGCAGAGAAGACTAATAGAAGCATCTGTCCATGTACAAGTCCTAACGTGCACCTTATAACCTTCACACAAATTCGTGGGTATATAAGTGTGTAGCCAGCAACCATCGTCAAGAGATCCGACTTGAGAACTTCCTACATATTGGACCACCTGGACGGCCGAGGAACCAGTCGTTAGCCCCCAACATCACCGGAAGCAAGATAACCAGGACCAGATCTACAAATACTATTCAAGATTCATGTTGCTAGTACTAAGTGTTATAGTACTAGTTTGACACTCACTTATTAACTTTCTATAAAGTGGCTAAAACCTTGCCCAGTGTAACTCATATTTAACCATTCCATTTGGGACGTACTAAGCGATCAGTGCTCATTAATTAACAGGCGACATTGACTCTCGTAATTACCTTATTCTATTCAGATATTAAAACTCTAGTGATATCTAACGTTCGCCCACTGATTTGTGTTCTACGTATTTCTGCCATAAGAATATAAAACTTAGATCAGTACCCCCATGAGGTTACTAGAGATTTCCGTGTTCTACAATATACGCGTGTCTAATCCTAACTGTGAGCTGCTACTTGGGCACGCGACCAGCCAGTAAGAGATCAAATCAGTGAAATTGAATTACATGAATATATTGAGGTCTTCCAGTAAAATAAAACTTGCTAATTAAGCCAGTGATCAGAAGATTAATACCTGAACGTTGGAAGTGGGAGACTAGGCTCCATCCAGATCCACTTATGCTAGTGTTGTTCGATTCTATTATATTGTCTTGCACGAGTATTCTGCAGTGGTATATAAATAAACGTGATCGTGTAACTTGTTACCATGTGTTTCTTTGTGTTCTCTATTCCTCATACCTTGTATTGTGCATGCAGCCTTATATGCCCAGTCATTTAGAACTCACATTACCCAAGTTAATCCTGTAGAAAAACAGGGCATAACAATTACTTTGTCCTGGGCATGATTTTTTCATTTTCTTAATTATTTCTTGTATTTCTATCGTTGTTAGCGGTCTAGTGAGTGGGTCATTGATGTCGAGTCTGTCTGGGTTGGCTGTTTGATACGGTGTGATTCTATGTAGGTTTCCTTGCATGTAATCTCTTATTCTGTCGTATTGTGGTATTTCTTCTTCGTCTTCTTCGTTTAAAATTGATTCCCAGTATTGTTTGTGTATTTTTGCTTGATCTGTGTGAGAGTAGATTTTGTTCCTTTGGTTATCTATTGTGTAGTTAGCTTCATGAGAGTCATGTCCTTGGAGGGCTTTTAGTTTTCTCCAAAATGTTGCCGGATCATTGTAGGTGTTTGCTGTTTCCATGATCTTATTTGACCACATTTCAGTATGTTCTTGTGTCATAGTATTTTGAAGTGTTTCTTGGAGTTGCTTGTATTGTCTGTACTGAACGTATGTCCATCCATATATCTGGGCTTGTTGTCTTAGTGTATTGTATTGTATTTGTATGTTTTTTGTTTGTTGACTGAATCTAGTACTGTGTAGTATTTTGTTGCGTGTTTTCGGGATGTGAGTATTTGTGGTGTTTTGTATGATACTGTACCAGTTGTTGAGTGCATCTTCTATTTCGTCTAGTGTCCCTGTATCAATGTTATTTGTCTCTATCAGTTTGTTGTCAATTTCGTTTTTAAAGTTTTCCCAGTTTGCTGCATTGAAGTTTGGTCTTGGAGGTGATGGTATGATAATGGGTGACGTTGAAATGGTTGCTACTATGGGGACATGGTCACTTGGTGTCAAAGGGCCGGGTGCTAGGTGTATGTTGTGGAATGTTTTGTTGTTTGTAAGTACTATGTTTGGAGTTGTTGATGAGTTTATGGCATGGAAGGTTGGGAACTGAGGTCCAATGTGTCTTACTAGTCCTCTTGTAATCATTTGTCCAATTTGTCTTCCTACAGTATTTTGGGTTCTTGTATTGAGAGTGGGGTGCTTTGCATTTAGATCTCCCATCAGGTAGACTGGGACGTTCATTCTGAATAGTTTATAAAAGTCAGGGGTTGGGAGGAAAGGCCTTCTAGGGGGAAGATAAACAGTTGCTATAATTATTTTTCCTGTTGTTGTTTGAATTTCAACCGCAAGAAGATCAGATATGAAATCATCATATATTTTGTGGATTAGGTTGTTATTAATAGCAATGGCTGTGCCGTCTGAGGGTGTGTTAGTTGGGTTTTTTATATGAGTTTTGAAGCCTTGTATTTTTAGTGAATCTCCATCTGGTACTCCATGGCTGTTTATTAGTATTATGTGCGGGTCTATAATTTTGCACATGTTATTTAGTGAGTGTCTTCGTCCTCTCCAATTGAGTACATTGTGTTGAATTATTTTTAGGGTATCTATTGTTGTTTTCTACCGTATCTTGTTGTAGGAGGGGTGAGTGGAGGGGAGAGAGTAGATTTGGTCTTCTTTTGTTTCTTTATTTGTTTGATTTGATTGAATTGATTTTGTTGGATGAGTTTGTTGAGTAAGTTGCTGGCTATTCTTGGGTTCAGTTGTCCATCTTTGCTATAGGCTATGGTTGTTTGGTTGTTCAGGTCCTCTTGTAGTTGTTGTTGTTGGTGTGGGTTAGCGAGTTGGTTGTATGTTTCATTGTTAGTTGTTTCGAGAGTTATGGGTGATAGTGGTTCCTCTAGTATGGGTATGTTATCATCTTCACTGTCTTGTGTTTCTTCATTTCCATAGTGGTTTATTAATGTTGTTTCTTCTTGGTGGTCTTGGGTTTGTTGGTCTTCACTGCTTTGGGTATTGGTCATGGTAGGGATTTCTTGATGTTGGATGAGCTTGGATATCTCCTTTATTTGTTGCTGATGGTTAATTAGGTTTAGCATTTCTAGTGATTCTTGTTGTGTGACTTTTGGGAGTTTGACAGGAGGTAGGTTGTTCATTTTCAGGAGCATGTCGTATTCATCATTAAAGTTGTTTTGTTCTGCAGCGTTCCTTAAGTGAGCAAAGTGCATTAGGGGGATGTAGAGTTGAGAGTTTCCCTGGTGTGCTGTGGATTGTTGAGCTTGTGGTTGGTGAGTGTTTGGTTTGGCTGCTATTTGTGCATAGTTGAGTTTATTCTTTTCTCTGTTTTCCTTTTGTTTCTTTTTCACTATCTCCTTTCTTTTTCCGCACTTCATTGCTAGGGTCCTGTGATTGTCCCCGCAGTTTATACATTTGTTGCTTCCTTGTGGTGTGCAGTCCTTCCTTGTGTGTCCTAGGGAGCTGCATTCAGAGCATATTTTGTATTGATCTCCTTTTTTACAATTATAGGTGGGGTGGTCATCGAGGCTGTAGCACTTCATACAAGTTTCTACATGGATATATTCTTCTTGTTGGATGTTCCTCTTTGGTATTGTTAGGTGGAAAAGCTTCAGCCCTTCCTTTGCTTTTTCTGCCATCTTCACATCTGAGAATTCAAGTTTTAGAAAGTGGTTTCCAAACTTTGCAACGTGCTTGATTTCTAGGTGTTGTTGTACCCTTTCTAGTTCGATTTTTATGTCTTCTGGGCCATTTTGGAGAATATGTTCATCAACATTGGAACATATTATGCATCTTTTGCCTTTGATGTGGGGTGGGAGGATTGGAGTGAAACCCTCATTCTCGAGGGTTTCCACTAATGGGGGGGTGAGGAGAAGGTCAGTGTCATTGTCTGAGAGTGTTGATATAATGAGAATGTCATTGTGATGGGTTATTTTTTATACTTGGATGTTTGCTGGTCCTACTACTTCTAGAAATTTTAGTTTTGCATTGGCATCATTATTTCTAACTTTTATTTTAACCCTAGTCATTTTGAATCATTATTGGCGTATGAGCTACAGCCAGAGACCTATATGCTGAAGTTTAGGGCGGTTCCAAAAAGAAAGGGGAGTACTTTCCAGGAACACGCTAGAGAGCTGTCAGATGCATTTGAAAATTGGTTAAGGTCGGAGAAGGCAACTACTTTTGATTCAGTAAAACAACTAGTGTTGCTGGAACAATTTTTTAAATGTACTGGCAGTAACTTGACTCTTAACCTTAAAGAAAAGCGACCGAAAACTCTACAAGAGGCGGCTGAGCTGGCTGACCTCAGGTTGTCATTGATTCGTGGGTGCGGGTCTGCACAGAGAGCTGAGGCAGGTAACAATGGGCGTACCACTCCACCCTCCCCGAATTAATGACACAACATATAATTATCCATGTAAGAGTACTGTTGCCTATTATGAACCCAAGTCGAAACCCTTCCAGTTTAAGAAAGGCCAGGGCCCTTCCTCACCTCAAAGGAAGTCCAAGAGTGAGGTGGAATGTTTCAAGTGTCATGAGAGGGGGCATATTGCGTGCTCATGTCCGAGCACACCGCCTACAGCAGTGGTGTCACTAGTGAGCAACATCGGTGTGTCTTTGAGGTCTTCCGCGTTTGCCCGGGGTAATACGTCGGTTGCGGAGTCACAGTCGGTGCAGAAGCAGCAGGAGGGCTCGTCACCCGTCCGTGATGCTTTTTGTGGTCATAGGGGGCACGGCACTGTGAGGTGGGCTGGTGTGAAGCATGGGCTTGAGTTGTTGCGTGATACGGGCGCTTCCCAGACACTTGTTAAGAATTTCACTGACAAGCCTGTTAACGTGGCTCGGGTTGTGGTGGTTCAAGGCATCAATGCTACGCGGTCATACCCGCTGGTCAGAATGGAGCTTGAGGTGGACGGTGTGACACGGGAGTTGGATGTGGGTGTGGTGGAGAAGTTGCCAGTTGAGGGGGTCGACCTCCTTCTTGGTAATGACTTTGCGGTGCCCACTTCCGAGGTTCCACCCTTAGTCGTTGCCGAGAGGGCGGCCGACACGATTAGGGAGGAGCAAGAGGGGCTTGAGAGATCTCAGTCCATTCAGGTGTCACAGCCTAGTACCCAAGTTTATGACCAGCGGAGGAAGGGTCGGAAGGAGAAAGTCGAGGCTGGTGGTCGGGTTAAGAGTTTGGACCCAGCGACACTCCTTGGTGACTCGGTACTTGACCCAAAGTTGAGCTCCGGAGTGGCCCCAGAACCTGTCCCCCCTAGGGACATGGTAGGGCGTGATGGCACTCCGCGACAGGGTAGTTCCCAGGTGGAGGAGAGTTGTGGGAACGGGGCTACTGAACTCGAGGACGGGGAAGCATGTCAGGTGAACCTGTTAGAGGAGTTTGTGAGGCAACCACCTGAGCAGCCTACTGTCCCTGCGTTGGTCTGCAGCGGCCAAGGTGGAGAAGGAGAGGGGGGCAGTGGGGCACAGGTGGAGGAGAGTCGGGATTGTCATGTCTCGGTGGAGCAGTGGGCGGGGGATACGAGTCAGGTGGCTGTGGATGCGCTAGAGCACCTGCCTGAGCAGCAGTGTGCAGCGCTCCAGCACCTGATCGGTCCATACCCCACTGTTTGTGCCGAGCACCCAGGCCTCACAACTCATGCGGTGCACGAGGTTCCGCCGGCAGGTCACTTGAGTGTCAGTAAACCGTTGGCCTCGTTGTTTCAGTGGTTCAAGGTGGGCGACGAGGCTTTGGCATGGTTGCCAGGTCAGGGTCGACCCATGGCTGCCAAGTATGGTGGTCAGAAGGAGGAGATTGAGCAGATTGGCGAGGTTGGCGGTGGAGTGGATGCGTCCGGCCGTCGCATAGCCTCCCAATGCTGCTCTAGTGAAATGCAACAGCCCTACCATAGACCGACTGTATCTGGCCATGTCGCTGAAGGCGGTGATGTTGCACAGGCAGATGTAGTTGCAAGGAATGCGGGGGTGCGCATGTACGGTATCGGCGGGGAAGCCTTAGCAATTATGAACTATGGGAGTGACTGCACAGGTGGTACAGATTGTCCCTCTCATGACCTGGCTGTTCTAGGGACGAAGGTGGAGAAGGAGGGAGACTATACTTTAGAAGCTGCGGTCTCGGGTGGGTTGTGGGAGGGCACTAGGCATGTTGTTCTGCGAGATAAGTTGCAACCTCTTGTTCCTGAGCGACAAGAGGAGTTGTTTACTAGGCTGTTGCAGTACGTCCGCATGTTTGTTGCTTCTCCAGGCCTGATGTACGGGGTAGAATCCGACATGGAGACTGGAGACAGTGCAAGGCTCAAGTTAATTCCCTACCGTATAAATCCTGCTCGACAGCCTGTTGTGAAAGCAGAGCTAGACGACATGTGGAAAAAGGGTCTGAGGGATAAAGGATATCGTGAGTGGTCATTGCCAGTAACTTTGCAACCTGAGTTAAGTGGCAAGATCCGTGTGTATGTTGATTGCAAGAGTGTGGAATCATTATCCCTGACAGACGCCTATCCATTACCCAGAGTTGACGACACCATAGTCCGCTTCGGGGCTGCCTCGCTCATCACGAAGGTAGAACTAGTGAAAGGTTATTGGCAGGCCCCGTTACTGGAAAGAGCGAAGAGAAATGCCAGTCTTGTGATGAACTGGGCAGTTTATCAGTGCCAGGTGTTGTTTTGCTGCCGGAACACAAGTTGGATGTGTGGCATGTTAAGGGCACTGATAATGTTCTGGCTGATTGTTTGTCACGGGAGGGTATGTGTGAAGGAGAACCCTCGCCGTTCAGTCAGTATTTGGTGAAGTGGAGACAAATTAGGCTTGCCTCTGTAGTGCAATGCCGCCAAAAACACTATTAAAAATATAAAAACCTCACATAAAACTCTTTTTTTTTTGATAGTATATAAGTGCAGTATATCACAGCAAGCATCTAAGACACTGAGTTGTTGTCTTAGTAGGCTAGGCTTGGTGAAGCTTGCTCGTTGAGCGTGATATAATTATTATGATGCTATTATTTTGGGGAAGTGTTGTGCAGATTTTTTTTTAAATGCAGTGTTTTATGTTTGTGATCGTGCCTTGTTTTCACAACTTGGGAGAGTGGCTAGGTGATGCGGGGTTGATGGGCATTCTGTCTGGTCAGATGTGGGGTTCGCCTGTGGCTGAAACGTCCCACATCTTGGGCGGGGTGTTACGCTGGCCAGCTTGCCAGAATGCGCTCGTGACTCGGTAGCGCTCGCCAGGGCAGTGATATGGGCTACAATAATCGTAGAACGATGTTATTTCTTTCATAGAGTACATGTTGTCACAGACAGATCAGTGGTGATCTTTATTCTTGTCTGTGGCACTTGGAAGTATTTTATATCATTGCTAGAATATAGAATGCATTGTAGTGAAGGAGAGAGAGAGAGCGAGCAGGGTGGGGGAGGTGAGTGTTGCTCTTCCTCCTCCCTCCTCCCTCCCTGAGGTTCCCGCCCACGTGGTCCTTTCTCTCGGTTTTGATTGGCTGGTGGTTCCTGGCGCCTTCTGCAGCCCTGCTGCCTGGTGACGTAGCGGCCTGTGATTGGCTGACCACCATGCCTTTGTGTGTGATCCTAGGGGTTCCGAGGTGCTACCTTCCTCAGAGCTAGGCTTGATGTGCTAGGTCCTACATGTCCCTTGCAATTCTGTCCCCCATATAACCCTCTATACTACTATCTCTCTCTCTGAACTTCTTCGGTTTCATACTTCTCTCTTTATTCAATTACTTATCCCTTCTGGTTCTGCATGCGGCTTCCATAGTCGGCCAGTCGTATTACCAGCACCAGCTCTCCATATATGTATGCATTAGTTTTAGGGATTATTAGAGCCATAGTCAAATGGTACCATAGTGTTGGGGTGCTTCTAATTATTGGGCTGTTCTCTCTTATTATTTAATGCTAGACAGTGGAAGGTATCTTTGGTCGTTGTCTGATTTATGTATGTGGCAAGTCAGAGCCTGTACAACATCGACGAAGCTAGCTAGCCTGTAACCCTTGTGCATATTTTCCTTTGCGAGTGTAGCAGTATACAAGTGAAGGGCTTTTGCCTATTCTCACCTGTATGATTGCTACCTCATTTTGTTGACCTTCGTGGAGCGCCAGGGCTAGACCAGATACTAGAGATCTGGACTTACCAAGAGAGCCTCCAAGTCACTTAAAGTAACATAAGGGAAATCTGTTCAAGGGGAGGCAGTAAAGGGAAATCTGTTCAAGGGGAGGCAGTAGGCTACGAGCATGCTTGCGCTCGGCCTAGCTTCTTAGTACCTTTTTATGCCACTGCTAGACTTTATTAGTGAGAAAGACAGCATCGTGTTTATTAACTTTAATTGTGTATGCTTTAGGAATTATTCACGCCTTATTTTAGCTTAGGTTGATGCATAGTGCACAACCCAGTTTGGCTGTTAAGTTGGCTAAGGAAGTACTGTTTTGAGTGGCGATTATTAGTGCTGTCACAGAGTTGTTGCACTCCCTTGTTATATATATATATATATACCCTACTTATTGGTGTATTTAAGATACACGCTTTGGTGTCCTGCCCCTGCATTATTTCTGTTCTATATTAACGAGCATCTTAGAGCATCAGACGTTTTCAGAAGATTCTTTATCTGATTGCTGTAGGACTAGACTTCCAGTGTTTTCATAGAGCATTGTAGAGTTTAGTGTTGAGTACAGACTCACACTAAAGTTAACGTAAGCATATACTCCTTTATTAAATCTTATTATAGTTTATTCAAGCATTGTTATTACTTAACACCTAACGAGCGGCCTAGGCGGTAAATAATATGTAGCCACCAGCAGGGTGTTTTTACCCAAAATAGGGCTGTTTACATGATCATTTTCATGCCTAAATAAGACCCAGAGCGTAAAACAAGTATCTATGCCTGAAAGGGCATAAACAGAGCTTTCCAATGACACCACAACGATCCTTGTATGACCGCTAGTTTTCTTGCAACAACCGCGCAACACGAGTGAAAAAAACATATAATTCGGTACTTTCCTCATACAATTTACTATGTAGCGAGTGTGAGAGGGTGGAGGAGGGTGGGATTCATGTCAGTTGCTCCATCGCGGTGGTCTGGAGCAGTCATACGCTCGCTACTCTCCTGCCACCACTTGTCTCTCTCTCTCAGCAACATTACGTGCTGAAATTGCCACACGACTTATGTTGTGAGCCGCCACATAGTCCAAATTTCTTTCACTCGACATATGATGCGCGCCGCCAGTTAAGGGTTAAGAGCATTTTATTAACGTAAAGTACTCCTGTTGTGAGTAGGCTTTGCCGTCATCGGTAAGCTTTTGTAGAAGTGCACTAAAACCCAGTTAATTGATACCCCGTTATCCAGTAGATTAACTCTGGAGGGTTTTAAGTGTTTCGTTCACCGGCGAAATAGTTCGAGGGTTTGGAATTAGCGTACCGTTGTTGCAGATATAGCCTATCATCTAATCTTCAATTAGCCTCAGTTCGTCATGTGAACAAATAAATTAGTGTTACCGATAGCCACACACAGTAAACACCATGGGTTGTGACTTGTTAGTGCATGGGTTGCAATTCCTGGATCATGTGACATATGGTCAGTATAGACATTTTGGTGTCAAAAATGTTCGCATGATGGCTGAAATATTAATAACTTCTATTGTAATATTTTTGGTAATATGTGTGGTTTGAATGTTGTATTTGTGAATTAACAGTGCAAACATTACATTTGGGAAAACGTCATGCCGGCCACTTTTCACTCCGCCCTGGTCATCGAGACCTTTCATTACTTAGTTCTCCATGTAACAACCCCTACTCTGGAAAATTGGGTTGTCAGGGAAGGCAAGTTTAATGAACAAACTGCCAATAATGGCCAGATAGACTAAATATCAGTGGATGGTGTAACCATACAGGATGGCCGAAATAACTTTAAATTCAGTGACTATTGGCGAGAGTGACTGTAAACCAAAACGTTTGTCCATTAATCATAATATAATTACTCCTTCCAAACAGGTCACATGGCAAGTCCATTGGACAAGGTCTCTCCTGATTGGGTGTACTCGGTCCCAAGGGTGAATTCCTACCGTGGGCGGACAAAAGTAATTGAGTTGATAAATACAAAACAAGTATGTTAGTTTTGCCTTAAACATGAAGAGATGAAGTACTGAATTATTGGTTTAACATAAGGTCAGGAAAAGGACTCTTTACCGCTATTGAGAAGTTGGCCTTTGTAGATACTCGTATTCAGAAGTCCCGATGCCATTATGCCTTCTATTACTTCTTGCTTATTCTCTTTGCCATTGGACCATACAAATCATTATTGAATCACGTTCAAATTCATCAAGTAGAGTGAATCCGGATTGCATTACACCGTAGAATCCACATGAAATACGACCAAACCCCCATAACAGCCCGCCTAATATTATTCACAGGACCAATTACGACTCAGGGCGAGAGAGAGCCCCCTTATATATGGTTAATCAGGGTTTATCACACGATAATAATCAGCTTGTAATGGACCTGTGTGCGTCAGAGGATTAACCATTTCACGCACATATGACGCAGAGGTTGCCAGATTAGCAATAAGAAATAGAGTTCTCTCACTCTTATAATTACCTCTCCAAAATTAGTTTTCTGCGCACAGCTACCTCAAAGACAATTGCATAGGTTGAAGTAACTAAACTAAAGGTTTCTAAATACCCCTGATGGTAACAAAGGCTTTAAAGTATCCCTAGTAGGCTCAAAATCGCGTCATATGTCGGAGAGGGTTAATGTAGTTAGGATTTGCCCCAGTTATTACTACAGTCTCATAGTAAGTACTCGTAATGATAGCCAGAATAAAAATGAAAATCTCGCCATCGTATTGAAAGGGTTAAGGAAGTGTTTCATTTGACACAATAGTTTAAGTCATTCGTCCATTTAGTACGTATGATATGTTTTGTATTAATTTTGACACTAGATGATGTTGTTAACATTATGAATGAAATATACTCAAGAGATTTAACATTACATCGAGTTAAGGGTACATCACACAGTCAGGAGTGCGAGCTTGTGGGAGTCTAACAGGATTCACTAGGAGTCGCTAGAATCACTAGGAGTCATCGACTTTCACCGCGAGCGAGTGGGAGTCTAACAAAAGTCGCTAGGAGTCGCTAGTCACTAGGAGTCATCGATTTTCACCGCGAATAGGCCCGCGAGTCCGAATTGTCCCCTACTCCTAGTGACTCTAGCTCGCACTCCTGACTGTGTGATGTACCCTTAACTCATTCTGTAGGCTACAAATATATATATATATATATATATATATAATTATATACAGTATATATATATATTGTTACAACCGGCACAACGAAATAAACAAGGGCACTTAATATTGGACTACAAGATAGGCTAGATCTGCAACAATGGTACGCTAATTCCAAACCCTCGAACTATTAAGCCGGTGAACAAAACACTTAAACCCTCCAGAGTTAATCTACTGGATAACGGGGTATCAATTAACTGGGTTAAGTGTACTTCTACAAAGGCTTTCCGGTGACGGCAAAGCCTACTCACAACAAGAGTAATTACGTTAACCTCTGAAGTGCGCATGGGGGTAATTGGAAACGTCCCCCTGTGCTGACGTATTTGAGGTGTTTCCGTCACTAAAATATTCATTGTGCCATTAATAGCATTAATACTTATCCATATGCGCCTATTATGGGTTGATTATAAAGGTATTAACCTGAAACAACAATAAAACTAGTGAAAACAGCGTTTGGATGGTCAAAATCGGAGATATAGCCCGCGAGTTGTATAATGTATGGGTGAGGCAATCTGCTTTCCCGCCAATTTCCCCCAAGGCCACTGAGACACAGTCGATCGATAGTCTCTCTCTCTCTCTCTTGCACTCGCTTGCCATCAGTGATGACAACACCCTGCTTGCAACTCGCTAATGTTAGCACGAAAATATACCTCAGAATAAGGGAATAACAGGGAAAATAGGTGATAACTGAAGGAGAGGAGGAAAGTGGGGAAGGAGGGGAGGTAGAAGACTGAGATTTTGCATGGCCCAGGGGCCAAAAAAAAATAAAAAAATAAAAAAATAAAAATACAAAAAATATTTTGTTTTCGATGTCAAAAGTTGATTTTTTTTTCACTCACTCATAAGAGTCTCCCCGCAGTGCGCCGGGGGAACTCTTATGAGTCTCCCCGCAGCTCCCGGGTTAATAAAAAGCTCTCGAGTAATAACAATGCTTAAATAAACTATGACAAGATTTAATAAAAGATTATATGCTTACGTTATCTTTAGTGTGAGTCTGAACTCAACACTAAACTCTTCAATGCTCTATGAAAACAATTGAAGTCTAGTCCTACAGCAAATAGATATGGAATCTTCTGAAAACGTCTGATGCTCTAAGATGCTCGTCGAATATAGAACAGGGGTAATGCAGGGGCAGGACACCAAAGCGTGTGTCTTAAATACACCAAAAGTAGGATACATATATATGGAAACAAGAGAGTGCAACAACTCTGTGACAGCACTAACAACAGCAACTCAAAAACAGTACTTCCTTAGCCAAAGTAACAGCCATACTGCGTTGTGCACTATGCATCAACCTAGGCTAAAACAATACGTGAATAATTGCTAAAGCATACGCGGTTAAAGTTAATAAACAAAATGCTGTCTTTCTTACTAATAAAGTCTAGCAGCAGCATAAAGGTACAGGGAGCCTAGGCAGAGCTCAAGCATGCTCGCAGCCTACTGTCTCCCCTGAACAGATTTCCCTTATCTTACGTTAAGTGACTAGGAGGCTCTCTTGGTAAGTCCAGATCTCAAGTATCTGGTCTTACCCTGGCGCTCCTCAAAGGTCAACAAAATGAGTTAGCAAGTATACAAGCAAGAGTAGGCAAAAGCCCTTCGCTTGTATACTGCTAAGCTCGCAAAGGAAAATATGCACAAGGGTGTACTACAGGCTACCTAGCTCCGTCGAAGTCGTACAGGCTCTGACTTCCCATATACATAACACAGACAACGACCAAAGATACCCTCCACTGTCTAGCATTAAATAGTAATAAAGAACAACCAAATAATTAGAAGCACCCAACAATATGAATCCATGTGACTATGATTCTAATAACCTCTAAAGCTAGTGCAAAACATATATGTGAGAACAGGCTCTGGTAATACGACTGGCCGACTATGGAAGTCGTATGCGAGAACCAGAAGGGATGGATAATTGAATAAAGATAAGAAGTATTGGAAAGAAGGAGTTCAGAGAGAGAAACAGCAGTAAAGGGGGTTAGATGTGAGACAGAATGCGAGGGACATGTAGGACCGAGCGCGCAATACCATGTTCTGAGGAGAGGGAAGGAGAGAAGTACTGAGTCTGGCCACCAGATGGCTCTGCGACCAATCACAGGCCGCTACGTCACATGACAAGCAGACGTCATATACCACGCCAGGCACGCCGTCCAATAGCGAGCGGGTGGGCCCACCGAGCGAGGAATGCACACGTACATACGCACACACACTGCCTCTTCGCTCTCCCCTCCAACTCTCTCTCTCTCTCTCACGCGCTGCAAGTTATAATCACTACTATGGATATAAAATACTTCTAAGTGTCACAGACAAGAATAAAGGCAAACACTGATCTGTCTGTGACAACACGAATACTAAGAAAGAAAGAATATCGTTCTAAGATTATTACAGCCCATTTCACTGCCGTGGCGATTGCTAGCGAGTCACGAGTACATTCTGGCAAGCTGGCCAGCGTAATACCCCGCCCAAGATGTGGGACGTTTTAACCTCAGGTAAATGCCCCATCTGACCAGACAGAATGCCCACAAACCTCGCATCACCCAGCTACTCCCCAAGTTGTGAAAAACAAGGCACAATCACAAACGTAAAAACACTTCATTATATAAAAAAAATCTACACAACACTTTCCCAAAATAATAGTATCACTTAACAATGTTACGCTCATCGAGCAAGCTTCACCAAGCCTAGCCTACTAAGAACAAAAACTCATAATGTCTTAGATTCTTGCTGTAACATACTGCACTTATATACTATCAAAAGAAAGAGTTTTTATGTAAGGTTTTTGTATTATTTTAATAGTGTTTTTGGTGGCTTTGCACTACAGGGGCAAGCCTAATTTTTCTCCAAACTCAAACCAACACTGACTGAACGGCGAGGGTTCTCCTTAAAACATACCCTCCCGTGACAAACAATCAGCCAGAACATTATCAGTGCCCTTAACATGCCACACATCCAAACTGTGTTAAGGCAGCAAAACAACACCTGACACTAATAAACTGCCCAGTCCATTACAAGACTGGCACTTCTCTTCGCTCTCGCCGGCAACAGGATCTGCCAATAACCTTTCACTATTTCCACCTTAGTGATAAACGAGGCAGCCCCGATGCGGCCTATGGGGTCGTCAACTCTGGGTAATGTATAGGCGTCTGTCAGGGATGATGCACCAACACTCTTGCAATCAACACAAACACGGATCTTGCCACTCGACTCAGGTTGCAAAGTCACTGGCAACGACCACTCACGATATCCCTTATCCCTCAGACCCTTCTCTAACATGTAGTCCAGCTCTGCTTTTACGACAGGCTGTCGAGCAGGATTTATACGGTAGGGAGCCAATTTGAGCTTTGCACTGTCTCCAGCCTCTATGTCGGGTGCCACCCCGGACATCAGGCCTGGAGAACCAACAAACATGCGGACGTACTGCCACAGCCTAGTAAGCAACTTCTCTTGGCGCTTAGGAACAAGAGGTTGCAACTTATCTCGAAGAACAACATGCTCATTGCCCTCCCACAACCCAGCCGGGACCTCAGTCTCTAAACTATAGTCTCCCTCCTTCTCCACCTCTGTCCCTAAAACAGACAGGTCATGAGAGGGACAATCTGTACCACCTGTCCAGTCACTCCCATAGTTCATAAGTGCTAAGGCTTCCCCGCCGATACCATACATGCGAACCCCCGCATTCCTTGCGGCTACACCTGCCTGCGCAGCCTCACCGCCTTCAGCGCCATGGCCAGATACAGTCGGTCTATGGTAAGGCTGTTGCATTTTAATAGGGCAGCAGTGGGAGGCTATGTGACGATCGGGCGTATCTATTCCATAGTTAACCTCACCAATCTGCTTAATGTCCTGATACTAACCACCACCCTTAGCAGCCATGGGTCGACCCTGCACTGACAACCATGCCAAAGCCTCGTCGCCCACCTTGAACAACCTAGACAACGAGGCTAACGTTTTACTCACACCCAAGTGACCTGCCAGCGGAACATCGTGCACCGCATGAGTTGTGAGGCCTGGGTGCTCGGCAAAAACAGTGGGGTATAAACCGAACAGGTGCTGGATCGCTGCACGCTGTTGCTCAGGCAGGTGCTCAAGCGCTTCAACAGCCACCTGACTCGTGTTCTCCGCCCACTGATCCGCCGAGACATGACAATCCCAACTTTCCTCCATCTGTGCCTCACTGCCCCCCTCTCCTTCTCCACCTTGGCCGCTGCAGACCAACACATGGACAGTAGGCTGCTCAGGTGGGTGCCTCACAAACTCTTTCAACAGGTTCACATGACATGCTTCCCCGTCCTCATCGAGTTCTGTAGCCCCGTTCGTACAACTCTCAAGACTAAGATCTTATAGTTGCATCCGTTGTATATCAGAGGGTGCCAACCTGTCCAAGTGCTCCTGGAGCAACTTGTGGCCACCCCCATTACTGGGTTGCTCAAGCCTAGTCTGTTTCACCTGGGAACGTTTCTGTCGCGGAGTGCTATCACGCCCTACCATGTCACTAGGGGGGACAGGTTCTGGGGCCACTCCGGACCTCAAAAGTGGTGCAAGTACCGAGTCACCAAGGAGTGTCGCTGGGTCCAAACTCTTAAACCGACCACCAGCCTTGACTTTCTCCTTCCGACCCTTCCTCCGCTGGTCTGAAACCTGGGTACTAGGCTGTGACACCTGAGCGGACTGAGATCTGGTGACAGCACACGCCATCTGCTGCATCTGGCACCTCTCGAGCCACTCTTGCCCCTCCCTACTCGTGTCGGCCGCCCTCTCGGCAACGACTAAGGGTGGAACCTCGGAAGTAGGCACCGCAAAGTCGTTACCGAGAAGGAGGTCGACCCCCTCAACTGGCAATTTCTCTACAATCCCCACATCCAACTCCCGTGTCACACCATCCACCACAAACTCCACTCTCACCAGCGGGTAAGACCGCACAGCATTGATGCCTTGAACCACTACAACCCGAGCTGCGTTAATAGGCTTACCAGTGAAGTTCTTAAGTAACGTCTGGGAGGCACCCGTATCACGCAACAACTCAAGCCTATGTTCCACACCAGCCCAGCTCACAGTGCCATGTCCCCTATGACCACAAAAAGCATCTCGGACGGGTAGCGAGCCCTCCTTATGCTTCTTCACCGCCTGTGACTTCGCAACCGACGATTTACCCCGGGCAAACGCGGAAGACCTCAAAGACACCCCGATGTTGCTCACTAGAGACACCACCACTGTAGACTGTGTGCTCGGACAAGAGCGCGCAATATGCCCCTTCTTATGGCACTTAAAACACTCCACCTCCCTCCTTGACTTCCCCTGGGGTGGGGAAGGGCCCTGGCCTTTCTTTAGCAAGAAGGATTTTGACTTGGGTTCAAAATTGGCAACAGTGCTCTTAGTAGGATAATTTGTTGTATCATTAGTTCGGGGGGGTGGGGTGGTACGCCCCTTGTTACCTGCCTCAGCTCTCTGGGCAGACCCTCACCCACGAATTAACGACAACCTGAGGTCAGCCAACTCAGCCGCCTCCTGCAGAGTTTTAGGTTGCTTTTCTTTCAGGTTAAGAGTCAAGTCCCCACCAGTGCATTTAAAGAATTGTTATAACAACATTAATTGCTTCACCGCATCAAAAGTAGTTGCTTTCTCCGACCTCAACCAATTCTCAAACGCATCTGATAGTTCTCTAGCGTGTTCCTGGAAAGTACTCTCCTTTCGCTTAGGAACAGCCCTAAACTTCAGCCTATAGGTCTCTGGCTGCAACTCATACGCCCTCAGGACAGCCTCTTTCAACGCCTCATAATTCACACAGGAATCTAGGGGCAAAGCATCGTACGCCTTGAGTGCTTTCCCCGTCAGTCGTGAAGAAACAAGGGCTGCCCACTTCTCCTCGGGCCATTGGTGCTCCCGGCACTTTTTCTCAAAACGGAGAAAGAATTCTGTAACTCCTGACTCATCAAACACTGGAACCAACTTTAGTAGATGCGACAGGGACTGGTCATGGGGTCGACCCCCCTGGACGAAACGGTTCCCCGTCACCTCTACACGAGTTTTCTCTAGGTCAATATCGGCACAATACCTTGCAGACTCATACTTGAGCTCAGCCTCTCGCTGCCTGAGCTCAGCCTCATGCTTTCGCTGCTCGAGCTCAGCCTGTCGCTCCTGCTGCTTAAGTTTGGCGAGCTCGAGCTGAAACAACATCTCGGGAGACAAACCTTGAGGAGGGGGTGCTACTACCGGGGACCCACCCAGTGAGTCACCTAGAGGCATATCCAACCGCCAGCGGACATCGGCCTGCGGGAACGTACTCGGCTCCGGGACCCGAGGGGGCGCCATGATAGGAGTTGAGTGGAATGGGGGCTGGGACGAAGGTGCCCCAGCTCCCGCTCCACCCGAAGCCTCACGCACCCCACCCAGCACACAGGTAACCAGCTCACTTCTTGACCAACCGCTAGTGCAAGAAAACCCTAAGACCGTGGCTATACACTGCAGTCCGTACCGGTCCAGCCCCGACACCCGGTCCGCCGACACAGGCTCCTCCAAAAACCTCCGAGCATCATCCTCACCGTTCACCACCCGAACGCCGTCAGCCAACTCCACCTCCTCCACGTTCTCGCCTGTCTCTCGCACTGTGCCCTCACTATGCTCAAACCCGTCCAGTGACGACATGATGGAGTCAAAAAAAAAAAATCCCAAGTCAAGACAAAAGTAGCCAAACTCTAGCGTAGCTTTATTCACAAAAAATATTCTAAGATGTTTTTAAGTGCAATACTAGGTCACCAATAAACTCCAACAAGTTCCATATATCCTCAAAAACAATGTCCACTGCCAACACTGCGAGAAATAAAATCGAACCCAAAAATGGCGAATAAGATTTCTCCCAAAAAAAATCCTGAAAAACTCAGTTCACTATATCCTGGACTAAGGTCGCCATTTGTTACGACCGGCACAACGAAATAAACAAGGGCACTTAATATTGGACTACAAGATAGGCTAGATCTGCAACAACGGTACGCTAATTCCAAACCCTCGAACTATTAAGCCGGTGAACAAAACCCTTAAACTCTCCAGAGTTAATCTACTGGATAACGGGGTATCAATTAACTGGGTTAAGTGCACTTCTACAAAGGCTTTCCGGTGACGGCAAAGCCTACTCACAAGAGTAATTACGTTAATAAAAAGCTCTCAAGTAATAACAATGCTTAAATAAACTATGACAAGATTTAATAAAAGATTATATGCTTACGTTATCTTTAGTGTGAGTCTGAACTCAACACTAAACTCTTCAATGCTCTATGAAAACACTTGAAGTCTAGTCCTACAGCAAACAGATATGGAATCTTCTGAAAATGTCTGATGCTCTAAGATGCTAGTCGAATATAGAACAGGGGTAATGCAGGGGCAGGACACCAAAGCGTGTATCTTAAATACACCAAAAGTAGGATACATATATATGGAAACAAGAGAGTGCAACAACTCTGTGACAGCACTAACAACAGCAACTCAAAAACAGTACTTCCTTAGCCAAAGTAACAGCCATACTGGGTTGTGCACTATGCATCAACCTAGGCTAAAACAATACGTGAATAATTGCTAAAGCATACGCGGTTAAAGTTAATAAACAAAATGCTGTCTTTCTTACTAATAAAGTCTAGCAGCAGCATAAAGGTACAGGGAGCCTAGGCAGAGCTCAAGCATGCTCGCAGCCTACTGTCTCCCCTGGACAGATTTCCCTTATCTTACGTTAAGTGACTAGGAGGCTCTCTTGGTAAGTCCAGATCTCAAGTATCTGGTCTTACCCTGGCGCTCCTCAAAGGTCAACAAAATGAGTTAGCAAGTATACAAGCAAGAGTAGGCAAAAGCCCTTCGCTTGTATACTGCTAAGCTCGCAAAGGAAAATATGCACAAGGGTGTACTACAGGCTACCTAGCTCCGTCGAAGTCGTACAGGCTCTGACTTGTCATATACATAACTCAGACAACGACCAAAGATACCCTCCACTGTCTAGCATTAAATAGTAATAAAGAACAACCAAATAATTAGAAGCACCCAACAATATGAATCCATGTGACTATGATTCTAATAACCTCTAAAGCTAGTGCAAAACATATATGTGAGAACAGGCGCTGGTAATACGACTGGCCGACTATGGAAGTCGTATGCAAGAACCAGAAGGGATGGGTAATTGAATAAAGATAAGAAGTATTGGAAAGAAGGAGTTCAGAGAGAGAAACAGCAGTAAAGGGGGTTAGATGTGAGACAGAATGCGAGGGACATGTAGGACCGAGCGCGCAATACCATGTTCTGAGGAGAGGGAAGGAGAGAAGTACTGAGTCTGGCCACCAGATGGCTCTGCGACTAATCACAGGCCGCTACGTCACATGACAAGCAGACGTCATATACCACGCCAGGCACGCCGTCCAATAGCGAGCGGGTGGGCCCACCGAGCGAGGAATGCACACGTACATACGCACACACACTGCCTCTTCGTTCTCCCCTCCGACTCTCTCTCTCACGCGCTGCATGTTATAATCACTACTATGGATATAAAATACTTCTAAGTGTCACAGACAAGAATAAAGGCAAACACTGATCTGTCTGTGACAACACGAATACTAAGAAAGAAAGAATATCGTTCTACGATTATTATAGCCCATTTCACTGCCGTGGCGAGTGCTAGCGAGTCACGAGTACATTCTGGTAAGCTGGCCAGCGTAACAATATATATATATATATATATATAATAATATATATATATATATATATATATATATATATAATATATAATATATCACACGATTTTAACACCAAGAAGAGGCCTCCCGTTGTCAGAGGGTTAGGACTCCCGTACATAAGACACTTGTTAATAGACGATAGCTGTCACTTTAGTTTTGGCCAGAAATGAGCGTTATACATGAATAAGGGAGTCTTATTTATATTAATTTTGTTCCTTATGAAACAAGGCTGTCATTCATAATATATATTAATGATGTTACATTGGATTCCAAAAGAAAATTGACAGCCGCTTTCTACTACAAATTGGAGAGAGCTCTTAAACGTACAGTAAGTAACGGTGTGTGAAATCTTACACCGTTATATTTCCATAACCCTGTTCCCAATTATGTGTGAAGTGTATTGCAAACACGAAATCGAATAAACTATCACCCACTGTCTGTATGATACTAAGTACCTCTACACATTATATTGTTATGGATTGAGCTCTTTATAACAACGCCCTATCGTCATATGTAGCCTACTGTATACGACCATACATATTTGTCTATCTAATATGCAATTAAGTAGTTATATCCATTAATCTAATTAAGGAACACCCCGTTCTTAACATCAATCCTCCATTACAAACCTCAATGCACTAGAATAAACTAATGCAAGCATATGATCCTCCCGGGATTTGAACTCGGGACACCACACCCAGAACATAAGCATCTAATATATTACACCACGAACACAGTTATCAGCTTCACCCGAAACGAAATAGCCAGCAATCATTATACTGTATATTTGTTCTTGTTTTTATTATTATTATTTATTTATTTTCTTTTAAATGGCCATAGAAAGTTATTAATGACAATCATCTCCAGAATTAAAGGGAAGCTAAGATAATTACCCAGCTAACGAAATGAATGCTCTTTTGCACAACTTGTTTTGAAGTGTACTACAATATAAAAGAAACAGCAACACTCTAGAGCCCTTCAACACTTCGTAGGTTTACCCACGTTTTGAAACCCAACAATTACACAGGAAATACTGTTGTCAGTATACCACGAGTCAGTCTAAAGGCAAGTTTTGTATAACATCTTTTTGATCTTAATTAATACATTTTCATTACAGTTTCCGATTCCAACGCAGACATATCCCAGAAATGGTACCGCTAGGAAACTGATGACTAGAAAATGAAGATATATGGTAACCTTCGTGTGATACCCTCTTTAATACCTTCAAATACAAACCTAATTTTATACCGAAGCAAACTGTAAATGATATTCTTGAGCTTAGGAAGAATCTCTAGAAATAAAAGCGGCACACTACATAAACCAACTGACTCCAAAATGCCATTACAAAAATAAGGAAAATTTACTATAATAGCCAAACTAAAGTCGCAATTGAGCTAAAAGGGCCCGGGTATACATGGAAATTGTATTGATGGAAGAATATTGTAAAAAATTTGACCATAATTATACATATACCATGTTGGTACCATTCTGTTAATAAGTATTACATATAGGGTAGGTGTGGAGGAGTGGTCTTGCTATTGGATTCGTAATCTTAATATTCCTGATGTGTCAATCGGATGATATTATTGGGATTACATTTGTAATGTACTTGGCTTCAGTACATCACAACAAAGCCCACCAACACGCTATAATAAAATGTTGAAACTAAAGCGGGCCAATGAGAGATAACCAGGCGCTGGAAGTCTAAGAAAGTTAGAATATCAACAAACCGATTACAACACTCACCTGTTGCTTTGCTTCACTCGCAATCTGGAGTAAAATCTTCTGCCTTCATCGTTCGGAGCGATTGAATCTACAGGCTACGAGCCGATGTCCAGAAGTAGAGCTGGAACATAGAAAAGAAATGTATTACCGAAAACGTTTTTGAGCAAGTGGGGGAACATAGAAAATAAATGTATTACCGAAAACGTTTTTGAGCAAGTGGGACAATTAATTGTTTTCACTGACTATAGTAATGTTACATCCTCCTCCTTCTCCTCATATTTGTCGTCATCATATTAGTCCTTAACATAATCAACTCATTCTCAAGGGACTGGAGTTCTTGAGAAGAGGCACCAGTCCTGACGATATTCTTGACTTACAGTGTGCTCGCTTAATAATCCAGAAGGGTTGATAGCGTCTGAAGTCCTAGTTTCATTAACTAAATAACTCTTTCTCTTTCTTTTCCTATAGTCTATTTTTTATTAATTTCACCAAAACACCAAACACCTCCAATGAAATTAATAAAAGCATATAATTATGTGATCCACCAGGATTCAAAACCGGGTTATCACACACAGATTTTTAGACACCTTAACCATTACACCACCAGAACGCTTAAAGGTTTATGCACGTACCTACGACTTATTATCCATTCTCGAATACTGGATATTAATCTAATCATGTTCATATTCTCACCGCACTATGGTAGCCTAATGTTTAAGTGAGAGGAAAGAATATTCATGGGGCACAGATCATTTAGAACGGCCTCGCTACGAAATATCCCTGAACCTACTGATAATCTATTTTTTATTAATTTCACCACAACACCAAACACCTCCAATGAAATTAATGAAAGCATATATGTGATCCACCAGGAATCGAACCCGGGTTATCACACACAGATTTTTAGACACCTTAACCATTACACCGGGAGGCGTTGAATGTAGCTCTAAAACATGACGTCACTCGCCATCTGCGCATGCGTGAGAATCTAGGCCCCACATCTCAAATGTACAACTATTATATTGGATTAGATTAGATTAACCTAACCTAACCTAACCTAACCTAACCTAACCCAACCCTAAAATATAACAAAAATAACCAAAATAACAAATATAACGAAATAAAACAATAAAAAGTATACCACATACGAGTGGGATAGATCACTGGTTTCCTCAGTGACGGGCGGGTGTTCTACTGAGTGAGCTATGGAGAGATCTGGGTGGATCGGTTTGAAGGGTATATTTAAACGCCACGGAGGTGAGGGGCGGGGCCAAGGAGGCCTAGATTCTCACGCATGCGCAGATGGTGAGTGACGTCATGTTTTAGAGCTACATTCAACGCCTTCCATTACACCACCAAGACGGTTAAAGGTTTATGCGGAAAGGAATGGCAGAATAGATGAATAGACCTTATTATTTAGATGATCTAGAATGATTGCTATCATGGTAGATTTATGATACCTTACGTCATGACCTTATAGCTAACCCAATATCATCAGGGGTACATTTGTAGACAGCGACTGGGACTGACGAATGGGACTAGTCGCTCATAATTAGCAGTGACCAGAAGCTTGGTTCATTCCGGTTGGCGATCAAAGCGCCTTACTTCGGGAGGTGGAGTGCTTTGGTCACTCTGGTGTCTTGTGACGTCGCAGTATAAACAAAGATTAACACTCAGTGTTACCCGTGTACCACAACTCAGAATGCAATACCATCTTTATTATGATTATGATGTTACTTGTGATCATCTATTAAGATGCACGGTTAAAGATGCACTGAAATGTAAAGAAATTAGCCTATTGACCTTTTATTTGACCTTGACCTGTGACCTTGACCTTTCATATGGAATTATATAGTTGCTTGTATGACCTTGGCCTAGGTATTCCGAATATACATGGTAAGCCTAATGAGGATCTAACCGTTAGTATAAGAAAACTAGAAACAAAACATATTTCGACCTTTGACCTTACCCTTTAGAATATTTATCTAAAATTTGGTCAATAAGATATGAAGGATACCAGTAATTTGTATAGTGAAAATGAAGACATTTGAGAAAAAAATAAACAAATATGAAATATTGACCTTATTATTAACCATGACTTTTGACCTTAACCTTTGTTAAATTTAAAATTTCTTCTTGACTGACCATCGCATTGACCAAATGGATATACCTGTGAAATTTGGTGAAAATCCATCGAACAGTCAAGGAGGAGTTTCCGGACAGACAGAATCGATGGACGACGACGACAGACAAGCTGACTAGTGGTGCACAGTATACAGGCGGCATCTGTGTGCGCGATACCACTCTGCTTTGCAGAGTTGATAAAGGAAAATAATAAGGAGACCACCCACCAATTTTTTTAATTATTTTTGTTTTATGTTTAGTTTACTTTCATCAATATATAGCCTAGTGATTGACATTAGTTTCAACCTCCGCAAAAATCGTTTTCCCCTTTATCCAGCTGTTTTAAGATATGGCCCCTGATAGTGGGGAGGGCTATGAAGATCAGGGAAAATGTGGGGTTAAAGACGTACTAAGGTGATATTAATATGATATTATGGCTTTTATGATGAAAGTTTATTCGAGTTTTCTTGTTTTTCAACTTAAGAAAACCCCCAAAGGAAAAAGCCTGAGCCAAGTTTTGGCAAAGTTGGCTCGGATTCTAATATTGTTCAGCTTCATAAACACCAGAAAGTGGCAAAAAATAACTTGGCTCGGGTTTTCTTGTATTTCAAATTCAGAAAATCCCCAAAGGAAAATACCTGAGCCAAGTTTTGGCAAAATTGGCTAGGATTTTACATTTTTCAGTTTCATAAAAGGCTGAAAGTGCAAAACCAAAAGTTGGCTGGGATTTGGCTATTTTGTAGACATAAAAGGCGGAACGTAGAAAAAAAAAGTCGGCTCGGATTTGTTATTTTTTCAGAGTAAAATAATGGCAGAAAGTGTAAAAATAAATGGGCTCAGATATGGCAATTGTGCAGCTCCATAAAAGCTGAAAATAAAAAATAAATCGAGCCAACTGTTCGCTATTGGATACAGGATGGGTTGTGGGGGGCTCTGCCGGCACACACACCCCGCAACTGATTGAAATCATCATCTATGTTACCAGCAGGGGTCCTAATTAAGGTTGCCATTGGATACAGGATGAGTTGTAGAGGGGGCTCTGCCCCCTCACACCTCCCCCGTGACTTATTGAAATCATCACCTATGTTGCCAGCAGGGGGCCTTATTAGGGTTGCCATTGTATACAGTGACGTATCAGAAGATATGTGATGTATAAAACAAATAACCAATGATATAGCAGAAACATAGTGCCATGTTTATCATAAGTTCACAAATATAAATTAATTAGTATCATCCATGGCTGACATAGCGGGGTGGAGTCTGTGGGAAACGCTGGACAAACAATATTACAGGTTCGTGTATTTAGCTCCCGTAGTAGAATATTGCAAGGGTTGACACTTATTTTAACATGGAGTATAGGTTATATGGCATCAAAATTGAGCTTGTATAAATCTGTGAAATATTTTAGGTTGTTTATATACTGTAATAGAAGTTGGTGTGTTGTGGGGGTGGCTCTGCTCCCCCTATGCCCGTCACGTATGTCATCATCATCTGTGCCAATTAAGGGGAAAGTGAACTAACAGACGAAATATGTTCAACATAGCGGCCTGCTGTTTATGGGCGACTTTGTACACGTAATTTTAAATGTTAATTTTCTCCCTTGATAGATTTGTCCAAAGGATCAAACTTACATTAAAATAAAGTACATTTTATAGGTATTCCAACATGCATTTCAGATTGTTTATGAACATTGGTGGGTGGTCTGCATAAATACCTATATAAATTGACCGAATGGCCTCTGGGCTATAAACAGGCAAGTCCAACTTATGATTTAGATTGTGCCTGTTACCATGCCCTGAGGTTTAGAGAGGCCAGTCACCGACCTAATATTTGGGTTTTTTGTTCAAACGCACCCCAGATATCACTTCTTCATCCTCCTAGGAGCATGCACCTTTACCCAGGACCAAGGATTCCAACACCGTAATAATTAGGTCGGTAGTGAGAAAGAACATGCTTTAACATGTCCACAGAGCCCTCATGCCTTTGAGATACTATAGTGTAGAGATTATTCGATTTAGAAGTTTACTGTCGAGGGAGGGTTGAGGTAGTTTGAGTCATTAATATGACACCACAAATAATACAGGCTGGATTATGATAAATCTAGGATTGAGGTAGGACTATAGCCTACCTAATGTATTGAGGATGGAGGACATTAGTAAAATGTAGATGAAAAGAGGATTAAGGTAGTTTGAATGTCATAGTAAATAGGATTGAAGGGGTAAAAAAAAAAATATATATATATATATATATATATATATATAGTTATGAGAACCTCAGCAGGTGATCTTGGACACCGCAACTTCCAAATTAGTAGGGCAATGAGAAGAAATACGTTGTGGAACATCATGATTTATTCTAATTTTCGGCGACGTCACGCAGCCATCCTCAGGAAAGGGTTACCAACAGATCCTAAAAATTGAGTATAACTCTGTATATATTGCTAAAACAGGATCACTAAAATGTAATGCATTGTTAAACACGTGGCAATTTGCCTATCTAAAAAACAATTAAACAACATAATTTTGGCCAACTAGGCAAAGTTTGAATATAAAATAAATCTACGGCTAGACATCATCCAATTCAAAATTTCTAAATCTCAATGCAACAAAAGAAATCAAAACGCATAAGATATCAAATTTATATTATCATTTCTTTTGCAATTCAAATATTATTCAGAACTGTAAAGGCTAAAAACTATTAAACAAAATTTAACCTACCGCTAAACAGCGTCCAAAGTATTATGCTAATATCCAACCATGTGAGGACAAGACTTAGCAAAAACAATCATAATAGACGAGAATATTAAAATGAGGGACTTTACAAAACATTTCAAATTATCTAGTAAAATTAGAAGCAAACCATAGTAATCCTAATCACATCGAACCGCAACATAAAGCAAAAAAGTACATTTGAATTACTTGACTCTAAGAAACAAAAGATAAGTGTTGAAAATTCACATAAAGGAAAATTGTCACAAACAAATCGGAACTCACCATGATACCACCAGTCTCCAATGAAAGACGATGAGGGACTGATTAACTGAACACATTTGAACAAATATGTAAACCCAATATATGGTGAAAATTAAACGAAATAAAATGAAAAACCAAACTACATGAACACCCAAAAAGCAACCAATTGTACCTAATAATGAACCTTCAACTATTATTGACAAGATTTATTTCTGGTTTGTGCTTATTTATCAGCATTGTTTCGCCTATTAAAGCCTCATACGTGCTTCTAAACCTGCCGATGATTTCAAAATCCCTCTCCGAAAAAGGGTGATCTTCATTACGAGAGTGTTCCCTTACTGCAGAAAATGACATACTCCTCAAAAATATTCCAGACCTGAAGCTTTTCCCCAAATGCTCATATATTCTCATTTTGAATGATCTACTCGAACATCCAATGTACCCAGCCTGACAACTGGGACAAGTGAATTTATACACGATATTTGAGCATAAAGAGTCCGGCACCCGATCTTTGAAGTTGAAGAAGGTTCCTATCCTGAAATCATTGGTGAAAACAATTCTGAAATTTATTGCAGGATAACTTTCCCAGAGCACGTTATTAAGTAACTTGCGAAAATCATAGCTCACTCTCCCATAGAAAGGCAAGTTACTTAATAACGTACTCCGGGAAAGTTTTCCTGCAATAAATTTCAGAATTGTTTTCACCAATGATTTCAGGATAGGAACCTTCTTCAACTTCAAAGATCGGGTGCCGGACTCTTTATGCTCAAATATCGTGTATAAATTCACTTGTCCCAGTTGTCAGGCTGGGTACATTGGATGTTCGAGTAGATCATTCAAAATGAGAATATATGAGCATTTGGGGAAAAGCTTCAGGTCCGGAATATTTTTGAGGAGTATGTCATTTTCTGCAGGAGTATTTCATTTCTCGTAATGAAGATCACCCTTTTTCGGAGAGGGATTTTGAAATCATCGGCAGGTTTAGAAGCACGTATGAGGCTTTAATAGGCGAAACAATGCTGATAAATAAGCACAAACCAGAAATAAATCTTGTCAATAATAGTTGAAGGTTCATTATTAGGTACAATTGGTTGCTTTTTGGGTGTTCATGTAGTTTGGTTTTTCATTTTATTTCGTTTAATTTTCACCATATATTGGGTTTACATATTTGTTCAAATGTGTTCAGTTAATCAGTCCCTCATCGTCTTTCATTGGAGACTGGTGGTATCATGGTGAGTTCCGATTTGTTTGTGACAATTTTCCTTTATGTGAATTTTCAACACTTATCTTTTGTTTCTTAGAGTCAAGTAATTCAAATGTACTTTTTTGCTTTATGTTGCGGTTCGATGTGATTAGGATTACTATGGTTTGCTTCTAATTTTACTAGATAATTTGAAATGTTTTGTAAAGTCCCACATTTTAATATTCTCGTCTATTATGATTGTTTTTGCTAAGTCTTGTCCTCACATGGTTGGATATTAGCATAATACTTTGGACGCTGTTTAGCGGTAGGTTAAATTTTGTTTAATAGTTTTTAGCCTTTACAGTTCAGAATAATATTTGAATTGCAAAAGAAATGATAACATAAATTTGATATCTTATGCGTTTTGATTTCTTTTGTTGCATTGAGATTTAGCAATTTTGAATTGGATGATGTCTAGCCGTAGATTTATTTTATATTCAAACTTTGCCTAGTTGGCCAAAATTATGTTGTTTAATTGTTTTTTAGATAGGCAAATTGCCACGTGTTTAACAATGCATTACATTTTAGTGATCCTGTTTTAGCAATATATACAGAGTTATACTAAATTTTTAGGATCTGTTGGTAACCCTTTCCTGAGGATGGCTGCGTGACGTCGCCGAAAATTAGAATAAATCATGATGTTCCACAACGTATTTCTTCTCATTGCCCTACTAATATATATATATATATATATCTATATATATATATATATAATTATATATATATGTTAGTAAAGCCAGGTAATAAATTGTCTTTAATACATACGAGTTGAAAGAAATGGCAGTTTCTGCGTTGGAAATTTTATTATTCAAAGTTTCCAGGTCTCTGATGAATTTTCGCTGGGTGGCAGGAAGTAGATGAAGGAGATGAGCAAAATTCATGGTGGTACAGGGTTACATTAATGTACATGATGATACAGGATATACGATGCGTTTCACTGGACAACCAGCATTATCAAGTAAGGATAGAATGATATAAAAGGTAAACAGGAAGGGTATATATAGAGGGTGGAGGATCAGAGGAGGCGAAAATCAGGGGGCAAAAGTCTGCTATTGGTGGAGGGGTATTCTAGGAGAGAGAAAGGGAGAACCGCTTCACGCATGCGCACTGGATGCGGGATGGTGGTCGGTTGGCGGGGTCGAAGCTGATTGGCTGCGTGTCGAGGGGCGTGGCCTAAGTTCTGTAGTACGTGTGGCGCCTGCGGAAGACGAAGCTGAAGGAGGTAGCGCGGGGGGCTGCGTCAAGGGCACCGGGGGGCGAGGGGGGGTGTTAGGTCCTGTAGGAAAGTGCCTTTTGGCAGAAGGAAGGATCTGAAGGTCCAGAGTTTGGTTGTTGATGTTGGGATGTAAGGCTTGGATATATAAAGCTTCGAGTATAGGTAATCTCCTTGGGTCACTTTCTTTATCGAGTATGGTGGTGTGTTTCTCTAACTCGTTGCGTGTGAGGTGGGGGTGGTTAGGGGTGAGATAGTGGTCTTTGATGGCTCCAGCCTGAAGGTGAAGAGTTAACCGACGTGAAAGACGAGTCTGCGTCATACCAATATAGGAATGAGGTCCACAGTCCTCATAATTACAGGTATGTTGGTAAATGATGTGATCGTCGGTCATCGGGCTCTTTATCTTGGTGGAAGCTGGTTTGTTGCGGAGAACGAGGTTGGAGGTCTTGGGGGATTTGTAATAAATTATTAATTTGATTTTGTTTTCCGGGTTGGTTGGGTGGACATGCTTGGAGATTATTTCTTTTAAGACGGCCCCGTAATTTTTGTGTTCAGAGGACATAAAATTGCGGTAGAAGATCTTAATTTCATTGGGGGGGTCAATGTTGGGAGGGCTTTGGGTGTACCATTTTTCAAGATGGTGGTTGATGGTGCTGGAGATGTCGGAGTTGGAGTATCCGTTATTTACTAAAACTTGGGATAGTCTTTCTAGTTCCTGGTGGGTGTCGGCCCAGGTAGAGCAGTGCGTGAGGGCTCTCCTAACATAGGCGGAGATGGAGGATAGAAGATAACGGCGGGGGCATTGTCCTGTGTTAGTTGGTTTAATGTAGACGGTGGTTTTGAACCCATGGTCGTTCAGAGCTACGAGGATGTCGAGGAAGGGGAGTTGTCCATTGTTAGATTTTTCAAAGGTGAAGTTAAGTCCGGAGGAGGTCATGAAGCGACGCTGGAGTTCCTGTAGTTCGTGGAGGTCCTTGGTTTGCACGAAGATGTCATCCACGTATCTACAGTAGATGGCGGGTCGTTGGGCAGCTAGGAGCTCTTCCTCGATGGTACCCATATAAAAGTTCGCAAAAAGAACTCCTAGGGGGCTGCCCATCGCCACACCGTCTATCTGCTTGTACATGTTGCCCCGGGGGCAAAGGAAGGGGGCCTTCTTGGTACATAGCTCCAGTAGTGTTTTCAGGGCCTTCTCCGGGATGTCCAGTGTTGGTGTATCAGGGCAATGGTAAATTCGACGTAGAATCAAATCAAATTAATAATTTATTACAAATCCCCCCAAGATCTCCAACCTCGTTCTCCGCAACAAACCAGCTTCCACCAAGATAAAGAGCCCGATGACCGACGATCACGTCATTTACCAACATACCTGTAATTATGAGGACTGTGGACCTCATTCCTATATTGGTATGACGCAGACTCGTCTTTCACGTCGGTTAACTCTTCACCTTCAGGCTGGAGCCATCAAAGACCACTATCTCACCCCTAACCACCCCCACCTCACACGCAACGAGTTAGAGAAACACACCACCATACTCGATAAAGAAAGTGACCCAAGGAGATTACCTATACTCGAAGCTTTATATATCCAAGCCTTACATCCCAACATCAACAACCAAACTCTGGACCTTCAGATCCTTCCTTCTGCCAAAAGGCACTTTCTTACAGGACCTAACACCCCCCCTCGCCCCCCGGTGCCCTTGACGCAGCCCCCCGCGCTACCTCCTTCAGCTTCGTCTTCCGCAGGCGCCACACGTACTACAGAACTTAGGCCACGCCCCTCGACACGCAGCCAATCAGCTTCGACCCCGCCAACCGACCACCATCCCGCATCCAGTGCGCATGCGTGAAGCGGTTCTCCCTTTCTCTCTCCTAGAATACCCCTCCACCAATAGCAGACTTTTGCCCCCTGATTTTCGCCTCCTCTGATCCTCCACCCTCTATATATACCCTTCCTGTTTACCTTTTATATCATTCTATCCTTACTTGATAATGCTGGTTGTCCAGTGAAATGCGTCGTATATCCTGTATCATCATGTACATTAATGTAACCCTGTACCACCATGAATTTTGCTCATCTCCTTCATCTACTTCCTGCCACCCAGCGAAAACTCATCAGAGACCTGGAAACTTTGAATAATAAAATTTCCAACGCAGAAACTGCCATTTCTTTCAACCTCGTATGTATTAAAGAAAATATATATATATATATATATATATATATATATATATATATATATATATATATATATATATATATATATAAGCTCAGGTATAATATCAAGGTAAATTATATTTATCGAGTACTCGGTACATAATATTATTGGTTTTAACATACACATTTCAACTCACTTAAACATCCCAAAGAGTCTCATAATGCGTTTTAGTTGTCATATTACTAAAATGTACCATATGGACTCTCGAAAAAAATATGAACAGTTAAATACATATAGCTTCTATCTTTCAAAAACTGAGTGACATATATTTTTTATCCACTAATTATATAAATGTTCATATACAGTATATAATTATTTGACATGGTACAGCCAACGGGCTTCCTTCGTATTTATGGATACCGCCCTTATATGTTAAGATCGAGTACAATATTAACCCGTACAGCCCCAGCGACGCGTCTGACGCGTCGGCGATGTATGTAACGCACAGCCCCAGAGACGCGCCTGGCGCGTCACCCTAATTGCGCCGACCGTAACCTCAGGTGTAGCCACTCAAGAGGGCTCAGATTTGTATGGGAACTGTGTACGTATCCCACGCAACTGTGCCGATGGTTGAAAACTCTCAAAGTCCACGTGCGTGCGCAATAACCTGTTTTTTTGGGATAATTGCCTTCAATTTTTTACTCTTGTAAAATACGTTTTCGGGGGCTCTGTAGGACCATTTTTTAAGCTTTTTGAGCGGTTTTTCGTGGTTTTTCCTTCATTCCTAACCCATTCGCTATTGTTTCTGGAATAAAACCATTTTTTGAAAACCGGCCGGGTTCTGGTGAACAAACATTACAAAACTAGCCGGGGCTGGACGGGTTAAAACTGTCATGTATTAGCTAGGCGGAGTAATTTGAAGGCCTGTTTATTTGTGTATATATATAATATTTTTACTATTTTTTAATACAATCGTTTTAATAAACATGAAACCTTTCCTTATCGACCTTTATTCCGTTATTTAGCAAAGCAATTGATACAGGTACTTTATGCCAAATATGTTATATATAGACGATTATGTGCAGTTTAAAATCATCTGTGGTAGTTAAAAGGGCTAAGTGAGATAGTTCGAAGCCTGTTAATTACCATTTTTAAGCTGCAGAAAATCGTCTAATAGTAACCACAATAAAGTTAAAAGGGTGTTACCGGTACAGAAGGGGTGAAGGTCATCTAAAGGTTAAGGTTGGTTTTGTGAAAACAATCCCAAAACTAAGCTAACAAACCGACCTAACCAAACGTGTCAGTATGATGCCATTTATTGAACGGTATAGTTTGGCTATTTATAAGCTGTTTTACACAACTTAGGACGGACCTGTAAGAAACAAAACTCTCAATTGAATATACCTCTGATGTCCTTCAAAAGGGACAAAATAAAATGGAGAATGGAGGTATTATAGTCTTGGGGAGATTGTAGGCACAAATGGAGAATGGAGGTATCATAGTCTTGGGGAGATTGTAGGCACAAATCGAGCAGAGCAGGGGACGCCACATAGGCTTATAAGGAGTTGGTGTAACTCCGGTTTCATTTGACTGGCTATTCCCACTGTTTCTGTTGTGCCTCACCTACACAGAGAGTAATCCAGCCAACTCTCACAAACACCTCCTATTAATTTCACTACATTTCTTTCCCACACACCTAAATTACCTTTATTGTACCTGGATGTTGGCTCTCTGTCCCTCTTTCAATCTTGGGGGAGGGGGGGGGGAGACTTGTTATAGGAAGCTTTGCCTTTTCCCTTTGTCTCCTACATACAAATAGGGAAAACAGTCAAAGGGTTAATAGTCTCAGCTATAAAAAACTATCGTGGAAGTAATTGACCTGACGTTTTCCGTGATAAATTAATCTAGAATAATGGCAGCTAATTTGAGAGTGAATTACAGGTTATTAATTCTAAGCCCTGTCGATAACACTCCTAATGGAATGGAATTAAGCTCCTCAATTCGGGGCTGCTTTATAATTATATTTAGTAAACACTAGAAAAGTATCCAGCTTCAGAAGGATCTCCAGTGTTCTGTGGCCCTAAAGCTATCAAAACTATAGGTTTGATTCGTATAGACCCTTCCTAAGCTGCATAATATCGTCGAATGATAACCACACTGAAAAAGGACGTAAACCATCTTTCCAGGAATGATTACAGTACATAGTAAGAATCTATTATTGCAATACAATTGCATTAACCCGTAAATGGCGGCAAAGATCTTAAGAGGTTTTACTGGGCGACGGCGGCAAAGCTCTTAACCCTCTCACGACCGTAGGACGCAGAGGTTGCCAGATTAGCAATAAGAAATAGATTACTCTCACTGTTATAATTACCTCTCCAAAATTAGTTTTCTGCCCACAGCTAACTCAAAGACAACTGCAGAGGTTGAAGTAAACAAACTAAAGGTTTATAGATACCCCTGACGGTAACAAAGGCTTTAAAGTATCCCTAATAGGCTCAAAAATTGCGTCAGGATGTGAGAGGGTTAAGAGGGAGGCCTAAAAATACCATTGAACCGCATTAAAAAAAATTTTTTTTTTTTTTTTCCCTATACCTCATATCACTCCTCCACATCCCCTCCTTCCTCCCTTTCCCCTCCCCCTTCAATTATCACCTATTTTCCCTGTTATCCCCTAATTTGTTGGTATATTTTTGTGCTAACATTAGCAAACTGTGTGGGGGATGTGCTCACGTGCCTAAGCAGGTGTGTTACACAAGCGAGTGTGTGTATGAGTAGGCTCAGTGTGGCTTGAGGCCTCGTGGAGGGAGGGGTTGCCTCAATTTTCTCCAAAATTCATGAATGGGCTGGTTTATCTATATTCGCAATTTTGACCAGAAAAATTATATTTTCACTGGTTTGATTATTGTTACAGGTTACTATCTTCATAGTGAAGGTAAAATAGGCTCATTTGAATAGGTAATAACGATATTTATCGTAAAATGACGATTATAGGCCTGAATGGAGCCCATATGCTCGCCCATGGGGAGCTAATTCATTACCCCGCCCCTCGCCGTTCCTGGGTTAAGAATACTAATAAATTAAGAGATAACATGAGCTGAAATTAAGCTCGTGCGATCGAAATCTCGTCGATACAGAGCACTTCTTAAACGAATGCTGATGTAATTATGGGTTTAATGTACTAAACAGTGATACGCAGAACTAGAAAAATAACCATAGATTGTTGTACGACCACAATAACACTGACAAATTTTATGATATACAAAATATTTTGCGGTTCATAGCTCCTGTCGGCATTGTCGCATTTTGTAGGTTTCGTTCCTGTATATAAAGATAAAAAATAATTAATTACTCATTACGTTTATCAAATATTGATTGTGAGCATTATCAGAGTACGAGTTACTAAAGATGGGTAATTGTTTACATTCTCAATTAAATTTGCCTGCAAAGTTTATTGCCAGACAAGCAATGGTAACATTATCTCATGACCGTAATCTCCAAAATGTCTTTGTTTGTACCTTCTTAATTAGTACCACCACGGGATCCAAATAGTGTTAGGTATAATTTGAAAATGGCTAATTAGTATGCTATTGAATGTCTGTTTGTATTAAAAAAAAAATCAATCATCCAGACATATGCAAGACATTGCCCGGGGCGCGCTCAAAGAATATCTGGAGACTTTCCTTGACCTTTATGGGTTAATGTGAGGCTTGTTGCTGGTGAAACACTAGGGCTGCATCAATCATGCTATTGAAAGTGCTGCCAGTGCGAAAAATTTGGCTTCAATTCTGACAAAATTCAATATATTTACCATGTAAAACAATATTACTGCTCCATGTGCACATAGTTTACTTGTATAATAAACTTGTGAACATTGAAGAACCAGAAAGTAGGAGTAAAGAACATATTATTGTGACGAAAGATGAGGGGGAAGGCGTCATAGGGAGAGCAACATAGGTGTGCCTTCATTTCTTGCCTGAGGCATACTGGTTCTCCCAGCTGTCTACCGTGCATGTAGGAGGGAGGCAGGGAGAGTGTAGGGAAGGTTGACTGGACATAATTTTAGGTGGGAAGTAGGAAGTAGGAGTGAAATTGGAGGGAAAATGTATTATAAATTTGGAGGAGGAAAGTGGGGGGAGGAGAGGGAGGGAGGGGTAAGACACATGTAAGGGGAAGGCAAGAGTTGGTGGAAAGGAAACATGGCACTTAATCACATATTGCTTCCATTTTAACGGTACTGGGGCTTTTTATATTTTTATTTTTGTATGGGCTATCTTCTGAAAGGAATGTCGCATTCGGTCAGTAGAACATTCCGGAAGGAACCTTGGCATTCATGAGTTAAAAATACTACTTCCGAACATAAGGAATTGTTCAAAGCAGATAAAAATGTGTGCATTATATGTATTGCCTTATCGTAGATTTGGGTGCATTTAACTTTTAATGTTATATAAAGGAATATACGAGAAAAGCGAAAGCAACATACCGACTACTGACGTGGCTGCTCGTTTTATTAATAAAGGAGAATCAGAACACATCCAGTATATTGCAATCATTCCTAATTTATTAACCATACAAACTTACTTTGTTAGTGGTTAGATGTTAAAGACGTTGCAAACTATATATGAATAATAGAATGTCTCGATCATGATATTTTTGTCATAATAATTATGAATACTACATTATTTGTGCGTGTTTCAGTACTTTCATTTGGCTTACATTTTGATGTTGGGTTTAATGCAATACTCAGTGCATATACCTGTTATCGACAAGGGATTTGTTCGATTTTTTTTTACTAAATCTTTAACCTTCTTAGCAGTCCAGTGGTAGAGCACTGTCGTTATATATGGGAGTCCCAAGTTTGATTCTCATTCATTAACCTAAGAAGTGCGCATGGGGGGTATGAGACACCACACTCCTGTGCTGACGTATTTGAGCTGTTCCCATCACTAACATCGTTATTTTACCATAAATAGCATTAATACTTATCCATATGCGCCTATTATAGGTTGATTATACAGGTATTAACCTGTTACATCAATAAAACAAGTGGAAACAGCGTTTGGATGGTCAAAATCGGCGATACAGGCCGGGAGTTACATAATGTATGGCTGAGGCCTCCCTGCCCTTCTCCCCTCCCCTTGTCTGGAGAGACACTGTTACGCAATAGTCTCTCTCTCGTTCTTTCCCACGCTTGGTAACAGTGATGACAACGCCCTGCTACCAACTCGCTAATGTTAGCACGAAAATAGACCACAGAATAAGGGAATAACAGGGAAAATAGGTGATAACTGAAGGAGGGGAGGAAAGTGGGGAAGGAGGGGAGGTGGAGGAGTGATATTTGGCATGGTCCAGGGGTAAAAAAAATAAAAATATAATAAAAAAATTAAAACAAAATTTTTGTTTTGTTTTGGGGGGTGTTTTAAATGGATTTTTTTTCCCCCTTACTCTTAAGAGTCTTCCCGCAGTCCGCCGGGGGAACTCTTAAGAGTCTCCCCGCAGTTCCCGGGTTAACTATCCAAAATACTTTGTAAGTACCGGTAACTGGTTAGAATATACTGTACATATATATATATATATATATATACCGGTACTGTATATACAGTATACAGTGTATATCGTCCAATTGCTCTCATCGCTTGTATCTCTAAAGTTTTTGAAACTATTCTTGCTTCCAAATTTCTTAAGCATTTCTCTTCCCATAATCTACTCTCAGATCGCCAGTATGGATTCCTTAACCCCTACTGTACCGGAGGATACAGTAATAAAAGTCCCCCCCCAGTCCCAAGCAATGTGGCCAAAGTGGCAAGATAGAACAACCTTCCTCCTCAAGAGATGAAAGAATACTGGCTCTCCCACCCTTCAGAGGGTTTGATATAAGCTGAGAAGTGCTGCCATATCGAGAGCAGTGCTCAAATGGTCGTTGTACCAGGCACAGCCTGATACAGGCAGTGACTTATCTACTGACGGCTCCCAGTCGTCGCTTGTATTGGACGGGTTAAGGGTCGCTCTGCTGGTGATCTTCTTTCATATCTTATTACCTCTCGGTCATCCTCCTTTCGGGACTTTTTCTATTGCGCTAGACATATCGAAGGCCTTCGATAGAGTCTGGCACAAATCTTTAATCTCTAAACTATCCTCCTTCGGTTTCTATCCCTCCATCTGTGCCTTAGTCTCTAATTTCCTTTCCGGCCATTCCATAGCTGCAGTTGTGGACGGCCATCACTCCCTTCCTCATCCTATCAACTCCGGTGTTCCTTAGGGCTCTGTCTTATCTCCCAATTTCTTTCTAATTTTCATAAATGATCTTCTCAACTGTACCTCCAGTCCCATCCATTCATACGCAGATGACTCTACCTTACACTACTCGATTAGTTTTCCAGAACGCCCCAGCCAGCAATCCCTAAAAAATAAGGGTAAAAAAGCCATACAACTCTTATCATCTGATCTAACTACTATTTTCAATTGGGACAGAGTAAATCCTGTTGCCTTTAATGCTTCCAAAACCCAATTTCTCCATCTAACTACCCGTTTGGAACTCCCAGAGTTCCCTTATCTTTCAACAATACAAAAATCAATCCATCATCTTCTCTCAATATTTTTGGTGTCACTTTTTCTTCTGCTCTCACTTGGAAGGACCATATTACCAGTCTTGCTAAGGCAGCCTCCCAGAAGCTGGGTGTGCTCAACCACCTCAAGGGGTTCTTTACCCCTGTGCAGCTTCTTGCTCTGTACAGGGGCACAGTGCATCCTTGTATTGAGTATCGTTCACATGTGTGGGGAGGAGCCTCTCACACCGCACTCCTAGAGAAAGTAGAAAGGAAAGCCTTTCGTATCATTAACTCCCGTCCACTCACCAACTCTCTGCAATCTCTCTCTCTTAGCCACAATGTTGCATCTCTCTCGCTATTTTATCATTACTACAATAATCAGTGTTCCTCGGAGCTTTCCTCCTCTACGTAGGGTACGTAGTACCCATCTTGCAACACAATCCCAGCCCTACTCTGTGCAACTCTTCAACCCAAGAGTGAAACGCTATTCTCAGACTTTCTTCTATTCAATTGCTGAGCTCTGGAACACTCACAGAATCAGTCTTTCCCTCTTCCTATGACTTAAATTGCTTCAAACTCTGTGTGTCCAGGCATTTTGACTCTAACGTCCCTTGATTTTGGCCCTGTCACTCTTTCAACTCTGGGGGAGGCACTCGCTACAGGCAGTTCTGCCTTTTGTCTCCCTCATTCACATAGAAAAAAAAACAAAAAAACATTTTGGCTCGAACGTCCCTTGATTTTGGCCCTGTCATTCTTTCAACTCTGGGGGAGGCACTCGCTACAGGCAGTTCTGCCTTTTCTCTCCCTCACTCACATAGAAAAAAAAATAAAAAAATAAAATATATAATTATTATATATAGACAGGTAGTAGATTTTCTTATATACTGTACTGTACATACAAGGTTAAAGGAATCAGCAGGTTTAGTATTAATAAGTTCATTATGGTATATTGCTGTTTATTATGTAAACAAATATAATATAAGGAGTAAAGAAAACTGGGTTTAGCTATAAATATATTGAGATATAGTATTACAACAGTTACTTATAAATCCTAAGTGGTTATAGAGGAGTTATTAGTGTGGAGATATACAGTATAGACTTAAGGTAATGGTTGATATAAGTCTTAATGAGTAGACTATAGTGTAGTCTATACGTATGAGTTGATTATAGCACAATATTAGCTTGTCTTGGAGATGTGTTAAAGGCGATGGGGGACGGGGTGTGGATAGGAGAGTTATTGAGTGAACTTCCTTCACCTTTACAGTTCCCTGGTGTAAAGTGCTTAAGTGATGGTTAAGGGTTGACTAACAGGAGGTAAAAATGGAGTAAATCATCCTTGTCTGATCCCCTGAGTAGAGAGATTAATCAAGCTCCCTATGTGTTAGAGGTAGGGAGGGCTTGTTGACTCAGCTTCTTTTAGCTGGGTCATGTATTGATTTGTATGTTTAGTATGTTTATGTGATTAATTAAAGGGATTAATAGGTTGTATTATTATTACATATTATGGGGTATAATACATATATATACAGCAATATTTAATCATATTAGAATGCTGATGAAACACGGGATGGTTAAATTGATGGCGAGTATTAAAAAGACTGGGCATATTAACCCTCTCCGACATATGACGCAATTTTGAGCCTATTAGGGATACTTTAAAGCCTTTATTACCATCAGGGGTATTTACAAACCTTTAGTTTAGTTACTTCAACCTCTGCAGTTGTCTTTGAGTTAGATGTGGGCAGAAAACTAATTTTGGAGAGGTAATTATAAGAGTGAGAGAACTCTATTTCTTATTGCTAATCTGGCAACCTCTGCATCATATGAGTCTGAAGGGGTTAAGTGATTGAGTCTGGTTTATCTGCATATATATTTAAGTGTAATATGCAGGTTACAGTGAGATGTAGTCAGGGTGTTTAAAGAGGAGGAAAGAATTCTCTATGTAACCCTTGTAATAAATGGGCTTTAAGCTAGAGGGACATTCACTAAGTCAAATTTGTTCATGAAAGCGCAGGAAACAGTTCGAGAAGATATAGGTCCGACCGGCAATCCCATCGAGACGCCATCCTTTTGTGTATACAGTTGGTTGTTAAATATAAAGAGGGAGTCTTTTACTGCAAGATTAAGGAGATCAGTGAATGTCTTCTTAATTAAGTCAATATATTTATTGACATCTTTGAAGAGGGTTCCAGCGATTATATCAATATTTTTTTGTTATTTGTTTATTTTTGTAAGGGGGATATTCGTAAAGAGTGAGGTGATGTCGAAACTTGTCACAGTTGTACAGTTGGTCACATAAGTCCAGTTCCTCTCCGTGATCTTATACATGGAACTATATTGCACATGACTAAATTACGAGTGTAGTTTCTCATGCAGAGGTTAAGCCCATCTGACTTGTTAACTTATAATTAACCGAATCCACAATCGCAATTCTTGCATACTAATTTTACTTTCATACATAAGATCATGACGAGGAACAGAACTTATGATGCCAACTGTACCTTCTAAATGCATATTCTTCATCCATCAGTGTCCGAGGCTATTCTCTCTTTGTTAGTTGCTTAACCCGTTCAGTCCCCGCGACAGCTGTCAGCCGTCAATAATATACGATCCTTGTAACTGCCAGTATCAGGCAGTACCTGGTACCATGACGTTTGAGCACTGCTCTAAGACCTTGGCAGCACTTTTCAGCATATATCCAAGCCCCCACATGCTGTAAGAGGCAGTATTCCTCCATCTATTGAGGTGGGAGGTTGTTATATCTTACCTCTGAAGCCATTTTCGCCACATTGCTTGGGACTGGGGGGTACATTTATGCTAGTGCCTTATGGTACAGTAGGGGTTAATGTTTTTCCTGGGCGGACGGTCACAAGCCCAACCACCCAACCTCTTTAGTCGCCTTTTACAACATGCAGGAGGCACGTGAGGCATATTCTAAACCCCTTACCCCCAGGGGCGCAGACCGAGAAGGAGGTGGAAAGATGGAATTGAGAGCTATACAAATGAAGGCTGTGTGAATGGGAGGAGGGGCATTGACTGACAGAGGACAGAGGGGCGAGTCATTCATGGCCACCCATTCAGGGATCATGACGTCTGGCAATAGATAGATAGATAGATTTCTTTAGTAAATTCATGACTTATTTACGGTGCACTAATTTGTTATCAAATGTTCTAAGATAAGGGACAAAGAATTTGGCTGAATTAGAGTCATAGAGTAAAGATAGATGGAGTCGAAAGAGTGACGTCACAAATCTGAAAATAGTGATCCGCGTGTTCGAGAGATGGCAGCACGATCGCAAAGGAAAACGGGAGGGTATATTATTTCGTAATAATCCCTACCTTGTACTAATAACGCTATTAATAATAAATTCAACGTTATCCACAGACTCTGTAAACATGACAGAGTTCAATAGACATAAGTAAAGGCTCGTACTGTAAAGGCCAGATCATCGTGAAATTATCGTCATTTTGAGGATGTTCACAGTCAAGGCTCCTCTACCCCAGCCATTGTTGTTGTGAGATTCGGGAGTTGCCAACGTCAAACAGGATGGGACAGAATATTCCTAGATGTAATAAGTATACCCTAACTACGTATTTCGTCAAAATGTCCAGTTTTAGTGCAACTTTATAATTTAATTTAACATGTAACTAACAGGCCTACTATACATTCAATATTAAATTTTCATTCTTGTTGTGTTGCTTGGAGTTTGTGACGCCTACCAGCGTTGGGAGAATCGCCTCCCGGTAGCCACTAGCGCTCGCCAGGGCAGTGAAATGGGCTACAGTTATCAGAGAATGTTGTTCTTTCTTTCATAGTGTTCGTGTTGTTACAGACAGTCCCGTGGTGGTCTTTATTTTCGTCTGTGACAACGGGAAGCATTTTATATCATGAGTAGAACATAAGATGCATTGTGGAGGGAGAGAGAGCGAGACGAGAGCGGGGTGGTAATATGTGCGTGCGTATGTATGTTGCCTTCCTCGCTCGGAGGAGTTTCCCACTCGCGCGCTTTTCCCGCACCCTTGATTGGCTGGTGGTTCCTGGCGCCTTCTGGAGGCCTGCTGCCTTGTGACGTATCGGCCTGTGATTGGCCGACCGCCATGCCTTTGTGTGATCCTGAGGTTTTGTGCTACCTTCCTCAGAGCTTGCCTGACCAGCATACCCTTCAAACCTCCCTTAACCTAACAAGTGCGCATGGGGTAATTAGACACCTCTCCCTGTGCGCATGTATTTGAGGCGTTCCGTCACTAAAATATTCATTGTACCATTAATAGCATTACTACTTATCCATACGCGCCTATTATGGGTTGATTATAAAGGTATTAACCTGAAACAACAATAAAACAAGTGAAAACAGCGTTTGGATGGTCAAAATCGGAGATATAGCCCGCGAGTTGTATAATGTATGGGTGAGGCAAGCTGCTTTCCCGCCAATTTCCCCCAAGGCCACTGAGACACAATCGATCGATACTCTCTCTCTCTCTCTTGCCATCAGTGATGACAACGCCCTGCTTGCAACTCGCTAATGTTAGCACGAAAATATACCTCAGAATAAGGGAATAACAGGGAAAATAGGTGATAACTGAAGGAGAGGAGGAAAGTGGGGAAGGAGGGGAGGCAGAGGACTGAGATTTTGCATGGCCCAGGGGCCCAAAAAAAAAAAAAAAACACTTTTTTTTTTTCGATGTCAAAAGTTGATTTTTTTTTTCTCTGACTCTTAAGAGTCTTCCCGCAGTCCGCCGGGGGAACTTTTAAGAGTCTCCCCGCAGTTCCCGGGTGAACACCTGTCCCCGACTTCTACCTATAGAGCACTTTCTCTCTCTCTCAACTTCTTACCTCTCATTCTTTCTATCTATTTAATATCATAACTCCCCTTTGGTTCTGCACGATTTCCTACATCGGCCATTGTATTATATGCTGAAGCTCTCAGATATTACATGTTTAGTTAGCCATTTTGGAGGGGTTACCATTTTGTCTGTAGAGGTTCGACACACTCACGGTGTCTCCTTACCTATTCCTTGGCTGTCTGCTGGGCTATTTAATGCTAGACTGGGGTAAGGCTACTTGTGTTGTGATTTCCGATGTGTAACAGGTTTTGTTGAACCTGTACAATCGCAACGGAGACGTGGGAAGCCTAGGTGGTCTTTCTGACTGTGTACCTTGTGAGTTTAGCAGTGTTGCGAGTGAGGGCTTTTTCCTCTGCCACCCAACACTGTGCTAACTCGTTTTGCTTTGACTTTGAGAGGGTCGCCAGGAGAGAACCAGATACTAGCGATCTGGATCTCTCAAGAGAGCACTCCGTCATTTAACCTAATTTGGCCGCACAGTCTTAAGGACCTTGCTAGGCTACGAGCCGCTTGCTCAGCCATTGTTTCCTAGCCTATGCCATCCCAGCTAGACTTTATTAGCCTAGCAGACACCCGATTAGAATTATAAACTCTTATGTTATGTATGCAGCATTTTTGTTCACGTTGATTGTAAGCCTTGGTTGTTGTTGAGTTGCACAACCCGAGCAGGCTTTTTGAGTTGCCTGACGAAGTACTTCTTTTGTTGTTGGAGATAATACTATTGTGCATTTATCGTTATTCCCGTGTCAGTTAACACTGTCTGTCCCTACACGTCATATCTTGTTCCTGCTTTATATAACAGTTCAAAATCCGATTCGATCATCTTAACCAGCATCAGACTTTCTTCAGAAGATTCCTGCTTGATGCTTTAGGACTTTCATTCACTTTCTTTAATATAGGAGTGACAGTTTATTATTGTTTAGAGTAACTTTAATTATACCTTCTTCTTGTTTGCATTAAATCATTGCAGTGATTTAATTAAGATCTCTATCTTTTCCTTGTATACCTTATTAACGTAATTGTATGTTGTTGTGATCAGGCTGTATCAGAGATCATCAGCCTGTAGTAGTAGTGCATTTATACAGAGTTATAGGATACCCCGTTATCGCAGATTTAACTCTGGAGGGTATAGGTGTTTTTGTGCGCCGGCATTATAAGTTCGAGGGTTGGATCTAGTGGCTTGCTTGATTGATTATCCCTTAAATAGCATAGGCTATTTTCGGCTAAATATACCTTAATAGCATTTTATTTTATTTTTTCACATGACTAAATAATGTTGAAACAGTATAAAAAAATAAAAATAAAAATAAAAAAAAACTTATTCGCAGTTAACATACTTCAAGCAAGATACGCATATATACAATAATAAATTACCTTATAGAATGGATATGAAGTTAACTGCTTATATGGGAGGAGGCCACCTTCACGTAGATTACAGCTGGTATATTATAGGAGCACTACTGCTGCTGCACTGTGTGGACTCGTCCTCGCAAGTGTCTGACTCTGTGTGTGAACTGTGATCTGACCGTCCGAAGAGTACATGTCCAAGACGTGTACGTGTAGTAGACGGGTGAGTGGAGACTGGGGAGGAAGGTGATAGGGGGGGGGGGGGGGGGTTGAAGGGACGATACAAGTCACGGGGATGATATGTACATGAATCGGACACGGTTGAATGAGAACCAGTCTGCCACCAGATTGGCACCATCCCAGGCACACCTATCCATAGGACGCCAGATTACCCTAAAATTACCCTAGTTTATGCATTACCCTAAACACTACCCTAGAAGGGTCCAATTACCCTAGTTTAGGGTATTTTACCCTAAAATGGAAGCACTGCACGGTGACACCAGCCCTGTATCAGAGATCATCAGCCTGTAGTAGTAGTGCATTTATACCGAGTTATAGGATACCCCGTTATCGCAGATTTAACTCTGGAGGGTATAGGTGTTTTTGTGCGCCGGCATTATAAGTTCGAGGGTTAGATCTAGTGTTACCGTTGTGGCTGTGTGCCTTTCTAGTCCAATGATTAACCCGGGAACTGCGGGGAGACTCTTAAGAGTTCCCCCGGCGGACTGCGGGGAGACTCTTAGGAGTGAGTGAAACAAAAAATCAACTTTTGACATCGAAAAAAAAAAAAAAAAAAAAAAAAAAAAAAAAAATTGGCCCCTGGGCCATGCAAAATCTCAGTCCTCTACCTCCCCTCCTTCCTCACTTTCCTCCTCTCCTTCAGTTATCACCTATTTTCCCTGTTATTCCCTTATTCTGAGGTATATTTTCGTGCTAACATTAGAAATCCGATTGGAGGGTGTGGTCATCACTGATAGCAAGCGAGTGCAAGAGAGAGAGAGAGAGTATCAATCGACTGTGTCTCAGTGGCCTTGGGGGAAATTGGCGGGAAAGCAGCTTGCCTCACCCATACATTATACAACTCGCGGGCTATATCTCCGATTTTGACCATCCAAACGCTGTTTTCACTCGTTTTATTGTTGTTTCAGGTTAATACCTTTATAATCAACCCATAATAGGCGCATATGGATAAGTATTAATGCTATTAATGGTACAATGAATATTTTAGTGACGGAAACACCTCAAATACGTCAGCACAGGGGGACGTTTCCAATTACCCCCATGCGCACTTGTTAGGTTAAGAGCCCTTGTTTTATACGAGTCCCGGTCGTAACAAGTTATATTTGCATCATATATAAGTATTCTACGTAGGCCTATTGTATATGTATACTTATTTTCCCCCATGCTTTTATATATCTATTTTATTATTTATAATTTACAAGTGTGCTATAATACTGTAGCCTATGTGTTCTTCCCCTGTCACTTCTGTTTGTTATGTTGTGTCTCTTGCTGATTCTTCCTACCTTTTGTGGGAATAAGGGCTGGCCACTGATTGAGGAAGTGAATGTTGTAGCCTAGTGTTTAGACTAGATATAATTTGTATTATTTCTTTTCCATAAGGCCTATTTACATTGTTTATAGTACGTCTATATGCTATTAGATTCAGCTAGGATATTTTTTCCCATAAACTCCATTTGTGTACAGTAGTTGCAGCGTATTAGGAGAGGCCTAGCCCAGATTAAGTTAGGATAGGCCACACCACCCCCAATTAAGATGATGTGTGGCATATTAAGCTAGACTACTATGGATTTCAAAGGTAGCGTCACACTGTTTTTCGCAAATATCTCCCAAATGAATTGTTGTGTCAGTATGGTATTTCAGCACAAAGCCTGTTACACCCCGACCTAATTTATGGCCGATATAGCATTTTGCTATATGTGTTAGGTTAGCAGTTTACTCGTGAATATTAAGACGAAGCCGGGAGGTCACGTGTACACATTCAAAGGAATGTGTAGTATTCGTCTTGCCCCCCCCCCCCCCAACAACTCCTTAGCTACCCCTATATCTCCCCCTCCTCACCTTCCTTACCCCTCACCATCTCCCCATCCACACCCCCTCCTCACTCTCGTCTCCCTGCATCTCCCATCAATATATTATACGGTTCATGTTATGCACTGTACTTGTAGCTACTTATATTATGTCAGTATATATATAGATATAATAATTATAGTGTATGCACTAATATTCATGCAGCTTACGATATTGAGTACGTAAACAAGGGGTAGTGCAAATTGTTATGGAGGCAAGACGTATTCCACACTGTTAATTACTGTATAACCGGATGTTTGTGCACATGTGGTAGAAGGACAAAGAACACGTTCTATTGGTATTACCTGTGGTCTGGACCTATTGTGATAACTTGTTTTTATTTGTGCTAAATACTGTGCATTCATCATAAAATATAAACATGGTTAAGTTAAGATATTAATATTTTGTTAACTTGTGTCTTTGATAACCACATCATCACCTATAGACTGCATATACTTCTCTCCATCACTGCATCTCTCATTGTAGCCTTATCAAATAAATATAAAGTACCAAATATACTGCATATATTGTGACGTATCATTAGGACTATTACATACATTACATTACTGTCATGAAGTAGATGCATTATGATCAATAAATATATTGTAGGAATAAAATGAGGCAAACATGACAATACTGTAAACCATTTATTCGCTATCACTGCCCATGAAAACATCGTCATCCTCGCCTTCATCGTCGCTGGCGACGTTGATTATTACAGGTTCCACGCTCTTGTGTATATTGTCTGACTTCCAGTACCCCTCTTCAAAGTTCCTGGAATGTTGAACAGCACCCTGCCACACGTCCTTGTTTGCCAATAGCCGCGCTTCTTCCAACCTGGCCTGTAGATCCGCCCGGGTAAACCGCTGGAGGGAGGACCGCACATGGTGCTTCATGGTTCCCCATACTTGCTCAATGGCGTTGAGCTCTGGGTGACCAGGTGGCAGCCGTACGACCTCGTGGCCCCACTCACGGATGGTGTTGTCGACCTTTTACTTGGGCTGTGGATGGTTCTGCTGGCAGAGGAGCAGCAGCTCAGGTCGTGTGGCAACAGGTGGGACGGAAATCCTGCGGTGCTCCAGCCAGCTGATGAGGTCCGCCTTCTTGGTGGCTGTGGTAGGGCATCGACACTCGTCCATCAGTTGGCTGTCGCAAGGTGCATTATCCAGCACCAGTACAGATGGCTCTCGCAATGACGGCAGGAGGTGTGTTGTTATCCACCGCAGGAACAGTTCGCCGTTCATTTCCCCATGGTAGTCACCCTGGGTTGTCTTGGCCGTGTAGCACAGATAGGACCCGTCAACAAAGCCTTCGGCTGTGCCACCTGCGACCACCACAAATCGCTCCCCTTCTCCTGGTGGTACCTGACGACTGTAGGTGGTGCTGGTGGCAGGCTGTGTGGTATCCACCCACTCCCTGCTGTGGCCCATCCTGGTGGTAAACCAAGTCTCGTCAACATACACCACCTTCCTTCCCTCCCTCCAGCGATGCTGGAGAGCCCGGAGAGCAGCAATCCGGCGACACACCACGTCCAGAGATTCCCTCTTCACATACATCTTTCTCTGTGATGTCTTGTATTGGAATCCCATGGTGTGTATGAGCCGCCAAACTGCCGTCTCAGAGGTACCATTCGGGATAATACCAGCTGTCTTGAGGTCCGTCGCTATTACACTGAGTGTAAGATGTTGTCTGTCGGCAAACTTGCGGTGAATGTGGCGGCGTATGGCACCGACAGCAAAGTTGTCGATGGCGGCAGGTGTAGGCGGTGGTGCAGGTGTAGAAGGGGAGGACGTGGTAGCGCGTTGGACCATCTGCCTCACTCCTGCCGCAGTCATGCCCATGGTGTGTGCAACTCGGTGGTAAGGCCTGTGTGGATAATGATCAATGTTATTATTTTATATAGCCCTATTGTATTTTGTCTATCCTCTCTCTAAACATGATATTGCAATACAATGCAGTGTATGTCTTACTGTTATAGAAATGATATTGTATAAATTATCATGCATAAAATTGTATGTATGAAACGTGTACGTATTACGTAAAATGGACACGACGTATATAATACACAACATGGTCTCTTCCACAGGAATATCTATTACCATCAACAGCATTCCTAAAATGCCCCAGAACGAGAAGCCCACCACAGAAGCCACGAACGAACACCACACAGAAACACCCAAAGGAAAGGTCCACAGAACGAAAGGACCAGCTGACCGAGCCAGCCAATTCAGACAGGCCCAAGCCCGCAGGGCTAAGCAGGTCCAGGCCGCACCTAGATACCCCTTTTAAACTGACCATTTTTCCACACCTCATGTACACTACCCCCACGTGTCCTACACTCCTAACTACAAAGATGATGAACAGGAATATACATTCATATTAAAAACACCCATGCCCTGTCCCGACGTTGAGCCAATGCCAACACATCAGACAGCCATAATTATATTTATGTATGTTCTTACATCCGAGAAGTAGATGTTATATATCTTAGAAGTTAAAACACCCACGCCTGTCCCTAGACCTTGTATATCATTTCCCATGACGAGTATAGATATATGTAACCCGTGCTCAGTCGCCCCCTTGCATTGTTCCTTTAGTAACTAAGTGTCTCTATAATATTAACTGCCACCAGTATTGATACGACATAGCGGCACTGTCCTTGTGTCGTATTGTGCCAAGTACAGATAAACCAGGTTTCATCACCTTATTAGGACGACGACTATAATGTCGTCGCTCATCGATGTATGCAATCCTTAGTTTAAGTATTAATATTAACATTCCCTAACATCTCGTCTTGCCAGACTAAGCCTTCTGAAGACCCATCGCCCCATAAATCTATGTATTCAATCCTTAGGTTAAGTATCTTTATCCGCCATTGTGTTCACCTTTTTCCATTTACTTTTCCACAATTGTCATACGTCTTCCACTTGCCTCCTTCGTATCCACAGTCCACACTACGCCAATTTGCTTCGTGTCATACACCTCTTACCCCATCCAGAGATTGTATAGATAACCTTGTTACCAGTATCTGTCATAAGTACCTCGAAACAATAACTAAGTAACCCTACGAACTGCCGCTTTTTTGGTATATATATATTTCATAGAAAACGCAGTTCCCAGGGCCAACTAATAGTATCCATAACCCCTCATACTGACTACATAATTCTATCTTTTCCAGACTCATATACCACCCCGTAGTTGCATCCCCCGGTAGCATTTGACTAACGTACTTTCACTGTCTTTTCAAACTCCAATATCAATTGTAGCCTAATGCCACCCCCACGCCCAGGGACCTTAGGGGCAAATTTCCCTGTAGCCCCTGAACTTCCCCCCCCCCCTCTCATTAAGACACCCGCGCTTCTCGACTCTTGTCCGACCTAGCCTCTCTCTCATACCTCTTGAAGATCCTTGAATTGTCCGTTGCTAACGCTCTCCAACCTTTTATATATATACTCCTATCCAGCCTACCTTCACTTAGTAGGCCAGAACAACATTAGAACTTTACTAGCCCCTTGCATGCCATCTATTCTCTTACAACCCTTTCACAACCCTGCACCCAATGGTCGTCGGTGCGAGGCTAGCCGCCTCGCCAGTAACTAACTTCTATTGCCATACTTCCAGATAAATGTGGCAGAGTTAGCAACCCAGTCTCCACCACATCCAGCAAACCCTACAATTAACAACCAGCCGAGTAAAACCAGCTAGCCAAGGCACCTTCGGTTTTGGTATTAAGGACACCCACATCTGTCTCATACACAGAGGGTTATTACAAACACTGGTGATATGGCAAGCCCCTAGCCACAGCCGCCGGACGACTATCACAGAGAGAAGGCGCCCAGCTCCCCCCTTTTTGCCCACCCGAGGAGGGAGACCCCCACCCCCGCGGAGGTATACCTGGCCCCTGTTTTGACTTCTGAGTCATTGCCAGGTAGCACAGGAATTCTTCCTATCAATGAACTAACCATGCATGACTAACACCTTTACTAACCTCTATTAACTCACAATAAACCACTTACCTTTCTTGCATTCTCTGATCACTAAATTAGCACCTCAGCTATACCATAGCATGAAGATTGAACAATCTAAGAGAGACGCTCCTATCACAGCTGTCCCCATCCTCCTCGCAAAGTAGATCCAGTCTCTCTCCCCTAAATACTTCCAGTATAGCCAAAATAGTACCTCTTACTAAGGCTCAGTTATATGAAAAAATAAAGGCTTCCTATGGCCATGTGCCACAACAGTAAATACCATCTTACCTAGTCCCCATATCTATTCAGAGCTCAAACAAGTCCATAAGACTCGAGATCCCTACTGTCTACAGGGTCCAGAACCGAGCCTATAAATCTAGTTCCCGCCCCCTGTCAAATCAGTTGAAAGCTAGACACCAACTAGTGGTCACTACCCTGCAGTTAACCTCTAGCTCTGCCCTTGTGTTGTTCCGGAGTTGAGAGATTCCAGAGCCGGCAGACTCCGTGGCAGATTTGGATAGAAGGACCTGCCCACGTATTTGAGAACTTCACACATATGGACCCCCTGGACGGCCGCGGAACCAGTCGTTAGCCCCCAACATCACCGGAAGCAAGATAACTAGGACCAGATCTACAAATACTATTCAAGATTCATGTTGCTAGTACTAAGTGTTATAGTACTAGTTTGACACTCACTTATTAACTTTCTATAAAGTAGCTAAAACCTTGCCCAGTGTAACTCATATTTAACCATTCCATTTGGGACGTACTAAGCGATCAGTGCTCATTAATTAACAGGCGACATTGACTCTCATAATTACCTTATTCAGATATTAAAACTCTAGTGATATCTAACGTTCGCCCACTGATTTGTGTTCTACGTATTTCTGCCATAAGAATATAAAACTTAGATCAGTACCCCCATGAGGTTACTAGAGATTTCCGTGTTCTACAATATACGCGTGTCTAATCCTAACTGTGAGCTGCTACTTGGGCACGCGACCAGCCAGTAAGAGATCAAATCAGTGAAATTGAATTACATGAATATATTGAGGTCTTCCAGTAAAATAAAACTTGCTAATTAAGCCAGTGATCAGAAGATTAATACCTGAACGTTGGAAGTGGGAGACTAGGCTCCATCCAGATCCACTTATGCTAGTGTTGTTCGATTCTATTATATTGTCTTGCACGAGTATTCTGCAGTGGTATATAAATAAACGTGATCATGTAACTTGCTACCATGTGTTTCTTTGTGTTCTCTATTCCTCATATCTTGTATTGTGCATGCAGCCTGATATACCCAGTCATTTAGAACTCACATTACCCAAGTTAAACCTGTAGAAAAACAGGGCAATAACATTAATGAAATGCTAGGTTTTTCCAGGTTAAATAGGAATGGGAATTATCCCCAGGCTACCTTTAGGATCAACCTTTCCCGGTACCTGGCGCGGGGTACGAACCTCTGAAGGGAATTTAACCCTCCTAAAAACCCACAGGTTTTGAGATGCCTTGGGTGGGGTTCGAACCCTGGTTAGTGACGCACCACCATCACCACCAGGCCCGCGCGCTAACCCACTGTACTACCACGGACGTACTAAAAGTATAGCAACCTTAGTCCGATTTTTAAGAACCAGGTGATAGTCTCGTGGTGTTATCACATGATGAGTTTATTGGACTTACCATCCACGACTATTTTACGCTATACCTGACGTCAACTCGGGTAGTACATTTGTGGTTGCGGGACATTTTCGAGGGCATTACACCACATTCCTTTTTAGTTAGGCTAGTCCCTAGCCTCGTAAGGTCGTAAGGTATCGTAGCCTTTTTACCTTAGCCATCTCAATTCTTGGTATAGGGTTCGCGTGACGGGTGCTCCAGCACGTAGCTACCAGGTCACGTTCCCTTACTGCCACCAATGAAATGCTAGGTTTTTCCAGGTTAAATAGGAATGGGAATTATCCCCAGGCTACCTTTAGGATCAACCTTTCCTGGTACCTGGCGCGGGGTACGAACCTCTGAAGGGAATTTAACCCTCCTAAAAACCCACAGGTTTTGAGATGCCTTGGGTGGGGTTCGAACCCTGGTTAGTGACGCACCACCATCACCACCAGGCCCGCGCGCTAACCCACTGTACTACCACGGACGTACTAAAAGTATAGCAACCTTAGTCCGATTTTTAAGAACCAGGTGATAGTCTCGTGGTGTTATCACGTGATGAGTTTATTGGACTTACCATCCACGTCTAATTTACGCTATACCTGACGTCAACTCGGGTAGTACATTATTGTGGTTGCGGGACATTTTCGAGGGCATTACAATTCCAATAAAAAATTTGGTTGCTAACTATAGGAATAATTAAAAGGTGGGGGGAGGTATTGGAAAATTATATTGTGGCGTAACATTTACCCACGTCCTCATCACGAATACTCCTGCCCGCTGGTGCAAATGTTACAGTAATATTTAGGGATGCACACTTTGAGTTGAAGTACAGCCTCATTGGCACCCACCATGAGGCCTCGTTCACCCTCAATGGTAATTGTTGCCTCAAGGAGAGAAGGATTGATTGTCAGCCACAAGAACATATCATGATATCTGGCTCTGTGCTCCTTAAATACACAATTTAAATAATGTACACACTGACGTGGGTGTGGGATAGGCCCTTTTGACAGCTGGACCAGCCTTATGGGTAAATACATGGGAAAATATAATTTGCCTTCTCATATTCCCACAAGGGGGTAGGGAGGATCAGCAAGAACTTCAGTACATAATATATATACTGTATATATATATATATATATATATATATAATACAAATACTCACACATTCCCCAGAAAAAAATGGATTCACCCCAGATACTAATACAGTATCTGGGATAAGTCCTTCCAGGATTGTCATTTTAACAGAATTTCACATCACTCGGTCAAATATGGAAATATGGGAAGGCTACTGACTGACTGAATATCATTTGCAATACTCAATATCTCTGTCATGATAAAGCATTGGAATTTATGTATGGATCCAGGGATGCCATTTGGCCGGATTATATCCATTCGGGACCATTCAGCCGTCTGTTTTTAAACGTCTACCCCTATCCAAGTGTCGATTTTTAGCTGGCGAGCGATAGCGAGCCAGCATATTTGAGGTTTTTTAGACGGCAGGCGAAATTTGTAGATTTTTTGGTAGAAAAATGTCTCCGGCGAAGCCGGACTTCTCTTCAGAATGCTGTAGCAAAATTGTAGTCCTCTAACAGTATATGGCAATAGTTCCAGATGATTGGTGATTGTGATTGTTACTGTTAAAACCATGGTTCCTACGGCACAAATACTGGTCGAAAGCACAGTGAGAACGCTTATTTTGCCAAAACAGCTGAAATACAACGTAGATACTATAAATATAGACAAAGCCATCTACTTACCTATTCAAACGTATGAATGTTCTACCGCGGGTAGTGACGAGGGGGGGGGGGGGGGGCAATTACAGGAGGCGGAATGTATTCAATAAAGGTACACTTTACATATCATGACATGGTTCAGAACACACGTAATAACATACGATTCCGTTTATTTGGTTTACTACACATGACTGCATGCGTTGGCCTCCTAATACACACATACGGCAAAACAGCCATTACCAAAGGGATTATGCCTTGCTTTCATGCTCGTTCGCCCCACTTCTCGTTTCCATGCCCAGACATAGCAGTAACTGTATGAATAATAGCAAAGTATGATGCTTAAATACATAATTATATAGTATTTAATGTACGTAATCACAATAACCTAAGTATTCACGATAACATAAACCGTATACTACAGCTTTGAAAGAGGGAGGGTGAGTGGGAGTAATGAGGGAGACGGGGAGAGGGTGAACTAGGCACTGGGGTAATGGTAGGGGGGTTGGAGGGGTTAGACAGTGCCCCCCACACTCGTCTGAATGTGTACAAGACCCTAGAGGCGATGACTGGATTAGACTTAATATTCTTCAGTAAACTTCTGACTAAACACTTATGGCAATGTAATATATTATCTATAAATTAGGTCGGGGTGTAACAGGCTTTGTGCTGAAATACCATACTGATACAACAATTCATTTGGGAGATATTTGCGAAAAACAGTGTGACGCTGCCTTTGAAATCATTTTTTTTTTTTTTTTTTAGTAGGCTACATAAGTTAGGGTATTTTCCCCCATAATCCCCATACATAGGCTTGTATAACATCCACATTGTCCAGATTAACGGTTTTGGTATTACCAATTTACCGGATTGGTTATTCATTATATTTGTTACTACCCCACTTAGGCTATGACTTAGACGGTCTCTCTAAGCAACTCAGTGGAAGTGTAACATTATGTGGCAGCTAGCACTATAGTTAAGTTAAGTTCGGCTAGGGCAGAAAAACCTACATTTCTCAAATGTTGTTTCCTCAAGGTTCTATGGATAGATTTCGAAGAAGACTATTTTATTACAAAATATAGTTTGGGGGGAGTAAATTATATCAACTTCGGTAAATTAATTATATTAGAAAAAAAGTAGGCTACTGTAAAGCAAGGCATTAAGAAACAAAAACCATGTGCGAGCCATGAATATTGGCTATTCAGCAGAGGTCTAGCCTAGGCATGGAAGTTCCACAATTATACTGGTCTATTCGCTGTAAGTAGGCGAGAAATCATGACTTCTATCCTCTGTAACTCAAAGGGGTAGAGCAAATTGGCTGTAAATTTCCACATCTATTTCTTAACCGACTCTTACCAAATGGTAGAAATATTAGCACGATTACTCTAGTCGTGTTTTAGTTACAGAGGTTAGAGATCGTGATTTCTCGCCTACTTGCAGCGAATAGACTATAGGTTGGTTTAGCTCTATCTGTATCTATCTATTGCTGGACGCCTTACTCCCCTTAATGAGGGTGGCCATACACAGAAGGCCCCAAGTGGACCTATTCCCTGTAAGAGGGACAACCCATGTCAGTTTACTGAAGGATTTACAGGATTGACCACTCAATTTGGACCCGTCCGACCCCGAGGCCCTCTATGTAATTGTTTAGCACTATTTTTCTGCAGTAGTGTTCGGCTAGTCCATCCACTAACCTGCTTCACCTTGTATGTAAGCAGTACCGATTTGTATCAGGTTTACTCCCCTATACAGGTTGCCGACCAAGGCTGACGAGTCCCATCCACCCGGATTTTTATAAGGTTGTCTCCCCTAGATGGGTTGCCAGCCAAGGCTAACGAGTCCCATTCATCCGGAGGGGTTAGATAAAGGTTATTTATATGATTTATGACATTTACCCAAAAATTATTGGTCAAGCTCAGATATTATTATCATTGTATGATTTTATTTATCTAATTATGTGATAGTTTATTTTTAGGTACTACAGTATAGTTTTATTTTGAGGAGGAAGAGTAAAATAATGGAAGTCACGAACAGTAGCCTACCATCTTTATTTTCATTTTCTTGGGCCAGACTTTTCGACACTTTTCTTAGGTCATCTTCAGTGGTCTAAAATAGACAATTAAAATGAATTAAAATCTTTACATTATATTGGACATAATGTCAAAATAAACACTAAAAATAAATTAGTTAAAAAAGAAGAATCCTATTGAAATACACCAGGAACGAAAATTCCTGGGAGCGAAACTTCCACCCCCAGCAAGATCCCTCCCTCTCTTCCACTTCCATCCACATATTACACGTCTCGTTAATCACAGTCTTCTAGATACAAACCACACTTCCTTACCCCCTGACATTCTTGAAGTACCCACTAAAGTATGTATTCCATTAAATACTAACCCTGCAGACTATAATACTCTCATCGTGTACAGGAACGAGGCGATCTGAAGACACCTCGCTCTCTCTACATTACGAAGGTATAGGTACGTACCCCATACTAACTAATTGTATCGAAATACCTCTGCTGACTTATATAGGTTTAATTCTGATCAACCTGCAGACGGCCATAACTGCAAACCATGTATTATTGTATTAATGATATATATATATATATATATATATGTTTAACTATGACAGCCCTCTAAGAAGAAGACAAGGAGGGAATAATAATAATAATAATAATAGTTGTTGTTGTTGTTGTTGTTCCCCAAGCTGCCTGGCCGAACAGCCCCAAGGCCCCGAGCAATTCCAAGGCCATAACCGAGCGCCCCCACAGAACCCTCCCTGCCGACCACAATAAAGCCTGGGTGACCGAAGCCACTCCATGGCGGGGAGCTGAGGAGGGTGCGGAAATGCCCGGGAAACCAAAGCCCCACCCAGGGCCCTGTGCCCCTCAGCAATTATGAAGAGAAAGTTGAGGGGCAAGGGAAAAATGTGACGCTTTGGCTTCCAATCTTGGTAGATTGGGAGGTCAATCCACGGAAAGACGCCGTCACTTGAGATCTAGAAAATATATAAGTTAAAGGAACAGTCAGAGTAAGCTATGGGTATGGCAGAGATCGCTCAGTTCTCACTCTGATAGACCAGCCCATCACCACATGACTAGAACCCAATCCTCTCAGCATCAGCTAGAAAAGGCCCTAGAAAGCCGCCTTTGGCGGGGGGATAGCTCCCCTATTTCAACCCCTTTCGGGGTCGGGCACCCGCCCAATAATAATAGTTCTTAACCCTTAATTAGCGGCTCACCACAAAAGTCGTATTTAATAAAGCTGGACTATGTGGCGGCGCTCGACATAGGTCGAGTGGCAATTTCAGCACGTAATGTTGCTGAGAGAGAGACAAGTGGTGGCAGGAGAGTAGCGAGCGTATGACTGCTCCAGACCACCGCGGCGAACATACTGACACGAATCCCAGCTCCCTCCTCCCTCTCTCACTCGCTATATAAGGAATTGTATCGGGAAAGTGGCTAATTACATGCTTTTTGCACTCGCGTTGCACGGTTATTGCAAGAAAACTAGCCATCATAAAAGGATCGTTATGGTGTCATTCGAAAGCTCTGTTTATGCCCTTTCAGAGATAGGTACTTGTTTTACGTTCTGGGTCTTATTTAGGCATGAAAATGATCACGTAAACAGCCCTATTTTGGCTAAAAACACCCCCGCTGGGCGGTACATATAAATAAACCGCATAGGCCGCTCGTAAGGTGTTAAAGCTAGCGCATGCTAAGCCAGCTAAGGATAGCCCAATAAGGCCAATTAGGCGTATTTCCATTGGGGTCCTGTACTACTATCCCATCCCCTTACTCATGAGGGATGGTAACGACTCAGTGCTTGTGAAAAATCTTTAATGCGCCGAGCGTGGGCGCGATCCCGGGCCTTCTGGATGGAAGTCCGAGACGCTAGTCACTACACCAGCGAGGAAGACACCCCTTATCTCTACCTTAAGATGGTATAAGTATATGCACCCATGCTAGTTATTATATTGACTCCCCTCTGCCTTGTCAGTATGTGTATGTGTACCCCCATGCCCCATTACCCCTTATTCTAAGTAACTAAAGTATATATCCTACCAAAGCAACAGACAGACAGACAGACAGACAGACAGACAGACATTCACCAACACGGTCGGAGGGAGAGAGAGGGACAAAAACACCCCGCCTTTCCCATCTACTCCTCCCCCAGCCCAATTAGAAGCTTATCGCCTCAGCAGCCGGCACTGGACAACCCACCCCCAAAATGGCCGACCCCAGACGACCACCTCCCACCTCTCCAGACTGATTCGAACCTCCACACCAATCCACATGTTCCACACTTTTCAGCTCACATTCTTCTTAGTTCTTTAGGGAAGGTGTGGTGGAGTGGTCATGCCACTGGATTGGTAATCCAATGGACCCGGGTTCAAATCCCGATATGTCAATGGGAAGATATTATTGGGATTGAATTTGTGGTGTACCTAGTATCAGTGCATTACCACAAAGCCCACCGAAATGCCAAAAAAATACCCTCATTGTTCCCTGATTAAATAACACTGTATGAATATTCCCATATTCAAAATATGTTACAGGGGGACAATGCCTAGTGAGTTCACTGCTCAATAGGTGGCGTTCTGAGAGTGAGGGTCTGAGTCTGGAGGGTGAGACGGTGAAGCACTTGAGCGAAGCAACCGGCTGCTTCAGAGATGGAGCTGCTTCGAGCCATGATGGATGCTTCACATGTCTCACTCCCCAGACTGGAACAAGACCTCACGGGCTTCACCGTGTTGAGCGGTGGAATGTACAGGCTCTCAGCCTATGCCCGAGAGGGAGTAGTTGGAATATAGACAAAAAAAAAAAAAAAAAAAAAAAAATACAAACCACATCTCTTTCCTCCCCACCATTATTAAGATACTAGATGATGTCCACCCCCTTGCTTTCTGATGACGTAAGCAGTGATGGCCGCGTCGTATGCATGTCCCTGTGACTGTCGTAATTACTGTTGTATTAATTTCATGTGCGTTTAGCTCCAGCTGGACCCAACTACAACCGCCACAGGCAACATGACTGCAGACCATGTATATGATTAATGAATATGATTATCTTTAACTAGGACCACCCCTGCAGGAAAAATAAGAGGAAAGCCACCTCTTAACTCTCTGTATTATGAGGGGTACAGATATATGACTATGCCAATTATTGTATTGATTATGTCACTACCATTTTGTTATGCCATGAATATGATTAATGAATATGTGAGAGCCCCTGTAGAAGAAGTAAGAGGGAAGACACCTCTTAGCTCTCTGTATTATGAGGGGCATAGATATATAACTGTGCCAAGTAGATATTGATTGTATCATTACCATTTTTACTTGTTACTTATTAACATACTAACCCCGCATGATGACTGACCTACTAACCGTAGAATAATAAGGAAATCGCCACGGGGTACCCCAGGGATCGGTACTAGGACCAATTCTCTTTCTAATTTACATCAACGACATAGATGAGGGTCTCACCTGTACAATCTCAAAATTTGCTGACGATACAAAAATTGCAAATAGCGTACTCTCAAAAGAACAAGTTGACGATATGCAACACAATCTAGATAAATTGTCATGTTGGGCCCAAATTTGGCAAATGAGTTTCAATGCGGATAAATGTAAAGTACTACATATCGGATACCTAAATGAGAAAGCAAACTATTCGATGAATGGCACTCAGCTTAAGAATGTAAACAGAGAAACCGATCTGGGAGTAACAATATCGAGTAACCTAAAACCGAGTCAACAATGTTCAGAAGTTGTTAAGAAGGCAAACAAAATAATTGGCTTTATAGGCAGGTCATTTGAGCATAAATCCAAAGAAGTTATCCTAACCCTTTACAATTCCTTAGTCCGCCCTCTTCTGGAATACTGCGTTCAATCCTGGTGCCCTTATTACCAAAAAGATATAAACAAGCTAGAACGAGTTCAACGTAGAGTTACCAAAATGATACCTAGCCTAAAGAACAAACCATACGAAGAGCGTCTTAGAGAATTAAATCTATTTCCTTTAACCCAGCGCAGATTAAGAGGCGACTTAATTCAAGTGTTCAAAATCATCAAAGGCATCGACAATATGAACTGTAGTAAGTACTTCACTATCGACCAATCTAATTACACGCGGGGAAACGGTTGCAAAATTATTGGTAAATCTTTTAACTCGCACGAATCTAAGAATTTCTTCTTCAATCGAGTTGTCAACTTGTGGAATGGGCTTCCCCGAAACGTTATAGACTGCATCACCGTTGATTCATTTAAACTCCGCCTATACAAATATCTCGCATCAAACCCGCGACTGACTGCGTTTGTAAATGAATAACTTTATTTTATCCCCCCTCAGTTACTAACCCATCTGTCCCCTACTAACTTCCTAATCCTGCCACGGACATTAGTTCCAGGGCAGTAATTCCCTTTCCAATGTTCCCTTACCCACTCTAAACCACTGTTTGGACACTTGATCCTCAGTGTTTTGGAGGACAAGCAACCTAGAAGGGTCACTGGATATGTTGTTGCTTGATTTCCTTTGTACTCCTTTGTACCTCGCACAATCTATTTTTCCCTAAACCTAGCATTACATAATCCAACCTGCTTTTCTTTTCTAGCCTCCCTCCACACGCCTTCTACATGCCTCGTCAAGACACTTTCTTCTCGGAGTACAGTTCACAATCATGATCCTATCTTTTTTTCCGTTGCAACCAGGCAGGCGACAGCTGTGCATGCATGGACGACGACCTGATCACCCCCCGGAAGTGCCAATGCCTTGCGTCACGGGCTCGCCCCAGGTGCGTAGCCAACACAGTCTATCACCATGATAATGATAATTGCACTGCCGCCTGATTACGCATGCCTACTTTATTGACAACTATAAAGCTGTGTTTTCTCTCTCTCTAGATATCTCTCCCTTGTCCACACATGATCTACATGGGTATTTCTACCCTAACCCAGGTGGGCCGACAACAACAAATTAACTCGGCCATCGAGCCGTGTCCAATCCGGAGGGACTCCTACCTGCGCCGCCCTCCTCGACCCCGGTATACGGGACCACTAGGGCACCCGCGCTTAACCACCACCTGTATACACGTGCCAACACCTGTGAGGTATTACAGGACTTGTTATTCAATCTCACCAAGACCTACAGGTATGAGAGAACTGTTCACTTACTTTTCTTCCCCTTGTTCCCTTTCTTTTTAAAAGTAACCTACTTATCAAGTCAAACGATTAGCCACTGACCCTCCTGGCCGAGGTGCTCCTCCCCTCGCCGCCGTGAACAACAAGGCGACGGGTCCCTTGCTTGCCATAACACCTGCCATGAACTATTCTTATATGTCGGTGTGTGAACTAACGCTGTTATCTAATTCAGAACATTGGGAACGAAGGGCCAGATTGCCAGATGTTGACCCCACAGCCCTGCAGAGCCGTCCTGGTCCCGAATTGGAAGGGACCCATCAGCCCCCGGCCCGGGCAACACCGAGTCACCCTGCCATATATAAACCACGAGAGGAGGAGAGCGGGCAGTTTTAAAACATAGCTTTTTGCCGAGCGGGACGTCGCTCTGTTGGAAGACTGTTTTACTCCCCTGTTAGTAACCGACCGGCACCCCGCAAGCTGAACACCAGGAGTTGATATATTATATTCCTGGGCCTGTATTAACCGTGGTAGATCACAGGTCAATATAGGGACCTAAGAGAAATATATATATCTCCACATATGCACTTGGGTTAATTGAACCTCTCGTCATGGATCAGAGATAGTTAAGCAAGGTTAATGCAGACCCAATGCTTACGTTTGTCCGATGAGACGCTACCCTGGCCTCAGCCCAGAAGCAGACCATTTAAGATCCATAGGAGAGACCCTGAACTCAACTTCATCACCAGTCAACCGACCCATCTGTAACTTCTTCACACAACTGGACCCCCTGGACGGCCCATTGGAGCAGCCGAGAAGCCCCCGACGACACCAGATTCAAGAGGAGAAAGAAGATAACCTGATCGGGCACGACTTCGTATTATAGTATCAGTGTATAGATACCGTGTTACCAACCCGTTGTGTTTGCATATGTTCACCTTTGAGTTACTCGCTAACCATAAAGAGATTTCGAGTTTGATCCTAGAGTCCCCTGTTTTGCCAGAGATTCGTTCCAGTAAACATATTACGAGATAATACCGCGACAACATTTACCCCCAGCCACGACACGAGTTATTCCTAAATTGGATGTTTTGGTATAGATATTCTGTGATCCCATAAATAAGGGATAGGTCGTAAAGTGTGATTTAATCTCAGTGACGAATCCCCATCCGCACATTAACCCGGGAACTGCGGGGAGACTCTTAAGAGTTCCCCCGGCGGACTGCGGGGAGACTCTTAAGAGTCAGAGAAAAAAAATATCAACTTTTGACATCGAAAAAAAAAAAAAAAATTTTTTTTTTTTTTTTGGCCCCTGGGCCATGCAAAATCTCAGTCCTCTACCTCCCCTCCTTCCTCCTCTCCTTCAGTTATCACCTATTTTCCCTGTTATTCCCTTTTTCTGAGGTATATTTTCGTGCTAACATTAGAAATCCGGTTGCAGGGTGTGGTCATCACTGATAGCAAGCGAATGCAAGAGAGAGAGAGAGAGTATCGATCGACTGTGTCTCAGTGGCCTTGGGGGAAATTTGCGGGAAAGCAGCTTGCCTCACCCATACATTATACAACTCGCGGGCTATATCTCCGATTTTGACCATCCAAACGTTGTTTTCACTCGTTTTATTGTTGTTTCAGGTTAATACCTTTATAATCAACCCATAATAGGCGCATATGGATAAGTATTAATGCTATTAATGGTACAATGAATATTTTAGTGACGAAAACACCTCAAATACATGCGCACAGGGAGAGGTGTCTAATTACCCCCATGCGCACTTGTTAGGTTAACAGTTAAAAGTATACAAATATAATTGCCTACTTGACTCTGCTAGATCGTATAAAGTCGAAACTCAACGTTAGCTCCCACTTAATCGAATAACTAGAACCTTAGGCCTTAAAGCAACACTCTGCATCAGATATTGTATAAATCAAATCCGTGCCCCCTTCGAGTGACTTTCTTATCATGTCCGTATCGGAAGAATAATACCCGAGACTCGGAAGTGGCAGTGCATACTCTAATCCAGATCCACGATTGTGCTTGGAGAAGTGAAAGACCTAGCTCTTATCACTGAACTTATTACTCTTACTCATGTTCTATAAAGTGAAAGTGATTCTTTTTCTATACCGTGAGTGTGTTTAGCGAAATAAAGCTGTATTACAAATCACATTCCAAGATTCTATGTATATGTTCTGTTGACCCCTCACATGTATGTATATGAAACCGGATATTCCAGTCTTGCAGAACTCACCTACGCAATAGTTAATCCTGAATAAAATCAGGGCATAACAACTATATTTAAGCTAGACTAATTTTAAGCTAAACACGAGTAATTAAAATAAGAAGTTCACTTTTACAAGGGTAGCCTACATTAGGATAAACACAATTTGAAAATTACGAGTACACGAGTAGCCTACGCAAATTGGAAGCTACAATAATTAAATTAGTTGTTGATTTAATTATACTTAAGCAAAATTAAAGGACGGTAAGAGCCAATAATTTAAATTAGAAGTATACGACTATATGAGTTACGTTATAGTGGGGTTTAGCTTAACCTATAGTTTAGCTTAATATTAGTCTAGCTTAAATATAGGATTATTCTTGTTCAACTAATTTATTATTAGTGTTTATTTTGACATTATGTCCAATATTATGTAAATATTTTAATTCATTTGAATCGTCTATTTTAGACCACTGAAGATGACCAAGAAAAGTGTCGAAAAGTCTGGCCCAAGAAAATGAAAATAAAGATGGTACTGTTCGTGACTTTCATTATTTTACTCTTCCTCCCCCAAGGTCCGGCTCCCCAAGAACACTCCTATCTCCGATAGTTTTGTTTTACCCAAGAAAAGGCCTAGTCTATTTTAGGGGGTCACTAGTGGGGTGGGTTAGGCCTATGAAGTCTAATGAAAATCAGGGAAAATGCGGGGTTAAAGGCATAAACTAAATAAATAATGAGGCTTCTATAATTAAGTATTACTTGATTAGGTAACAAGGCACAAGGGTTAACCTAACCTAAGTTAGGCTAGTTAGGCTGCCCTACCCTGTCTAACTGTCTTCGTGGTGCAATGCATAAGTGTGTTGATTTTCGATGTGAGCATCCTAGGTTCGAATCCCCGGACTGCCACATGTGTTTGTTAATTTCATTAATCGAGTTTAGGAGTAAAGTTGGTTGGTGGAGAGAACATAATAAATAATAAGGATACCGGTAGATTATTGCTTGAACTAACTAACCTCTCCATAATTCAAACAAAGTCTAAAAACACAAATATATCTCTAGGCCTAAACACCAAATTATTCATACATATGTTATTAATACCACATTTCCCGAAATTCCCGATCTTCATAGGCTAGTCCTCCCCACTAGTAAGGGTCGTATTTTAATATTCTTGGAAAATGGGTAAAAATGCAATTGCATAATGAAAAACTAACACATGATTAGAATCGTAATAGCTAAGTAACATTGGTAAAATATGAATATTTATAATTTGACCTAGGGTAAACTGAATATTCTTCACCACCCAAAACCCCAGTGTGTGAAGTTACCAATAGCCTATGCTACCACATAAAGGTCTTGAGCCCCCAAATCCAGTATATTCAGTACATATTACACTAGTAATTCCATTATTGAAAGGGTTAATCAAGTAAAACACAGACTCATAGGCTGGGAAAGTAGCCTATCCTTCTAGGGAATCTAGGTCCTATTTGGCTATGTTTAGATATATTCTCTCGAGCCTTAAAACGCGACCAGAACGGTATAAGCCAACTGGTTCCATTACAAAATGTCACGCTGTAACTATTAATTACACTAGTAAGTTCCATAGCCTCCTTAACCTAAGACGTGCGCATGGGGGTATGAGACACCACACTCCTGTGCGCACGTATTTGAGCTGTTCCCATCACTAGCATAGTTATTTTACCATAAATAGCATTAATACTTATCCATATGTATCTATTATAGGTTGATTATAAAGGTATTAACCTGTTACAACAATAAAACAAGTGGAAACAGCGTTTGGATGGTCAAAATCGGCGATACAGGCCGGGAATTACATAATGTATGGCTGAGGCAACCTCCCTCCCCTCCACTTTTCCCCACGTCTGGAGAGAGACTGTCGATCGATACTCTCTCTCTCTCTCATGCACTCGCTTGGTAACAGTGATGACAATACCCTGCTTGCAACTCGCTAATGTTAGCACGAAAATAGACCACAGAATAAGGGAATAACAGGGAAAATAGGTGATAACTGAAGGAGGTGAGGTGGAGGAGTGATATTTGGCATGGCCCAGGGGCAACAAAAAAAAAAAAAAAAAATTGGGGGTGTTTTAAATGGATTTTTTTTTTTCCCAGACTCTTAAGGAGTCTTCCCGCAGTCGCCCGGGGAAACTCTTAAGTCTTCCAGCAGCTCCTGGGTTAAGCGACGATTACAATAGGCTAGAGTCGCTTTGAGGCTGGCCATGTTTAATCCACGCCCACGGCCAATGTTTGGAGGTACACCATATATAACGGCTCCCACTATCAACTTCTTTTTCGCTGTTTGGTGTCTTAAAGGGGGTATCACACTGGGCCAATTCTCGCCATTCTACCGCAAAAAATGGAGCTACCGCCAGTCTCCAGCACAAATCTCACCATTTGACCGAGCTAGGATGCTTCCCGCACTGGGTGGGAAGCTCCATCTTTTGACGGCGGTAGATTGTCAGCCTCTTTACAGCTCGCATTTAATCTCATTGATATCTCAGTATATGACGTCGAAATATATATTTTGCTACATAATTGTGTTTTGATCGTGAGAAGGGCTGCGGATAGACATAAACTAAGTGAATTAATGATAAAATATCTACACCACTTGCAGCTAAATAACCACTTCCTATACCTAGGCTATGCCACGGCGATTGGTATGAAACGAAAACATTCGGTTGTGTAACAGGAGGAACTGTTTTTCAGATCCCTAGGCCTATTTACTAAGAATCATTGAACAATATATTTAACCTAGCCTAACCTAACCTAACCTAGTATATTAGTGGACTATTTATGAATGTAAAATGTAAAAATATAAAGTAACCTTACCAAATTATTGAGATAAATACAAGTCTACCCGTAAACACCGGATTATACCAGGCATTCTACAACCTCCGAAAAGTTCAAAATATTTCCTCATATATGCTCCAAATATAAACAAATAATAATGCAAACTTGTAGATTGAGTCATATTGAAATATAATTGTCGATATAAATCCACATTACTCTAAATTATTGGTGAAACAGCACAATATAAACGATCCCTTAGTGCCGAGGTAACGACAGGGCTATAGCCTATATTTTGCGAAAAACTTCCTCATAGCTACTTATAAGCTTCAAACACAAAACATAGCAACATGAACGTATAGATTGGGTCCTATTACACAAAGTTTGTCAATATCAATCCATATTATTCTACAGTTTAACCCGGGAGCTGCGGGGAGACTCTTAAGAGTTCCCCCGGCGCACTGCGGGGAGACTCTTAAGAGTCAGAGAAAAAAAAAATCAACTTTTGACATCGATTTTTTTTTTTTTTTTTTTTTTTTTTTTTTTTTGGCCCCTGGGCCATGCAAAATCTCAGTCCTCTACCTCCCCTCCTTCCCCACTTTCCTCCTCTCCTTCAGTTATCACCTATTTTCCCTGTTATTCCCTTATTCTGAGGTATATTTTCGTGCTAACATTAGAAATCCGATTGGAGGGTGTGGTCATCACTGATAGCAAGCGAGTGCAAGAGAGAGAGAGAGAGTATCGATCGACTGTGTCTCAGTGGCCTTGGGGGAAATTGGCGGGAAAGCAGATTGCCTCACCCATACATTATACAACTCGCGGGCTATATCTCCGATTTTGACCATCCAAACGCTGTTTTCACTCGTTTGTATGTTGTCTCAGGTTAATACCTTTCTAATCATCCCATAATAGGCGCATATGGATAAGTATTAATGCTATTAATGGCACAATGAATATTTTAGTGACGGAAACACCTCAAATACGTCAGCACAGGGGGACGTTTCCAATTACCCCCATGCGCACTTCAGAGGTTAAGTGAAACACCACAATATAACGATCGAAATATATATTTTGCTACAAAATTAAGTGTTTTGATTGTGAAAAGGGTTGCTGGTAGACAAACAATTTTCAAGGTGAATTAATGCTATCATAGCTACACCACTTGCAGCTAGTAAATAACCACTGTTCTATAGCCTACGCCACGGCGATTGGTATGAATCGAAAACATTTGAAAACCTCAGAGAAGTTAAAAATATAAATGTCCTCATATAAGCTTCAAATTTAAAACAAAATTACACTAACGTGTAGATTGAGTCATATTGCATTATAATTGTAGATGTAAATCCATTTTACTATACATTACAGTATAGGTGAAACGGACCAATATAGGCTAAGGTCGGACATTGTTATTGTTGTGTCGGAGACTCACGCAGCCAGGACGCTTGGCGTGTGTGATAGAATTTGCCGGCGCTACTGACCGGAAACGGAGACTGGAGATCGGAGAATGGCGAGAATTTGGCCCAGTGTGATACCCGCTTAACCCGGGAACTGCGGGAAGACTCTTAAGAGTTCCCCCAGCGGACTGCGGGAAGACTCTTAAGAGTCAGAGAAAAAAAAAATCAACTTTAAACATCGAAAACAATTTTTTTTTTTTTTTTCATTTATTTTTTTTTTTTTTGGCCCCTGGGCCATGCAAAATATCACTCCTCTACCTCCCCTCCTTCCCCACTTTCCTCCCCTCCTTCAGTTATCACCTATTTTCCATGTTATTCCCTTATTCTGAGGTATATTTTCGTGCTAACATTAGCGAGTTGCAAGCAGGGCATTGTCATCTCTGGTAGCAAGCGAGTGCAAGAGAGAGAGAGAGAGAGTATCGATCGACTGTCTCAGTGGCCTTGGGGGAAATTGGCGGGAAAGCAGGTTGCCTCACCCATACATTATATAACTCGTGGCCTGTATCTCCGATTTTGACCATCCAAACGCTGTTTTCACTCGTTTTATTGTTGTTTCAGGTTAATACCTTTATAATCAACCCATAATAGGCGCGTATGGATAAGTATTAATGCTATTTATGGTAAAATGAATATTTTAGTGATGGAAACAGCTCAAATACGTCAGCACAGGGGGACGTTTCTAATTACCCCCATGCGCACTTCTTAGGTTAAGTCGAGTTAGAGTAGCCCCCGACCTGCCCTAAGTCAGGACGTCCTAACTTTTCACAAAATGGCTGCCCCTAGCTTTTAACTCTTTCACGCTTTTATAACGCAGAGGTTGCCAGATTAGCAATAAGAAATAGAGTTCTCTCACTCTTATAATTACCTCTCCAAAATTAGTTTTCTGCCCACAGCTAACTCAAAGACAGCTGCAGAGGTTGAAGTAACTAAACTAAAGGTTTCTAAATACCCCTGACGGTAACAAAGGCTATAAAGTATCCCTAATGGCTCAAAATTGCGTCATAAGCGTGAAAGGGTTAAGTATGCCGTCTTAACTGTTTTGAGTAGGGCGTCATAAGCGTACTAGAGCAGATAGGACGAGATAGGATGTCCTAAATAGTTTTTGAGTATCCGGCCCCTGGTGAGTAGATTTTCAAAGTCTGACTTGGACATCCTGATGAAATTTCGAACGGATGAACTGTCCTCAAGTTATACTGGTAGCAATCCAATATTATCTCCAATGAGGTCTTTGACCAAATTGTATCTTTCATAGGGATTTGCTTTACGTGATGGACCTATCCAAAATCGGCGATGAGTACACATTTGTTTGTCCCGGTTGTCCGTCTTATGTAACAGCTGCGACGGTGGCAAGTAAGCCATCCTTTCTTATCTCGCCATGGTGCTGGGTATTGTCTCTCACCAGTCTGGACCACAGTATTACTTAGCCTCTGTTACTAACATGTCAGTAACCTTGCCCAAAACAATGCTTGTAAAATTGCCCGTGACATGCTGCTAGCATGCTTGAGGCATGACTCTAACATGACACAAGCTGTGTTTCGGGCAATGTTCTAGAATCTAGGTCATGTATGGCCGCACCTTTATGATTATGATTGTACGTACTTAAAACAGCGCAGGAACGAACGTCCACAAACATCCACCCACCCAGACACACTCTCAAAATCACGTGTGCAAGCACTCAAAACACACAAGAGAGTTCGAACTCAGCAAACTTTGCAAAATAATCCGTATTAGGCCCCTCAGCACTGGCAGGAATGGAAAATACCTCGATCTATCCCGAACTTTTCAAGGATCATAAAGGCCGCATCATACAGAACTCGAATCCACCAGGACCCACTGGAATCGAACTTTTCACCGGAATTGACGAGAATTACGCGGCCTTATTCGAGTGTGACTTCAGAGTAGAATGCGACCCGTCAATGACCGGAATGTAACTCGAACGTAACTCGATGGACTCGAATGTAACCCAAATATGAGTCGATGTTAACCAGTAAGTGACTCGAAGGAAGCCGGATGTGGAAAGAAGACTATTCGATCCCAAGTCGAATGCAACTCGAATGACCAGAATGAGACCGGAATGTCAGTATATCATGACCAGAATTACATGAAGTTAAGTCGAACGTAAGTGGAACTAAGTTGAACGTAACTCGAACGTAAGTGGAACGTGACTCGAATAGACAGAAGGTGACTCGATGAGGAACCTTTGAGTATATAAAGGGAGGATTGGTTCACAGGCACACCAGCCCCACCACCTGCCTCTCCACACTACCATGGCCACCAACAATATTACCTGTGGTACTGTCAAATGGTATAATTATAAGGCAGGCTATGGCTTCATAACTACGAAGAGTAACGAGGATGTCTTCTGCCACCACACCAACATTATCAACAACAACAGCAAGAAGAAAGCCTCACTAAGAAATGGTGAAACAGTGACTTTTACCATCAAAACAGGGAGACAGGGACGTGAAGCTACCAACATCACAGGCCCTGAAGGAGCTCCAGTCAAGGGGTCCTCTTTCTCCCCACGGATTGTTCCACCAGAGTCGACACCACCTACAACTACAGCAGATGGGGAAGCAGTACTGAGGGCCAAGATCTTTGCCTGTATTCAGTCAGCCATAGCCATTGCTGGCCCAGACACACACCAACTCTGCCAGCTAATCCCCTGTCTGTTGTCACACAACAATCTTCCCACCATCATCATACCTCAGAAGGCCTTCTCTGCGACCCCTGCAAACATCAAAAGGGCGTCAACAAAGAAGAAGCCCCCCAAGACACAAGATCGAGTTCCAGAACTACAGGAATCTCCAACTCTTCACATCCATGAAGAACACCAAGAAAAGGACGAAACACAAATGGAAGCCGAGGAAGCCAGAGCATCATCATCACCACCAACTTCCCCAACACCAAGTCAAAATCGCCAAGAAAGAGATCCCCAGGACCACTCCTTCCCCTCCCGACAAACCCGGAGACAATAACAAAAATCGCCAAGGAGACGGAACCGGAAGAAGACACCATCGAGCTTGCAGAACTAACACTGGGCAGTATTGGATTCATCTGTGACGTCTTTGAACAAGATCCCGACGTTATGAGGAAAGCATATTATTATATTAATCAAGAAGACTTGGAACGAACTATCACAGATGAAGGAAAAAACAAACTGAAAGCAAGACTCAACAGATCAGACATAGACATCCCTAAGTTAAAATCATTCTTATCAGCACTTTAGTAACTTAAGTACAACAATAAAGCATGAATGAAAGTTTTTAAAACAAAAATGATTAGACAAACAAAATTAAGTAATAAACATCCCTCAACAACAGCAAGGTGGACGGCCCACTAACTTTTCTCTTCCACTGTATTTCATCTTTCCTACTTTCTCTTCCCTCCACCCACTCTGAGGTGCCTCTCTTCCCCCCCTACCTTTAAAAAAAAAAAAAAAAAAAAAAAAAAAAAAAAAAAAAAAAAACAGGCACACCAGTAGTAACAGGGCACTCACCACGGCAACATAAGCACTTTCAATCACATACACACATACACGTAGACGAGGGGAGGGGGGGGGGATAGGGTTTTTCTGGACCCCCTTCTCCCTCATGTTAGCCTCATTAGCTTTGAGATGTTACGACGTTCCATTAGTTTGGCGTTATAAAAAAAATGCCCTATTTCTTTGCCATTTAGGCATAGGTTTATTTCCTGGCGAGCGATAGCGAGCCTGTAACTTTAGGAGGAACTGGCCATCGGCTGGGACACTTTTCTACCGAAAAATGTACAAATTCATCTCGAATTGAGTGTGTTTTTTAAACTTTGATGGATGTCTAGCGAAGAAAGTAAAAACAAAAAAATATATATAGGCTAAATAAAAAATAGACCAAAAAGTAACCCTACCCCCTTAACTCACAGCTGGGGTGAAGGAAGAACACTTTTCATTGGTAGACACAACTGAGGGGAAGCCGGAGTTAAGGTGTGGAGAGTTAGATGAGTAAGTTTGATTCCAGGTACTACTTGAAATACAATGGCCTTGTATAGGGCCGATTTTATATTTTATTTTATTTTATTTATTATTATTTGTTTGTTTGTTTTTCAATCCGTTATATATTTGGGGCCGCACCTAGTCCAGTTACCTTCTAGTTGGATTCCACTTGTATTCTAGTACTTCTAGTCATGTTCGAGTCGACATCCAGTGTACACTCGATACATCAAGCAAGTATGCAGTCATCTACCAGTCATATTCTAGTCGGCAAGACGGAAGCCATCTTATGTGGAACAAAACGCAAACTGAAAGACATTGTGGGCTTCTCGGTCAACTGTAATGATATTCCTATAATAACAGTGTCACAAGTTAAATATCTCGGACTAAAACTGGATGCGAGTTTGTCAGGTGAAACTATTTTGGAATCTATCCTGAGTAAGTGTAGAGCACGGATAAAATACCTGTATAGACAGGTGGGATGCTTGCCCGCGGCGACCAAAAAGACCCTCTGCCAAGCGCTTGTTCAATGTCATTTTGACTATTCTGTGTCATCCTGGTACTCTGCATCATCTAAATCAGCACAACACAAACTTCAGGTCACCCAAAATAAAATGGTTAGGTTCATGCTGAACCTAGGACCCAGATCACATGTTGGCCAGGAACAACTTCAGTCACTAGGTATGCTCAATGTCTCTGACAGGGCCAAACAAATCAGGCTCACTAATGCCTTAACAAAATTCTATGACAGAGCACCAGAGTATCTAAAGAATGATTTTGTTAAAGCAAATGAGAGGAGTGGACATAATACAAGAAACAGGATGATTAATTTTAAGGTCCCGAGAATCCAAGGACAGGGTAAGCAAACATTCTTCTTCACTGCCATCAAAGACTGGAACGACTTACCCCAGTCAGTCCGTGAAAAGAGAACACTGTATTCCTTCAGACGTAGCCTGAAGGAACACCTGAACCGGACAGCTGCGAGAAGGGAGCACCAAACTTATGTCTACTACTAAATACGACATAAGAGATAGACAAACCAAACTGAAATGATTACTGATTACGGATTACTGATATTTATTATAGGATGTAAGGTATCTTAAAATAACCCCCTAGAAATACTTTCTCTAAAATTTTTTTTTTTTTCCTCCCAATTTCCCCAGCTAACCTAATCCCACAAGGACCCCAATGGAAATACGCCTAACGGCCTTATTGGGCTATCCTTAGTTGGAATTATGCAAGGCTGGTACATGTCATATTTTGTAATATACTATGTGGTACCAACTCTGTAAATTGCTAACTGAATAAATAATATTATTATTATTATTATTATTATTATTATTATTATTATTATCCAGTTGTATTCTTCTTAATTCGGGTTATATTCAACTCTCATTCCATTACATTCAATTTTAAAGTGGAATAATCAACTTGTCATCCAGTTGTCTTCCGCTCATTATCGAGTGGCATCTAGTTACATTCAAGAAATTCGAGTCGGCATCGACTATATAATTACATCAGAACATGACCAGAATAGGTAGAATGCGACTCTAATGCGACTCGAATGCGACCAGGATACGACTAGAATGTAACTCGATAATTTTTAACGTTTTTTTCACTCGATAAATCTCGTAGAAAGTTAACGCATGCACTAACTTTTTGCTCACTCACTCGATCAATCGAGTGACGACTAGAACATCACTCGAAACACAAGAATAGACAAGAATCTAACCAGAACACGTACAAGAATAGACCAGATTGGGGAAGAAGTGGCTAAAATTTGAATTTTTGAATTCATTCCGGTGGGTTCTGGTGGATTCGAGTTCTGAATGACGCGGCCTTTAACCAGTTTTCAGACAGCGATGGGTGATAGAGAGCTTTCCTCTTATTGATCATTGCCGTCTGATAGCTATGTATTGTATCTCTGCCTATATACGAGCTAGGTTTATGAATGAACTAGGCCTACATATTTTTGGGTAAAATTACTCAAGGCCTTAAGACTCGAGCAGGAGAGAGAGAGAGAGAGAGAGAGGGATGGGGGGGGGGGAAGAAGGTTGGTGGGAGGAAGAATGTACAAAAGAGTACAAAGTAAATCAAGCAACAACAGCTCTAGTGACCCTTCTAGGCTGCTTGTCCTCCAAAACACTGAGGATCAAGTGTCCAAACAGTGGTTTAGAGTGGGTAAGGGAACATTGGAAAGGGAACTACTGCCCTGAAACTAATGTCCGTGGCAGGATTAGGAAGTTAGTAGGGGACAGATGGGTTAGTAACTGAGGGGGGATAAAATAAAGTTATTCATTTACAAACGCAGTCAGTCGCGGGTTTGATGCGAGATATTTGTCTAGGTGAAGTTTAAATGAATCAACGGTGTTGCAGTCTATAAAGTCTCGGGGAAGCCCATTCCACAAGTTGACAACTCGATTGAAGAAGACATTCTTAGAATTGTGGAGTTAAAAGATTTACCAATAATTTTGCAACCGTTTCCCCGTGTGTAATTAGATTGGTCGATAGTGAAGTACTTACTACAGTTCATATATGCCCTTTGATAATTTTTGAACACCTGAATTAAGTCGCCTCTTAATCTGCGCTGGTTAACCCGTAAACGGCGGCAAAGCTCTTAAGAGGTTTTACTGGGGCGACGGCGGCAAAGCTCTTAAGAGGGTGGCCTAAAATACCATTGAAACAGCACTACACAATTTTTTTTTTTTTTTTTTTTTTTTCCCTATACATCATATCACTCCTCCACATCCCTCCTTCCTCCCTTTCCCCTCCCCTTCAATCACCTATTTTCCCTGTTCCCCTAATTTGTTGGTATATTTTTGTGCTAACATTAGCAAACTGTGTGGGGGATGTGCTCACGTTCCTAGCAGATGTGTTACACAAGCGAGTGTGTGTATGAGTAGGCTCAGTGTGGCTTGAGGCCTCGTGGAGCCTCCCTCCACGTTGCCTCAATTTTCTCCAAAATTCATGAATGGGCTGGTTCATCTATATTCGCAATTTTGACCAGAAAAATTATATTTTCACTGGTTTGATTGTTGTTACAGGTTACTATCTTCATAGTGAAGGTAAAATAGGCTCATATGAATAGGTAATAACGATATTTATCGTAAAATGACGATTATAGGCCTGAATGAAGCCCATATGCTCGCCCATGGGGAACTAGTTCATTACCCCCCCCCCCTCGCCGTTCCCGGATTAAAGGAAATAGATTTAATTCTCTAAGACGCTTCTCGTATGGTTTGTTCTTTAGACTAGGTATAATTTTGGTAACTCTGCGTTGAACTCATTGCAATTTGTCTATCTTTTTTGGTAATAAGGGCACCAGGATTGAACGCAATATTCCAGAAGAAAGCGGACTCAGGAATTGTAAAGGGTGAGGATTACATCTTTTGATTTATGCTCAAATGACCTGCCTACAATGCCAATTATTTTGTTTGCCTTCTTAACAACTTCTGAACATTGTTGACTTGGTTTTAGGTTACCGGTACTCGATATTGTTACTCCCAGATCGGTTTCTCTGTTTACATTCTTAAGCTGAGTGCCATTTATCGAATAGTTTGCTTTCTCATTTTGGTATCCAATATGTAGTACTTTACATTTATCTGCATTGAAACTAATTTGCCAAAGTAAGTACGCTTTTTGCAATTTTTGTATCGTCAGCAAATTTTGAGATTGTACAGGTGAGACCCTCATCTATGTTATTGATGTAAATTAGAAAGATAATTGGTCCTAGTACCGATGTAAGAGATACTAAGACACATGAGAAAGGAAAATGTAGAGATGAGTGAAGGAGAGATATATAAGACAGAATATTTTGAGGGATGAGTGGGGAGGGGAGGAATGCGATAACGGAGAGGAACAATGTGAGAGTGGGTAAGAATGGAGAATTCTTTTGTGGATGGGAGCCAATATTTCGTTTAGGTATTGGAGTTAGCTTACATGTGCAGTAGCCTAACTTAGTCTTGCAACAATATATTAAGTAGTATGAGTGATTCGGTATCCCTGCCTATTTACCATACCCGTTCCAAACCTGTGTGCTGATGTCTTGAACCTAAGCATAAGCACACAGGCTTGGAACGGGGGTGGTAAATTGGCAGAAAGGCCAGATTATCTATATACCGTAATATGTTGTTGTAAAGCTTAGTTAGGCTACTGTGCACCCTCCTCCAGAAAACAAGTATCGTTGAAGAAAACAAATCCGCAACAGTGTGAAGCACTCGTAAATTGGTGTTTGAATCTCAGTTGGTCAGAAGTGAGTGTAGAGACAGAGCCATGGTGGTGTCAAGGGTGTTTTGGGTGTTTTTTAGGATTAAGGGATGAGGGAACTTGGCCCTTTTTACCCTGCTACAGGCCTATTTTCATAGGCAGAGTTCAGTGAGAAGAGATTAGCCACAGACCTATTTTACTGCCAGGCGAAACAGAGGCAAGGGGTGTGAGGAGATTGCCCAAACATCTCCACCTGCCGATAATCGAACTCGGTCCTCCCGGTTAGAAACCGAGCGTTCTACCAATGTCGCTACAGGCCACTCCGTGTCAAGGGGGTGAGTGTGCGATAGTAATTATGTACAGGGGATGAGGGTGTATGTCGGAGGTAAAGGAGTGGGAGGGAAACATGGAGTTACCGGTTCTGTTGTATTTTACTTTAACATTATACTGTAAACAAACACTGTATACTGTACATAGATATTAATGCACACATTATTAATATAGTTCTACCATATTTATGGGTTGTTGTTTAATGGTATTAGTCCATACAATGTGTGTATGAAGGAGACAAAATTGAAAGCTGCCTGCAACAAATGTCTCCTCCAAAGTTGAAAGATTGATAGTCGCTATATATTATATACTGTATATAACAAACAAAACAAAATGGAGGGGGAGGGGGGTGTAATGGACAGAAGTGAGGAGGTGTTGGTGGGAGCTAGCTGGAGAGGTAGCTGGATTACTCTGTGCAGGTGAGACACAAACGGAAAAGTGAGGGAAGCCAGACAAATGAAATAGGAGTTCAAGCAACTCTTTAGCACATGCCTATGAGGCCTCCCATGTGTATTGCCCTACTCGATTGGTGTTTACAATCTCCCAAGATATTTCCTATTCCCAAATTAAGTGAAAAATCAAGACACCAAACTCTCCTTCATACACACACACGCATACGCTTTTATTTCTTTGTCATATTGTGTATAACATTGGTTTCAGTGTAGCCTACAGCGAATACAAATAATGTGACAATTGTACCTGCCTTACTCTCTAAAGTCAAAATGGTTTAATGTGACAACTGGAAACCAAAGAGGACTAAATATAGTTTGTCATTAAAATGCCCCAGAACGAGAAGCCCACCACGGAAGCCACGAGCGAGAACAACAAAGAAATGGGAACAGAAACACCCGAAGGAAAGGCCCACAGAACGAAAGGACCAGGTGACCAAGCCAACCAGACAGGCCGAAGCCCGCAGGGCTAAGCAGCTCCAAACCACACCTGCCTATCGCTTCTAACCACTGACCTTCCCCCACCTCGCGTATCCACTACCCCTCGTGTCCTACACCTCTTACCCGCCAGACTCTACCTACATGATGATGAAGATGAATACACCTTACTTTAATACACCCATGCCCTGTCCCTGAGTTAGGATATCAATATCAACATACTCTAAAATACCTTGTCTTGCCAGACTAAGTTTCTGAAGACCAACCGCCCCCATAAATCTATGTAGGTTCTTCCATCCGAGAAGTAATATGTTAACCCCTGTCTTGCCAGACTAAGTTTCTGAAGACCAACCGCCCCCATAAATCTATGTATGTTCTTCCATCCGAGAAGTAATATGTTAACCCCCTAAAATACCTTGTCTTGCCAGACTAAGTTTCTGAAGACCAACCGCCCCCATAAATCTATGTATGTTCTTCCATCCGAGAAGTAATATGTTAACCCCCATGTCATAATTGATAAGAAACTATGATACCCACGGCTACACCATTGTATATATAACCATTATTCCTGTAAGACCTAGACAGAGATAATGACTGAAGATGTTAGCAACCATGCAGTAACTCTAATTCTTACCCCAACCAGAGATTGTATAGATAACCCTCTTTTACCATTGTCTCGACGCATATCTACCACAAAACAATAACGAAGCTACCCCTACGAACTGCCGCTTTCTTTGGTATATATTTCATAGAAAACGCAGTTCCCAGGGACAACTAGATCAGCAAGAAATTGTGTCAACTAATAGTGTCCATAACCCCTCGTATTGACGAGTAATAGTACACTATGTTTTTCTCTACTTTTATCCACAGTCAAGCACACACCTACCGCTAACCTCATCTTCCCCACAGTCCACATGATTCTATAATTTCCAGACTCATATACCACCACCTATTGCTCATCCCCCGGTAGCGTTTGATTACCCTACCTTCCCTGTCGGTAACCCCCAGTCTAAGATACCAACTGTAGCCTAATGCCACCCCTATGCCCAGAGACCTTAGGGTCAAACTTCCACGTAGCCCCCCTTAACCCTCTCCCTCTCGTTAACCCCCCACGCTCCTCAACTCCCTCCTAACCTAGCCTCTCCACCATACCCCCTGAATATCCTTAACTTTTCCGTTACTAACATTCTCAAACCTTTTGTATATATACTCCTATCCAGCCTACCTTCCCCCAGTAGGAAGGAGCACCATTAGAACTTTACTAACCCTTTGCATGCCATCTATTCCCTCGCAACCCATTCACAACCCTGTACCAAATGATCGTCAGTGCGAGGCTAGCCGCCTCGCCAGTGACTAACTTCTATTGCCATACTTCCAGATAAATGTGGCAGAGTTAGCAACCCAGTCTCCACCACGTCCAACAAACCATGCAATGCACCTTATTACCTTCATACAGACCGGGAAGCTGAGCGATCGACGTGAGATGCGCTTGGCGTTAATTCCGATCCAGATTTACAGGAAGATCCTAATATCTGTGATTCAGGTCTAGAAACCAGAGGGTATATAAGAGTGTAACCAGCAACGATCGCCAAGAGATCCGTCTTGAGAACTTTCTACATATGGACCATCTGGACGGCCGCGGAACCAGTCGTTAGCCCCCAACATCACGGACGCAAGATAACCAGGACCAGACCAATCAAATACTACCCAAGATTCACTCTATCAGTGCTACAGTGTTACAGTGCTATTTAGAGACTCACTTATTAATATTTCTATGAAGTGGCTATATCTTTGCCCCAGTATAATTCATATATAACCATTCCATTAGGAAGTGCTAAGCGTATCAGTGTTTATTAATTAACAAGCGATAATTAACTCTCATAATTACTCATATATACAGATATTATTACATAGCAGTGAAACCCTAGTGATATCTGATGTTCGTCCACTGATTTGCATTCTATGTGTTTCTGATACAAGAATATAAAACTTAGGTCAGTATCCCCCCGAGGTTACTAAAATTCCCGTGCTCTAAAATACGCGTGTCTAATCTAGTCTGTGAACTACTACTTGTGCACCAGAGCTACCAGTGATAAATCTAACTGAATATGAATCTATAAGTAACATTTATGGTCTCCAGTATATAAACTTGTGAATAAAGCCAGTGATCAGAAGATTAATACCTGAACGTTGGAAGTGGGAGACTAGGCTCCATCCAGATCCACTTAATGCTAGTGTTGTTCAATTCTATCATTTGTCTTGTACGAGTATTCATATCTTCTTATGCTTCATATTAATCATCATCAAGAAAACTACAGAAGTGTGTACATCAATAAACGTGATCGTGTGTCTTGTTACCGTGTGTTTATTTTGTGTTCTCTATTCCTCATACCTTGTTTTGTGCATGCAGCCTTCTATACCCAGTCAGTTAGAACTCACATTACCCAAGTTAATCCTGTAGAAAAACAGGGCATAACATTGGTGGCAGCGGTGGTTCTTGATTCGGATAAAAGGTTGCATTACATTGCAAGCTTGGAACAGCCAGAACACGATAACATCATGACGCACTGTTCTCACATCCCCATCCCACATTATGATGGGGAGACTTACAAGATCGAAACGTTCATGAACATAGTGAAACCCGTACTTGACCTAGTTTATACCACGGACGCAGAAAAGATAGCCGTGACATTAACGCACCTGGGAAAAGCCGTTTCCCTGGTTGCCTACCAAGTGCACCCTGCTCTCACATGGGACGAATTTTGCCCAATAGTGATAAGAGGCCATTAAGCCTTCGTTGGGCGTTTTCGTGGCCCACACCCGTCTCCAAGACACTAAATTCGAAGGCGATCTAGATGCCACAGTGAATAAGATCGCCCAACATATCAAAGTGTCTTTCCCCACATTGACCAGAATCCAGCAAGAACAGCAGATTCTGGTCAACCTTGTATCAATATTGCCCTCAGCAGTAAAGGATCATTTCCGTGTGCACGATTTCGTCGGATATCAAAAAGATCTCCTCGCTATCCGACGTATTTTGGCCGTGCACACAGAAACACCCACCCAAATTGCTGTAATCAAGAGGTTCCCCACACACCTGCAGAACCTCGACAACCAAAACCCCAAGGCTCAAACCTTCAACTCCAAGAATGCCTACCCATCCTCATCCTTCCACAACAAACCTACCTACCCTTCCGACAAGCCCCAACCCAGTAGGCCCCGGTTCCAACCTACCCAGCCACGCAGAATCTTCTACCGGAACAAAACCTACAACACCTACCAAAGTAAGAACCCTACATTAGTGATTATCAACCCCTATGATTTCCCTGCCTGTAGTGCTAAGTGTGCCCTCCATCAAATTCGTGACTCTGCCAAACCTCGCCCCTTTACTCCTCGTATTTCTGTAAATGAAGAGGAGTGGGGACAAGAGAAAGAAATGGAGGAAATGCACACCGAAGACATAGCCCATATCATGACCTCAGACGATACCGAGGAAACCCTGGAGGAGGTAGATACCGACCCCCAGGATTTTTAAAGTATCCCCCGCCCACGATGGCCTCGGCGGGGGACGCCATAACTGATCGCACTGCCCCCATTTACTACATGGCCAAAATCAAGGACATTCCTGTCCGCTTGTTAATCGACACAGGAGCTGCTAAGTCATGTTTGTTCAAGTCTTATTATGATCAACACCACCGACTATTTGGCCCCTTGTTACCTACCAAAGCAGAACTAATCTCAGCTGCTGATACCTACTTAAATCTCCTAGGAGACACTTTGCCCCTGTCAGTAACTACTCCTGCCCCCCATGCCCGTTGTTATCACCCGTTCACAGTATTTTCCTCCCACTGTAAACATTACGATGGTTTCCTTGGACTTGACCTCCTTCAAAACTCCAGGCCCAGGTTGACTGCGGCCAGAGGCTGATCTCATTCAAAAAAAAAATCCAACCCAAAGCCTCTGACAAACCCATCACGCAAAAACCAGTTCACAAAAAGAAAAAACACCCCCACCCTCAACAAACTCTGAGTCAAGATTACCAAGTTGCAGCTAGCACTAAGGTAACTCCTAAACCCCCCCCCCCCCCCCCCCCCCCCCCCCCCCCCCCCCACCCCCCACCCCCCCCCCCCCCCCCCCCCCCCTTGCCCCGAGTTCTCTCAAAATATCACTCATTCCGTTGAAAAAATGCCTCAGCAAACGAAAGAAGACAAGTCCAAGCAACTCAATGATGTAAACCCCCCCATTTCTCCTAACTCTGTCCAGGATCAATCCTCCCATGTTTCCAGGACAGACTCTGATGTATGTAAAAACCATTCTACCAAATATTTATGTACACATGTTTCCAGGGAAAATGCCGACCTATGTACCCAACAATGTTTTCCCCATGCCCCCAGAAATGCTCAGCTATTCCACAACCAACAAAATTTCCCTTGTGACAGCTTTCCGTCAGTAGCTCCCTTCCACCCCCACACAATTCACACCCCTAAAAAACTTCAAAACACCACACTTGACTCACCCCCTCATGACAGACAAACCCACCAATCCCATATAACCTCTAAACAAACCGTCACTGCCACCGACAAAACTCCCCAAATTCGTCCTTTTAACAACCACAAATCAGTACATAAGTCCTCCACCAATAACCCATTTTCTATGCCTAACTCTTCCCCCACCAACCCTCCACAGTCCCACCAACAAATTCCGTTTTCTAAATCACTCACACCTCACCACTCTGATCCTCCCACACGAGCCGTTAATCCCCCCCTCACGTGTGACCCCCACCAAAGTGTTTCCCCCCCCCCCCCCCCTCATGCGTACCGAGCACCTGCTCACCAGTCGGTCCCCCACCATCATTAGCCCAGCTGTAGTTCAAGATAAATGTCAAATTTCCCCCCGCCATCAAAAATGGGTTAACCTTCGACCCATACCCCAAACTCACATGATATTTTCCCCCACTACCACGTCCACCAACCCCAATCGTTGCCTCCTACAACCCGACATTATTTCCGCTCGCATAAACCACATTCTAGTGGCTAATATCTCTGAAAAATTCCTGACATTACCAAAAGGCCTCATCATAGGAGACCTCGAAACATTTGATGACCTCCCCATAGATTCCAATGAAACCCCTACCAGTCTCAAATTACACCCTCTCCCTGACACATTATCCGACCACCAAAAACACAGCATGTACGAACTATTGCTAGAGTTCAGTGACGTATTTGCCCAACAACCCACTGAAATAGGACAGACCGATGTTGAACAACACATCATTAACACCACAGGCCCCCCCATAAGACAACCATCCCGTAGAAAAAATCCCATACAACGCCAGGAAGAGGAACGCCAAGTCCAAGAGATGTTAGAGGCCGGAATTGCTACCCCGTCCATCAGCCCCTGGTCTTCCCCTGTTGTCATAGTAAAAAAGAAAAATGGGTCATCCCGTTTTTGCGTAGATTACAGGAGATTGAATAACGTAACCATTAAGGACGCTACGCCATTACCCAGGATAGTCGATTCCCTTGACTCCCTATACGGATCCAGATGGTTCACTACCCTCGACTTGCAAGCAGGGTATTGGCAAGTGCCCATCAAGGCAGAGGACCAAGAAAAAACAGCATTCTCCACTAGTGGTGGCCACCACTACGAATTTAACGTCCTACCGTTTGGCCTCTGCAACGGACCCGCCACTTTCTCCCGTTTGATGGAAGCGGTATTACATGGCCTTACCTGGGAAACCTGCCTAGCGTATCTAGACGATATCATTGTGTACTCACAAACCTGGGAAGAACACCTCCTCAGGTTGAAACAAGTTCTTCAAAGAATCAGAGCCGCCGGGCTGAAATTGAAACCCTCAAAATGCGAGATTGCACGAAATAAGGTAGATTTCCTCGGCCACGTAATATCTGAACATGGCATTGCACCAGACCCCAAGAAACTTCAAGCCATACAAAACCAACCCCCACCCACCACCGTTAAAGAAGTATGTTCTTTTCTAGGTTTAGCCACATACTACAGACGTTTCGTCCCATACTTTGCTGCAATAGCCAGACCCCTCCACCAACTCACCCACAAGGACACCACATTCACCTGGACACCTGAAAGAGACCTCGCTTTTAACACTTTGAAACAAAAGCTGATCCAATCCCCTATTGTCGCTTTCCCTGATTACCATAAACCTTTGCGTCTTTATACCGACGTATCTCTGTACGCCATTGGTGCAGTTTTAGCTCAAGTAAGAGACGGAGAGGAACATGTGATAGCGTATGCCAGCTCCACACTCAACCAAGCCCAACAGAATTATGCAGCCACCAAGAGAGAGTGCCTAGGGATCATTTGGGCACTCAACCACTTCAGGTCATTTGTGTTGGGCGCGAAACTAGATATAATAACCGACCATCAATCTTTGCAATGGTTGCGTAGGTGCGAAACCAACTCAGCCATCTTGGTACGCTGGAGAGAGACACTAGAGGACTACGATTTTACAATACAGTATCGTCCAGGTAAACTTCACACCAATGCAGACGCCCTGTCACGTTTGCCAGTACCGAAAGACCCCCCCCACCAACCTAGCCGCCTTACAAAACACTGAGCTCTTACATACCCCCATCAACCAACATAATTCCCCCCCAGCCCCCTCACTAATTCAATCTTGAGAAACAAGGATCAGACCACCCTGGATACCGTTAAATATCTTCAAGAAACTGACTCGCTGGGGAGATCAACTTGCCACAGACTCCGGTCACATAGTCCTAGACCCCACCATTGCCCACGACTACATGATTGCCATCCACGAGGGAAACGGCATACACCTTGGACAAAAGAAGATGTTAAAAATCTTCGCGGATCAGTACTGGACCCCCAACCCCTCCAAGATTGCACAACGCGTGACAGAATCCTGCAAACCTTGTTTATTGGGGAAGGATAGATCACGCACCCCAGGCCCAGCTGGTACCATTTCTGCCAACAAACCGTTCCAAGTCCTATCCCTCGACATCATGGGCCCGTTTACTTCTTACGCTGGCAACCGCTATATCGTCACATTTGTTGACGTATATTCAAAATTTTTAATAGCCTGCCCAGTTAAAGACCACACAGCCACCACCGTCGCCGCACTGCTTGCCACAGAAGTGTTCCCTATATTCGGCCTTCCCCTTGCTCTTCAATCCGACAATGCCCCCGAATTTAGTGGACACGTTTGGCACCAGTTCACCCAACAATGCGGTATTAAGATCAAACACTCATCCCCGTACTGGCCTCAAGGAAATGCTATATGCGAACGCAGCCATCACACCATCAACAACCAGTTACGTACCAAAATGATTGCTCTTAACACCTCAGACTGGCCATCACAAATAAAAATGATACAATGGGGCATGAACACCTGTCCCCGAGAAGACGGTATTTCACCTCATGAACGTGTTTACGGCGTACCCCCCCTTACTGCCGTTCCACCATCACGCTCACCTCCCCTCCAACACCTCCACAATTGACCCATTGCAACATCTGCAAAACACCCTCCATACCGCCCAAACCTGTCAAGACACCAAAAATGATAACCCCGATGATAAAAACCCTTTCGCCATCCATGACACCGTAATGGTAGCCAACCTCCCTGTCACCAACAAATTAGGCCCTCGCTATGTCGGACCCTACACCATCATCAAAGTCCCAAATGCCTATCAAGTCATCATTGATTATCACGGAGTGGCTCGCACGTTCAGAAATAGATTCGTCCGAGCATTTAAACCTCTAAAACCACAAGACATTACCCCACCCCACATGTCCGACCCTGAATTGAACACCCCTACTACCCCTCCCACTCAGGCTATGAATGTTCCCCTACAAACCCCTAAAGGCCTAAACCCTCCAGCACAGAACCTGCCGATCATTCCTCAACATACCCCCCAAACTAACCTCCACAAACCCCAAGCCCCCACTATCACACCTTCCTCCACCATGCCCAATTCCTTCACTTCTGATAGTCAAGTACCTCCCCAAAATATCAAAGTACGAAAACCTCCACCCACAACCCCGACCACAACAGAAACCCTCCCGTCTAGCCCTGAAGTACCTCCACCAAGCACCACAGTAAGAAAACCACCACCCCCACCTAAAACCAAGTACACACCCAACCGCACCACACAATCTACCCCAGTCACCTCACGCTACAACTTACGCCCACGACTGAAATCCTTTAAACCCTCCAGAAAACACATCCTGATAACAAAGTTCCGTAGAGCTGCCAGACCACTATCCTCCTCCTCCTCTTCTTCTTCGTCGAATTCTCCTCCACAAAGGGAAAGAAGACGAATAATCACAAGCAAACACCATCACCCCTCTAACTGTATTCCAAAAATAACCACCCCCACCCTCCCACGTGAGCAAATACCTTCCCCTTCAACCTCATCCCCTCTCAACCCCCACCTCATCAGCCCGAATGACCTTCTAGATCTGCCCCCCCCACCAAACTCCCACAAAACCACCTATTTCCACCACCATCAAATCACCAACCCCACCAAAGAACGCACCCAACACACTTTCCTACCCCCAACCCTCCAAATTAAACCTCCCCTCACTACCCTCTCATCTAGCCCCCCCCCCCCCACCCCCCGCATCCACCCCTGTCCCCTCCACTATCCCTGCGACCCCACCCACGCATCAACCAACCTCATCATCTCATAAACCCCCAACCAACCTCCCCCTAAAGACTACCCTATGCCAATGACCAACCCCTCCTCACCCACCACGTCTACCACACAAATAACTCCCAACCAAAGCCCCTCCAAAATGACGTACCCGACCTCCACACCCCCACTTAAATCCCCCACAAAGTCGCCCCTCCGAGAACCCCCATCAATACCCCCACCCAATCCTCTCCCATTCCTCCTACCACCCTCACTCGACAAAAACCTCCACACGCATCTACCTCTCAAATAACCCCCTACATCACCCCCACTAAATGCCCTCCACCTGTTAAGTGTTCTTCCCCTCAATATAAAACATCGTCGAGCGACTCAAGTCCCACTACAAAAATCTACCTTCCCACCAGAACCTCCAAAGGTAGAATCATCAACAGACCCATCAGATTTGAAGACAGTTATGTAAAAACAAAACCCCTTTCTTCCACTAAAAGCCCAAGCCAGACAACACACACACCCCCTCTTTCTCACACACCTCCATCACGCACCTTACCTAAACCAATATTGCACATTGCCTCCATATATTTTCCCAGCCTGCAACACCACCCAAGACAACCCCAAAAAACCCAGACTCATATCCCCCTTTCACCCCCAGCTCCGCCTTCATGCGTTAGTCCCTCCCCTTCAGTTGTTAACCCCTTCACCACATTGAAGAGGCCTCCTGTCAGTCCCACACACCTCACTCAATACCTGACCTCCACCATGAACACATCCACACCATTCGTCGCTCCCATCCCTACCCCCACTGAGGACGAATACACACCGTTCATAAGACATATTAAATTAAAAACGTCCACAGGACGCTTAGCCCGTCTACAACGGCCACATCAAGCCCGGGCAGCCGCCCTCCACAACACCGAAGACACATTCCTACAGGTCTACATAGACCTGCACAAGAAACCTGACCCTCGCTCTCTTGCCTGGTGGGACCTTCTACACACCCTCCAAATTACCCACCATGACTATACTTCTCTTTACTTCACTCTTGAGGCTCGAGGACGAGCCTACAACGAAGGAGAGGGAAGTAAAATGCCCCAGAACGAGAAGCCCACCACGGAAGCCACGAGCGAGAACAACAAAGAAACGGGAACAGAAACACCCGAAGGAAAGGCCACAGAACGAAAGGACCAGGTGACCAAGCCAACCAGTTCAGACAGGCCGAAGCCCGCAGGGCTAAGCAGCTCCAAACCACACCTGCCTATCGCTTCTAACCACTGACCCTTCCCCCACCTCGCGTATCCACTACCCCTCGTCTCCTACACCTCTTACCCGCCAGACTCTACCTACATGATGATGAACATGAATACACCTTAATTTAATACACCCATGCCCTGTCCCTAAGTTAAGATATCAATATCAACATACCCTAAAATACCTTGTCTTGCCAGACTAAGTTTCTGAAGACCAACCGCCCCCATAAATCTATGTATGTTCTTCCATCCGAGAAGTATTTATGTTAACCCCCTAAAATACCTTGTCTTGCCAGACTAAGTTTCTGAAGACCAACTGCCCCCATAAATCTATGTATGTTCTTCCATCCGAGAAGTAATATGTTAACCCCCATGTCATAATTGATAAGAAACTATGATACCCACGGGTACACCATTGTATATATAACCATTATTCCTGTAAGACCTAGACAGAGATAATGACTGAAGATGTTAGCAACCATGCAGTAACTCTAATTCTTACCCCAACCAGAGATTGTATAGATAACCCTCTTTTACCATTGTCTCGACGCATATCTACCACGAAACAATAACGAAGCTACCCCTACGAACTGCCGCTTTCTTTGGTATATATTTCATAGAAAACGCAGTTCCCAGGGACAACTAGATCAGCAAGAAATCGTGTCAACTAATAGTGTCCATAACCCCTCGTATTGACGAGTAATAGTACAATATGTTTTTCTCTACTTTTATCCACAGTCAAGCACACACCTACCGCTAACCTCATCTTCCCCACAGTCCACATGATTCTATAATTTCCAGACTCATATACCACCACCTATTGCTCATCCCCCGGTAGCGTTTGATTACCCTACCTTCCCTGTCGGTAACCCCCAGTCTAAGATAACAACTGTAGCCTAATGCCACCCCTATGCCCAGAGACCTTAGGGTCAAACTTCCACGTAGCCCCCCTTAACCCTCTCCCTCTCGTTAACCCCCCACGCTCCTCAACTCCCTCCTAACCTAGCCTCTCCACCATACCCCCTGAATATCCTTAACTTTTCCGTTACTAACATTCTCAAACCTTTTGTATATATACTCCTATCCAGCCTACCTTCCCCCAGTAGGAAGGAGCACCATTAGAACTTTACTAACCCTTTGCATGCCATCTATTCCCTCACAACCCTGTACCAAATGATCGTCAGTGCGAGGCTAGCCGCCTCGCCAGTGACTAACTTCTATTGCCATACTTCCAGATAAATGTGGCAGAGTTAGCAACCCAGTCTCCACCACATCCAACAAACCATGCAATTAACAACCCAACCAATTAAACCAGCTGATCAAGGCACCTTCGGTTTTGGTATTACGAACACCCACATCTGTCTCATAAACAGAGGGTTATTACAAACACTTGTAATATGGCAAGCCCCCCAGCCACAGCCGCCCAGACGACCATCACAGAGAGAGGACGCGCACCTACCCCTTTCACCCACCCGAGGAGGGAGACCCCTACCCCTGCGGAGGTATACCTGACCTCTGTTTTGACTTCCGGGTCATTGCCAGGTAGCACAGGAATTCTTCCTATCAATGAACTAACCATGTATGACTAACACCCTTACTAACCTCTATTAACCCACAATTTTATTATTATTAAAATAGGGATTCGCACCAAGCCTAAAAAGACTATGTGGCACCAAAAGAAACTTTGTGGAAAAAGAAAAAAAAACATCGGAGGTGTTGTGGGGCTGGGCGCAATACGGAGTAGAGGAGAAGAAGACTAGGAAACACTAATTAAAGAAGCTGAAGGAGACGGGTGTGGAGGAGAAACCGCATAAGATGTGGGAGGGAGAAAGTGGGGGACTCTCCGAGCATATCGGCTAAGACAAGGGGGCGATTAAGGGAGGATATGAAGGGGAATGCCTGCCGTCGGGCATTGGAGAAACGCGGACAGTCGATCAGATGCTGGACAGACACTGGAATATGGCAGCAAGGACAGAGCGTGGGGACATCACAGGACATCAAATGACCATGCGTGAGCCTGGTGTGGCCGAGCCGAAGACGGGCTAGAGCGGTCTCCCATCGACGATTGCGATGAGAGGAAGACTTCCAAGGTAGGACGGAAGGTTTGACAGAACGCAGTTTGACATCAGACACCCTCATGGAGGTCCATTCGTCCTGCCAGCGCTGACGTAGTAATTGAGTAACACGCGGGAAGTAATCAGATGCAGGAATACGTCGTGGCACGAGTCGGTGAGAGGTAATAGCAGAGCGGGCGAAAAAATCAACCCGCTCATTGCCAGGCACTCCAACATGACTCGGGACCCAACAGAAAGACAGGGACTTCAATTTAGTAGCGATGCAGAACAACCATTCTTGAATCTCCAGCACTAAGGGGTTAACAGCGGGAAGAGACTGAATACTCTGAAGAGCACTAAGGGAGTCACTAAAAAATAGTACGTAGGGCAAATAAAATAGCAAATAACTCGGCCGTAAAGACACTAGCACATGATTGGATGTGACGTTGGAAGGTCCGGTCCGGGAACACAACCGCAAACCCTGTACCGGCGGAGGTCTTGGAACCATCAATGTACACTGGAACGGCTGAAGAGTGGCGTAGCATATGTTCCGCAAACTGAGCATAAAGCAACTGTGGGGTTGAAGAGGCCTTAGAGGGGGGGAGGGCAGCTGTACAAACGGTAGGGCGAGGGAGTAGCCATGGGGGGAACTCTGACTGTCGGAGGGGTAGCACCGATGGAATGGGAAAAGAGAAGGAGGCTAGTAAAGCAGAGACCCGACCGGGGGAACGAAGTAGCAGACACTGATGGGGCTAAGCCGGAAAGCCGTGGGAGGAGGAAAACCAGCCGAACTGTGTTGCAGAAGGCGAAGATGACATCGAAGGGTCAGTTTGTCCCGCCTGGATGATAGCGGTGGGACACCTGATTCAGCATAAAGGCTAATAACCGGAGTAGAGCGAAAAGCCCCTAGCGACAAGCGCAGACCGTGATGGTGAAGGGAGTCTAGGCGCTTAAGGTTTGTACGCGCAGCGGATGCATATACCTGGCAGCCATAATCGATCTTGGAGAGAATAAGCGTTGTATGGAGGCGCAGAAGAGTCGTCCGGTCCGCACCCCAAGACAAGTGGCTAAGGGTTTGTAAGAGTTGAAGCCGTCGGGTGGTGGAGATCAGTAACGAAGTAATGTGCGGGTACCAAGTCAACCGAGTATCGAAAATGAGACCTAAGAATGGAGCTGAGGACCTGTAAGGCAGAGGGCGGTTATACAACGTAAGAACAGGATGCGGGACTGTATGGCGTTTTGTGAAGATGACGGCACAAGATTTCGAGGGCGAAAACCGAAAACCATGGGCCGTAGCCCACTGCGCAGCTGCATCAATGGCCTTCTGCATGAGATTTTGTAGGGCAGCGATATCCAAACCCACAGTGTAAATAGCAAAGTCGTCCACATACAAAGAAGCACGGACACCAAGAGGGAGAGAAGAAATAATACCATTAATAGCTAGGATAAAAAGGATGGTACTAAGAACACAACCCTGTGGGACACCGTCGTGTTGGGGGTATGTTCGTGAGAATGTATTCTGAAGCTTGACTCGGAAAGTACGATCACGGAGAAAGTTCTTCAAGAATACCGCCATGTTGCCAGACACACCAGAATGTAAAAGGGTATGAAGGATGTTGTATTTCCAGGCAGTATCATACGCTTTTTCAAGATCGAAGAATACAGCTAAAACCGACTTAGTGTCCGAAAAGGCATTGCGGATAGAAGTCGCCAATCTCAATAATGGGTCCAAAGTACTACGGCCCTTGCGAAAGCCATATTGAAAAGGTGACAGGATGCCTCTTGATTCCAGGAGCCACATTAAGCGGGAGTGAACCATGCGTTCTAATAATTTGCCTACACAACTGACCAGGGCAATGGGACGGTAATCTGCTGGTGGATGGCCCGACTTACCCGGCTTAAGGAATGGGAGAAGGATGGCATGTCTCCACTCAGCCGGAAAAAAGCCTGTGGACCACAGACGGTTGTAGATGAATAAGAGAAAGCCAAGCGCAGGTGGAGATAAGTGCTTCAGCATCAAGTAATGGACACCGTCAGGGCCTTCACATGTATCCTTACAGGCTCCCAGGCTAGACTCAAGCTCAGCCCGGGAGAAGGGGGCATTGAAAAACTGATCAGATGATAAGGCGAAGTCAAGTCGCTTAAGTTCAGAACGGCGTTTATGCATCTGGAAGGAGGGCGGGAGATGGGAGCCAGTGCTAACATCACTGAAATGTCGTCCCAACATATTGGCCACCAGAGACGGATCGCCCACAATGCCAGTGTTGGTATGGAGGACTGGGGCCGGCATAGGCGCATGTTTCCCTGCAATCTTCCTGACGCGAGCCAAGACTTGCGGAACAGGTGTATCTGCGTTGATAGTAGAGGCATACGACATCCAGCTAGATTTTTTTGCAGAGCGAATTGTACGACGGAAGACGGCATTAGCCTGTTTGAAAAGAATATACGCATCCCGCTCATATGGAGAGCCTTTTTTCCGACGGAAACTCTTCCACTTGGCTCTTTTATTGCGTAAAGCCGAAGTGCACTGAGCAGTCCACCACGGTACACACTTAGAAGACATACTCCGAGTGGTGCGTGGAATACAAGTATAGGCAGCATGGAGCACAAACATCAGGAAACTGGTAAGCATGGCATCAGGGTCCGGGAAAGCAGGGGTCGGATTAGGCGGAACGGCGAGATCAGCGAAAGATGTCCAGTCGGCACGATCGAAACACCAACGGGGAGGGCGCGGCACTGGGGAGTAAGACGTAGGGGAGAGGACAATCGGGAAGTGGTCAGTCGCACAGTAATCATTAAAGACCTTCCAAGTAAAATCCAAGGATAGTGTAGGGGAACACAGAGACAAGTCAATACATGAGAAGGTACGGGTGCCGCTATCAAAATGCGTAGAGGAACCAGTGTTTAAAAGAAATAAATCGTGTGTACGAATCAGAGCCTCAAGGAACGACCTCGTGTATTAACGGTAGAGTCACCCCACAGGGAATGCCTGCAATTAAAATCCCCTAAAAGGAGGAAAGGTGGAGGTAATAGAGAAAGGATCCTGTTTAATTCTGGAACATCGATCGGGATCGAGGGGGAAAGGTATATGGAAACTACTGTAAGCCAGCGTGAAAGGAACACTCTGGCAAGCGTGCATTTAAGAGAGGTACGGATAGTTAACGGAGACACTGGGACATCATGATGTACGAGGAGGCAAGTAGCATACTGGGATTGGGGAGAACTTATATAGGAGTAAAAAGGTATTGGGGAGGAGGCATTAGATAAACGTGATTCTTGTAAACTAATAACAAGTGGGCTAAACCTAGAGATAAGGTAACGAAGATCAACACGATGTGCTGCAAAACTACGAATGTTCCATTGTAAAATGGACATTAAAAAGACAAAAAAGATTAAAAAGAAGACGCGTACAAGAGGGAAGAAAAGACATACACTATATACAACATATTTACAAAATACAGTTAACACCGTGGGTGGAAAATATAGCCAAGAGAGGCTAACGATGGGAAATAATAGCAGGAATTGGAGAAGACGTTGAAGGGGAAGACTGGAAACTGGGGGGCATAGGGAGGTCTAACAGAGAAAGAGGAGAGGAAGGAGGAGGGCCGGAAGAGTTAGGAAGGACGGACGGCGGGTGGGAAGAGAAGGAGAGGGTAAGGGCAGGAGAAGGAAGAGGGGGAGGGTCAGGAGGAGGAAGAGGAGGGGGGCCCGGAGGAAGGCCAGAAGGGGGAGTGGAGGAAGAGGACGGGGCAGGGGAAGGCGGGAGAGGGGTAGGGGGGAGAGGAGAGGGGGTAGGATGAACTTCGGCATGAACAGTAGAAGGTGGTGGGTGGGAAGAACGGATAAATTCATGAATCTTAGGTAGGGTTTCGTAGGAGAAATCTAGGGATGCAGTGACGGGAGGAGGAGGAGACTGGACGGAGAGAGGAGAAAGGGAAACAGAAGGAGAAGGAGGCGACTTCTTCTTCTTCTCGCAGGGACTTGAGCTCCACACATCACGGAGACCACCCTTACGTTTAAAAGAGGAAGCGGGCGAGGAAGAACGGAGCACAGGAGCCCGTTTGGTAGAGGAGAAGGGAAGTTTAGAGCGAGTAGGAGATTTGGGGCGACTAGAAGAGGAAGATGACGGAGAACGGGGGGGAGGCTTGGAACGGTGAGAGCGTTGAGGGAGACTAGAAGAGGAGGAACAAGGAAGAGAGCAAGATGAAGGGGCAGAAGTAGGAGAAGGACTGAGAACAGAGAAAGTGTTAGACAAAGGGACAGAAAAGGAAGAGACGGAAGGACGAACGGAGGAGACTGAAGAGGAGGAAGGAGAAAATCCGGGAGAAGCACCGGTAGAAGGAAGGGAGGCAGAGGACGAAACTGGTGCGACCGGGGGGACGGAGGGAGCAGAGGCGGTGGAAGGAACCGAGGAACCAGAAAAAGGGGGGGGCGTGGTAGAGGGAGGCAAAGAAGAGGAGGGAGGAGACAGAGTCTTGGAAAATGACTGAGGGGGGAAGCCCAAGCGACGAGCCTCTTGGCGGGCTGCGGTGAGCGTAAGGCCGTGTCTCGCTTTGAGGACAGCAACCTCAGACTCGAACAGATGAACGGGGCAAATCTTAGAGGCGGCCGAATGATACCCGCGGCAATTAAGGCAGAACTGGGACGTTGACTGACATTCGCCAACGGCATGTCCGGACTGTGCACAGCGCGGGCAGAGTGGGCTCTCAGCGGCTGTACGGCAGAACTTAGCCGGGTGGCCGAAACGCCAGCAGCTGCGACACTGGAGTGGACGGGGAAGAGACGCAGTCACGGGGAGGCGAGTACCACCGACAATAACATGGGCAGGAAGGGAAAGTCCATCAAAAGAGATCTTGGCAATGTTAGCGGGATGGCGGCGAAGGTCGCGAGGAGGGATAGTGTAGCATACCACACTAACCACCTTGTGGTCTTGAGCGACAACGATGTCCTTGATGAGGTCGGCGCAATCCGCGAAAGGACGACCCCCGAGACGGATGGAAGCGGGGATCAGGACAGTCCCTGTACAGGAGTTGTCGTTGATCTTTTTGAGCCGGGATGGGGGTGCCAGAACAATCGACGAAAGAGGACATAGCAGTAGCCTGAAGTTCGTTTTGGACGGTAACAAGACGGGAGGCATCATGGCGGGAGTGGAAGGTGACGTCCTTTCCCACCTGTTGAAGGAGACGCAGGTGGAAGAGGAGGTCATCACCGGCTAGAGGTGCAGAAGCAGGGATGGAGAAAAACTTAGTAAAGGAAGGAGGTGCAAAGAGAGAGGACATAGGGATAGGACCGAGGAGCGAGGACGAGAAGAGAGGACAAAACTGGAGAAGAAAAGGAAAGAGAACGAGGGAGGGAGGGCAGAAAAGGGTCGAGGGTGACAAGACTAGAGGGAGAAGAGGAAGAAGAGGAAGACGCAGAAATAACTACAGGAGAGGAGATGAAATCCTGGGTAGTGGAGGGTGGAGAAAGACGTGACGAAGACGGAAGGGTAGTAGAAGGATTCGGAACGGTAATGGACGAGAGGGACGAGCGACGACCGAGGGATATTTCAGCGGGCCGGTCGAGAGCACCCAATACCATCCCCGACTCACCGTGCTCCCGCGGTGAACCGGACTGACAGCCAGACAACAGACCCCCAAGTGGCAGGCTGCATGCCACAAGGGGCTCACTCACCGGAACCACTAAAGCAGAAGCCATAAACAGGGAAGAACAGGGAAAAAAGCATAAGTCGTCACCATAGTAAGAGAAAAGGGGGTAAAGCATGGAAGAAGATACTGCGGTTACCAGGTGCCCCTGGCAACGAAAGGGAGAAAGACCTCCGCAGGGCCACGAAACCCAGAATGCGGCCAATTGAGATGGGACAGGTCTCGGCTTTGAGCTAGGGACCTTGTACAACCCGGGCATTTGTCCTGCAGCTTTGTCCCACGGAAAACGGGGCCGGCGTAGTCACCTGACACACTCACTGGCAAGAGAGAAGAGAGTCAGAAACCCCAAAGCATCCCTATAGTGCCTATCCTCCAGCAACGAGCCTTGCGAGCCCTGGCCGGCAGCACCTGTCGCCAGGTGGACTCTGCCAACTCAGCAGTGATCAGAGACACCAAGGCGAAGCCCTAAAGAAACTAGAACCTCCGAAGCAGTTAAAGAGAAAGGAAGGAAGCAAACAGGGAAGTCAACCAGAAGGGAAGGGAGGGACGGGACCACAAAAGTTCAAGGGTGGGAGACCGGCCTCTGATGGCAGCCCCAGGAGAAAGCGGAAGAGGGAAAAACGAAAACTAGAAAGGAGAAAGAAAATGACATGACAAAATTAGTTGGAGGTACAAAGGAGTACAAAGGAAATCATGCAACAACAGATCTAGTGACCCTTCTAGGTTGCTTGTCCTCCAAAACACTGAGGATCAAGTGTCCAAACAGTGGGGTTAGAGTGGGTAAGGGAACATTGGAAAGGGAATTACTGCCCTGGAACTAATGTCCGTGGCAGGATTAGGAAGTTAGTAGGGGACAGATGGGTTAGTAACTGAGGGGGGAATAAAATAAAGTTATTCATTTACAAACGCAGTCAGTCGCGGGTTTGATGCGAGATATTTGTCTAGGCGGAGTTTAAATGAATCAACGTTGATGCAGTCTATAACGTTTCGGGGAAGCCCATTCCACAAGTTGACAACTCGATTGAAGAAGAAATTCTTAGATTCGTGTGAGTTAAAAGATTTACCAATAATTTGGCAACCGTTTCCCCGCGTGTAATTAGATTGGTCGATAGTGAAGTACTTACTACAGTTCATATTGTCGATGCCTTTGATGATTTTGAACACTTGAATTAAGTCGCCTCTTAATCTGCGCTGGGTTAAAGGAAATAGATTTAATTCTCTAAGACGCTCTTCGTATGGTTTGTTCTTTAGGCTAGGTATCATTTTGGTAACTCTACGCTGAACTCGTTCTAGCTTGTTTATATCTTTTTGGTAATAAGGGCACCAGGATTGAACGCAGTATTCCAGAAGAGGGCGGACTAAGGAATTGTAAAGGGTTAGGATAACTTCTTTGGATTTATGCTCAAATGACCTGCCTATAAAGCCAATTATTTTGTTTGCCTTCTTAACAACTTCTGAACATTGTTGACTCGGTTTTAGGTTACTCGATATTGTTACTCCCAGATCGGTTTCTCTGTTTACATTCTTAAGCTGAGTGCCATTCATCGAATAGTTTGCTTTCTCATTTAGGTATCCGATATGTAGTACTTTACATTTATCCGCATTGAAACTCATTTGCCAAATTTGGGCCCAACATGACAATTTATCTAGATTGTGTTGCATATCGTCAACTTGTTCTTTTGAGAGTACGCTTTTTGCAATTTTTGTATCGTCAGCAAATTTTGAGATTGCACAGGTGAGACCCTCATCTATGTCGTTGATGTAAATTAGAAAGAGAATTGGTGATAGGGAGAGCGGCCAAGAACCTTGGCCGCTCCACCTACAAGCCCGGAAGCCCCCAAACGGCGGAAACGAGTCATGTGGCAAGGGGGATTAACCCACAATAACCCATTAACCTTTCTTGCATACTCCGATAACCAAATTAGCACCTCAGCTATACCATAGAATGAAGACTGAGCAATCTAAGAGAGACGCTCCTATCAAAGATGTCCCAAACCTCCTCGCAAAGTAGATCCAGTCTCTCTCCCCTAAATACGTCCAGTATAGCCAAAATAGTACCTCTTACTAAGGCTCAGTTATATCACATTATGAAGGCTCCATACAGCCATGTGCCACATGTGAGAGGCACTCAATTCCTGGCAGCAGCCTCCACGAACCAAGACCACCCACTAAACTGCATGGCAACACACCCACAGACACCAAGAAATATCAAAACAACACCCAGAACACGGTATCACACACAATTATTGTCCTCTCTCCCTCCCTGCCCACCCCGAACCAACTTCCAGAAGCACATCCATACTCATATCTCTCACCGATCCATCCACTCACTCACAGACAACACGCAGCTGCATGCACGACCTCCCGAAATCCATCCTTCCGAATCCTCCCTTCCTCAGGAGGACAGAGTCCACCTGGCCAGGCTGAGATGCGGACACCATCCAGCTCTCCTGAGCTATCAGAAGAGACTGGATGACTCCGTTGTCGACGCCTGCCCGGGATGTAACACAGCACCCCATACCATTAAACACATAATAGAAGACTGCATTTCACACAACCACTTATGCCAACAACACAATCTACACTCAATGAGAGTACTGTGGGAAAGCCCGATCGTGGCCATGGCCTTTCTCAGGGACTCGGGGCTGTTCGGCCAGGCAGCTTAGGGAACAACAACAACAACAACAGTAATCACCACCTTACCTAGTTCCCGTATCAATTGAGAGCTCAAATAAGTCCATCAAAACTCAAGATCCCTATTGCCTACAGGGTCCAAAACCGAACCTATAAACCAAGCTCCAGCCCCCAGTAAAATCAGTTGAAAGATAGACACCAACCAGTGGTTGGTCCCTTGAGTTGACCTCTAGCTCTATCATTGTTTGTTCCTGAGAATTGAGTTCCAGAGCCGGCAGACTCCGTGGCAGATTTAGATAGAAGGATCTGTCCACGTAAAAGAAATCTACGTGCACCTTATAACCTTCATACAGACCGGGAAGCTGAGCGATCGACGTGAGATGCGCTTGGCGTTAATTCCGATCCAGATTTACAGGAAGATCCTAATATCTGTGATTCAGGTCTAGAAACCAGAGGGTATATAAGAGTGTAACCAGCAACGATCGTCAAGAGATCCGTCTTGAGAACTTTCTACATATGGACCATCTGGACGGCCGCGGAACCAGTCGTTAGCCCCCAACATCACGGACGCAAGATAACCAGGACCAGACCAATCAAATACTACCCAAGATTCACTCTATCAGTGCTACAGTGTTACAGTGCTATTTAGAGACTCACTTATTAATATTTCTATGAAGTGGCTATATCTTTGCCCCAGTATAATTCATATATAACCATTCCATTAGGAAGTGCTAAGCGTATCAGTGTTTATTAATTAACAAGCGATATTAACTCTCATAATTACTCATATATACAGATATTATTACATAGCAGTGAAACCCTAGTGATATCTGATGTTCGTCCACTGATTTGCATTCTATGTGTTTCTGATACAAGAATATAAAACTTAGGTCAGTATCCCCCCCGAGGTTACTAAAATTCCCGTGCTCTAAAATACGCGTGTCTAATCTAGTCTGTGAACTACTACTTGTGCACCAGAGCTACCAGTGATAAATCTAATACTGAATATGAATCTATAAGTAACATTTATGGTCTCCAGTATATAAACTTGTGAATAAAGCCAGTGATCAGAAGATTAATACCTGAACGTTGGAAGTGGGAGACTAGGCTCCATCCAGATCCACTTAATGCTAGTGTTGTTCAATTCTATCATTTGTCTTGTACGAGTATTCATATCTTCTTATGCTTCATATTAATCATCATCAAGAAAACTACAGAAGTGTGTACATCAATAAACGTGATCGTGTGTCTTGTTACCGTGTGTTTATTTTCTATTCCTCATACCTTGTTTTGTGCATGCAGCCTTCTATACCCAGTCAGTTAGAACTCACATTACCCAAGTTAATCCTGTAGAAAAACAGGGCATAACAGTCATACTGGCTGGTGTAACAGGTAACATTTGATTTTGGAATGTTGCATCATTATGTAATGTAATGTATGCCCATCTGTCTAACCCAATATTGAACCGATTTTTCCAGTCTTTCTTCTACTCAACAAGTAAGCTTTTTAAGTCTCTCCCTCAAGCTGTCTTTACCTCATCCTATGACTAACTTCTTCAAGCTCTGTGTTTCCAGATATGTTGACTCCCGTACCTTGAATATGACTCTCTGTCACTCTTTTAACTTTAGGGGAGACACTTGTTACAGGCAGCCTTGCCTTTTGTCTCCGTCACTCACATAGAAAAACGGAGACACTTGTTACAGGCAGCCTTGCCTTTTGTCTCTGTCACTCACATAGAAAAACTGTCTTATTAACATCATTGAACCGTACACTGAGTATTATGAAACAATGTGATACTTTATCTGTATGCATTTACCAAAGTAAAGCTTAGAAATGGATTTAACATAAATTTGGTGTTTAACTTAGCTGAACATAATTATGTATGTGGTTATCTCACTTTTAACATCAAAAGACCACCACTAGCACAATTGTCGATTGTTGCTATTGCAAATGTTAGATTGTCTTGTCAATCTATATTTTATACTAAACAAAGGAAGCGAGCCGAGCAGCTCACAGGAACACCACGCCACCACCAATTTCAAGAGCACTACCCACCGCTAGCACAGTAGCCCCTACAAGGCAGTTCTATTTAACCCCGGCCACTCTGTTTTGTCTCACCTGCCGTAACAGCCAATTACAGAGCCTGTGATGTCAGAGCACTGCCCACCCGAAGCATACATCACCGAGCTGACAGCTTACCTTCCACCTCACCTTTTATCCATCAAACTCGTTCGGCATCCCCTGCGAATCTCCAGGAGATCAGCATCCCTTTCCTTCTCTGAGGTCCTTCCTAATTTGACCAAAATCACCTGGCAGTTGTCACTGTATTAAAATAGTTGATAATGAAAGTAAATGGAATAAAGGAAGAGAGAGAGAGAGAGGTCACTGGTCTATCTCCTGTACTATCAAATCAAATTACGCCTGATAAGTCTTGGGAAAAGGGCAGACCAGTGTTGTCAATCCATAGACAGTGAGTGCTCTTCGTAAATTTTAAAGACTATAGCCAGATGTAAACAAACCACGCTCACCCATGAGGAACTATTATAAAATGACTACCCAGTATGCAAACTTAGTCAAATTTGTCATTGGGCGCAAATACACTAGGACAGTGTTGCCAACACAAAAAGCTAATTTATAGCAAGTTTTCGCTATTTTCCCAAATTTTAATTACTTTTCGTTCTTTAACTGTACCACTGCCCTTAATGCGGACTGAAGGATCGAATGGGTGTTTTAATTAGTCGTCATTAAAGTATTTACTACTTCATAAATTAGATATGTTTGAAGTAGGCCTACTGGCAAAGGTTGATGTCATTTACAAGTAGCAATTTAGTTTAGTCAAGAATACATAAGAACATAAGAAAATGGGAGTCTGCAGAAAGCCAATTGGCCCACACAAGGCAGATCCCTCTCACACCCAATCCTAATTATAGGCTCAACTCACTAACACCATGAAGACCGACTACACCAAAATGGTCAGAGATCAACATAAGAAAACGAAAATCTGCAGAGAGCCGATTGGGCCACACCTGGCAGATCCCCCTTACACCCAACTCCTTGACATTTAATAATTTGTTTATATAGGTTGCAAACTTTTGAAACTGGTGTACCTACAAATACTACATGTCATAGGTGCTTACAAATTAAATTTTGTAACAATATCTTTTTATATATATATATATTTTTTTTTTTTTTTTTAAGAGACAATGAACGGAGGAAGGAAAACACAGATAAAACAAAAAGGTCCATGTGCCTAAAGGCATCCTCCAGTCATAAAATGTTTGTAACAACTGGATTTAAACTTTTGTAGATTGTAAGTTTGTGGAAAGCAACTCGAGGGAAGTGAATTCCAAAGAGTAGTAGTTCTAGGGATAAATGAATTTTGATAAGCATTAGTTCTGCATTGTGGAGGAGAAAGTGTAAATTCATGGGCGCTCTCAGCTGCCCCAGTTCTACGGGGAAAGATATGGAGAGGCGGCACAATTGAAGCAAGTTCCTCGGAACAATTGCTGTGAAAATATCTGTAGAATAATGCAAGGGATGCAACGTTTCTTCGTATGGATAATGTAGGAAGGTCCTGTGTGATTGCAGGGTTATTGATTAATCTAATAGCTTTATTTTGAATTTTGTCCAACTGCCTCAATGCAACAACTCCACTTCCACTCCACAGAGGTGAACAGTAATCCATCTGAGAACGCACATGACTTTTATATATTACGGCCAACTGCTCGTCAGTGAAGAATTCTCGAACTCTGTACAGGAGTCCCAGTTTTTTAGAGGCATTCTTAGCAATGCTTCTAACATAATGTGTCCAGCTCAAGTTAGTAGTTAATGTTACACCGAGAATGTCAATACTAGGGGAAATGGGAATATTTACATCCTTAAAAAATATATGGGAGTCAATGAGATTCTGTCGGTTAGAAAAATGAATGTACTTGGTTTTCTGTGCATTAAAGGAAACTAGATTCTTTGTCCCCATTCATTAATTCTAGAAAGGTCCTGGCTCAGAGAAATTGCAGTGTTTATTTTTGAATTTATAAGATCGGGTTGGGTGAAAGAATTGGTAAATGTGAAGGAACTGTGGAGTGTTGAGTCATCTGCGTAGGAATGTATTGTATTATAAGTGGTAGATATGAGATCATTGATATGAATGAGCAACAGAGTTGGGGCCAAAACTGATCCCTGGGAACACCAGCATTTATTGAGTGAAATTGAGAATAAAGGCCATCTACCATTACACATATTTTTCTGTTATGAAGATAAGAAGAAATTAGTGGAATTAATGATGCAAGGCCGTAGTGTGACATCTTCAACAATAAGGATTGATGCCAGACTCAATCAAATGCCTTTGATATATCCAGTGCTATTGTATGAGTTTCACCATGTTGGTCTGTAGCTTGGTTGATTTGATGCGAAAGAAGGCAAAGAATGTCTGCAGTTGATCGACATCGTCTAAAACCATATTGCCTATCACTGATTAATTTATTATTTTCAAGATGCTTAATTATGTGATTATTTAATATAATTTCAAAGACTTTACCAAGAGTGGAAGACTCCAGATTTTGTTTTGGCTCTGGTCAACATTTCAAGTTTTTGTGTTCTCTCTGTAAACTGCTTCTTTCAACATAGGAGAATAGCATAGGAAGGAACAAAAAAAACATATCGCATCCATAACCCCCCGGGCCGGGGGTTCGACCTCGACCCCCGAAAAACAAGATTTTTTTTGTTCAGCCACACAAATTTGTTTTTGGTGTCTGTAGTCTAAAGGGATACTGTATGCAATAGAAATGGTCATATGAGGGCATAAACACCCATAGGATATGGGAGCCCCAAAATGTTTGTTTTTGTAATTTTTTGTCTTATAAATAATAATATAAAATAGTTTAGTCCCCCAAATTATCAGGTTTTCTTTGCGAGCGGGTGGCACTACACGGGAAGAAGCCATAGTATGGGTAACTCAAGGAAAATTGCTCACGGGCTCAACCTAGAATAAGTTTTACTTACGAGTAAATTTCAATCTTTATTCATGAATAGTGCATGTTTATTCACCTAATATGATGATGAATCAGCCATTTACTGTCCGATTGTCTCCAATTTCGCCATATAAGTAGAACAAGTATACATACACACACCCTCGGAAGCTTTTTGAGTTTGGGAAATATTTTCCATACTCAAATGATTTATTTATGATAAAAAAATGGGTAAATTAGTTATATTGATAATTTACCTGCGGTTTTAAACATTATCACGCATCAACTTGGCAATCTGCTTCCTAGGAGTTGTAGACAGTCTATATACGGTACCTCATACACAATATAAAACAATTTTGCAAAGTGGATTTTGGATCATCAGATTTTTGGAGAAAAATAAATAAAAATGCGCTCACGCGCGCGTGGACATAGGACGATGAAAATTTCAGCGAGTCACCGTTACACCTTTAGCATATATGTGTCAAAAGGCCAGCAATGAGTCTCTTCTAGAAGTTTAATTTAGAATATATCCAGGAGTCTCCCCTTATGATTGGCAAGACTTATCTTGTGTTTGAAACATATACCACACTAAACTTCATAATTTTTGTCCCTTTTGAATGAATTAATGAATGTTTGGCAAGATGGTGCTTCCGTGAGAAACATTTACCACACTGATAACACTTAAAGTTTTTCTCTCCTGAATGAACAAATAAATGGGTGGTGAGATGGCTCTTACGTGAGAAACATTTACCACACTGATAACACTTGAAGTTTTTCTCTGCTGAATGAACTAATAAATGGGTGGTGAGACTGCCCTTATGTGAGAAACATTTACCACATTGATCACACTTGAAGTTTTTCTCTCCTGAATGAACTAATAAATGGCTGGCGAGATTGGCCTTCCTGGAGTAACATTTACCACACTGATCACACTTGAAGTTTTTCTCTACTGAATGAACTAATGAATGTTTCGTGAGATCGCTTTCCTGTGAGAACAATTTACCACACTGATCACACTTGACCTCTTTCTCTTCTGAATGAACTAATAAATGTGCGTTGAGACTTCTCTTCTGTGAGAACAATTTCCGACTCCGACATCCTTAAGTAAACTGGGAAGAATGTTCATTACTTCAGCCCTTAGTATTTTGAGTTAAGCTGTCTCTGGCTGTCAGTCCCTAATTTGCATCACAACAAATTCTCACTCCACTACACGCTATAAAGTAAATTAAAGGCTCACCGATATTCAAAGTTATTTAGAGTCTCCATTAACCCGTACAGCCCCAGCGACGCGTCTGACGCGTCGGCGATGTATGTAACGCACAGCCCCAGAGACGCGCCAGACGCGTCACCCTAATTGCGCCGACCGTAACCTCAGGTGTAGCCACTCAAGAGGGCTCAGATTTGTATGGAAACTGTGTACGTATCCCACGCAACCGTGCCGATGGTTGAAAACTCTCAAAGTCCACGTGCGTGCGCAATAACCTGGTTTTTGGGGATAATTGCCTTCAATTTTTTACTCTTGTAAAATCCGTTTTCGGGGGCTCTGTAGGACCATTTTTTAAGCTTTTTGAGTGGTTTTTCGTGGTTTTTCCTTCATTCCTAACCCATTCGCTATTGTTTCTGGAATAAAACAATTTTTTGAAAACCGGCCGGGTTCTGGTGCGCAAACATTACAAAACTAGCCGGGGCTGCACGGGTTAATAACCTTTGAAATATCTTAGGATATTTCTTATAAACTTTGCCTAACAACAACTACTTGATAAATCTTAAAACTGTATATCGTTTATAAATGGCTTGGTCGATACCCAATTACTATACCTAAATTTGTTCAGGTTCTATTCATCCTCTCATTAATTGAACTTTAATTTGAAGATATATTTAACGTAAAGACTCATTTCTATCTTGATCTAATATTCTAGAGTGCTTGCATTCATAAACCTATGTAACCTTTCCTGCATTATCAATTTACTCTATTCAGAAATTAAGTATATAAATGTCTACATTGTAACTTATACTACTTATGTTGAGTAAACCTTGTATGCTGAAGCTCATGTGTCTGTTCTAGTCTAAGTCACCCAGCTCAGTAAAGGGCTACAAGTTCATCCGGATAAGTTTATATGACCTTTGGGACTCCTCTGTCTGGTCTATATCTTACTGTCGTACACGTTAGTCTGAGTTTGAATGTTAGTCTGCTCTCTTGAGACAGTATAAGATAGAACAGCTCTTACAAAGATAACATAAAAATGTCATCAAACAATGCAAAAACTCGCATCTCTACCTATGCATATCAGAACTTACTTACAGATGGTAGAACCTGCATTCAAAATAGCATATCAAACTGATAAAGAAAGAATCGCTGCCTTATTGCCAAACCTTAAGAATTTTTCACTGATAGCCGGTCAAATAAACGATGATCTATATTAGGAGGACTCCAATATGCTCTTCATCGACGCAGTACAGCCATCTCTTGGTTCAGTCGTAGCTCTTCTACACCTCCATTCAGTCACATATCAAAGTAATTTCGACGATACAATCACGTTGCTTCGCAAACAAGCCATAAGCACTATAAATCAATTCGCAACAACCTAAATGATGATCTTTGAACGCTTTCAGATTATTTTGCCAGATCATGTACAACAACAATTCGCCATACATGATACTAATCCGCAAACTCCTGGATGCCCAACAAACAAAAGCCCAGGTCTGCTTTGTCAACTGGGTCCCTACACAACCCCAAGGCAGTGCCAGCAATATTTGGCGCAGTACCAATAACAAATGGCGCCACTGAGCCCCCCAAGGCCGGATCATCCTTCAATTTTCATCACTTCATCAGTCAGCCTATCCCTCATCATCATTTTCATCTCCAAACCAGTACCGTCAGCCCTCGCCCCCAACCTACCCACCATCATCCAACTTTCTGCCATCCCACACCCGCTCCTATTTCCCTCACCCCCAATCATATTAACCCATTACCCATAACCCCCACAACAAACTCATTACCCACCCCACACCAATCACACTCTCAATATTGATCCCTTCGAATTACTTGCTTGTCACTTTGAGTGTGCAGTACATATTTGGAGACCAATTAAAAGGGAAGGCCTCCCCCCCCCCTCCCTTTGAAGCCAGTAACCCCCATTTCAAAAGCCCATCCATCTTCCAAAAATGAAAAAAGAAAAAAAGAAAAGAAAACATATCTCGCATGCTTGCAACCTGAATACGAAAACACCTTCGACATTCAAGACCCTCCCCCTGCTCCCAACTAATCTTAATTGTATTCCTTTCCTATCCCTGAAACCAATGAAAGACAATGAAATAAACTCCAGCAAGGAGTTTGAGAATAGCCCTCGCCATGTATTCATGCTGCGGGAGTAACTAATGCAACCCACAAAGCACCTGTCTACCACAAAATAGGCTTCAATTGACTTACTGTCCGTTTGCTAGTAGATACAGGTGCCGCCTGATTTTTTTTTTTTTTTTTTTTTTTTTCTATATTCCAACTTACTTCCTCTCGGGCATAGGCTGAGAGCCTTAACATTCACCGTTTTACAATGAACAGTGAAGCCTGTGAGGTCTTGTTCCAGTCTAGGGAGTGAGACATGTGAAGCACGTAGAGTACAACGAGCACCTGCCATCTTGCCTTCACATGAGGCATGGTGCTCACTCATGGCCCGAAACGACCCCATCTCTGAAGCCATCTCGTTCCCGTGCTTCACTGTCTCACCCCCTACACTCGGACTCTCACACTTACACACACACAACGCCACCTGTTGAGCAGATAACTCACCAGGCATTGCACCCCTATAGCATATTTTGAATATGGGAATATTCATACACTGCTATTTAATCAGGGAACAATGAGGGTATTTTATTGACGTTTCGGTGGGCTTGTGGTAATGCACTGATACTAGGTACAGCTCAAATTCCATCCCAATAATATCTTCCCATTGATACATCGGGATTTGAACCCGGGACCTTTGGATTACCAGGCCAGTGGCAAGACCACTCCACCACACCTCCCCTTTGTGCCTAAGCACTCAATTTTTCTTAACCCTTTTTCTGCGGGAGACTTTCCCGAACGTCATGGCAATTTACAGGCTATTAAAGCCTCTAAAAGCTTGTGAAATTGAGTGCAAGGGAGCAGGAGCGCGCATACCACACGTCTGTCTCCCAGCCAAGCGGCCGTGGCACTGAAGGCTCTGAGTCAGAGTCTCGCAAGATATACGGTGCTGCCAAAGACAAATGTAACAAGACATTAACGAGAATTGTTCATTTTAGCGAATGTCTATGTAGCGCTGAAGGTGAACCCCGCGAGCTACGATGCTTGTTTTGGTGTAATTTTGAAGCTATTTTCTTCTAGTTTTCGGCTGAATACATTTAATTGAATTCAGATACTTGCCTCATCAATCAGGAGTGCCTGAATGAGTCCTAATATGGCGGAAATAGGCGGGAATATGCCCGCAGATAGGAAAAGTTGAGGGAGTGGTGGGAGGGTGGGGGGTACCATCAGAGGTGAATGGGAATGGTAGTGCACTTGTGGACGCATGAGTGGGGAGGAGGCTGTGGATAGCCAACACCCTCTTCCGACACAGAATGATCCACCGGTATACGTGGAAACGGATGTTGACGATGAAGGATAAGACAGTGGTGGAATGAAAGTCATTGATTGATTTTGTATGTGTGGATGAATGAATGAAGAAATCTGTGATGGATGCTAGGGTGTATAGGGGTATTGGAGGGGGTCTGTCTGATCATTATGTAGTGGTAGCTAAGGTTAGGATACAAAAGAAGTGGGTGAGGAGAGCTGGAGGGAGGCGAGAGGAGGGTGGAATGGTGAGGAGGGTGGAGAGGTTGCAGGAGGAGGAAGTCTGGGAGGAGTACAGGAGAGCAGTGGAAAGACGACTAGGTTGGTTCGACCTGGAAGTTATGGAGGAAGTGGAGGAGATGAGCAAGGTGTTTAAGGATGAGATCTGTGCAGCATGTGAGGAGGTGTGGAGTGAGGAGAAGAGGGAGGGGAGTGAAAGGTACAGCATGGTGGACAGAAGAGGTAAGAATAGCTGTGGAAGAAAAGAAGAAAGCATATAGAGAGTGGTTGGGTAGTAGAGGGAATGAAGATTTCGAGAGACAGAAACGAGCGAGGTACGTGGAGAGTAAGAGGATGGTGAAGAGAGTAGTGAAGGAAAGTAAGAGAAGAGTAGATGAGGAATTTGGAAGGAATCTGAGTGTAAAATGGAGGGAGAGTAAGAAACTGTTCTGGAAAGAAGTCAAGAAAGTTAGGGAAGGTAGCAAGGGAAACAGTAAGGGTGTGAAAGATAAGAATGGGAGAATGCTAGCCGAGAAGCAAGAGAGAGTCGAAAGATGGAGGAAGTACTTCAATGAGTTGCTAAATGTAAGGTATGAAGAGCCAGCAAACATAGCTGGATATGGTATGGGAGGGAGAAGAAGAGAAGTAGTGGAGGAGGAGGTGGGGATCAGGTCAGAAGTGTGGGAGGCCATGAAAAGAGTGAAGTTGGGGAAAGCACCAGGAACAGATGGAGTGTGTGGGGAAATGTTGCGGTATGGTGGTGAGATAGTGATAGAATGGGTATGGAAATTGTGCAAACTAGCATGGGAGAAGGGGAGTGCACCTGATGACTGGAAGACTGGCATAATAGTCCCCCTATATAAGGGCAAAGGGGAAAGAGGAGTGTGTGGTAACCACTGAGGAATATGTCTTCTAAGCGTAGTAGGGAAGGTATACAGTAGGGTAGTGATTGAGAGAGTGAGAGTGAGAATGGAGAAATGGATAGGCGACGAGCAGGGAGGTTTTAGGAAGGGAAGAGGATGTGTAGATCAGATTTTTCCCTGAATTGTGTTGTGGAGAAATATCTGGAGAAGAAACAAAAGGTGTATGTTGCCTTCATGGACTTGGAGAAGGCCTATGACAGAGTGGATAGAAAAAGTTTGTGGAAAGTACTTAGAATATACGGAGTAGAGGGCAAGTTGCTGAAAGCAGTGAAGAGCATGTATGAGGGTGCAAAGGCGGCAGTACGTGTGGAGAGTGAGCAGAGCGAGTTCTTTGACCTGAATGTTGGTTTGAAACAGGGGTGTGTGATGTCCCCGTGGTTGTTTACTGTATATATGGATGGAGTCATGAAAGAAATACTATCAAGAGCAGTGGATGTTGGTGTATCGCTGAAAAGGGAGGGAATTGAGTGGAAGCTACCTATACTGCTGTTTGCGGATGATACAGTTCTGATGAGTGAAAATGAATGGGAGTTGCAGGGTCTGGTAAATGAGTTTGGAACAGTGTGCGAAAAACGGAATTTGAAGGAAAATGCGGGGAAGAGCAAGGTTATGGTCTTCGAAAGGGGTGAAGTCACAGAGTGTGAGGTGAAGCTGAACGGTCAGGCTATGGAGATCACCAACTCTTTTAAGTATCTGGGCAGTGTGTTGAGTAAAGATGGGACTATGGATGAAGAAGTGCGGGAGATGGTACAACAGGGGAAGAGGGTTGTAGGAACGCTAAAAGCAGTAACAAGAAATAGGGTGGTCAGTATGGAAGTGAAGAAGTCCTTGCATGACAGTGTGGTAATCCCGACACTGACTTACGGAAGCGAAGCATGGACGTTGGTTGAGACTCAGACCAAGAGTGAGAGCAGTGGAAATGAATTACTTAAGGAGTGTGTGCGGAGTTACATGGAGGGATAGACAGACTAATGAGGAAGTAAGGAGGTGTGGTGTGGAGGTAGATGTGCTGGAAAGTGTGAAAAGGAACAACTTGAGATGGTTCGGCCATATGGAACGTATGGAAAGCGAGAGAATGACTAAGAGGGTGTACGAGAGCGAGGTGGAGGGACAGAGAGGGAGATGTAGACCGAATGAGAGGTGGAAGGATGGAGTGAGGAAGTACATGAACAAAGGCGGTGCTGGTTTGGGGGAGGGGCATCGACTGACTGGGGACAGAGGTGCATGGGGGCGGTTCGTTCGTGGCCACCCCTTCGGGGATCACGGCGTCAGGTAATAGATAGATAGATGCCCGCAGAGAAAATGTTAAAATAATAACATAGATTCGGTGCTTTACAACTCTCAAGAACCGCCCTAATAGGTGCGGAAAATACGCCTACGACACCTCGAGATACAGTCGTCAGGATTATTTAGTTTCATTTTCCCTGTTAGTAGCACTGCATGGTGGAGAGGTATCCCCTCCACCTCCTCTCCTTGCTGTTCCCACACCCCCACCTAAACCCTCCAATTTTCTCTCCGACCCCAGAACTACACCCACCCTCCCTTCTCTGGCTCTCACCCAGCTAGGAGCTACTTCTGGGACCTCACCGATTAAATTTATTTTGAACACCTAGTGAAGGAATGAAGTATTTCACACACATCTCTCGACCACCATCTCTTGCACATTAAACATATGAACTAAACAAAACCTAACCTGAAGCTGCTAATTACTACCGTTACTAATAGGGTTAATCTTTGGGGCGGCTGTGCATGGGGGCCGTTGTGGATTCGTTGCCTGGGTAATTCGCTCCTTATTCCTGGTGTCCTGGATTAGATAACAGAGTTAGTATGTGCATCTAACATATAATAATAAAGTGATGAAAGGGGTGTTGGCAAGAGGTTCTTTATTGGGTTGTTTTCGTGGTCGATGGGGGCGGAGTGCCTTGCTCGTGAAGGCCAGCTGGCTAAGTGCCCGACTTTTATAAGTAAGTTACTTTACTGGGGGGAAGATGAGGGGGCGTGTTGGACAGTTCTCCCTTTATCTTCTTTCCCTGGATAATGTGAATGTAAAATAAGAAATACATTTAGACATACAGTTCTATCTATCTATCTATATGCTCAGGCCCAATCCCCATTTTGGGGGTAGCCGACTCAAGACAGAGCAAGAACAGGGAAAACACAAAAACAACATAAAACAAAAAATAAACACAGATAAAAAACACAAACTCACACACATCCAGGTCACCCAGGAGAAGACCCAGAGACCTGGGTTACCAAGGTCGCTCCAGCACTCCCCCGGCCCCTGACCACCCGGAGGTTCCGATCTCGGCAGGCAGACATGCAGCGGAGCCAAAGCCACAAGCCCTCCCACCATACTTCCAGGCACACCCTTCATATTAATCGTCCCCCCGGGCCAGGCGCCTGATGGACTATTATCCAGTCGAACTTGCGCCCGACCCCTTACTCCAAATGACCACGTGTTCACTCAACTATTCACAAGCATTCTCCATTCACTCCTGTCCACCACCACTTCCCCTGCCTGATCTATAGTCATTCCTCTATCATCCAAAGCCTTTCTTACACAGTCTCTCCATCTCAATGGGGGTCTTCCTGCCCTTCTATCTCCCCTTGTACCTGACTCACATATTCTCTTTGTAAGCCTTTCATCTCCCATTCGTTCAACATGACCATACCAGCTCAGCACCCTTCTGTCCACTCTGGCTAACAAATGTTCCTGCTGCCCCACTCTCCTACGTATCTCTTCATTCCTCAATCTGTCTCTACGAGTAACTCCACACATACTCCTCAAGCAGCTCATCTCCATCACATCCAGCCCTCTTTTCTCCTTTTTCTTCAGAGCCCATGTCTCAGCCCCATACATCACTCTCTGTTTTACCTCCACTTCCATACCTCCACTCCTGCTTATCGTTCCTCCTAGATATTTAAAACACTCTACTTGTTCCAATATTTCCCCATCCAGCCTCACATCTAGATTCACCCTATGCTCTCCCCTATTACACACCATTACTTTACTTTTATTGACGTTCACCTTCAGTTTCCTCCTTCCACAAACCACACCAAACTCTTTGACTACCCGCTGCAGTTTCTCATCAGAATCCGCCACCAATGCTGTGTCATCAGCGAACAGCAACTGATTCAACTCCCAATCTCTACCATTCTTTCCTACTAAACCCAATCCTCTTCCCATAGTTTCTCCTTTTCACCTCCCTCACCACACCATCCATAAACATATTAAACAGCCATGGTGACATTACACAACCCTGTCGCAAACCTACCTTTACCTCAAACCATTCACTCAACTCACCATTCCTACTCTCACACATGCTCTGCTCCCTTCATAAAAACTCTTAACTGCTTCTAACAAATTTCCTCCTATTTCATAAATCCTTAACACCTTCCACATTGCTTCACGGTCCACACGATCATACGCTTTTTCCAAGTCCATAAATGTACAGTTGCTAGGCATATTTAGTTTTGGCCGTAGTCAAACGCACACGAAATAATACAACAATATTGCCAGGTATGACTCTTACCTAAGCACAGACCTGCATAACGAAAGTGGGGATGGCCTGGTGGCTGGTGCTTACATAATTAACAACAGGCACAGTGAACACATACACGATGATGAAGGTATTATAGCCTTCGTCATAATAATAGGGGGGGGGCATGGTTGTTACATAATTAAATACAGAACTTACATAATCATGATAGTTATACACTATGAGCACATACGGTACACAAAGAAGGTATTATAGCCTTCGTCGTCCGTGAAAATATGTGGCTGCAACGTACAGAAAACACAACGTGAGGTTATGGATATACTGTATAGTGGCTAGAATGGAAGAACGAAAAGATAGGTGTTTTTCCTCCTTATCAGTTTTTCCTTAATTATGTTAACATTGGGAAAATAATGCATCTACAATAATAATGTGGATCCCAGTAAAACGTGCGGTTATGGATATATATATATATATAGGTGCTAAAATTGGAGAACGAAAAGATAGGTGTTTTTCCTTCTTACAAGTTTTCCTTAATTATGTTAACACTGGGGAAACAATACATCTTCAATAATAATATGGGTCCCAGTGAAAATATGGGGCTGCGTACATATAGGTAGCAGACAGAACAAAACGTGAGGTTATGGATATACAGTAAAAGTCCGTTAATCCGACGACCGATGATTCGAATCTCCCAATAGTCCGAATTTTTCAATTTGAGGCCAAATCCGAATTCACCCGATGGTCCGAATTTCAAGAAGTCCCAAAGTCCCCTTTTTGAGGCATTAGTCCACTCAAATGACACATAATGGAGCACACACATATCATATGTTCATGAATTCACTTTAAAAGTTTACCATTGTCATTGTAGCCTATTACCTACTTCAAAACATTCAGATTAATGGTCAAAGGAAGCTACTGATATAAACGTAAACACCTTCTTCTTCTTCTTCCACATCGTCTGCTAGAGAGTTTGTTTTGCTCTTGAACGCATCCTTGGGACGCTCCGATGCGCTACTGGCTTGCACCGCATTTTCTGCAAGCGCATTCAGTCTTGAGCTTGAAAACGCACCTTTGGACGTATTAGTCTTGAGCTTGAAAACGCACCTTTGGACGTTCCGATACGCTACTATTTATAGTTCAGTGATCGGAGCGTCCCAAGGGTGCTTTCAAGACAACAAGACAAGGGTGCTTTCAATACAATATAATATAACAGAGCACGTCACAAACGGAAAATCACAAAATGAAAATTACAAGAATCTCTCAGGGAAGGGCCGTTGTTAAGGCATTACTTCCCGAACCACATCTGATCTGATCTTCAAGAGCAAGACAAACTCGCTAGTAGACGGAAGAAGAAGAAGACGTTTATATCAGCAGATTCCTTTGACCATTAATCTGAATGTTTTGAAGTAGGTAATAGGCTACAATGACAATGGTAAACTTTTAAAGTGATTTCATGAACATATGATATGTGTGTGCACCATTGTGTCATTTGGGTGGCCTAATGCCTCAATGTTTTCGTCATACACAGGTTCATAGGGGTAAAGTCCGATAATCCGAAAAATCCACTAATCTGAACGAGGGCCGGTCCGATGCCCTTCGGATTAACGGAAGTTTACTGTATATAGGCTAGTTGTTAAAATTGGAGAACGAAAAGATACTGTAGGTGTTTTTCCTTTTTATAAGTTTTCCTTAATTATGTTAACATTGGGGAAATATGATTGTTACATAACTAAATACAGGACTGACATAAGCATGATAGTCATACACAATGAACACATACACAATGAAGGTGTTATAGCCTTCGTCAGATTTGATTTGTTGTGAAATGGAAGCTAAGGTGTCGTCTAGATAACCTTCGTACATACACAATGAAGGTATTATAGCCTTCGTCATAATAATATGGGGGGCATGGTTGTTACATAATAATACAGGACTGGCATTGATCTTACCTAATGGAATACTTACACCGATTACATAATAAAGAAGAATTGAACATGATAATTACATACTTCGTTCCCTCAACACTCTGTAACTCCTCAGGGCTGTTACTAGGAAAAACATCAAGGGCTCACAAAGTGACACGAAGTAGAATAATGTGTATTGTATACTAAGAAGATTGTTGTTGACCAGACGTATAACATGTGGAGAAATAAGTGGAAGAGAGGAAGACAAAGTCGTGGATAATTATATCCTTCCCTGCGGAGCCGGGTCCCTTCGTTCCTGGGGATCTCGTTGGGGATGGGAATTTTGTTCCTGGTGTATTTCAGTGCTATTTTGGGCAAAACTGTGATAATGGAGGAAGATGTAGATTTGCCCACCCACAAATTTGCAACAGACTGATAGGTGATGGAAAATGCAGATTTGGTGAAAAATGCAGATACCACAACCCATCCATCTGCAAGTCGTCACTTGAAAACAAGACCTACTGTGATACTAACTGCCACGATTTTCATATTAGAGGTATATGGAGGTATGCAAGAAACATCACAAATGTTACTGGTAACCAAAACAACTCTCCAGCTTCGCGAGGACGAGACAGAGGAAGAAGGCAAGGAGGGAAATGGCAGATGAAGATGAGGAGATTGAGGGAGATAGAAGAGCACATAGAACACCTAGAGCACCTCCTGGCCTCCCAAGAGGGGCGAATACCTCCCGAAGACTAATAGAAACACATAGTACCGGTACTCCAAACATTCTCTCCCCACCCTTATTTGCAAATATCAAAGACCAAAAAAACAGAACCACAAACAAAGTACCATTTATTAGGGGCCTGCTAGAAGAAGGAAACGCTATATTTGCAGCTCTCACAGAAACTCACATTAAAGATCAAGAGGTTATAACCTACATAGGGTGGACAAAACGCATAGAACATGCGGAGATGTAGCCTTGTACATTCACGACTCACTGATATGTACTGAATTCCTAAATAACAGTAATGAAGTGGTGGAAATACTGGGAGTTAAAATATAATCCATAAATCTAGCAGTTATTGCAACATACAGGCCTCCGGACTCATCCCTAGAAGAATTCAACACCCAGCTCAACAAAATAAAATCAGAAGTGGAAGCACTGGGGAACCCAACACCAAATATTATGTGGCTAGGAGACTTTAACCTACTAAACATTAAATGGAGACAACTAGAAAACCAGGTAGTGGCAAATAACACCAGAGAAGCAAATACGAGAGAACTTTTTAAACTTTGCGACTTTTTTAGTCTTACCCAGCATATTGCCGAACCCACACGGGAAAACAATATCTTAGACCTTGCCTTCACTAACAATGACTCTCTAGTACACAACATTAACATATCGGACACAACATATTCAGATCATAAATTAATTGAGATCAAAACAACCTTAGCAAGTGTACAGACAACCTCAGAATCGAGACCAAAAACCGGCCATTTCAGTCAATTTAACTTCAATAACAAAATATTAGATGGGAAGAGGTAAATCAAGAAATGGAGGAAATAGATAGGAAAGATTAAATGAATACCCTGACACCAGCAGAAAGGCTAGTCCTAATAACAGAAACCATGACCCAAATCTGTAGCCACCACATACCGGTACCGGTACCTGAAAGACAAAAAAGACGAAGAAGCAAACAAGATCGGGAAAGAAGGAAGCTGTACAGAAGAACAAAATTACTCACACAACGACGCACATATAAAAATCTACAGGATAGGCAAAAGGCCAAACATATATAACATACATACATAAAATGTTAAGACTGAGTGTTCCACACATCAGTGCAGTTCAGTCTCTTGTCCTAATGGCGGCATTCCAGGCAACCCTGTTAAGGGCTGCTTCACTTGCCAAGTTCTTGGATTTGAGATCGGCGCATATAGTCCGATCCCAGGTCTTCCTCGGTCCACCCCTTGGTGCAGCTCCCTCCACAATCACAGACCTGCATTTTTTCACCCAATTATGTTCATCCATTCTCTCCACATGTCCATACCATCCCAGTCTACTTGTACGCATCACCTCGCTAATACTCTTTATACCTAAACGTCTCCTCAGCTCAACATTTGTTATTCTATCCTGTAGCCTGGCCCCACACATCCATCTCGCCATTCTCATCTCATTACGCTCCATTCTGTTGACATCCTCAAATAGATAGAGAAATTGTGGAAATTGAACAAAGACTAAGGATATCATATGAACTACAACATATGGAAGAGGAGAGGAAAGCTATTGCAGGTATAAAAGAAAATTCCAAGTACTTGTTTTCATATGCCAAACAAAAGGCTAAATCAGCATCAAACATCGGCCCACTAAGCAAAGGAGATGGGTCATTTACAGGGGACAAAAGGGAAATGAGCGAACTCTTACGCGGGCAGTATGAAATGGCCTTCAGTGAGCCTGATGAAACAAAAGCCACCAGAGACCAAAATATATTTTTCATGGAAATCTCCCCCACAGAAACCCCCCAGATGCTGGATATTGATTTTGGTCCAAAAGACATAGAAGAGGCCATTTACCATCCCACTCGGCACCAGGCCCGGACTCATGGAACTCGATCCTAATGAAGAAATGTAAGGAAAACCTCTCAAAACCCCTGGCTATAATGTGGAGAAGGAGTCTAGACACTGGTGAAATACAAGATAGCTCAAAAAATGCAATAATTGCCCAACTGCATAAAGGAGGGAGTAAAGCACTACCAAAAAATTACCACCCGGTAGCTCTAACTTCCAATATCATTAAAGTTTTTGAACGAGTCTTACGAAGCAAAATCACAGCATTCATGGAGGCACAACACCAGTCAACATGGGTTCAGAGCGGGAAGATCATGTCTCTCACAACTTATGACAAAATTCTTAAAGCGCAAGAAGAAAAGAAAAACGTGGATGTCATTTACACCGATTTTTACAAAGGCATTTGATAAATGTGTCCATGGTATAATAGCCCACAAACTAAAAGCAAAAGGTATAACTGGGAAAATCGGACGGTGGATTTACAATTTCCTCGTAAACTGGAAACAATCAGTAGCAGTAAACCAAGTCACATCGAAGCCTTCAGATATCAAAAGCTCAGTTCCTCAAGGAGCAGTGCTATCGCCCCTTCTTTTCCTCATTCTAATTTACGACATAGATGCCAACACAAGACACAGTACGGTATCTTCTTTTGCTGATGACACAAAACTAAGCAAGATAGTAAACACACAAGAAGACACGGGCCGGCTGCAAGAAGACATAAATGTAGTGTTCCAGTGGACCAGAGAAAACAATATGCAATTCAATGAAGAAAAATTCCAATTAATACAATACGGAGATAATAATGTTAGTAAAGAGAATACAAACTATGCAACAGAATCTAACCACATAATAGAAAGGAAAGACAGTGTGAAAGACCTTGGAGTGTTAATGTCTGAAAATATGGGTTTCAAAGAACATAACCAGGTCAAAGTTGCGGCTGCGAAACGTATAACGGGTTGGATTCTGCGTATATTTAAAACACGCGGTGAATTACCTATGATAACACTCTTCAAATCTCTAGTGCTACCGCAGCTTGAATACTGTAGCGTATTACCATCCCCATACAAAGCATGTGAAATAAATGACAGAGTGTACAAAATAATTTCACTTTGCATATAAGTTTGGTTGTTGTTGTTGTTGTTGTTCCCCAAGCTGCCTGGCCGAACAGCCCCAAGGCCCCGAGTAAGGCCAAGGCCATAAACGAGCGCCCCACACAGAACCCTCCCTGCCGACCACAATAAAGCCTGGGTGACCGAAGCCACTCCATGGCGGGGAGCTGAGAGGGTGCGTAAACGCCCGGGAAACCAAAGCCCCACCCAGGGCCCTGTGCCCCTCAGCAATTATGAAGAGAAAGTTGAGGGGCAAAGGAATAATGTGACGCTTTAGCTTCCAATCTTGGTAGATTGGGAGGTCAATCCACGGAAGAGACGCCGTCACTTGAGATCTAGAAAATATATAAGTAAAAAGAACAGTCAGAGTAAGCTATGGGTATGGCAGAGATCGCTCAGGTCTCACTCTGATAAGTTTGGTAAAACAGCTACACTATTGGGAGCGTTTAAGAACACTGAAACTGTACTCGTTGGAGCGTAGAAGAGAACGTTACTTAATAATATACACATGGAAAATCGCAGAGGGTTTAGTACCAAACCTACTTACCCCAATAGTCATGAAATTCAGTGATAGAAGCTGGGAATGCGATATCCCCCGGATGAATAACAGGGGTGCTATGGGCTCTCTGCGAGAGGGCTGGTTATCACATAGAGGCCCACGTCTCTTCAACAAAGTCCCGCGGCGAGTAAAAGACACGAGGGGCGTCTCGTTAGACAACTTTAAAGAGAGCCCTCGATGTCGAACTGCAAAAAGGGCCAGACGAGCTCATCTTCGCAGGGGAGCGTGCTGCCCCTTCGAACAGTCTGCTGCACCAAATCACCACCCAGAACGAGGGGCAGCGCGCTCCTCGGTGCCACTAGCAGTGGCGAACTCAACAAAGCTAAGGTATATATATATATATATATATATATATATATATATATATATATATATATATATATATATATATATTTATCTATTTACTCAGGCCCATTCATATATATATACATATATATGTATATATATTGACACGAACCATTTTTAAGACATCTTATATTTATCAAGTAGGTAGGCCATCATCATCAGGGCGTCGATCTAGTTCATCTTTGAAATAGTCAAACATTCTTTGTATTTTTTTGTTCTATGTGAGTGAGGGAGACAAAAGGCAGAACTGCCTGTAGCGAGTGCCTCCCCCATAGTTGAAAGGATGACAGGGCCAAAATCAAGGTACATTCGAGCCAAAATGCCTGGACACAAGGAGTTTGAAGCAATTAAAGTCATAGGAGGAGGGAAAGACTGATTCTGGGAGAGAGTTCCTGAGCTCAGCTGTTGAATAGAAGAAAGTCTGAGAGTAACATTTCACTCTTGGGTTGGAGAGTTGCACAGAGTAGGGAGGGATTGTGTTGCAAGATGGGTACCACGTACCCTACGTAGAGGTGGTATACACTGGGAAAGCTCTGAGGAGCACCGATTATTGTAGTAGCGATAGAATAGCGAGAGATATGCAACATTGCGGCGAAAAGAGAGTTTGCAGAGAGTTGGTAAATGGGCGGGAATTAATGATACAAAAGGCCTTGCTTTCTACTTTGTCTAGGAGTGCAGTGTGAGAGGATCCTCCCCACACATGTGAACAATACTCAATACAAGGACGCACTGTGCCGCTGTACAGAGCCAGCTGTGCAGGGGTAAAGAACCCCTTGAGGCAGTTGAGCACACCCAGCTTCTGGGAGGCTGCTTTAGCAAGACTGGTAATATGGTCCTTCCAAGTGAGAGCAGAAGAAAAAGAGACACCAAGAATATTGAGAGAAGATGAAGGATTGATTTTTGTATTGTTGAAGAATAAGGGATAGTCCGCTGGGAGTTCTGAACGGGTAGATAGATGGAGAAATTGGGTTTTGGAAGCATTAAAGGCAAGGTTTGCTCTGCCCAATTGGAAATAGTAATTAGATCAGAAGATAAGTGTTGTATGGCTTCATTACGTTTGTCTTTGAGGGATTGCTGGCTGGGACATTCAGGAAAACTAATTGAGTAGTTAGTGTAAGATAGGGTCGTCTGCGTATGAATGGATGGGACTGGAGGTACAGTCGAGAAGATCATTTATAAAAATTAGAAAGAGAATAGGAGATAGGACAGAGCCCTGAGGAACACCGGAGTTGATAGGATGAGGAAGTGAACGATGGCCGTCTAAAACCATGGCTATGGAAAGGCCGGAATGGAAATTAGAAACAAAGGCACAGATGGAGGGATAGAAACCGAAGGAGGGTAGTTTACAAATTAAAGATTTGTGCCAGACTCTATCGAAGGCCTTCGATATGTCTAGCGCAATAGAAAAGGTCTCACCGAAGTCCCGAAAGGAGGATGTCCAAGAGTTAGTACCGGTATGCATCCAGTTAGGTAATTAGTTGTCTTTGCTTACCCAGTACTAGTAAATCTCTGTAATACTCTGTATAGAAGAAACAATTATATACAATGGTAACGAGAAAAGGAAAAGCTGAAAGACAACGGAAGACACACGTGCACCCTTCCTCAACTCCAGAGAGACACTGACGTCTCAGCTTCGCTTGTTCCCCCACAACTGAGACAACAGTGTTGCCAGAGCCTTTAGCTAGATAGAATTTTGATAGCAATGAGTTGCTACATTCCTTCTTGAGTGAATATAAGACAAACTTTAGATATAAACAACTATAGTCCTTCAAATTTACGAAGAGCTCTCACTGCCTATGGATTGACAACACTGGTCTGCCCTTTTCCCAAGACTTATCAGGCATAATTTGATAGTACAGGAGATAGACCAGTGACCTCTCTCTCTCCTCTTCCTTTATTCCATTTACTTCTCATTATCAATTATTTTAATACAGTAACGACAGCCAGGTGATTTTATTAAAATTAGGAAGGACCTCAGAGAGAGAGAGAGAAGGGTAGGAGGAGGAGAGTGGAGAAAACAAAAATACTACAAGTCTAAGAGAATCTTAATTCAAACATTGACTTTATAAACTGTGGAAAACCCATCCAAACAATAAGCAATATAATCGTTTACTCATACTTCTGAATTGTATACTCTCCCTCTCTCACACTGTGTCTGTCTGTCTGTCTCTGTCTCCCTCTCTGTCTGTCTGGTCTGTCGGTCTCTCTTTCTCTCTCTCTGAGGTCCTTCCTAATTTGACCAAAATCACCTGGCAGTTGTCACTGTATTAAAATAGTTGATAATGAAAGTAAATGGAATAAAGGAAGAGAGAGAGAGAGAGGTCACTGGTCTATCTCCTGTACTATCAAATCAAATTACGCCTGATAAGTCTTGGGAAAAGGGCAGACCAGTGTTGTCAATCCATAGACAGTGAGTGCTCTTCGTAAATTTTAAAGACTATAGCCAGATGTAAACAAACCACGCTCACCCATGAGGAACTATTATAAAATGACTACCCAGTATGCAAACTTAGTCAAATTTGTCATTGGGCGCAAATACACTAGGACAGTGTTGCCAACACAAAAAGCTAATTTATAGCAAGTTTTCGCTATTTTCCCAAATTTTAATTACTTTTCGTTCTTTAACTGTACCACTGCCCTTAATGCGGACTGAAGGATCGAATGGGTGTTTTAATTAGTCGTCATTAAAGTATTTACTACTTCATAAATTAGATATGTTTGAAGTAGGCCTACTGGCAAAGGTTGATGTCATTTACAAGTAGCAATTTAGTTTAGTCAAGAATACATAAGAACATAAGAAAATGGGAGTCTGCAGAAAGCCAATTGGCCCACACAAGGCAGATCCCTCTCACACCCAATCCTAATTATAGGCTCAACTCACTAACACCATGAAGACCGACCACACCAAAATGGTCAGAGATCAACATAAGAAAACGAAAATCTGCAGAGAGCCGATTGGGCCACACCTGGCAGATCCCCCTTACACCCAACTCCTTGACATTTAATAATTTGTTTATATAGGTTGCAAACTTTTGAAACTGGTGTACCTACAAATACTACATGTCATAGGTGCTTACAAATTAAATTTTGTAACAATATCTTTTTATATATATATATTTTTTTTTTTTTTTTTTTAAGAGACAATGAACGGAGGAAGGAAAAACACAGATAAAACAAAAAGGTCCATGTGCCTAAAGGCATCCTCCAGTCATAAAATGTTTGTAACAACTGGATTTAAACTTTTGTAGATTGTAAGTTTGTGGAAAGCAACTCGAGGGAAGTGAATTCCAAAGAGTAGTAGTTCTAGGGATAAATGAATTTTGATAAGCATTAGTTCTGCATTGTGGAGGAGAAAGTGTAAATTCATGGGCGCTCTCAGCTGCCCCAGTTCTACGGGGAAAGATATGGAGAGGCGGCACAATTGAAGCAAGTTCCTCGGAACAATTGCTGTGAAAATATCTGTAGAATAATGCAAGGGATGCAACGTTTCTTCGTATGGATAATGTAGGAAGGTCCTGTGTGATTGCAGGGTTATTGATTAATCTAATAGCTTTATTTTGAATTTTGTCCAACTGCCTCAATGCAACAACTCCACTTCCACTCCACAGAGGTGAACAGTAATCCATCTGAGAACGCACATGACTTTTATATTACGGCCAACTGCTCGTCAGTGAAGAATTCTCGAACTCTGTACAGGAGTCCCAGTTTTTTAGAGGCATTCTTAGCAATGCTTCTAACATAATGTGTCCAGCTCAAGTTAGTAGTTAATGTTACACCGAGAATGTCAATACTAGGGGAAATGGGAATATTTACATCCTTAAAAAATATATGGGAGTCAATGAGATTCTGTCGGTTAGAAAAATGAATGTACTTGGTTTTCTGTGCATTAAAGGAAACTAGATTCTTTTGTCCCCATTCATTAATTCTAGAAAGGTCCTGGCTCAGAGAAATTGCAGTGTTTATTTTTGAATTTATAAGATCGGGTTGGGTGAAAGAATTGGTAAATGTGAAGGAACTGTGGAGTGTTGAGTCATCTGCGTAGGAATGTATTGTATTATAAGTGGTAGATATGAGATCATTGATATGAATGAGCAACAGAGTTGGGGCCAAAACTGATCCCTGGGAACACCAGCATTTATTGAGTGAAATTGAGAATAAAGGCCATCTACCATTACACATATTTTTCTGTTATGAAGATAAGAAGAAATTAGTGGAATTAATGATGCAAGGCCGTAGTGTGACATCTTCAACAATAAGGATTGATGCCAGACTCAATCAAATGCCTTTGATATATCCAGTGCTATTGTATGAGTTTCACCATGTTGGTCTGTAGCTTGGTTGATTTGATGCGAAAGAAGGCAAAGAATGTCTGCAGTTGATCGACATCGTCTAAAACCATATTGCCTATCACTGATTAATTTATTATTTTCAAGATGCTTAATTATGTGATTATTTAATATAATTTCAAAGACTTTACCAAGAGTGGAAGACTCCAGATTTTGTTTTGGCTCTGGTCAACATTTCAAGTTTTTGTGTTCTCTCTGTAAACTGCTTCTTTCAACATAGGAGAATAGCATAGGAAGGAACAAAAAAACCTATCGCATCCCCCGGGCCGGGGTTCGACCTCGACCCCCAAAAAACAAGATTTTTTTTGTTCAGCCACACAAATTTGTTTTTGGTGTCTGTAGTCTAAAGGGATACTGTATGCAATAGAAATGGTCATATGAGGGCATAAACACCCATAGGATATGGGGGCCCCAAAATGTTTGTTTTTGTAATTTTTTGTCTTATAAATAATATAAAATAGTTTAGTCCCCCAAATTATCAGGTTTTCTTTGCGAGCGGGTGGCACTACACGGGAAGAAGCCATAGTATGGGTAACTCAAGGAAAATTGCTCACGGGCTCAACCTAGAATAAGTTTTACTTACGAGTAAATTTCAATCTTTATTCATGAATAGTGCATGTTTATTCACCTAATATGATGATGAATCAGCCATTTACTGTCCGATTGTCTCCAATTTCGCCATATAAGTAGAACAAGTATACATACACACACCCTCGGAAGCTTTTTGAGTTTGGGAAATATTTTCCATACTCAAATGATTTATTTATGATAAAAAAATGGGTAAATTAGTTATATTGATAATTTACCTGCGGTTTTAAACATTATCACGCATCAACTTGGCAATCTGCTTCCTAGGAGTTGTAGACAGTCTATATACGGTACCTCATACACAATATAAAACAATTTTGCAAAGTGGATTTTGGATCATCAGATTTTTGGAGAAAAATAAATAAAAATGCGCTCACGCGCGCGTGGACATAGGACGATGAAAATTTCAGCGAGTCACCGTTACACCTTTAGCATATATGTGTCAAAAGGCCAGCAATGAGTCTCTTCTAGAAGTTTAATTTAGAATATATCCAGGAGTCTCCCCTTATGATTGGCAAGACTTATCTTGTGTTTGAAACATATACCACACTAAACTTCATAATTTTTGTCCCTTTTGAATGAATTAATGAATGTTTGGCAAGATGGTGCTTCCGTGAGAAACATTTACCACACTGATAACACTTAAAGTTTTTCTCTCCTGAATGAACAAATAAATGGGTGGTGAGATGGCTCTTACGTGAGAAACATTTACCACACTGATAACACTTGAAGTTTTTCTCTGCTGAATGAACTAATAAATGGGTGGTGAGACTGCCCTTATGTGAGAAACATTTACCACATTGATCACACTTGAAGTTTTTCTCTCCTGAATGAACTAATAAATGGCTGGCGAGATTGGCCTTCCTGGAGTAACATTTACCACACTGATCACACTTGAAGTTTTCTCTACTGAATGAACTAATGAATGTTTCGTGAGATCGCTTTCCTGTGAGAACAATTTACCACACTGATCACACTTGACCTCTTTCTCTTCTGAATGAACTAATAAATGTGCGTTGAGACTTCTCTTCTGTGAGAACAATTTACCACACTGATTACACTTGAATTTCATTACTGTTCGTGGACGATGGAGCAACATATGTTTGTTGAGGCCAAGACTATGACCAAATGGCTTACCACACACCTGACACTTAAATACCTTCACTGCTGAATGAACTACTGAGTGCCATGCCAGGCAATCATGACTAACAAACATTTTACCACACATCTTACACTTATGCTTAAGGACTTTTGGTGTTGGGGTCAAGATATCACCAGCTTCTTTATCAGTATTACAAACACTATTTGTACTAGCATTAATTTCCAGCATTTCTACTTCACATTTAGGAATCTTAAGTTTGGCACTTATTTCTGTATTTTCTAATGGTCCACATGTTGCACTATCCTCAATATTACCATATTCCAAGTCTTCATATTTAATATTTTCCTCAATGTTTTTATAGTCCAACATCTCCTCTTCATATTGATGTATCTCTTCACTCTCCAACTTCACCAATGGTTCTTGTTTCAACATCTCCATCATGAACCTTTAACCTTTTGGCTATATTACCATAATCGAATTGAGTTTTTGTTTTCAAAGTTACTGAATATGCTATATTTTAGTGGATCATGTAAATTTAATAAAATAATTCAAGAAAGCTTATTCTCTCCCAACAGCTCTCCACTGAAATGTGTCCATATTATGCCATTATCTTATGAAGGAATCAAACTCTATTGGTAAATGACTGTGGCAGTTGTTGACATTGACACACTTGGTACTTCTTCCTGATGACTGACTTCTGTTGTGAACCTGGAACAAGAGCTGACATTAGATTACAACACTTCATTATTGTACAACATTTGTTAGGTATTCCTATACAACACTGCATTTGGCTTACTTGAGGTATGAAAGAGGATTGAGATTTCAGCATGTACAGTATATACATCAATTTCGAATAAGATTTTGATTGACACTATTATATACATTATGGTAACTTTTATCAATCTTTACTTAGATATTAACTCTCCCACTTCGGGCCTAAGGCATGAATTATCCCGCCTCCGCGCGGTCTAGACTAATTTTTCTTTTTTTTTTAGCTAACTAGGCGTATTTCACCTCATTAGGTGTATATCTTCTTTTTCCTATTCTTTACTTAAAAGGGTTACCATAATGATATATATATATATATATATATATATAACCTGTATATATATATCAGAGTTGGGTCAACTAAGTTAATTAACTTAACTTTTTACCAATTAACCGATTAAGTTAATTAACTTTAACTTAACTACCGTATTTTTCGGCTTATAGGACGCGATGTTTTATAGGACGCACCCTAATTATACAAGTAGAAATTTGGAAAAAAAGTATAAAGCCATAAATCCAACCTCGTAATTATGAAGAGCCATTTGCATGCTTTGCAAATACACTATGGTACACAATGCTAATATAATTGCCCAATAATGTTTATAATGCTTATTGTTTGGCATTATGAGTATTGTACATATCAGTAATGGGCAAAATTGTAAATAAACCTACTATCCTGGAGACGCCATTTACATGTTTACATTTTGGCGTCCCTGTTGAGTCAAACAATACGTTGCAGCTTCTGTTTTGGTACGCAATACTGTAGCCTACTATTTTGGATACTACGATTCATAGTTCGTAATATTTTATGGGACAAATAAAAAGCATTATCAAAGTGTGTTTTATTTATTATAATAATACCCAATAATACCATAATATATTATGTGGATACAAATTTGTAGCCTACGAAATAGAAAAACACGAAAAGGTCACGATATCGTTACTGTACCAAAAGTTCAGTGTACCGGACCGTTGTACCGTAACTTCAGGCCTAAACGTAAACATACAAAAGGCGTTACCAGGATAGTAGGTTTTATTTATAATTTCGCCCATTATTGATATGTGCAATACTCATAATGCCAAACAATAAGGATTATATACATTATTGGGCAATTATAGACTCGATATATGTCTAAAAATTTCAACCTTTGTTTTGTAAGACGCTGGTTGATTTTAGAAGCCTAATTTTGGGAAAAAAAACGCGTCTTATAAGCCGAAAAATACGGTAGTTAATTTTGATTTTTTTTTAACTTAACTTAATCAAAATTTCTCCAAATTAATTAATCAATTAAGATTAATTTTCGATTAATATAAATTAAGTTTACTTTGTCCTAAAATGGAAATCGCATTTCAAACCACGTGGTGACTCATTAGTCTGTCTCTGGTACGTTCTATAGTCGTCCCAACGAGAGTTGGCGGAGCTAGACCGTCCTGAGCTAAAACAAGTGAAACCGTTTTAGAAGGGTCAGGTAGCAGGTGCCCTCTCAGGTCACACCGCCATCTCCTCTCTCTTTCTCTCTACTGATGTTATACATTTTATGTTTATAAAATATACAGTATATATATATATATACTGGTATATACTTGTTATTCCAAAATAAGAAAAGTGATAGATATATTCCTTTTCTACATTAAATTATAACTTACAACATGCTTGTATTTTGTTATAAAGAAGTGAAGACACGTCCACAGTAAACACGTTCATGAATTGACAGTATTAACCCTTTCACGCTCATATGACGCAGACGTTGCCAGATTAGCAATAAGAAATAGAGTTCTCTCACTCTTATAATTACCTCTCCAAAATTAGTTTTCTGCCCACAGGTAACTCAAAGACAACTGCAGAGGTTGAAGTAACTAAACTGATGGTAACAAAGGCTTTAAAGTATCCCTAATAGGCTCAAAATTGCATCATATATCGGAGAGGGTTAACCTTTTTCATTGTGGCCTGGCCACCCATCCTTATCCCGCCCTCCTTTTAGTATTTTTATATTTTCTGGTATTTAGTTGTTTTTAAATATGTCTGCCCTCCTTCAGGGTAATACGTTCATGAAAACACAGATGAAAGCTCGGTATTTCATATCTATTTTTTTCCTACGAGTATTACTATATACTGTAATTTGATCACACATAGTTGTGATTTAAACTCCATATATATATATATATATATATACTGTATATATATATATCCCATTCTTTCTGACTTATTATAGGAATTAAGCATTTATAAAATAAATAACTTCTTATTACATAATTACATCATATAGACAGGAGTGCCACATTTATCTTTTTAGCAGGAGCAAATCTATTGAACAAGCTTCCCTCAAATAGTATTGTATACGTTTACTATATTTAAATAAAACTGAAACACTACCAGATGAATCATACATAATTTAAGCCTCGAAATACATAATCTAATATATACCTTTCAAATGTAACTAATATTAAATTATAATCTAAATTTTTAATTTTATGTTAAGATCTTTCCTACCCCAATCACGTTTCATATATGCAAATATCAGCCAGCATCACATCAGTCCTCGTCACTGCTGGAATCATGTAGGCCAACTGTATATTAATAATGAATCATTCATACATGTAATTCATTATAATGTATTGGTTTTTGTAGTCTTACTCAATTTGTAGTGTATGGCGTTCACACACCCTCTCCAATATTGAGCAGAAACTCTGGATATGGCAGCTTTTGTTAATTCCTCCACCCTTGCAAGTGTCTGATTACTATTAATGTTTTTTGGATCTTATGTCTGACTTCACCATCACACAGATCAGCTGGATGGGATTGAGGTTGCAATGGTAAGGTGGAAGTCTCGGTACCTCACAGGTGGAGGAGAGTAGGGATTATCATGTCTCGGCAGAGCAGTGGGCGGGGGACACGAGTCTGGTGGCTGTGGAAGCGCTAGAGCACCTGCCTGAGCAGCAGTGTGCAGTGCTCCAGCACCAGCTCATGGTGCTACCCCACTGGTCATACCCCACTGGTCGTGCCGAGCCTCTGAGCCTCACAACTCAGGCGGTGCAAGATGTTCCGCGGGCAGGTCACGTGAATGTTGGGAGACCGTTAGCCTCGTTGTTTCGGTGGTTCAAGGTGGGCGACGAGGCTTGGACATGGTTGTCAGGTCAAGGTCGACCCATGGCTGCCAAGGGTGGTGGTCAGAAGGAGGACATTGAGCATATTGGTGAGATTGGCTGTGGAGTGGATGTGCCCGGTCGTCGTATAGCCTCCCAATGCTGCTCTAGTCGAATGCAACAGCCCTACCATAGACCGACTATATCTGGCCATGTCGCTAAAAGCGGTGATGCTGTGCAGGCAGATGTAGTCGTAAGGAATGCGGGGGTGCGCATGTACGGTATCGGCGGGGAAGCCTTAGCAATAATGAACTATGGGAGTGACTGCACAGGTGGTACTGATTGTCCCTCTCATGACCTGGCTGTTCTAGGACGAAGGTGGAGAAGGAGGGAGACTACAGGTTAGAAGCTGCGGTCTCGGCTGGGTTGTGGGGAGGGCAGTAGGCATGTTCTGCGAGATAAGTTGTTTACTAGGCTGTGGCAGTGCATCCGCATGTTTGTTGCTTCTCCAGGCCTGATGTACGGGGTAGAATCTGACATGGAGGCTGGAGACAGTGCGAGGCTCAGTTTAATTCCCTACCGTATAAATCCTGCTAAAAAGCCTGTCGTGAAAACAGAGCTAGACGAAATGTGGAAAAAGGGTCTGAGGGATAAAGGATATTGTGAGTGGTCGTTGCCAGTGAGTTTGCAACCTGAGTTGAGTGGCAAGATCAGTGTGTGTGCATTATCCCTGACAGACACCTATCCATTGCCCAAGGGTCTGAGGGATAAGGAATGTTGTGAGTGGTCGTTGCCTGTAACTTTGCAACCTGTGTTAAGTGGCAAGATCAGTGAGTGTGTTGATTGCGAGAGTGTGTGCATTATCCCTGACAGATGCCTATACCTTATTGAGAGTTGACGACACCATAGACCGCCTCGGGGCTGCATCGCCTATCACGAAGGTAGAACTAGTGAAAGGCTTTTGGCAGGCCCCGTTGCCGGAAAGTGCAAAGAGAAATGCCAGTCTTGTGTTGAACTGGGCAGTTTATCAGTGCCAGGTGTTGTTGTGCTGCCGGAACACAAGTTGGATGTGTGGCATGCTAAGGGCACTGATAATGTTTTGGCTGATTGTTTGTCACGGGAGGGTTTGTTTGCAGGAGAACCCTCGCCGTTCAGTCAGTGTGTGTTGAGAGTGGAGAAAAATCAGGCTGCCCCTGTAAGTGCAGCCACCATAAACATATTAAAAATTAAAATTCTATAAAAACTCTTTCTTTAATAGTTAAATTTTTGTTAAGTATGTTATAGCTAAAGTTCTGAGTCGAACCTGTGCTTCTCTCAGAAGGCTGTGCTAGTAGAAGCTCGCTCTAGGAGCATAGCAGTATGAATTAATTATGCTATTGTGTTGGGAGGGGTTGTAAAAAATGTTTTTGATGAGAACTGAGCTTTGCGTTCTTTGTTGCGAAGTGATTAGGGGTGGCGAGTCTTATCGGCGTTCTGCTTGTCAGATATAGAGCTCATGGTTGAGCGTCTAATATCTTGGGGGGGGGGACGCCTGCAGCGTGGCAGAACGCCATGTGGGCTCAGCCGCTCGCTTGGCCACTCGCTAGCACTCGCCGGGGCAAGGTATTTGGCTACAGTCTATCTACAATGTTGTTCTTTCTTTCATAGTGTTCGTGTTGTTGCAGACAGTCCCGTGGTGGTCTTTATTTTCGTCTGTGACAAGGGGAAGCATTTTATATCATGAGTAGAACATAAGATACATTGTATATAGTTAAGGAGAGAGAATAATATAGACAGTGGGGTGGTAGTGTGTGCGTGCGTATACATGTGCTGCCTCCCCCTCGCTGTAGGCTCGAGCGCGTGCCTTCCCACGCTTCTTGATTGGCTGGTGGTTCCTGGCGCCTTCTGCAGCCCTGCTGCCTGGTGACGTAGCGGTCTATGATTGGCTGACCACCATGCCTTTGTGTGTGATCCTAGGGGTCCCGAGGAGTTACTCTCTTCAGAGCTTGCTTGACTAGCATACCCTTAACATATCACTTGCCACCTGTCTCCGACTTCTACCTATAGAGCGGGTGCCCAACCCCGAAAGGGGTTGAAATAGGGGAGCTATTCCCCCCGCCAAAGGCGGCTTTCTAGCTTTCCTAGCTGATGCTGAGAGGATTGGGTTCTAGTCATGTGGTCATGGGCTGGTCTATCAGAGTGAGAGCTGAGCAATCTCTGCCATACCCATAGCTTACTCTGACTTTTCCTTTAACTTATATATTTTCTAGATCTCAAGTGACGGCGTCTCTTCCGCGGATTGACCTCGCAATCTACCAAGATTGGAAGCCAAAGCATCACATTTTTCCCTTGCCCCTCAACTTTCTCTTCATAATTGCTGAGGGGCACAGGGCCCTGGGTGGGGCTTTGGTTTCCCGGGCGTTTCCGCACCCTCCTCAGCCCCCCGCCATGGAGTGGCTTCGGTCACCCAGGCTTTATTGTGGTCGGCGGGGAGGGTTCTGTGGGGGCACTCGGTTATGGCCTTGGAATTGCTCGGGGCCTTGGGGCTGTTCGGCCAGGCAGCTTGGGGAACAACAACAACCTATAGAGCACTTTCTCTCTCAACTTCTTACCTCTCATTCTTCCTCTCTATTTAATATCATAACTCCCCTTTGGTTCTGCACGATTTCATATATCGGCCATCATATTATATGCTGAAGCTCTCAGATATTATATGTTTAGTTAGGCATTTTGGAGGGGTTACCATTTTGTCTGTAGAGGTTCGACACACTCACGGTGTCTCCCTGCCTATTCCTTGGCTGTCTGCTGGGCTATTTAATGCTAGACTGGGGTGAGGCCATTGTTGTTGTGATTTCCGATGTGTACTAGGTTTTGTTGAACCTGTACAATCGCAACGGAGACGTGGGAAGCCTAGGTGGTCTTTCTGACTGTGTACCTTGTGAGTTTAGCACTGTGTTGCGAGTGAGGGCTTTTGCCTCTGCCACCCAACACTGTGCTAACTCGTTTGCTCTGACTTTGAGAGGGTCGCCAGGAGAGAACCAGATACTAGCGATCTGGATCTCTCAAGAGAGCACTCCGTCAATTAACGTAATTTGGCCGCACAGCCTTAAGGACCTCGCTAGGCTACGAGCCGCTTGCTCAGCCATTGTTTCCTAGCCTACGACATCCCAGCTAGACTTTATTAGCCAAGCAGACACCCGTTTAGAATTATAAACTCTTATGTTATGCATGCAGCATTCTTATTCACGTTGACTGTAAGCCTTGGTTGTTGTTGAGTTGCACAACCTGAGCAGGTTTTTTTTTAGTTGACTGACGAAGGACTTCTTTTGTTGTTGGAGATAATACTAGTGTGCATTTATCGTTATTCCTGTGTCAGTTAACACTGTCTGCCTCTACACTTGTCCTATATTGTCGCTGCTTTATATAACAGTTCAAAATCCGATACGATCATCTTACCCCAGCATCAGACTTTCTTCAGAAGATTCCTGCTCGATGCTTTGGGACTTTCGTTCACTTTCTTTAGTATAGGAGTGACAGTTCATTATTGTTTAGAATAACTTTAAATATACCTTCTTCTAGTTTGCATTAAATCATTGCAGTGATTTAATTAAGATCTCTATCTTTTCCTTGTATACCTTATTAACGTAATTGTATGTTGTTGTGATCAGGCTGTATCAGAGATCATCAGCCTGTAGTAGTAGTGCACTTATACCGAGTTATAGGATACCCCGTTATCGCAGATTTAACTCTGGAGGGTATAGGTGTTTTTTGTGCGCCGGCATTATAAGTTCGAGGGTTGGATCTAGTGTTACCGTTGTGGCTGTGTGCCTTTCTAGTCCAATGATTAAGAGCCCTTGTTTTTATACGAGCCCCGGTCGTAACAACATAAGTGTACAAAGGAGTACAAAGGAAATCAAGCAATAACAGGTCCAGCGACCCTTCTAGGCTGCTTGTCCTCCAAAACACTGAGGATCAAGTGTCCAAACAGTGGTTTAGAGTGGGTAAGGGAACATTGGAAAGTGAACTACTGCCCTGGAACTAATGTCCGTGGCAGGATTAGGAAGTTAGTAGGGGACAGATGGGTTAGTAACTGAGGGGGGGATAAAAAAAAGTTATTCATTTACAAACGCAGTCAGTCGCGGGTTTGATGCGAGATATTTGTCTAAGCGGAGTTTAAATGAATCAACGGTGCTGCAGTCTATAACGTATTGGGGAAGCCCATTCCACAAGTTGACAACTCGATTGAAGAAGAAATTCTTAGATTCGTGTGAGTTAAAAGATTTACCAATAATTTGGCAACCGTTTCCCCGCGTGTAATTAGATTGGTCGATAGTGAAGTACTTACTACAGTTCATATTGTCGATGCCTTTGATGATTTTGAACACTTGAATTAAGTCACCTCTTAATCTGCGCTGGGTTAAAGGAAATAGATTTAATTCTCTAAGACGCTCTTCGTATGGTTTGTTCTTTAGGCTAGGTATCATTTTGGTAACTCTACGTTGAACTCGTTCTAGCTTGTTTATATCTTTTGGTAATAAGGGCACCAGGATTGAACGCAGTATTCCAGAAGAGGGCGGACTAAGGAATTGTAAAGGGTTAGGATAACTCTTTGGATTTATGCTCAAATGACCTGCCTATAAAGCCAATTATTTTGTTTGCCTTCTTAACAACTTTTGAACATTGTTGACTCGGTTTTAGGTTACTCGATAATGTTACTCCCAGATCGGTTTCTCTGTTTACATTCTTAAGCTGAGTGCCATTCATCGAATAGTTTGCTTTCTCATTTAGGTATCCGATATGTAGTACTTTACATTTATCCGCATTGAAACTCATTTGCCAAATTTGGGCCCAACTTGACAATTTATCTAGATTGTGTTGCATATCGTCAACTTGTTCTTTTGAGAGTACGCTATTTGAAATTTTTGTATCGTCAGCAAATTTTGAGATTGTACAGGTGAGACCCTCATCTATGTCGTTGATGTAAATTAGAAAGAGAATTGGGTGTTGAGTGGGTTGAGTGACGGGTGTTTAGAGGGGGCAGAACTCCCCCTTCAACATATTACGTGTCTCACAGTAACTTCTATTATATAAACAACCCAAGAATTTTCACAGATATTTTAAATTTAATTTAGGATGTAATATAACCTATACTCCATGTTAAAGTAAGTGTCAACCCTCGAAAAATTCTATTAAGGGAGATACAGAACCTGTAACCTGTAACGATATTTGTCCAGGGTTCCCCTCCCCATAGACGGCACACAACACGACTCGGCGGACCTCTTTCTCCCTGCCTTTCAGTCTAATTAACACTAGGAATTTACCTAATTTTCTATCCAATGTACAGTACTATCCAACCAGCGGGGGTGTGGGGGCGGCAGCCCCCACCCATAATACTAGGTTAGGTTGGTAGGTTAGGCTAAAATCTTTAATGTTGCTTAATTGTTGGATAATGGATAATGAGCTTACTGGATAAGTTCATTTTCTATCCCATGTATCATCCAACAACTTTTGCCAAAACTTTATTTTTTTTTTTCATTTTTGGGGTTTCTTAAATTGAAAAACAAGAAAACCTGAGCCAACTTTTTTTTGCCACTTTCTGACTTTTAAGAAGCTGAAAAATCTTAAAATCCGAGCCAACTTTTGCCAAAACTTGGCTCGGGTTTTTTCATTTTGGGGTTTTCTCAAGCTGAAAAACAACAAAACCCGAGCCAACGTTCATCATAAAAGCCATTATATCGCCTTTTTATGTCTTTAACACCACATTTTCCCTGATCTTCATAGCCCTCCCCACTATCCAGGGTGTCAAACGATGCTGTTTTTTTGAGTGATAACGCAAATGATTTTTTTGTATAATGATAACAGAAACTCCCCTAACCCTTTTTTTTTTTTTTTTTTTTTTGGTTTGTATTAATGTTACAGAAAACAACTTAACAAAAATTTAGAGTGCCTAATTGCCAAAGTGATTGGGGTTGCCCCCCGGATTTTTGTTTGGACTTGTCACTTTTGGAATTAAGGGTGTCCACTCGGACCACTCCACAGTCCACTGTCCAAGACAGTCTGACAGCATTTCCTGCCTTCTAAAACTCTAAAAGCAATCAAATAGTTAATAGAAAAATATTATAATATAGGAATAGGCCTAATAGGATTATAGGCTAAATACCGGTACATATTATACATTCTATCCTATAGTGTAGCATTGTAGTAAAAACTTAACAAGTGGAAAAATATATTACAATATTACTAATTAGCCCTAAGGCCTATGATAATATATGAATTATAAATTTACAATTAAAATTGAAAACTTATTATATGGTGTATGATATCATATTACAGTATTTCATATATGATAGGCTATACATACATAAAATTTTAAGACTGAGTGTTCCACACATCAGTGCAGTTTCAGTCTCTTGTCCTATTGGCGGCGTTCCAGGCAACCCTGTTAAGGGCTGCTTCACTTGTCAAGTTCTTGGATTTGAGATCGGCGCGTATAGTCCGATCCCAGGTCTTCCTCGGTCCACCCCTTGGTGCAGCTCCCTCCACAATCACAGACCTGTATTTTTTCACCCAATTTTGTTCATCCATTCTCTCCACATGTCCATACCATTTGTGACGTTAACCACTCCGTTAGAACCGCATGGCTTGTCCTACATTGACTCGCTAGGATCGCCAGGGCAGTGGATGGGGCTACAGTTTGTGTATTAGAGTGTGCTTTATTTCATGTGAAAGCTCGTGTCATGGGCAGTCCAGAAAGGCTCTTTGTTTTCGCCCATGTCAAGGCTTTATATATTTAATTGTAAAGTATATGTTTTATCCTTAACTAGTAATGATAAGATCAGAGAGAGAGAGAGAGTAGAACAGAGTGAGAGGGGGCGCGTAGTGTTTTTGCCCCGCTCGATGACGTCACAGCTGGCTGGCCTCGTGGGGATTGGTTGAGGGAGTTCTTTACCATGCTTGGTGACGTAATGTTTTGCTAGCTACTTTGGTAGTGGCTAGAGGACTTGTAACCGCTTTTTTCCCACGCGGCTCGAGCTGGTGCGAGTATATATACAGTTCCTCGCCACTCTCTCCCTCAGATCTGGTTTCTAGAATGCATCCATCTTTGTCCCTTGCTACCTGTCGCCTGCTCTGTACCTGAGAATCTTTTCCTCTGCCTATCTCTCTCATTTTCCTTATCTTTCACCACCTTTTATTAACATTATATCCCATCTGGTTAACTCTGCAAAATCAGCTTCATGCTGGCCAGTTGTATTGTGCGTTAAGGTCTGATATAACCCATGTATGTAGTTGTTAAGATAAGTGGATCACGAAGCATTGGTTGGCTTTCATATTGCCGCTTCCTTTAATTATTAGTGTTCTGCTGGATTAGATAATGCTAGACTAGGAGTCTGATATTATAAGGTATTGTTTCCTATGAGTGCTGGCTTTAGCTAAAAGCTGCACGACATACCTGAGAACTGGAGTTGATTGAGTAAATTCTAGTCTGTGTGCCATTGAGAATAGAGCATGCACGAATGAGGGCTTTTTGCCTATACCATTCTGCACTGTTCTAGTCTCGATTGTTTGTCTTTGAGGTACGCCAGGAGAACGCTTAATACTTCGGTATTAAGGTTTCTCAAGAGAGCTACCCTTCCCTATAACGTAATATTTGACGCACAGACTTGAGATTTGCACTAGGCTATGCGGCATGCCATGCGCACCAGTATCTCGTATCATTGACTCTAGCTAGACTTTATCAATCATAATAGACATTAAGTATATTAAACCAATTACGGTACTCTTTTTATGTATACCCGTTTATGATTACACAAGCATTTCGCAGCCTAGTTTGATGTATTGAGACACAAACGACTTAGGCTCTTTTTGTTGATAGGAATACTGCATTGTCGTGGCGATTATTATTATTGTTGTTGTGTTTAGGATATTCTTGGCTCCGACGGCATTATATATTCTGCCTTTTTGTGTGCATAGCCTGCACGAGCATTGTTCCGCTGCCTGCCTTTTTGGGTTCCATTTCCGATACGAGCATCTTTATAGCATCTAACATTTAGAGAAGATTCCTTGTTAGTGTTGAAGGACTTTAGTGCACTTTCTTTCATGCAGGAGTGCCTGACATTTATTGATTAAAGTAACGTAAGCTGTAACTTCTCTTACCACCTTACTTTGCATACCATAACCAAGCACCTTCGGTTATAGGTAGTACTGTAATAGGCTGTTTTCACATAACATTAAGCCTAGAGTAGACGCACATTTATTGAGAGTTTGATAGCCTATTATTGCATATAGAACTCTGTAGAGTATTTGTGTTCTTTGTTCACTGGGCATATACATCCGAGGTTGGAGCTAGCGCTTTCCGTTGTAGCATTTATGCCATTACTAGTCCAATGAATAAGAGCCCTGATATATTTAAACCCCAGTCGTAACAAATGGCGACCTTGCCTAGGATTTGGTGAACCTACATTAATTAGCAGGGAACATTTGTTGTTTTGGAGAATATTTTGCGGGGATCAGCAAGAATAATTTTTTTTTTTTTTTGCAACATAGTATAGCCCTTGAGTATTTCCGAGAATTTGTGTGTGTGTATTGAGGTATAAGAGTTTGGGGTACTTCTTTTCTGAATATTGTGGTGAGAAATTGTTGTGAGCATCATGTCTTATACCGGGTCAGAGGAGAATGGAGACACAGTATGTAATGTCGAAACTGAGGAACAGCAGCATGATGAAAGGGTTAATCGGGTGAACTGTGAGGAGGATGCTAGGATATTTTTGCAATGGCCTGTTACTGCCGAGCGGTTGGAGGGTATGGAGCGGTACGGTCTTCAATGCCTGGCCACAGCTATCGGTCATGCGGGTACTAGCGGCATGACCAGGGATAACTTGATAACGTGTGTACTGGGCAGGGTGACTGGTGAGCGAGATGGGTTGAGTGCTCAGAGCCCTTCGGCCATGCTTCCCCTACACTCGACTCCCAGTCATCCCAGTAGTTTGCCGACCCCGGGTACGCTTCCGCAGTTGGGTGGTGACTGGCAGGGTGGGTTGCCCATGGGGGGACCACCGGTGATTTCAAACATTGTAGCACCTTCACCTCCTCAAGGGTTAACTCCAGAATTATTGCTTCAGCTCGAATTAGCTAAGCTTCAGCAGCAATTAGAATTAGCCAAGATAGAAGAGAGAAAAACTATCAGTCAAGCAAAAATCCAAGCTGAGTCGACTAGGTACTGTGCCGACATGGATGTAGAGAAGTCGCGAGTAGAGACAACGGGACAGCGACTTGGGGCTGGTAACCGTGTTCATGAGCAATCTCTCTCGCACTTATTGAAACTGGTTCCGGAGTTTGATGAGAGTGGTGTAACAGAATTTTTCACACGCTTTGAGAAGAAGTGCCAGGAACACCAGTGGCCAGAGAATAAATGGGCAGCACTTGTATCCTCTAGATTAATAGGCAAGGGTCTTAAAGCCTACGATGCATTACCTTTGGAGTTATGTATTGTGTACGAGGATCTCAAGGAGGCTGTCCTGAGGGCTTACGAACTGCAACCAGAAACGTACCGTTTGAAGTTCCGGGGTGTAACTAAGGGAAGAGATAGCACCTTTTTGGAACACGCCCGGGACTTGTCCGATGCTATGGGGAACTGGCTCCGATCTGAGAAGGTCACAACATATGATGAAATTAAGCAGTTAATGATGTTGGAGCAGTTAATGATGTTGGAGCAGTTCTTTAACCCTCCAGCCCCGGCTACGCATTACATAAATATTGTCCGAAACCCGGGTGTTTTGGCCGAAAAACGTCTAGGCTAGGCTACCGTATCATTGTTATGCTGACTGCTTCCCGCATTCCTGTGCATCCCCAAGCGTAGCTGTGTTATTTACCTGTAGAATGGCGTTAAGTAGAGCTCTCTAAGTCAACTGGTTGAGTTGTGATGATGATTTCAGTGGAGATAACTTACAGCAACAACAGCCACTTTACAATACTTTTCGATACTTAACAACAACATACAGGCACACACGAACAAGCGACGCTCTCCTTCTTGTGGCCGGAGATGCGGGGCGGCGGTCCAGCCGGCTGTTGTTTACATGCGTCGGACCGACGCCTCACACACCAAGCTCACAGGCTTTCAACCACTGGTACAATGTTGTACCACCCGGGTTCCTGGGGGCAAAACATAATGGTACACACGTGTACCATCCGAGTTTGAAGGGTTAAGAGCACGGGCGGTGATCTAACTTTGAACTTGAAGGAGAAAAACCCAAGAACTCTAGTCGAAGCAGCAGAAATGGCTGATCGACGGCTGTCGTTGATTCGGGGTTGCGGGTCCTCACAGAAGTACGATGTAAGTGCTAAGGACCGTTATCCTCCCCCTCCCCGTAACAATGACACATTTAAACAGAAGAGCCATGAAACTAAAACTGAATCCAAACCTTACACCACACCGTATGTGAAAAGTCAGGGGCCTTTTACATCACAGTATAAGCCGAAACCGAAATTTATGTGTTTTAGTTGCCACCAGGAGGGTCATAAAGCAAATGAGTGCCCTAGTCGACCTCCTCCGGCATCCGTGTCTTTTGCTCACGGCATTGGAGTGTTCAAGAGGACATCGGAGTTTGTTAGAGGCAATTCTTCCGAGGTAAATACACTGCCAGTGCAGAAGGATCCGGAAGGCTTATTCCCTGTCCGTGATGCCTTTAGTGACCACAGGGGACTCGGTTGTGTGGAGTGGGGGGGTAGAAGACATGAGGTGAGAATTTTGCGTGACACTGGGGCATCGCAAACACTGTTGAGAAATTTCACTGGTAAACCTGTAAATACGGCGCGGGTGGTTGTGGTTCAGGGAGTTAATGCAACAAGGTCATACCCGCTTGTAAGAATGAAGATGGAAGTTGATGGTGTGACTCGTGACCTGGATGTAGGAATTGTGGAGAAGTTACCTGTTGGGGGCGTCGACCTCCTTCTCGGCAACGACTTTGCGGGGCCTACTTCTGAGGCTCCACCCTTGGTCGTTGCCGAGAAGCCGGCCGACGTGAGTAGGGAGGAGCAGGAGTGGGTTAAGAAGTGTCGGGGGCAACCTATGGCATGTGTTGTCACCCGTTCCCTTGCATCCAGGGAGTCACATTCTGGTCAACAGTCTTTAGATCAGCGGAGGAAGGGTACCGAGAAGGGGTTGAAAGTTGATGCGGTTGAGAGTTCAGTATCAGCGGACATTCTCGGGGACTCATTATTAGGACCAATTTTCGAGTCTAGAGAAGACCCATTAACTGTTCCTGAGAAGGCAGTGGATGGGCTTAAAAAGACGATGAGACAGCAACGGTACGCAGAGAGAGAGCAACGGGAGGCCAAATTTAGTGTAGGAGGGGGGCACGAGTTGTTTCGCAAACACTTGGATAGGCTTGCTCCTTCGGACATTCGTAAGTTGCAATTGGAAGACCCGGAGGTTCTTGAATGTGGTACCGGTGCTGTCGAGTTGGAGGAGGACAGTGATGCACAGTCGGGAGATTTTTTTTCATAGATGGCATATTATACCGGCGATTCCAAGATCCGCAGAGGAATTGGGAGGGGGGGTCAGGAGAGGTAGACCAGCTGGTCGTGCCGAGGGTTTGCAGGGAAAGCCTACTTAGGTTGGCCATGATGTACCACTGGCGGGACATCTGGGTGTCCGTAAGACGGTTGCAGCCTTGGGGAAATTATTTTGGTGGCCTGGTCTGAGAGCACAAGTTGTGTCATGGGTGGCAATGTGTGATGTGTGTCAGAAGGTTGGCAAACCGAATCAGAGCATTCCTAAGGCGCCGTTACACCCCATTCCTGTCAGTGGGCCTCCCTTTAGTAAGGTTATAGTGGATATGGTTGGCCCCCTTCCTCCTACAAGTGCCGGAAACAAGTTTCTCCTGACCATCATGGATGTAGCAACAAGGTACCCTGACGCTTACCCTATGAGAAATGGGTCAGCGAAGACGGTGGTCCGAAACTTGCTAGTGTATTTTTCCCGGTATGGTTACCCGCAGGAGATTCAGTCAGACCAAGGATCCAACTTCACTTCTAACCTCTTTGTTCAAACTATGCAGCAGCATGGGATTGTTACGGTTGTGTCATCTGCGTATCATCCGGAGAGCCAGGGTGTGTTAGAGCGATGGCACTCAACCTTAAAATCTATGCTTCGTTGTTATTGCTTTGAGAATGGGAAAGATTGGGATCTTGGCCTGCCATATGTTTTGTTTGCTGCACGGGAGGTACCTGGGGAAAGTTTGGGATTCAGCCCTAATGAGCTCGTCTTTGGACACCGTGTCAGAGGGCCTCTACATATGGTTAAAGTAATATGGGAGGGTGCAGAAAAACCTTGTTCTATGCTCAAGTATGTCCTCGACAGTCAGGAACGGATGTTGCGCAGTCTGGAGTTGGCTGGCCGTAATTTGACTAGCTCTCAGGCCCTCATGAAGGACAGGTACGACCTCAAGGTTAAACTCAGGGAGTTTCACGTGGGACAGGAGGTGTTGATTCTACTGCCTCTTGTAGGTCACCCCTTATCCGCGAAGTACACTGGTCCTTATAGGGTGGTTGAGAAGCTATCGGACCTGGATTACTTGGTAGCCACTCCAGACAGACGTAAGCGCAATCAGTTATGTCACGTTAATCTTATGAAGGAGTATGTGAGGCACCCCCCTGAGCCTCTCACTGTGCCTGTGATGACGTTTAGCAGTCAAGGTGGAGAAGGAGAACGGGACAGTCAAGCTCAGGTGGAGGATAACTGGGATCATCATGTCTCTGCGAACCAGTGGGCGGGGAACACGAACCAGGCGGCTCAGGAAGCGTTGCAACACTTACCTGAGCATCAGCGGGTGGCTGTGGAGCGCCTGTTCGGTTTATTTTCCTCTGTTTTCGCGGAGCACCCAGGCCTCACTACCCTAGAGGTGCACGACGTGGACGTAGGAGACCACCCCCCTTTCAAGTCAGTTCCCTATAGGGTGCCCCCTATTAAACTGCCGGCCCTCCGGGCGGAGTTGGAGTATATGTTAACAAGGGGGCTGATTGAGAAGGGGGTGGTGAAGTGGACATCTCCCGTCACGCTGCAACCAAAACCGGATGGTAAGGTGCGATTCTGTGTAGACTACAGACGGTTAAATGGTTTGACGCCCACCAACCCATACCCTCTTCCTCGGGTCGATGACTGTGTGGACAAGATAGGCAATGCAAAGTACCTAACCAAGGTGGACTTGGTTAAGGGATACTGGCAGGTGCCCTTGTCCGAACGAGCGAAAGAGTTATGTGGTTTTGTGGTGGATGGTGCTACCTACCGCTGTAACGTTATGCCTTATGGCCTAAAGAACGCACCCGCTACCTTTCAGAGTTTGATGAATGATATAACGGCAGACATTCCTAATTGCACAGTATACCTCGACGATGTTATTATCTATGACAACAGCTTTACGAGTCATTGTGAGCACGTAGAACTCCTGTTCAAGAGGCTTAGTGAGGCTGGCTTGGTGGTCAACCTGGCAAAGTGTGATTTCGTGCGGGCGTCCGTGCAGTATCTTGGGTTCATGGTGGGGTTGGGACAGGTGTGCCCCCCACAGAACAAGATAGCTGCGATTGATCACTTTCCCCGGCCGGCCACCAAGAAGCAGATCATGAGGTTCTTAGGTATGATCGGATACTACAGACGCTTCATTAAGGGGTACTCTACCGTGCTAGCACCTCTGACAGATCTTTTAGCGAAGGATAAGAAATTCAAATGGGCGCCTGAGTGTGAGAAGGCGTTTAGCGTAGTAAAACACCTGTTGTGCACTCACCCGATACTCAGGGCCCCTGACTTTAGCCTACCTTTCCAACTAGCAACAGATGCTAGTGGTGTGGGGGCTGGTGCCGTCCTTATGCAAAAGGACGATGATGGGCTGGAACATCCTGTTAGTTTCTACTCGAAGAAGTTCAATTCAGCCCAAAAGAACTACTCTGTTGTCGAGAAAGAGCTGCTGGCAATTGTACTTGCACTGAGGCATTTCGAGGTCTATGTTCCAACCTATGGTCCAGTCGTTGTAATTTACACAGATCATCACCCTCTCAAGTTTTTGAACCAGTTTCACAATCGGAATATGAGGCTGACCAGGTGGTCGCTAATGTTACAGGAATATAACCTGGACATACGCCATATTGCCGGTTGTGACAACGTGATTGCAGATTGTCTTTCGAGGGTAGATGATCCTGGGTAGATTGACACACGGGTAGCCTCCTGCTTTACAGTAGTTTGAATAGTATTTTACGCTTGGTGCTTGTTGGCTCGCGGTTGTAGCCCAGCGTATTGGGTCGTAAAGCAGGAGTTGAGCGTTTGGTATAGAAGAAAAAACTAGGCTTGCCCCTATAGTGCAGCCGAAATAAACAAATTATAAACATAAAAATCAAATAAAAACTCTTTCTTTGATAGTTGAATTTTTTTAGTATGTTATAGCAGTAATTCTGAGTTGCACTCCTCTCAGAATGCTGGGCTAGAGAAACTCGCTCTTGAGGAGCATAACTACATATAATTTAACCTATGGTGATGGGGAGGGTTATAATTTTGAAAAAAAATTTGTTGAAGAACTGTGCCAGATATTTTACTGCCGCTGGGAGATGGGAAGTGGAGATATAGCATGGGTTCTAACCATCAGATTTTTGTGAGCCTTGGGGCCTCTGAGAAAAATCTTGGGGGGGGTGTGACGTTAACCACTCCGTTAGAACCGCATGGCTTGTCCTACAGTGACTCGCTAGGATCGCCAGGGCAGTGGATGGGGCTACAGTTTGTGTATTAGAGTGTGCTTTATTTCATGTGAAAGCTCGTGTCATGGGCAGTCCAGAAAGGCTCTTTGTTTTCGCCCATGTCAAGGCTTTATATATTTAATTGTAAAGTATATGTTTTATCCTTAACTAGTAATGATAAGATCAGAGAGAGAGAGAGAGAGTAGAACAGAGTGAGAAAGGGCGCATAGTGTTTTTGCCCCGCTCGATGACGTCACAGCTGGCTGGCTGGCCTCGTGGGGATTGGTTGAGGGAGTTCTTTACCATGCTTGGTGACGTAATGTTTTGCTAGCTACTTTGGTAGTGGCTAGAGGACTTGTAACCGCTTTTTTCCCACGCGGCTCGAGCTGGTGCGAGTATATATACAGTTCCTCGCCACTCTCTCCCTCAGATCTGGTTTCTAGAATGCATCCATCTTTGTCCCTTGCTACCTGTCGCCTGCTCCGTACCTGAGAATCTTTTCCTCTGCCTATCTCTCTCATTTTCCTTATCTTTCACCACCTTTTATTAACATTATATCCCCTCTGGTTAACTCTGCAAAATCAGCTTCATGCTGGCCAGTTGTATTGTGCGTTAAGGTCTGATATAACCCATGTATGTTAGTTGTTAAGATAAGTGGATCACGAAGCATTGGTTGGCTTTCATATTGCCGCTTCCTTTAATTATTAGTGTTCTGCTGGATTAGATAATGCTAGACTAGGAGTCTGATATTATAAGGTATTGTTTCCTATGAGTGCTGGCTTTAGTTAAAAGCTGCACGACATACCTGAGAACTGGAGTTGATTGAGTAAATTCTAGTCTGTGTGCCATTGAGAATAGAGCATGCACGAATGAGGGCTTTTTGCCTATACCATTCTGCACTGTTCTAGTCTCGATTGTTTGTCTTTGAGGTACGCCAGGAGAACGCTTAATACTTCGGTATTAAGGTTTCTCAAGAGAGCTACCCTTCCCTATAACGTAATATTTGACGCACAGACTTGAGATTTGCACTAGGCTATGCGGCATGCCATGCGCACCAGTATCTCGTATCATTGACTCTAGCTAGACTTTATCAATCATAGTAGACATTAAGTATATTAAACCAATTACTCTTTTTATGTATACCCGTTTATGATTACACAAGCATTTCGCAGCCTAGTTTGATGTATTGAGACACAAACGACTTAGGCTCTTTTTGTTGATAGGAATACTGCATTGTCGTGGCGATTATTATTATTGTTGTTGTGTTTAGGATATTCTTGGCTCCGACGGCATTATATATTCTGCCTTTTTGTGTGCATAGCCTGCACGAGCATTGTTCCGCTGCCTGCCTTTTTGGGTTCCATTTCCGATACGAGCATCTTTATAGCATCTAACATTTAAAGAAGATTCCTTGTTAGTGTTGAAGGACTTTAGTGCACTTTCTTTCATGCAGGAGTGCCTGACATTTATTGATTAAAGTAACGTAAGCTGTAACTTCTCTTACCACCTTACTTTGCATACCATAACCAAGCACCTTCGGTTATAGGTAGTAATAGGCTGTTTTCACATAACATTAAGCCTAGAGTAGACGCACATTTATTGAGAGTTTGATAGCCTATTATTGCATATAGAACTCTGTAGAGTATTTGTGTTCTTTGTTCACTGGGCATATACATCCGAGGTTGGAGCTAGCGCTTTCCGTTGTAGCATTTATGCCATTACTAGTCCAATGAATAAGAGCCCTGATATATTTAAACCCCAGTCGTAACACATCCCAGTCTACTTGTACGCATCACCTCGCTAATACTCTTTATACCTAAACATCTCCTCAGCTCAACATTTGTTATTCTATCCTGTAGCCTGGCCCCACACATCCATCTCACCATTCTCATCTCATTACGCTCCATTCTGTTGACATCCTCTACTTTAACGGCCCATGTTTCTGAGGCATACGTCATTGCACTTCTAACACATGAGGCATACACCTTTCCCTTCAGGGGGAGAGGCATTCTTTTCATGGTCAGGATTGGCATAAATTCTCTGAATTATATATTATATTAGGATATTATAATAATAATTATATAGAAGCAAATAAATAGCCTCCCACTGCAGGCGGCAGCTGCTCTTAGTTTTGTATTTGGTTTAATACACTTTCCAGGTCATTGTAACAGTTCTATTGCTTCTATATATTATATAATACACCATAGAATAAGAGTGAGAATGGAGAAATGGATAGGCGACGAGCAGGGAGGTTTTAGGAAGGGAAGAGGATGTGTAGATCAGAGTTTTACTCTGAATTGTGTTGTGGAGAAGTATCTGGAGAAGAAACAAAAGGTGTATGTTGCCTTTATGGACTTGGAGAAGGCCTATGACAGAGTGGATAGAGAAGGTTTGTGGAAAGTACTAAGAATATACGGAGTAGAGGGCAAGTTGCTGAAAGCAGTGAAGAGCATGTATGAGGGTGCAAAGGCGGCAGTACGTGTGGAGAGTGAGCAGAGCGAGTTCTTTGACTTGAATGTTGGTTTGAAACAGGGGGGTGTGTGATGTCCCCGTGGTTGTTTACTGTATATATGGATGGAGTCATGAAAGAAATACTATCAAGAGCAGTGGATGTTGGTGTATCGCTGAAAATGGAGGGAATTGAGTGGAAGCTACCTATACTGCTGTTTGCGGATGATACAGTTCTGATGAGTGATAATGAATGGGAGTTGCAGGGCCTGGTAAATGAGTTTGGAACAGTGTGCGAAAAAACGGAATTTGAAGGTAAATACGGGGAAGAGCAAGGTTATGGTCTTCGAAAGGGGTGAAGTCACAGAGTGTGAGGTGAAGCTGAACGGTCAGGCTATGGAGATCGTCAACTGTTTTAAGTATCTGGGCAGTGTGTTGAGTAAAGATGGGACTATGGATGAAGAAGTGCGGGAGAGGGTACAACAGGGGAAGAGGGTTGTAGGAACGCTAAAAGCAGTAACAAGAAATAGGGTGGTCAGTATGGAAGTGAAGAAGTCCTTGCATGACAGTGTGGTAATCCCGACACTGACTTACGAAAGCGAAGCATGGACGTTGGTTGAGAGACTCAGACCAAGAGTGAGAGCAGTGGAAATTAATTACTTAAGGAGTGCGTGCGGAGTTACATGGAGGGATACACAGACTAATGAGGAAGTAAGAAGGAGGTGTGGTGTGGAGGTAGATGTGCTGGAAAGTGTGAAAAGGAACAACTTGAGATGGTTCGGCCATATGGAACATATGGAAAGCGAGAGAATGACTAAGAGGGTGTACGAGAGCGAGGTGGAGGGACAGAGAGGGAGAGGTAGACCGAATATGAGGTGGAAGGATGGAGTGAGGAAGTACATGAACGAGGGCGGTGCTGGTTGGGGGGAGGGGCGTCGACTGACTGGGGACAGAGGTGCATGGGGGCGGTTCGTTCGTGGCCACCCCTTCGGGGATCACGGCGTCAGGCAATAGATAGATAGATAGATAAGTTTTTTAAATAACTAGAAAAAAAGGTCATCTTATAAATAATTACCTTAATTGAGGACCTTTGCCGTTCCCGGGTTAAGAGGTGGGGGCTCTGAGCGTCTGAGCCTACCAGAACCAGATTCCCAGAAATAATGAGAAAATCTAAGTAACACTAAAACACTGACATTCAGACATAACAAATTTTACAATTTACACAGTCCATTAGGGCCTTAGGTAAGTTAGGGCCCTATCATAATCCAATTAAACAATGGGGTCGACTTCTGGAATCTGGTCATCGTGCCCGCCCTGATAAATTTAACACTATATTTTCAGGTCAGCATACACACGAATATCGCTTATCACTAGTCAGGCAATAGTCTCCAATATCTAGGTGATTTCGGCCTTATATATGTAAACACTACTAAAGTCTATGACAGTTTAAAGCACACACAAATGCTATTACTACTAATGTCTACACGAACATTCAGCAATATGGCGGGACTGGGGAAGAACCGAATATTATTGGAACTGGAATAAACTGATAACTTATAACGTATCATTTCACCCAAATCTCCCTCGCCAGTCGCTGATAGCCTTCAGTTTTAAGGCTATAAATCCTTAGATTATAGAGCACAGTAACGTGTGTATACATGAATGATGTCTATAGGCCTTACAGATTCCGTGTGTGATATAATTATTGATACACAACCCTTATCAAAACTTATATGACGGTATGCGTGTTGCGAGCTTTTTTTGCGAGCTATCCCAAGTAGGGTCCATTTTCTGTTTGTTTACATTCGTCAACATTATTCTGGGGACAATAATATGAGGCGAATTTAATTTAATATGTCAATATTTACCATTTTAAAATAATTATATATTAATAGAAGCTATTTAGAGAAACTTTACATGCATTCTTACAATCTATTGTATATTATATGGCACTATACATTATTTTTACAAAAGAACAAGTTTAGGTGTAAAATATTATCCTTCATCAGTCAGCCATATTGGCTTATACAAGGCGCCAATTTTAAATAACCATATATAAAGGTGTAGGGGGCAAAGATTTACCCAACAACTATTAGAAATTGACAAATATATCGGAATGAATAGGAAACTATCCCCCTGTGTAAAAAATAAACACTGAATGAAGAAATTGACTACTTGCGAGATTCATTCTATAAGGAAGTTAGTCTGGAACCCAGATCCAAAAATAAATTGTAGGCCTACAATTATAACCCAGGAACTACTACAAGGCTGATTATGACCGAACCATCTCAAAGTGTTCCTTAATATCACAGTCACACTCTCCAGCACATCCACACCACAATGCTCTCGTACTTCTTGATTTGTCGTCTATCTCCCCAGGTAACTCCACACGGTACTGCCTTAAAATACTTAAATGAGCTAACAGTCTCCATAATCCGACCATTCAACCTAACCTCACATTCTGTGACCGCACTACATGTTGTTTGTTGACGACCTCAAACTCTACATCCAGCATCCAAGTAAGTCACCACAATCAAGCTCTCAAGATCTCCAACAAAATATCAACATTTTAGCATCTACCGCCTCCTCTTGGGGTCTAAAGTTCGCACCCAACAAGTGTTTCCATCTCCGATTTAAGCATTGACTCGAGCTACAAAACAATGCTATCTATCATCTAGATGGAAATGTTTTAAGTACAGTATCTTCACACAAAGACCTAGGGGTTACCATAGACACTAAATTAAGATTCCATTCACACATTCGAGAAACCGTGGCTAAAGCTGGAGGAGTATAGCTACAAACCTACTAAAATCTACCACATGCCACTCACCTTCCTTTATAATCTCCCTCCTCATCTCCGAAATCAGACCCTTGCTTGACTTTGCTTCTCCTGTTTGGAATACTGGTTTTCAAGCCTTCAAGGCGATCTTAATCTTCTAGAGTCTGTTCAACGTCGGTGGACGAAACAAGTAACCAACCACTCAAATCTCACTTATCATGACCGTCTCTCTACCTTAAACCTGTTTTCAATTAAAGGCAGATTGTTGAGGACCGACCTTATTCAGTGTTACAAATATTCCATAATCTCTCGCCCATTAAACACCATGACCTGTTCACTATGTCACCCCACCAAGGAGTAAGAGGTCATAAATACAAGATCTTTGTTCCCCACACAGAAACCGAAGCAAGAAAAATGTTTTTCTCCTGTCGTTGTTGTTGTTCCCCAAGCTGCCTGGCCGAACAGCCCCAAGGCCCCGAGCAAGGCCAAGGCCATAACCGAGCGCCCCCACAGATACCTCCCTGCCGACCACAATAAAGCCTGGGTGACCGAAGCCACTCCATGGCGGGGAGCTGAGGAGGGTGCGGAAACGCCCGGGAAATCAAAGCCCCACCCAGGGCCCTGTGCCCCTCAGCAATTATGAAGAGAAAGTCGAGGGGCAAAGGAAAAATGTGACGCTTTGGCTTCCAATCTTGGTAGACTGGGAGGTCAATCCACGGAAGAGACGCCGTCACTTGAGATCTAGAAAATATATAAGTAAAAGGAACAGTCGGAGTAAGCTATGGGTATGGCAGAGATCGCTCAATTCTCACTCTGATAGACCAGCCCATCACCACTCCTGTCGTATAATCCATCAGTGGAACTCCCTACCAGCTGAAATAGTTGATTCCCCCTCCCTTGCTCAATTCAAATCTAAATTGACCCAACACCTCCACAACTCACTCTTCAACCCATAAAATCCCCTTTCCCATTTTTAAGCAACATATCAACCCCTGATACCCCATCATATTATTGGTCCGACACACACTACCAGTCACCCCATTGTCAAGCATCTCCAGTACATCAAATGTTGCATATGAAAACTAACACACCTGCCCTACGAGGAGAGATGTCAGCGACTGGGGCTGCAGACACTCAGTGACCGGAGAAAAAGAGGTGATATGATCGAAACCTACAAGCTAATGCATGGCTTCGACGACATACCTTACACCAGATTCTTTTGCCGCAACACAAACATCTGAGAGGACATTCACTGAAACTAGCGAAACCGGACCACTGGGGAACAAAACTAAAAGGGAACTGGTTTGCGATCCGGGTGATCGATGACTGGAACTCACTCCCAGACGGGATAGTAACTGCGCCCACGATAGCCACATTCAAATCACGGTACGACAGACACACGGGTATAGAGAACATTTAGGCTGACACGTCTTAAGAGGTGGGGACCACACAAGAAACCAATTCTTATTTCCCCACTACCAATTCATAGGTAAGCACTGGCGTGTCATGCTATCTCCTGGGCTGCCTAATCCTTGGCCTGTCATGTGCTACCGATTGGCGGCCCTACCAGGTGAGCAACCCTGTTTTAAAGGCCAAAACATTACTGTTTAGGATTCAAACCTACTCTCTCAGGTATGTTTGTGAAAGTTGGGCACCATATTTACTCAACCATGAGCGGATACAAGGGAACCAACCTTAGTTCATATTTGGAGAACCAGGTTATAGTGTTGCGGAGGTTTATGCCTTCATACACATGGCGAGTTTACTTGACTTCAACAATGACTATTTTACACATTCCCCCCTGCCCCTGGCCCTGCCAACTTGGCTAAGTGATACAATTTTAATCGTCCTGGTACTAATATGGAACCTCTCTGATGACAAGTCTAATGCTACTGTCGCTCATGGTCGAGTGAATACGGTGCCCAACTCTCACAAACATACCTGAGTGAGTGGGTTTGAATCCTGGTCAGGATACCTCTCTCCCAAGTAACCAACCCTCAGCCTGTCAAACATTACATAACCTTACTCTTCCGCACATTAATTGCAATATATGTTATGGTAAGTATTATACCTTCGAAGACCGAGGTATATAAGTCCAAAAATTGTGTGACACATAGAATGAAATGGCATCTCTCTCACAGATACTCACAGATACTCATAGATGATGTTTATACTTCGATGCCAATAAAAATAACAATTATAATAATATTAATAATAATAATATAGATTTAATGTTTGGTCTTGTCACTTCTTGAATAGGTAGTAGTCAATCATGACTGTCTAACTTATGGAATACAGTTATACAGTACAATAATTCCTAAGGGAAATTGATTGAAATCTAGAAGAGAGAATTCATGCTGTTTGTGATTATGAAATAGCCAAGATTATTCCAGGAAGAACGCCGGAGAGAAAGGTTTTTCATCGCAACGAATATCCAGGCTCCAGCATCAGTAAGGTGGAGAATCGGTAAGAAATAAGCCTACAGTTAAAGTATCCTTCTCCTACCTGCATATATTATCCACCCGTCCACAATGAAAATTAAAAGAACATTAGGCTTCTTTAACTATTGGAACTTGTTCGACTATTTCGATTTAGGGAATGTCTGACCTTATAGTTTCTGCATGAGAGGCTGCAATTTTGAAATATATAAACTCCCTAGTAGGCTACTTACCAAATTTAATTGACTATTATAAATGCATAATAGAAATTGCTGTACTAATTCGTATCTCCAAATCATTTTCATTTGGGCAACTATCCAGTCAAACAGTAGGCTGGATAGGCTTTCCCTAATAATAGGTCTTGTATTAAATTAGGCCTACTATCTTAATACACTTTTATATATGGTTATTTAAAATTGGCGCCTTGTATAAGCAGCCAATGGCAGATTAAAAAGAAGGCCAATATTCTTTCCCGAAATATCAACGCTTGTAAAAATAATGTATGTGTCATATAATAATGTAAGAATGCATTACAAGTTTCTCTAAATAGCTTTTATTAATATATTATTTTAAATGGTAAACATTGACATATTAAATGAATTTCGCCTCAAATAAATGGCATCTATATAATGTTGACTGATGTAAACAAACAACATGTCGTGGACTATCGAGAAGCACGCAAAGAAATATCATCACGTATAGCACCATATAAGTTTAATAAGGGTTTTGTATCAATAATAATATCAAACACGGAAGCTGTAAGGTAGACTATAGACATCATTCATGCATACAAACGTTAATGTGATCTATAAACTAAGGATTTATAGCCTTAAAACAGAAGGCTATCAGAGCCTCAAGAGCGATGTTTGCGTGAAATGATAAGTTATAAGTATCATTTATCATTTCATTCTAGTCCAGTTCCAACAATATTCTCTGACCCCAGTCCCGCCATATTGCTGAACAGTTCGTGTAGACAGTAATTGTAATAGCATTTGTGTGTGCTTTAACCCTCCAGCCCCGGCTACGCATTACATAAATATTCCCCGAAACCCGGGTGTTTTGGCCGAAAAACGTCTAGGCTAGGCTACCGTATATTTGTTAATCTGACTGCTTCCCGCATTCCCGCGCATCCCCAAGCGTAGCTGTGTTATTTACCTGTAGAATGGCATTAAGTAGAGCTCTCTAAGTCAACTGGTTGAGTTGTGATGATGATTTCATTGGAGATAACTTTATGGCCAAAACAGCCACATTACACTACTTTTCGATACTTAACAACAACATACAGGCACACACGAACAAGCGACGCTCTCCATCTTGTGGCCGGAGATGCGGGGCGTCGGTCCAGCAGGCTGTTGTTTACATGCGTCGGACCGACGCCTCGCACACGAAGCTCACAGGCTTTCAACCACTGGGCGTTCAAGAGCCCTTCCGGGTACCTGTTATATGCTTTTTTATGGGCGTTCAAGAGCCCTTCCGTGGTGAGAGGGTTAAACTGTCATAGACTTTAGTAGTGTTTATATATATAAGGCCGAAATCACCTAGATATTGGAGACTATTGCCTGACTAGTGATATTCGTGTGTATGCTGAAAATAGTGTTACATCAGTGCGGGCACGGAGACCAGATTCCAGAAGACCCCCATTGTTTCAGATCTGTGTTTTAGTGTTACTGTGCATTACTGAGAATTTCTCATTATTTCTGGGAATCTGGTTCTGGTAGGCTAAGACTCAGAGCCCCCACCTCTTAACCCGGGAACGGCGAAGGTCCTCAATTAATTATTAAGGTAATTATTTATAAGATGACCTTTTTTTCTAGTTATTAAAAACGTACTCTATGGTGTATTATATGATATATAGAAGCAATAGAACTGTTAAAATGACCTGGGAAGTGTATATTAAACTTAGCCTAGACCAACATTCCTGTTTTTTTTGTTTTTTTTTGTAAGGCTAGGCAAGGCAGCTAGGCTAACCTAGCCTAGGCTACTCTTGAGATATACAAGATATATAGATTGCAGGATATGCTGTTTTAGATACCTCAATTCTCAAAAAAATTCCTGGGGGGCATGCCCCCTGACCTCTTTAACCCTCCTGGCCCGGGCTAGCTCTCCTAATGACAGTGCGGCGTACCCGGGCGATCTGGCCGAAAACGTCTAGGCCTAGGCTACCGTATTTTGGTTAATTTTAACTGCTAGAAATTTCCCACGCATCTATAAATGTAGTGCGGTTTCCAATCTGTAGACTGGCGTTGAGTAGAGCTCTCTAAGTCAACTAGTTCAGTTGTGATGACGATTTTAGTGGAGAGCATTTTCAGGCGATGTTAGCAATATGACGATCTTTTCACTACCGTACTGAAACAACGACATACAGACATACAATAACAAAAGAGTCTTCTCCTTCTTGTTTTCGGAGCTGCGGTGACGCAACGATCGGCTTTGTTTACATGCGTCGGACGCACGGCGTTCAGATCAAGCTGAATAGGCTTGAAAGCTTACTATCTCCTGAAAAGACACCCGGGCACCTGCCCTTATTTCGTGGTGTCATATTAAAATGACACCCGGGCCAGAAGGGTTAAAGCACGCGCCTTTGGCGCTCGCCGCTCTGTTGCGCTATATATATACTGTATATATATATATATATATATATACAGGATAAATGTTTACCTATGGTCCCATTAAAATATCCTCAAGTAACCTATTAAAAACTGTTCAGGGGACTGGTTAGAACTTGTAGGATGTTTAATTGAATGTCGGAAACCAGTATTTACTGAGAAATAACAGTCTTAAAATGAGCTATGGGTCACCCAGGGTCCCTGCCCTCTCATTCCCAGGTAATGTTAAGTTATGACATAACTTATTATACCGGTATATTATATTATATTAGGGTTAGGTTAGGTTAGGTTAGGACTTAACCCGAGATGGGAATAGCCTACCCAGGTATTTTTTACTCTGCCCAGGGAAAATAATAGACAAACAAATGTTCTAATCAAAGTTTATTCTTGAAACTTGGTACCGGTATGTATTTTAACCAGTACTCTATAGGCCTAGTAACTCATGTATCATATGAAAGGATATAAATTAAGTACCGGTATGTAATAGTTCTTGGAATGCAACAACAAATATACATGAAATCTTTATTGGACAAAAGTTACAAAACTAAAACAGGGACTGCTAAGAATAATTTAAAAACCTGTTTTCAATGCCTAGCCTATATTAGTGGACCTGAAGTGAATCTCTTTGAGACTGAAGTACAGGCAGCCAGCTCCCCTAGTATCCTGATTAAACACCAGTAAACATACATAACATCCCTTTTACTTACAATATTATTCATTCCTTTTAATAAATTTTGAGCATGTATTGTGCATATATTTACCTTCACATCTCAAAATTTCCCCGGACCCCCTGTTATGTAGCGGGGGGCTGTGCCCCCCGCACCAAGTTGATCCTTGTAAGCATAGAAAAATGATCCAGAACTTGATATTTTCTGTTTTGGCACCCTGATTGTGTAGGTGGACAGTGGAAGAAATTAAGCCTAGGCTAGTGGCTAGCCAGGTAAGTGTTATATAGGCCTAGCCTTGGAGGTTAGATTACAGATATGACGATGCCTAGCCTACTTGTGGGAATAGGCCTAGGCTATAGGTATAGCCTAATATATTTTTATCGTAAATTTTGTTTCGTAACCTACCGGTACGTTTGGATTTTAGTCTAGGCTAGCCTAACCTAGGCTATAGCCTATGCCAAGCCTACATACAAACCTAACATTCCTGTTACCTGTATTTTTTTCTTTTAACCTCATAAGTGCGCATGGGGGTAATTAGACACCTCTGCCTGTGCGCATGTATTTGAGCTGTTTCCATCACTAAAATATTCATTTTACCATAAATAGCATTAATACTTATCCATACGCGCCTATTATGGGTTGATTATAAAGGTATTAACCTGTTACAACAATAAAACGAGTGAAAACAGCGTTTGGATGGTCAAAATCGGAGATACAGGCCGTGAATTATATAATGTATGGGTGAGGCATATTCCCTAACCCCCTGGGGGTTAGGGAATAGAATATGCCCCACGTGCCTTCTGCGTGTCGTAAGAGGCGACTAAAGAGGTTGGGTCGGTGGGCTTGCGACCCCCACCCGGAAAAAATATCTAAGCAAAGAAAAACGAACGAACAGCCTCGGATGCGGACGGAACCAACGTTGACGAACCACGACCGACTAAGGACATGCCTTCGGACATTCTGAGAATGGCTACGTGGAATGTTAGTGGCATGAATGATGGCACAAAAGAGAGAGAGAGGTTCTGGAAGTGTTAGTGAATGCCAGGCTGGATGTATGTGGAATGACAGAGACCAAATGAAAAGGTTCAGATGTGAGAGAGTGGGAGTGTGGAATGGGTGTGTGTGTGCTGGAGTGAGTGAAGGAACAGCGAGAGAAGGTGCATGTTTGTTTGTAAGTAGCAAATGGAAGGAATGTGTAAGAGAGTATGGGTCTGTGGGTTCAAGGATTGTGTGGGTGAGAATGAAAGTAGGAATACAAACGTGGGTGATTGTATGCGTGTATGCCCCGACAGAGGATATACTTGAAAGAAAGAAAGAGGAGTTCTGGATGAATGTGGAGGCGTGCCTGGAGAAGTTTGACAAGAACGAAAGAATATTTCTGATTGGGGATATGAATGGTAAGGTGGGTGATAGGAAAGTTGTGGTAATCCCGACACTGACTTACGGAAGCGAAACATGGACGTTGGTTGAGAGACTCAGACCAAGAGTGAGAGCAGTGGAAATTAATTACTTAAGGAGTGCGTGCGGAGTTACATGGAGGGATAGACAGACTAATGAGGAAGTAAGAAGGAGGTGTGGTGTGGAGGTAGATGTGCTGGAAAGTGTGAAAAGGAACAACTTGAGATGGTTCGGCCATATGGAACGTATGGAAAGCGAGAGAATGACTAAGAGGGTGTACGAGAGCGAGGTGGAGGGACAGAGGGGGAGAGGTAGACCGAATATGAGGTGGAAGGATGGAGTGAGGAACTACATGAACGAAGGCGGTGCTGGTTGGGGGGAGGGGCGTCGACTGACTGGGGACAGAGGTGCATGGGGGCGGTTCGTTCGTGGCCACCCCTTCGGGGATCACGGCGTCAGGCAATAGATAGATAGATAGATGGGTGAGGCAACCTGCTTTCCCGCCAATTTCCCCCAAGGCCACTGAGACACAGTCGATCGATACTCTCTCTCTCTCTCTCTTGCACTCGCTTGCTAACAGTGATGACAATGCCCTGCTTGCAACTCGCTAATGTTAGCACAAAAATATACCTCAGAATAAGGGAATAACAGGGAAAATAGGTGATAACTGAAGGAGGGGAGGAAAGTGGGGAAGGAGGGGAGGTAGAGGAGTGATATTTTGCATGGCCCAGGGGCAAACAAAAATAAATACAATTTTTTTTTTTTTTTTTTTTTTCGATGTTCAACCCCTAATTGTCGGCGCGCAACATAAGTCGAGTATAATAAATCTGGACTATCTGGCGGCGCGCGACATAGGTCGTGTGGCAATTTCAGCATGTAATGGTGCTGAGAGAGAGAGACAAGTGGTGGCAGGAGAGTAGCGAGCGTATGACTGCTCCAGACCACCGCGGCGAACCTACTGACACGAATCCCACCTCCTCCCTCCCTCTCTCACTCGCTACATACTGAATTGTATGGGGAAAGTACCGAATTACATGCTTTTTGCACTCGTGTTGCGCGGTTGTTGCAAGAAAACTAGCGGTTATAAAAGGATCATTGTGGTTGTTGTTGTTGTTGTTGTTCCCTAAGCTGCCTGGCCGAACAGCCCCGAGTCCCTGAGGAAGGCCATGGCCACGATCGGGCTTTCCCACAGAGCTCTCATTGAGTGTAGGTTGTGTTGTTGGCGTAAGTGGTTGTGTGAAATGCAGTCTTCTATGATGTGTTCAATGGTATGGGGTGCTGTGTTACATCCCGGGCAGGCGTCGACAACGGAGTCATCCAGTCTCTTCTGATAGCTCAGGAGAGCTGGATGGTGTCCGCATCTCAGCCTGGCCAGGTGGACTCTGTCCTCGCGAGGGAGGGAGGATTCGGAAGGATGGATTTCGGGAGGTCGTGCATGCAGCTGCGTGTTGTCTGTGAGTGAGTGGATGGATTGGCGAGAGATATGAGTATGGATGTGCTTCTGGAAGTTGGTTCGGGGTGGGCAGGGAGGGAGAGAGGACAATAATTGTGTGTGATACCGTGTGCTGGGTGTTGTTTTGATATTTCTTGGTGTCTGTGGGTGTGTTGCCATGTAGTTTAGTGGGTGGTCTTGGTTCGTGGAGGCTGCTGCCAGGAATTGAGTGCCTCTCATGTCCAGATGGTCTTTGACTTTGAGGATTTTTGTTTCTTGATGTAGATGATCTGTGGGTGTAGTAGCTGTGCAGCCTGTAATGATCTTCAGGGCTTTGTTTTGAATAGTCTGTAAGGTCTTATGATGTGTTTCAGCTAGGTTAGAAGCCCAGGCTGGGCTTGCGTATTCCATTACTGATCTTATGTATTGTTTATATACTGTGGTGGTAGTTTCTTTGTTGTGTCCAAATTTTGTGTGAGCAAGTGACCTGAGGGCGTTAAGTCTGGGTGTCAGTTTCTTTTTAATGTTTGTGGTGTGCTGTTTGAATGTCATATGAGTATCATATGTTACTCCTAGGATTTTGGGTGTGTGTGTATGTGTTAGGGGTGTGTTGTTTATGGTGAGTTGAGGGATGTATTCGTGTTCACCTGTCCAGCTTGTGAGCAGGGTTGCGGTGGATTTGGCTGGGGCTAGATTAAGTCTGTTTGTAGTGCACCAGCCATGTAGTGTGTTGAGATAGGGTTGAAGGAGATCTGTTGCTCTTCTTGGATCATGGTGTGTGCATGTGAGTGTTATGTCATCTGCATAGGAGGCTAAGTTTATTTGGGGAGTATTGGGTGTAGTTATATCGTGCATGTACAGATTGAAGAGTGCGGGCGATAGGACGGATCCTTGTGGGACTCCGTTTGGAAAGTTTCTGATTTTAGATGACTGACCGGCAAAAGATACGTGTGCACATCTGCCTGCTAGGAAGTTGGCCAGCCACCTTTTTGTGTTGTTGTGCATGTTTGTGTTGTAGATTTTGTTTGTTAGGTTGTGGCGTGGGATGGCATCGAAGGCTTTACTAATGTCGAGTGTGGCTAATAGTGATCTGTGTGGTGGTCTAGCTGAGTTGATGCCGTCAAAAGCTCTTTGTGTAAGGTCTGTGAGAAGAGTGTTTGTGGAGTGCAGTGGCCTAAAGCCATGTTGTGTTGGAGCTAGGGGTAGGTCGGGTGTAATTAGTTGTAATACTAAGCGTTCCATGACTTTGGAGGGGGAGCAAAGGAGTGTGATGGGGCGGTGCGAGGAGGGTGGCGTGGGGTCTTTGTTGGGTTTGGGGAATGTGATGATGATACCATGCTTCCAAATGTCTGGTATTGTGTTGTGTGAATAGCTGTAGTTTGATATGTTAGTGAGTGTTTGTATGCCTTGTGGTCCCAGGTGTCTGAGGTGTATGTTGCTTATGTTGTCTAGGCCACAGGTGGGTGAGTGCTTGAGATTGTTGATGATATGCTTTGTCTGGTGATTGGTGAAGGGTGTATAGTCAGGGTCTGTGGGGAATTGTCTCTTACGTCGGATGACACGTCGGTCGTCTTTGTGAGGTTTTAGGTGGCTGAGAAGTGATTGATGAGAGTGTTTGCTTGTTGTTTACATGAAGGAGTAGAGTCTGTTGTTGTGATTGCAGCATGTGATTGTGTTGTGTTGCTGTTGGAAAGTGTGATGCTGTTTAGTGTTTTGTAGAGTTTTTTGGGGTTTGTTTTGTGATCAAGTGTTTGTAGGAAGTTATTCCAATTTAGTTTTTGTTGTTCTTGTATTTTGTTGTTAGTTTGGGTGTTGAGTGCTTGAATTTGTTGTGTGATGTCTTGTGTGTGGGGTGCTGGGGAGTGTTTCAGTGTGTCGCGTTGTCTGATGAGGTTTTGAATTTCTGGTGTGAAGTTGGGGTTGTGTCTTTTTCTGTTACCACTTGGAATGTGTTTCTTGTCAGCGTTTTGGATAGTTTTATTGAGTATGTGTACAGCATTGTTGATGTTAGTGATGGGTGTACTGTTTAGAGTTGTGAAGTGTTGTTCTGTCTCATTTGTAAATGCTTCCCAGTTAGCTCTTTTATAATTGGTGTATGTGTGTTTGTGGCTAGCTGGGGTGAGTCTGGTTTTGGTGGTGATAATGATCGGGAGGTGGTCAGAGCCTAAGGTTCTGACCACCCTCCAGGATGTTGTGGGGGCGAGTTCTGGGGAGCAAAAGGTGATGTCTGGAGATGATGGGTTATAGAGGGCTTGGTGAGGAATATGGGTATGTTGATGGATGTCGTTAAGGATGATGAGGTTATCTGTTTGGTTTTGTAGTACCAGCCCTCTGTCTGTGTCGGGGTTGTCGACAAACCAGGCCGACGTCTTGGCGTTGAAGTCACCACCCAGGATGATGTGTGGGGTGTTTGTGATGTGTTGTAAGTGTGGTCTGTATTCATTTGGTACTGTAGGGGATGTTTGGGGAGGGATGTATGTGTTTATGATGGTTATGTTGGATTTGTTGCCAGTGCATATTTTAATTGATTGTATTTCTGTTGTGTTATCATTTGGGGGGAGGAGGGATTTGGTTTGTACACTGGTTACTATGTAAGATATTTCATTGTGTACCAGGGTGATGAGTCCACCGCCCCCGCCGACAGCCCGGTCTTGTCTGATGGTGGTGAAATTATGAAATGTGGGTGTTTTTTTGTGATGTGCAGAGTTTTGTTTCTTGTAAGATGGCAATGTGTATGTTGTGTTGTTTGATGAAGTGTGAGAGTTCGTGTTTCTTTGTGTTAATGCCATCTATGTTCAATTGGAGAATGTTAATGTTATGTGCACGATGTATGTTGGGTGCTGCTGCACGAGGATGGGGTGGGGGTGAGGGAGGGGCTGGAGGTTGGGATGGGTGAGGTGGGGGTGGGGATTGGGGAGCAGGAGATGGGGGTTGGAATGGATTAGGATGGGGTGTGGTGTGTTGAGTTGAGGATGTGGATAGTATGGGAAGGTTAAGTGGGTTAGGGAGGAGAGGTGGACGGGTTTTAGGGGGGGGAGTGGATGATATGGGAAGGCTAGGTGGGTTGGGGAGGAGAGGTGGACGGGTTTTAGGCGAGGGATTTGACTGGGAGAGGGAGGGGCATGAGGAACAGGTCCAGGTGTTCGTGTAGTGTTTCTTGGAGGCAAGTGTTGTACAGGTGAAGTGGGTCCAGTTCCTGCATGAATTGCAGAGAACTGAACCCTTAGTGTGGCGACTCGAAGTGATGGGTTTTGAGCAAGTTGGACATATGTATGTGTACGTGGGTCCTGGGTTGCTCTCAATGTCTCCGGCTAGAAGAAGTCTTCGAGAAATGACAGCCGGAGAGTCATTTCTCGGTGTAGGAAAAACTGTGTGATGTGTGTGTGTGGAAATTCCCGGCGCGACCGAAGCCACTCCAAGGACCCGTGCCCCCAGGGGGGGGGGCAGAGGATAGTTGTGACGGTTTGGCTCCCGAAACTGCTCCCCGCGGCCGGCATCCGGTTGTCCTCCACTGGTCGATTGATCTTGTCTCCGGCCGTGGAGGGTCGGCAGCCATCCGCGGTTGGCAGCTCCGGGAGGTGGTCCCACGGCGTAGACGCCACATCAGGACAGGATCGTTGTGGTGTCATTGGAAAGCTCTGTTTATGCCCTTTCAGGGATAGATACCTGTTTTACGCTCTGGGTCTTATTTAGGCATGAAAATGATCACGTAAACAGCCCTATTTTGGGTAAAAAACACCCCGCTGGTGGCTACATATTATATACCGCCTAGGCCGCTCTTTAGGTGTTATAAGTTGATTTTTTTTTTCTCTGACTCTTAACCCATGGAGCCCCGGCTAGTTTTGTAATGTTTGTTCACCAGAACCCGGCCGGTTTTCAAAAAATGGTTTTATTCCAGAAACAATAGCGAATGGGTTAGGAATGAAGGAAAAAACACGAAAAACCGCTCAAAAAGCTTAAAAAATGGTCCTACAGAGCCCCCGAAAACGTATTTTACAAGAGTAAAAAATTGAAGGCAATTACCCCAAAAAACCATGTTATTGCGCGCTCACGTGGACTTTGAGAGTTTTCAACCATCGGCACGGTTGCGTGGGATACGTACACAGTTCCCATACAAATCTGAGCCCTCTTGAGTGGCTACACCTGAGGTTACGGTCGGCGCAATTAGGGTGACGCGTCAGGCGCATCGCTGGGGCTGTGCGTTACATACATCGCCGACGCGTCAGACGCGTCGCTGGGGCTGTACGGGTTAAGAGTCTTCCCGCAGTCCGCCGGGGGAACTCTTAAGAGTCTTCCCACAGTTCCCGGGTTAAAGACTAGGCTACATAGCCTAGGCCTAAGAACATAAGAAAATGGGAGTCTGCAAAAAGCCGATCGGCCCATACAAGGCAGATCCCTGTCATACCCAACCCCAATTACAAGGCCCAATTATAGACCCATCTCACTAATACCTTGAGTATTGACCCCACCAAAACGGTCAGCTTAGGCTAACCTAGGTCCTAGCCTAAGCCTACTCTTAAGTTTTGGAATAGGCTTAGCCTAGTGCTGCCTAGGCCAAGCCTAATTAAAAAAAAAAAAGTAGGCCTAAATTGTCACAATTTTGGTCTCCATATTTTCCATCTTGATTGCTTTTAGATTGCAGGAAATGCTGTTTTAGACACCTCAATTCTCAAAAAAAATCATGGGGGGCATGCCCCTGACCTCTTTAACCCTTAAAAAGCGGCTCACCACATAAGTCGAGTTGAAAAAACTGGCAAAAAACGGGTGAAAAAAGGGTGGAAATCGAGTGAAAATGGGTGGGATAGTAATGATCCATACGTCCGACATCTGTGGCCTCCCGGCCCACACTAACTCCAGTTCCCCCACCGCGCGTGAGGATGACAGTGTAACCAATAGTTCGCTAAAAGTGAGCAAGGTAGCAAAATCAGCTAAACTTCCATCTTCGAGGTAACACTGTCAGTGCTCCACGAGCACTGTCAGTTTTTACTAGAGAGGAAGGTTTTGACGAACCACAGGCGGGAGTACTGGAGAGTGGTCTTAGTAAGATTGAAATAACTAGAGATGAGCTGTTATCTGCGATGAGAGGACTTGAAGTAAGGAAAGCTATGGGACCGGATGAAGTGTCTGCCTGGGTTTTAAAGGAGTGTGCAGAGCAATTAGTGGAGCCAGTGAGGGACATAATTCAAGCTTCCTTAGATAAAGGACAGGTTCCTGTTGAATGGAAAAGAGCTAATATCATTCCGATATACAAGAATGGAAACCCTGAGGACCCTCTAAACTATAGACCAGTTTCACTTACTAGTATTGTATGCAAGATTTGTGAAAAGCTAATTAGGAAGAGATGGATGAAAATGTTGGAGAGAAAGAAAATAATAACCCCAAAGCAATTTGGATTCAGAGAAGGGACATCTTGTGTTACCAGTTTGCTATGTTATTACAGTAGGGTGATAGATGTACTCCAAGAAAGAGGCGGATGGGTGGACTGCGTCTACTTAGACCTTTCCAAAGCATTCGATAAGGTACCACATAAGAGATTGTTATCTAAGCTTGAGACGCTAGGATGTGTCAGGGGGAGTTTGCTGAAATGGATGGAGAGCTATTTAACAGATAGGGAAATGAGGACCAACATTAGAGGAACTTACTCATCGTGGCGGAAAGTTGAGAGTGGTGTGCCGCAGGGATCTGTGTTGGCACCTCTCATGTTCCTTATGTACGTGAATGACCTGCCGATAGGCATAAACTCTTACATGTCAATGTTTGCAGATGACGTAAAAATTATGAGACAAATAACAAATAAAAGTAGTTGTGAGGAGCTGCAAGGGGATTTAGATAAAATATACGAATGGAGCACCAAGTGGAAAATGAAATTTAATATAAGTAAATGTCATGTGTTAAATATGGGAAGAAGTGTGAATAGACCAAATTGGGAGTACAGGATGGGAGATAATAAAATTAGCAAGGCCGAAAAAGAAAAAGATTTAGGGTTGATTATACAAGATACTTTGTCGCCGGAGAAACATATTAACAAGCTCTTTAGCGGAATGTATGCAATGGCCGGGAATATGAAAGTTGCTCTGAACTATTTGGATGAGACCATGGTAGCGAAAATTATGAAGAGTATGATTAGACCAAGATTGGAGTATGCAGCAGTGGTGTGGTCCCCGCATCTAAAGAAGCATATTCACAAGTTAGAAAGAATCCAGAGAGCAGTCACTAGATTGGTTCCAAGTCTCAGAGAACTGCCATATGAAGGGAGGCTAGACAAATTAAATCTACCGAGTCTAAAAGAGAGGAGAGAGGGGAGACATGATAATGATGTACAAATGTACCCGGGGGCTGGAGAGGCTGGATAGGGAGGATATATTAATTATGGATACAGGAATAACTAGAGGCCACAGCTACAAAGTAAAAAGACCTACCTGCAAGAACGATATCAGGAAGTTTAGCTTCCCCTATAGATGTATTGACAAATGGAATGGGTTGGAGGAGGAGGTGGTGGGGGCAAGGAACATCCATATTTTCAAGAAAAAATTGGATAAAAAGTAGACTGAGAGACGGGACAACACGAGCTTAGCTCAACTCCTGTAAACTACAATTAGGTAAATACAATTAGGTAAATACGAGTGCTACGTAGCTGTATGTGGCGTCATTGTGTAGCGATTTCCACCTAGTTTTCGGCGCAATACAATTCCTTTCATACTGATGGTTGATATAGCAGTCAGAACGGCCCAGAAAGGCCCAAAACGGCCACAGAGCACCCGCTAGAGAAGGGTTAAAGCTCGCGCCTTTGGCGCTCGCCGCTCCGTTGCGCTATGAATATATATATATATAGTACCGGTAGCCTATGGCTTAATTAAAAAAAAAAAAAAAAAAAAAAAAAAAAAAAAAGTAAATTGACACAATTTTGGTCTCCATATTTTCCATCTTGATTGCTTTTAGATTGCAGGAAATGCTGGAATTTATTTATTTCTACACCGGGTCAAAACCATCGATTATTATTATTTAGACAAATATGTTAGTTAGGTCATGTACTTCATTGCCATGTATGTCCACCCCGTCGGTAATTCATTATAAAAAAATCCCTAAATGTCTAAAAAAAATCCCTAAATCTCGCACGGCTCACCCGATCTCCATTTTCTGTTGCGTTGGTGCGGGACGGCCACCCCTCTCGCTTCACCACCTTCATTAATTTATGCCACGCCTGCGCAGTAGTGTTTCACACCTGCCAATAATAATCAATCATGTTAATCACGTAGTATCTGGTTACATGCCTCAACCACTCACAACTACCCACGCCTCTGTGGGGGCACTCGGTTATGGCCTTGGAATTGCTCGGGGCCTTGGGGCTGTTCGGCCAGGCAGCTTGGGGAACAACAACAACCCACGCCTCTCTCTCTCTCTCCCCCCACCGTGCCTGTGATTTCAGTTTTCACCACTCGAGTCATGGCTTCCATCTGCGATGGATGTACACCTTCCTTTTTCGATAATATTGAAAAGTGTCTAAGAAAAAACGAGCCAAGTATTAGATATTTGTTTTGCCCTCAAAAGTTGATTGTGTTAAGTGTGGATGCCCCTGTACTCTAAGAGAACAAGTTAACCCTCCCGCCCCGGCTACGCATTACATAAATATTCCCCGAAATCCGGGTGTTTTGGCCGAAAAACGTCTAGGCTAGGCTACCGTATCATTGTTATGCTGACTGCTTCCCGCATTCCCGTGCATCCCCAAGCGTAGCTGTGTTATTTACCTGTAGAATGGCGTTAAGTAGAGCTCTCTAAGTCAAGTGCTTGATTTGTGATGATGATTTCATTGGAGATAACTTTATGGCCAAAACAGCCACTTTACACTACTTTTCGATACTTAACAACAACATACAGGCACACATGAACAAGCGACGCTCTCCTTCTTGTGGCCGGGGATGCGGGGCGTCGGTCCAGCCGGCTGTTGTTTACATGCGTCGGACCGACGCCTCGCACACGAAGCTCACAGGCTTTCAAGCAATGGTACAATGTTGTACCACCCGGGTTCCTGGGGGCAAAACATAATGGTACACACGTGTACCACCCGGAGTTGAAGGGTTAACACCAAAACAGGCAAAAAGACACTTGTCTGGCGCTGCCACCACAAATTTGTTCTTAATAAAACTAAAAAAAAACGACACTGTGGCTATAGTGTTAGCAACAATAAGGGTTAATTTCTCTCTGGCATTCATCTACAGCCATGGCAGGTTGTTCTGTTCATCAATTTATTCTGCCACAAATCGTTCTCACACAATACCGCAGTTGAAAACATTGAAATTAGCCTTAAAACTAGTGTTGACTGGCAGTCTTTTTGCAGCGAGGTGACAGAACATTGGTTTAGTGAACAACCACCAATTGGGGGTAGTGGTGTGGTGGTAGAGATCGATGAAACGTTAATTGTTAGAAGAAAGCATAACGTTGGATGCGTCCTTGGGCAAGTGTGGCTTTTTGGTGGCATTGAGAGAGGCACAAAGAACAAATTCATAGTACCATTGCTGGACGAAGATGCTGAGGCCCTCCCTGGAAGCAGAGCCATACTTATGCCAATAATTTTTAAATATATAAAGCCCGGAACAATTGTGTATAGTGACTGCTGGCGTGCATATAATACACTCAAAGACGAAGGATATTCTCATGAATCAGTTAATAATTCTTTGAACTTCATTAATCCTCTCAATAAAAAAGTTCACACTCAAAATATCGAGCGCCTATGGAGGGATGTAAAAGAATATATTCGTCGCCCTGGTATAAGAGCTTATTTTCTTAGGCAGTATATCGGTCGATACCTCTTCCTGAAGGACCACAAGAAAAACGCTTTCCATACCTTCTTGACTGAGGCTGCCAAGCTGTATCCTCCTCAGTCTGACACCCAACCACCACCACCACCTCACAACCCCGACGCTTCGGATACCGACTCCAACACTGATTCAAATTCAAACACCGACGACGACCACGACGATGAATGAGGTACCTTACTTTCCCATTAGTAAATGTTATCTAGATTTTTGTTCTACTTTACCACTAGGTAATAGGTAAGGGGCAGCAGCCCCCACCCATAATACTAGGTTAGGTTAATGACAAAACTTGGTTCGGATTTCATGGATTTAGCGGGGGTGTGGGGGCAGCAGCCCCCACCCATAATACTAGGTTAGGTTAGGTTAGGTTAGGTTAGGTTATTAGGTTAGGTTAATGACAAAACTTGGCTCGGATTTCATGGATTTAGCGGGGGTGTGGGGGCAGTAGCCCCCACCCATAATACTAGGTTAGGTTAGGTTAGGTTATTTGGTTAGGTTAATGACAACACTTGGCTCGGATTTCATGGATTTAGCGAGGGTGTGGGGGCAGCAGCCCCCACCCATTATACTAGGTTAGGTTAGGTTAGGTTAGGCTAATGTTAACCCCATTTTTACTTGCTTTTTCCACGTTGAAAAACAAGAAAACCCGAGCCAACTTTTTAAATGAGGTTACTGTGATTTTGGACTCTGAAAAATAGAAAAACCCCAGCCAAGTTTGGTCAAAACTTGGCTTGGATTTTTCCATTTTCAGGTTTTGTTACTTTTAAATATTTTATTTTCAGAGTTGTTCCAATATTACCCCTTTATTTACGTCTTTTACCCCGCAATTTCCCTGATGTTCATAGCCCTCCCCACTATCGGGGGCCCTGTCTTAAGATTGATGGATAAGACTTTTTTCTCGTTTTCCGATGGGGTTCATAAAAAAAACACACCTAAAAAAACAACAAACAAGGAACAAAAATAAAAAATACTTGTAAAAATCGTTATTATACTAGGTTAGGCTAATGTTAACCACATTCTTACTTGCTTTTTCCACGGTGAAAAACAAGAAAACCCGAGCCAACTTTTGAAATGAGGTTACTGTGATTTTGGACTCTGAAAAATAGAAAAACCCGAGCCAAGTTTGGTCAAAATTTGACTCGGGTTTTTCCATTTTCAGGTTTTGTTACTTTTCAATATTTTATTTTCAGAGTTCTTCCAATATTACCCCTTTATTTACGCCTCTTACCCCGCAAGAGGTAACAAGATACACAGAGGGCCTCTGAGTCGGACGGATCCTAAATTGAGTGGTCAATCCTGTGAGTCCTTCACTAAACTGGCTCGGGTTGTCCCTCTCACAGGGAATAGGTCCGCTTGGGGGCATTCTGTGTATGGCCACCCTCGTAAGGGGAGTAAGGCGTCCGGCAATAGTTAGATAGATAGATACTGTACCCCGCAATTTCCCTGATCTTCATAGCCCTCCCCACTATCGGGGGCCGTGTCTTAAGATTGATGGATAAGACTTGTTTTGCATTTTCCGATGGGGCTCATAAAAAAACACAACTAAAAAACCCCAAAACAAGGAAAAAAACTAAAAAATACTTGTAAAAATCGTCCCCGGTGTAAAACTAAATATTTACCGAAATGCTGTTTTAGACACCTAAATTCTCAAAATTCTCCGGAGGGGCATGCCCCCGGACCCCCCTAGAGCTCGCGCCTTTGGCGCTCGCCGCTCCGTCGCGCTATAATGATAACAAAATAATAAACCATAATGATAACACAATTCACATTTTGTGGATTGACACCCTGCCACTAGGCCCTATCGGTCTTAAGATCGTTGGGTAAAGGGGAAAACGATTTTTGCGGAGGTTGAAACTAATGTCAATCACTATACAGTATATTGATGCAAATAAACTAAAACTAAAAAAAAAATAAGTTCAATATACAGGAGGCGCTACAATATACTGTAGGTAGCAAAATTCTAATGGTAGTTTTGGGTTCCTATCATCATATGCTTCATTGCTATATACTTTTTATCCCCGGGGGAAAAAAAAAAATCTTGGGATTTTTTGTTTTGGTCTTAACCTAGGATAACCAAAAAACCTAACCTAATAGCCCCCAAATACATTTAGGTTAGGTTAGGTTAGGTTTTTGGGTTAGGTTAATACAAAAATTAAAAAAATCCAAGAAAAAAATAAAGATTTTTTTCTTCCCGGGGATAAAAAGTATATAGAAATGAAGCATATGATGATAGGAACCTGTACCATTAGAATTTTTCTACCTATATTGTAGCGCCTCCTGTATATTGACCAAAAATAATTAAAATAATTGGTGGGTGGTTTCCTTAATATTTTCCCCTTTTTTTCTAGTTATTAAAAATGTACTCTATGGTGTATTATATGATATATAGAAGCAATAGAACTGTTAAAATGACCTGGGAAGTGTATAGGCCTATTAAACTTAGCCTAGACAATATACAGTGGAATCTCGCATCTAACGCATTTTGATCTAACGAATTTGCATCTAACGACCCTATTGGAGCTCTACCCGATCTCATCTAACGAACTAAAATCCATGTCTAACGGCAATTATTCTGGGTGCCCGGTATCGAATTTACAAATTTCCCGCCAATCCCTAAAAATTTCCCGCCAATTGCTGATGCGTTAAACGCTACCTAGCGTCCCTCCCTCCCCCCTCCCTCCCCGCCACTGTTCAGGTCAGTCCAGTTTGCGCGGCGCCATAGTTGACCTGTTCTAAAGTTGTGCTCGTCTCGCTCCAACATTTTGTTCTACCTTCCGAAGTTGGTGGTGTGTTACGCCTTTCATGATGTCAACCCAAGCATCAGGTACTGGAGAAGGGAGTGGTGAGAATGAAAACATGCATGAAAGGAAGACAAAAGTTCCAGTGAAGAGGGCTACGCGTGTTGGAAAAAAACTGAATAAATATACGGCAGAGGATAAAGCGAAAGTGATTGAACTAATTGACAAAGGCCTAAAGAACTGTGAGATAGTGAAAATAACTGAGAGAGAGAGAGAGCGAGGTGGCAGGGGCGGTGAGGAGGTGCGCGGCGCATCCCAGTAGCCTAGCCTCCCTGCCTCGGATATCCTAGACATCGTCTAACCTACACACCTCATTATTCACTCACAGGTTGGTTTATTATTATTTGTTCTGATAATTAATATACTGTACAGGTATTACATTATTTGAATATATTTTATGTCTCAAAATAGCACTCGGAAGGGTAAAAATAGTGAAAATGGGGACTCGGTATAAATTTTGGCACCAATTACCATTTTCCCATTAGTTTATGTATTCATATCTAACGAATCTAGATCTAACGCGATTTTTTCGGCACCTATTATTCGTTAGATACGAGATTCCACTGTATCTGTTTTTTTGTTTTTTTTTTTGTAAGGCTAGGCTAGGCAGCTAGGCTAACTTAGCCTAGGCTACTCTTGAGTTTTGGAACACAGTAGGCCTAGGCCTATTTTAGATGTCTAACTTTTAAAATAATAATAGGCCTAGGCCTATAAAAATACGTAGGCTAGGATTAAAATTTTGGGTTAATATACAGGAAACGCAACAACGTGTTTTTCAGGTATTTTTTTTTTTGGTATTTTGATTTTGTTTTTGGTGTTTTAGTGGAATCTAGTGATGAAATTGAATGGGAATTAAGCATTTACCCATTATCCATCAATCTAAAGACACGCCCCCCGATAGTGGGGAGGGCTATGAAGATCAGGGAAATTGAGGGGTAAAAAGCGTATAGAACACTATAATACATATTTGTAACCAAAATTTGGCTCGGGTTTTGTCAATTTCCAGACCCATAAAACCCGACTTTTTGAAAACCCGAGCCAAGTTTTGACGAAACTTGGCTCGGATTTAACTAATTTGAAATGAAAATAACACAGTAACCTTATTAACATGTTGGCTCAGGTTTTGTAAATTTCCATACCCATATAACCCGACATTTCGAAAACACGAGCCAAGTTTTGACGAAACTTGGCTCGGATTTTACTAATGTTCATGTTAAAATTACACAGTAACCCTAATAAAATCTGTTTTGGGTTTTCATAGGGTTAACATTAGCCTAACCTAACGAAGTAAGAATGGGGTTAACATTAGCCTAACCTAACAACCTTACCTAACCTAACCTAGTAAGAATGGGGTTAACATTAGCCTAACCTAACAACCTTACCTAACCTAACCTAGTAAGAATGGGGTTAACATTAGCCTAACTTAACAACCTTACCTAACCTAGTAAGAATGGGGTTAACATTAGCCTAACCTAACAACCTTACCTAACCTACAGTAACCTAGTAAGAATGGGGTTAACATTAGCCTAACCTAACCTAGTAAGAATGGGGTTAACATTAGCCTAACCTAACCTAGTAAGAATGGGGTTAACATTAGCCTAACCTAACCTAGTAAGAATGGGGTTAACATTAGCCTAACATAACTAACAACCTTACCTAACCTAACCTAGTAAGAATGGGGTTAACATTAGCCTAACCTAACAACCTTACCTAACCTAACCTAGTATTATTGGTGGGGGCTGCCGCCCCCACACCCCCGCTGGTTGGGTACTGGCTGAAAAACTTATTGTTTTACAGTAGGCCTATGTATTTTATTTTATTTTTGTTCTCCCTTATAGCCTAATACATTTCAGCTCTTAACCCAGTGAGACCCAGCGTCGCACGTGTTGCGTCGGCAGTGTTTGATCACCAACTCCCAGCAACGCATCACGTGCGTCCGACATATAAAAAACACTTACGTGGCTCGTAAGGTAGGAAATGGCGGGAGAATAGGAGGGGGAGGTACCGTAGTGTGTGTGGGAGCCGGGCCAGTAGGTGTGAGCGGGCCGAGACAGCCGCGCGGCTGGTGGTGGTGGGCTTAGTGGGGATAGTTTACACCCTTAGTTCACCGCCACTTTGAACCTTCATTACTCCGGTCGTATGGGAGCTAGAGGCTTGAGATTTATGTGAGACACTCCTTAGGATGTATGCCGTACAATGCCATACTCAGTTTTTACCCTAGTGCTCCCGGGCGGGTGGTCATGCGGGGGGAGACGAACTTTCGAACCCCCCCCCCCCCAAATGACCGAAATGAGTTTTTTTTAATTTTTCGTCTTCATTTCTCACCATTCTCTTCCATTTTGGCTCAACAAATTGTTTTGAGGCTCCCCCCCCTCCCCCAAAAAAAAAATGTCCGAGGTGATTTTTTTTTTTTTTTTTCATTTCTCATCCTTGTCTTCCATTTTAGCAAAAAAAAAGAAGTGAAAATGGCTTGGGACTGGGGTGAACAAAATATTATAACTAGCCGGGGCTCAACGGGTTAATGACATATATAGCAATGATGTATAGCCTATGCTCTACCGGACCTATTAGGCCTAAAAAGATCGATGGGCTAACTGTCGGTCCAAAACATCAGTACTGTATAACCAACTAGCCCTTGCATGCCAATTTAATCCTATGCGAAAAAATCTTTTACTTTATGTTACTTTGCGATCACCCATTAAGATTCCCGAGCTAGCTGTGGTCCGGCTCCTTTATGTTGTCCCAACCAACCAACTAACCTTAATGAACAGAGGAGGTACTGGGCTGCCTGGCTGGCCGCTGGAGGCTCGATCACCACTCATCTTGGTCAACAGCTGGTGGATTTTTGTTTCGAATTATTCCATGTAAAACAAGTGTATGTGCATTTCAAAACCAGCTGTCCTCGTCAGCTGTATTTGGAACACTGGTTATTGCACTTTGGACAGTTTACACTTATTGGAAGGCAAAAAGGTCTTAACCCGGGAACTGCGGGAAGACTCTTAAGAGTTCCCCCGGCGGACTGCGGGAAGACTCTTTAAGATTCAGAGAAAACAAAAATCAATTTGAAACATCGAAAATCACCTATTTTCCCTGTTATTCCCTTATTCTGAGGTATATTTTCGTGCTAACATTAGCGAGTTGCAAGCAGGGCATTGTCATCACTGTTAGCAAGCGAGTGCAAGAGAGAGAGTATCGATCGACAGTCTCTCTCCAGCCTTGGGGGAAATTGGCGGGAAAGGAGGTTGCCTCACCCATACATTATGTAACTCCCGCCCTGCATCGCCGATTTTGACCATCCAAACGCTGTTTTCACTTGTTTTATTGTTGTAACAGGTTAATACCTTTATAATCAACCTATAATAGGCGCATATGAATAAGTATTAATGCTATTTATGGTAAAATTAATGTTTTAGTGATGGAAACAGCTCAAATACATGCGCACAGGCAGAGGTGTCTAATTACCCCCATGCGCACTTCAGAGGTTAAGCAGCCTCAGAGTTTTTAAAGACGGTGGAAAAAGCTTTGATCGGCTCACACCCTCTACACAAGCTGGCCAGAGTCAAACTGACAGCTTATATCCCGGGCCACCTGTTTTCCAAATCATGGCATCACCTGATTGGTCGATAGACATCACGTGTCAGTGAACTCGAGTACTCTTGGCATGAATTAGGTAGGGTGATTACTTTGACCACGACGCCACCAGTATAGTTCATTGCATTCGCCACCAGATGTCTCAGTTGTTGACTGACAGTCACGCAAAAGAGGTCTCCCAGAAGAAGACGAAAAAGAAGCAGTGTAAACAAACCCTTAAAAAGTAAATATCCACATAATATGTATTATTGTATGTTAGTTTCCTGGGAATGACACCTATATCAAAAATTTGGAGAAAAATCGCTTAATCACATGCTATTGAGCTTAATTTTTTACCAATATTGTAGCGCCTCCTGTATATTGACCAAATTTTGGGTAAGATCCTATGTAGCAGTAGTCACCGTATTTTGTTTGACCATTAACTAAGGATCCTTATTTATATCCTCATATCTCTTAGTTATTTTCTTCACTTACCTCAACAATACTAAACCCCGATAGCTGGGGAGGGTATGAAATATATCAGGGAAAGAGAGGGGTTGAAACACGGCGATTAACTAGAATATAGCCATCTTGATTAACCAAGCCAAGACGTTGTGTATCCTTGCTTGTGATTGGTTGTTGATTATCGTAACGTCATCAGCCAAGGCGGGCCTCAGCGATGACGTCATTCCAGCCCTCGGCCAACATGTCGTCATTACACCCGCTTAATCTTACACCCGGTTAATTTAACATCAGCGGTGTATAAGTTTCACACAACATTTAACCAACAACAACAGAACGTGTATTATAATGTCATTAGTGCACTGTGTAATTTGCGTCTTGATATTCAAACCGTTTCTATTTATCAATACTAATTAGTATCCCCCACCCCCGTATTTGCCTCGTGAACGGTAAGGTTAATGTGCGAGAGCGGTATCGTCCCAAGATGAAGTGATATATTGGTAATTATATTGAATAGGCTCGCACCCTTATTTTTTATGTTTTTTTCTCCATATTTTGAGAAATGAGTGTAGGCCCTATTCATGGTCTTAGTTATAATGCCAATGTTGGATACACTATGGGCTGAGGGGGGGCTTTGCCCCCCCCCCCCCCCCCCATGAATTATTGAAATCGTCATCTATGTTGCCAGCAGGGGGTAAATATTGATTATACTGCATAAAGAAGGCGTTTGTAAACAGTGACTGTCCGAAAGAGCTCTGAGATTTATTAGAATGGGCGTTTTTTCGGTCAATATTAACCCTCCAGCCCCGGCTATGTATTATATATATATTCCTCGAAACCCGGGTGTTTCGGCCGAAAAACGTCTAGGCTAGGCTACCATATATTCGTTAATCAGACTGCTTCCCGCATTCCCGCGCATCCCCAAGCGTAGCTGTGTTATTTACCTGTAGAATGGCATTAAGTAGAGCTCTCTAAGTGAACTGGTTGAGCTGTGATGATGATTTCATTGGAGATAACTTTATGGCCAAAACAGCCACTTTACACCACTTTTCGATACTTAACAACAACATACAGGCACACACGAACAAGCGACGCTCTCCTTCTTGTGGCCGGAGATGCGGGGTGTCGGTCCAGCCGGCTGTTGTTTACATGCGTCGGACCGACGCCTCGCACACGAAGCTCACAGGCTTTCAACCACTGGGCGTTCAAGAGGCCTTCCGGGCAGCTGTTATATGCTTTTTCATGGGCGTTCAAGAGGCCTTCCGTGGTGAGAGGGTTAAGGAGACGGACCACAGCTATTTTCAATGATTGTATTTTTGTGGATTTGTTATTTATATGATTTATAAGGTTTCTATAGGCCTATTACAATTTTGTCATGCAAATTAAGGAAAATATCCAGGAACCTGGCCAACTTTTATTTTGTGAATTTTTTTTTTTTTGGTTTTAGCTAGTTTTCATCATTATACTGTACAGTGGTTGTCATTAATTAGAATCTCTGGAAAAAAAGTTGTCCCCATTATCCAACAATCTTAACCCTCTGTTCCCGGAAGGGCTCTTGAACGCCCATAAAAAAGCATACACGAGCTGCCCGGAAGGGCTCTTAAACACCCATGAGCTCAAAGCCTGTGAGCTTGGTGTGCGAGGCGTCGGTCCGACGCATGTAAACAACAGCCGGCTGGAACGACGCCCCGCATCTCCGGCCACAAGAAGGAGAGCGTCGCTTGTTCGTGTGTGCCTGTATGTTGTTGTTAAGTATCGAAAAGTAGTGTAAAGTGGCTGTTTTTGCCATAAAGTTATCTCCAATGAAATCATCATCACAACTCAACCAGTTGACTTAGAGAGCTCTACTTAACGCCATTCTACAGGTAAATAACACAGCTACGCTTGGGGATGCGTGGGAATGCGGGAAGCAGTCAGAATAACAAATATACGGTAGCCTAGCCTAGACGTTTTTCGGCCAAAACCCGGGTTTCGGGGAATATTTATGTAATGCGTAGCCGGGGCTGGAGGGTTAAGATACGGCCCCCGATAGTGGGGAGGGCTATGAAGTACAGGGAAATTGAGGGGTAAAAGACGAAAATAAGGGGTACTATTAGCGTAACCTAACAACCTTACCTAACCTAACCTAATATATTAGGTGGGGCTGCCGTCCCCACACCCCCGCTGGTTTGGTATTTAGCCTAATTCATAAAAGATTGACGGTCGACAAAAGAGTTAATTATAAGAGTGAGAGAACTCTATTTCTTATTGCTAATCTGCCAACCTCTGCGTCATTTGAGTCTAAAGGGGTTAAGTGGGCTAAGAGTTAATGAACATGGCTAAATTGCAGATAATGTTTCAACATCACTTTTTCTTTGATATAATTCAGGGCCTCTGCACCTATATGGGTTATTATTGACGAGGTAAGTGAAGGAATAAGTCTGTATTGAGGATATAGGCCTACATTAACCCTTCCTCCCCGGGCTGTCTTACCAAATGACGGTCGCCCCTACCCGGGCGATATGGCTGAAAAACGTCTAGGCCTAGGCTACCGTATTTATGTTTATTTTCACTGCTAGAACTTTCCCACTCATCTATAATCATAGTGCGGTTTTCAATCTGTATTTTGGCATTGAGTAGAGCTCTGTAAGTCAACTGGTTCAGTTGTGATGACGATTTCAGTGGAGCCAATATTGCAGAGATGTTGCCAATATGGGGGCTTTTTAGACACTAATTTCGTCATGACGTCAGAACAATAACATTGAGGAGTCTTCTCCTTCTTGTTTTGGGAGGTGCGGTGACGAACGCTAGGGGTTGTTGACATACGTCGTACGCACGGCGTTCGGACCAAGCTTAATTAGGCTATTAAGCTCATGCCTTAGATAAGGCATACCGGGTAGCGGCCCTTCTTTCGTGCTGTCCTTACCTAAGGCAGACCAGGTAGGAAGGGTTAAAGATTCCGGAAAAAATGTTTTCCCCATTATCCAACAATCTTAAGATACAGCACCCGATAGTGGGAAGGGCTATGAAGTACAGGGAAATTGAGGGGTAAAAGACGAAAATAAAGGGTAATATTAGCGTAACCTAACAACCTTACCTAACCTAACCTAGTATATTAGGTGGGGGCTGCCGCCCCCACACCCCCGCTGATTTGGTATTTAATTCATAAAAGATTGACGGTTGCCAAAAGAGGTAATTATAAGAGTGAGAGAACTCTATTTCTTATTGCTAATCTGCCAACCTCTGCGTCATATGAGTCTGAAGGGGTTAAGTGGGCTAAGAGTTAATCAACATGGCTAAATTGCAGATAATGTTTCAACATCACTTTTTCTTTGATATAATTCAGGGCCTCTCCACCTATATGGGTTATTATTGACGAGCTAGTGAAGGAAATAAGTCTGTATTGAGGATATTCATTAAAGATTCTGTGGTAAACGTAACCTAGGCTTGGACCCAAATAACGACGGTATAAAACCCTTACCCTTGGTGTACTGGACAATAATGGTCTGCAGCCAAATTAACACAATGCCGCTGGAAGCTCCGTTGGTAATCCCGTTAAATAGAAGATGTTGAAGGTGTTTTCATAAAGCAAAAACACTTCACTATTCATTGAACAACAGTTCCACCATTTCAAATATGGCCGACTGGCCCGAATCCGAGAGATTATAAACGCCAAGGATAATAAATTAATCAAAGTGACGTCGTAGAGGGATTGAGAAACAAAAGAGGCTCATTATATGGACTGACGTGTATTTCTACACCCGTTAAAATGTCGCGAGAATTTGTGACGTCACCGTCTAGACAGTGACGTACTCCCACAACAACCATTCATATGCCATCATCGCTCGTGACGTCACACCCAGTTTATTGACCAATAGAATATCAGTATACAACTCGACTCACCTCCACTCGTCGCCCACCAGCTGAGCTGGGAAATTGTAAAAGTGAGTCCACAGATGCCCTCTAATTATTCATTTACCAAGTATATTTTCCATTTATAGTATACTACGAAGCAACATACATAATACATATAGGCCTATATGTACAAACAACAAATATGCTATAACACTGCCCAGTTCTTGAGATATAATGCATGCCATTTCGCAGGAATATACCAAAAAAATTTATCATTATAGGCCCTAGGCCTACAGAAAGTTCATTTGTGTTAGCCTATATCACTCAAAAAAACGGCGTCGTTCGACACAGGGTGTCAAACGACGCTGTTTTTTTTTTTAGTGATAACGCAAATGAATTTTTTGTATAATGATAACAGAAACTCCCCTAACCTTTTTGTTTTGTTTTTTTTTTGGGGGGGGGGGTTTGTATTAATGTTACAGAAAACAACTTCACAAGAATTTGGAGTGCCTAATTGCCAAAGTGATTGGGGATTGATCAAATTAACAATTAAACAATGGGGTCGACTTCTGGAATCTCAATCTGGTCATCGTGCCCGCCCTGATAAATTTAACACTATATTTTCAGGTCAGCATACACACGAATATCACTTATCAGCCGCCTTAGGGCTATCAAATTAACAATTAAACAATGGGGTCGACTTCTGGAATCTCAATCTGGTCATCGTGCCCGCCCTGATAAATTTAACACTATATTTTCAGGTCAGCATACACACGAATATCACTTATCACTAGTCAGGCAATAGTCTCCAATATCTAGGTGATTTTGGCCTTATATCTATGTAAACACTACTAAAGTCTATGACAGTTTAAAGCACACACAAATGCTATTACAACTACTGTCTACACGAACGTTCATCAATATGGCGGGACTGGGGAAGAACCGAATATTATTGGAACTGGAATAAACTGATAACTGATAACTTATACGTATCATTTCACGCAAACCTCCCTCCCAGTCTCTGATAGCCTTCAGTTTTAAGGCTATAAATCCTTAGATTATAGAGCACAGTAACGTGTGTATACATGAATGATGTCTATAGGCCTTACAGATTCCGTGTGTGATATAATTATTGATACACAACCCTTATCAAAACTTATATGACGGTATGGGTGATGCGTGCTTTTTTTGCGTGCTATCCCAAGTAGGGTCCATTTTATGTTTGTTTACATTCGTCAACATTATTCTGGGGACAATAATATGAGGCGAATTTCATTTAATATGTCAATATTAACCATTTTAAAATAATTATATATTAATAGAAGCTATTTAGAGAAACTTTACATGCATTCTTACAATCTATTGTATATTACAGTATATGGCACTATACATTATTTTTACAAGAGAACAAGTTTAGGTGTAGAATATTATCCTTCATCAGTCAGCCATATTGGTTATTTTAAATAACCATATACTGTATAAAGGTGTAGGGGGCAAAGATTTACCCAACAACTATTCGAAGCTTGACATAAACTATTTGAAATTGACAAATATATCGGAATGAATAGGAAACTATCCCCTTGTGTAAAAAATGAACACTGAATGAGGAAATTGACCACTTGCGAGATTCGTTCTATAAAGAAGTTAGTCTGGAACCCAGATCCAAAAATAAATTGTAGGCCTACAATTATAACCCAGGAACTACTACAAGGCTGATTATGACCAAACCATCTCAAAGTGTTCCTTAATATCACAGTCACACTCTCCAGCACATCCACACCACAATGCTCTCGTACTTCTTGATTTGTCTGTCTATCTCCCCAGGTAACTCCACACGGTACTGCCTTAAAATACTTAAATGAGCTAACAGTCTCCATAATCCGACCATTCAACCTAACCTCACATTCTGTGACCGCACTACAAGTTGTTTGCTGACGACCTCAAACTCTACATCCAGCATCCAAGTAAGTCACCACAATCAAGCTCTCAAGATCTCCAACAAACTATCAACATTTTAGCATCTACATCAGACCCTTGCTTGACTTTGATTCTCCTGTTTGGAATACTGGTTTTCAAGCCTTCAAGGCGATCTTAATCTTCTATAGTCTGTTCAACGTCGGTGGACGAAACAAGTAACCAACCACTCAAGTCTCACTTATCATAACTGTCTCTCTACCTTAAACCTGTTTTCAATTAACCCTTTGGCGCACGATGACTCGTTCAGAGTCATTAGGTATTTTTTTCCTAGGTGCATGATGACTCGTTAAGTCATTAAACCTAAAAATATTTGCCAAAAATTTAGTTTTCATCTGACGCGCGTCATATTTGGCATAGATATTAAGTATTACGTCTAGTTCAATGGGTACAATTGGCAACCCCCTCAGTTTAACGGTTTACTCACGGCTGGCTGGGAAGTGAGCAGAGTACAGCTCGGTCTGTGTTTCGATACTTTCACGTTTATTCGTGTATCTCAGTAACTATTTGGTTTATAGTAATTCTGAAGTTACCAGTGGAATTATCATTAAATTCCGCTTCCATATATGTATGCAAATCAAAAATGATGTGGGCAAAATTTTGAGCTAGCGCGAGTTGGAGATAAGGTATTTCATTTTTTTTTTACAATTCTTATTTCGGAGTGCCTCAATGTGGTTGTTTTGTAATTATTATATGTTTTTATTCGCTTATCTTCAAGTTCAATCAATAACGAAGCCGATGGTATCTCATTAATCCAAATACAAGGCTGTTTTGGTGGATAAAAACGTCACAGAAACAAATTATCGCCGGGCACAAAACTGGCTCTGAGTGAGCTGAGATATACTTTGGGAGTGGGAAAAACTTGAATTGGAAACTATAGGTGCGCCAAAGGGTTAAAGGCAGATTGTTGAGGACCGACCTTATTCAGTGTCACAAAATATTCCATAATCTCTCCCCCATTAAACACCATGACCTGTTCACTATGTCACCCCACCAAGGAGTAAGAGGTCATAAATACAAGATCTTTGTTCGCCACACAGAAACCGAAGCAAGAAAAAGTTTTTTCTCCTGTCGTCGTTGTTGTTGTTCCCCAAGCTGCCTGGCCGAACAGCCCCAAGGCCCCGAGCAAGGCCAAGGCCATAACCGAGCGCCCCCACAGATCCCTCCCTGCCGACCACAATAAAGCCTGGGTGACCGAAGCCACTCCATGGTGGGGAGCTGAGGAGGGTGCGGAAATGCCCGGGAAATCAAAGCCCCACCCAGGGCCCTGTGCCCCTCAGCAATTATGAAGAGAAAGTCGAGGGGCAAAGGAAAAATGTGACGCTTTGGCTTCCAATCTTGGTAGATTGGGAGGTCAATCCACGGAAGAGACGCCGTCACTTGAGATCTAGAAAATATATAAGTAAAAGGAACAGTCGGAGTAAGCTATGGGTACCGGGTATAGCAGAGATCGCTCAATTCTCACTCTGATAGACCAGCCCATCACCACTCCTGTTGTATAATCCATCAGTGGAACTCCCTACCAGCTGAAATAGTTGATTCCCCCTCCCTTGCTCAATTCAAATCTAAATTGACCCAACACCTCCACAACTCACTCTTCAACCCATAAAATCCCCTTTCCCATTTTTAAGCAACATCTTAACCCCTGATACCCCATCATATTATTGGTCCGACACACACTACCAGTCACCCCATTGTCAAGCATCTCCAGTACATCAAATGTTGCATCTGAAAACTAACCCACCTGCCCTACGAGGAGAGATGTCAGCGACCGGGACTGCAGACACTCAGTGACCAGAGAAAATGAGGTGATATGATCGAAACCTACAAGCTAATGCATGTCTTCGACGACATCCCTTACGCCAGATTCTTTTGCCTCAACACAAACAATCTGGGAGGACATTCACTGAAACTAGCGAAACCGGACCACTGGAGAACAAAACTAAAAGGGAACTGGTTTGCGATCCGGGTGATCGATGACTGGAACTCACTCCCAGACGGGATAGTAACTGCGCCCACGATTGCCACATTCAAATCACGGTACGACAGACACACGGGTATAGAGAACATTTAGGCTGACACGTCTTAAGAGGTGGGGACCACACAAGAAACCAATTCTTATTTCCCCACTACCAATTCATAGGTAAGCACTGGCGTGTCATGCTATCTCCTGGGCTGTCTAATCCTTGGCCTGTCATGCGCTACCGATTGGCGGCCCTACCAGGTGATCAACCCTGTTTTAAAGGCCAAAACATTACTGTTTAGGATTCAAACCTACTCACTCAGGTATGTTTGTGAAAGTTGGGCACCATATTTACTCAACCATGAGCTGATACAAGGGAACCAACCTTAGTTCATATTTGGAGAACCAGGTTATAGTGTTGCGGAGGTTTATGCCTTCATACACATGGCGAGTTTACTTGACTTCAACAATGACTATTTTACACATTCCCCCCTGCCCCTGGCCCTGCCAACTTGGCTAAGTGATACAATTTTAATCGTCCTGGTACTAATATGGAACCTCTCTGATGACAAATCTAATGCTACTGTCGCTCATGGTCGAGTGAATACGGTGCCCAACTGAGTGGGTTCGAATCCTGGTCAGGATACCTCTCTCCCAAGTTACAACCTCAGCCTGTCAAACATTACATAACCTTACTCTTCCGCACATTAATTGCAATATATGTTATGGTAAGTATTACACCTTCGAAGACCGAGGTATATAAGTCCAAAAATTGTGTGACACATAGAATGAAATGGCATCTCTCTCACAGATACTCATAGATGATGTTTATACTTCGATGCCAATAAAAATAACAATAATAATAATATTAATAATAATAATATAGATTTAATGCTTGGTCTTGTCACTTCTTGAATAGGTAGGCCTAGTAGTCATTCATGACTGTCTAACTTATGGAATACAGTTATACAGTACACTAATTCCGAAGGGAAATTGATTGAAATCTAGAAGAGAGAATTCATGCTGTTTTGTGATTATGAAATGGCCAAGATTATTCCAGGAAGAACGCTGGAGAGGAAGGTTTTTTATCGCAACGAATATCCAGGCTCCAGCATCAGTAAGGTGGAGAATCGGTAAGAAATAAGCCTACAGTTAAAGTATCCTTCTCCTACCTGCATATATTATCCACCCATCCACAATGAAAATTAAAAGAACATTAGGCTTCTTTAACTATTGGAACTTGTTAGACTATTTCGATTTAAGGAATGTTTGACCTTATAGTTTCTGCATGAGAAGCTGCAATTTTGAAATATATAAACTCCCTAGTAGGCTACTTACCAAATTTAATTGACTATTATAAATGCATAATTAAAATTGCTGTACTAATTCGTATCTCCAAATCATTTACATTTGGGCAACTTTCCAGTCAAACAGTAGGCTGGATAGGCTTTCCCTAATGATAGGTCTTGTATTAAATTAGGCCTACTATCTTAATACACTTTTTATATATGGTTATTTAAAATTGGCGCCTTGTATAAGCAGCCAATGGCATATTAACCCTTTATTAGCGGCTCACCACTTAAGTCGTATTTAATAAAGCTGGACTATGTGGCGGCGCTCGACATAACTCGAGTGGCAATTTCAGCACGTAATGTGGCTGAGAGAGAGAGACAAGTGGTGGCAGGAGACTAGCGAGCGTATGACTGCTCCAGACCACCGCGGCGAACCTACTGACACAAATCTCAGCTCCCTCCTCCCTCTCTCACTCGCTACATACTCAATTATGTACCGAAAGTACCGAATTACCTGCTTTTTGCACTCGCGTTGCACGGTTATTGCAAGAAAACTATCCATCATACAAGGATCGTTATGGTGTCATTCGAAAGCTCTGTTTATGCCCTTTCAGGGATAGATACTTGTTTTACGTTCTGGGTCTTATTTAGGCATGAAAATGATCACGTAAACAGCCCTATTTTGGCTAAAAACACCCCGCTGGGCGGTACACATAAATAAACCGCATAGGCCGCTCGTAAGGTGTTAAAAAGAAGGCCAATATTCTTTCCCAAAATATCAACGCTTGTAAAAATAATGTATGTGTCATATAATAATGTAAGAATGCATTACAAGTTTCTCTAAATAGCTTTTATTAACACCTTACGAGTGGCCTATGCGGTTTATTTATATGTACCGCCCAGCGGGGTGTTTTTAGCCAAAATAGGGCTGTTTACGTGATCATTTTCATGCCTAAATAAGACCCAGAACGTAAAACAAGTATCTATCCCTGAAAGGGCATAAACAGAGCTTTCGAATGACACCATAACGATCCTTTTATGATGGCTAGTTTTCTTGCAATAACAGTGCAACGCGAGTGCAAAAAGCATGTAATTAGGCACTTTCCCCATACAATTCCGTATATAGCGAGTGAGAGAGGGAGGGAGGAGGTGGGATTCGTGTCAGTAGGTTCGCCGCGGTGGTCTGGAGCAGTCATACGCCCGCTACTCTCCTGCCACCACTTGTCTCTCTCTCTCAGCAACATTACGTGCTGAAATTGCCACACGACCTATGTCGAGCGCCGCCACATAGTCCAGCTTTATTTAACTCGACTTATGTTGCTCGCCGACAGTTAAGGGTTAATATATAATTATTTTAAAATGGTAAACATTGACATATTAAATGAATTTCTCCTCAAATAAATGGCATCTATATAATGTTGACTGATGTAAACAAACAACATGTCCTGGAATATCGAGAAGCACGTACAGAAATATCGCATCACGTATAGCACAATATAAGTTTTAATAAGGGTTTTGTATCAATAATAATATCAAACACGGAAGCTGTAAGGTCTATAGACATCATTGATGCATACAAACGTTAATGTGATCTATAAACTAAGGATTTATAGCCTTAAAACTGAAGGCTATCAGAGACTCAAGAGCGATGTTTGCGTGAAATGATAAGTTATAAGTATCATTTCATTCTAGTCCAGTTCCAACAATATTCTCTGACCCCAGTCCCGCCATATTGGTGAACAGTTCGTGTAGACAGTAATTGTAATAGCATTTGTGTGTGCTTTAACCCTCCTGGCCCGGGCTGTCTCTCCAAAGGACAGTGTGGGCTACCTGGGCGATCTGGCCGAAAAACGTCTAGGCCTAGGCTACCGTATTTTTGTTTAGTTTAACTGCTAGAAATTGTCCACGCATCTATAAATGTAGTGCGGTTTCCAATCTGTAGACTGGCGTTGAGTAGAGCTCTCTAAGTCAACTGGTTCAGTTGTGATGACGATTTCAGTGGAGCTAATTTTTCCGCGATGTTGACAATATCGGAGCTTTTCACACACTAATTTCGTCTGACGTCACAACAATAACATTGATCCGACGTCTCCTTATTGTTTTCGGAGGTGCGGTGACGCAACGATCGGCTTTGTTTACATGCGTCGGACGCACGGCGGTCAGAACAATCTGAATATGCTTTCAAGCTTACTATCTCCTGAAAGGACACCCGGGCACCTGCCCTTATTTCGTGGTGTCCTTTCACAGGACACCCGGGGAGGAAGGGTTAAACTGTCATAGACTTTAGTAGTGTTTACATATATAAGGCCGAAATCACCTAGATATTGGAGACTATTGCCTGACTAGTGATATTCGTGTGTATGCTGAAAATAGTGTTACATCAGTGCGGGCACAGTGACCAGATTCAGGGTGTCAAACGACGCTGTTTTTTTGAGTGATAACGCAAATTAACTTTTTGTATAATGATAACAGAAACTCCCCCAACCCTTTTTTTTTTTAAGAAACAGAAAAGGTAAATTGACATAATTTTGGTATCTATATTTTCCATCTTGATTGCTTTTAGATTGCAGGAAATACTGTTTTAGACACCTAAATTCTCAAAAAAATCACGGGGGGCCCGGGGGGCATGCCCCCGGACCCCCCTAGAGCTCGTGCCTTCGCCGCTCCGTCATGCTATAATGATAATAAAATAATAAACCATAATGATAACATAATTCATATTTGGTGGATTGACACCCTGACCAGATTCCAGAAGACCCCCATTGTTTCAGATCTGTGTTTTAGTGTTACTGTGCGTTACTGAGAATTTCTCATTATTTCTGGGAATCTGGTTCTGGTAGGCTAAGACTCAGAGCCCCCACCTCTTAACCCGGGAATGGCGAAGGTCCTCAATTAATTATTAAGGTAATTATTTATAAGATGACCTTTTTTTCTAGTTATTAAAAACGTACTCTATGGTGTATTATATGATATATAGAAGCAATAGAACTGTTAAAATGACCTGGGAAGTGTATATTAAACTTAGCCTAGACCAACATTCCTGTATTTATTTTATTTTTTTGTAAGGCTAGGCTAGGCAGCTAGGCTACTCTTGAGATATACAAGATATATAGATTGCAGGATATGCTGTTTTAGATACCTCAATTCTCAAAATATTTCCTGGGGGGCATGACCCCTGACCTCTTTAAAGCACGCGCCCTCGGCGCTCGCCGCTCCGTTGCGCTATATATATATATATATATATATAGGCCTATATATACAGGATAAATGTTTACCTATGGTCCCGTTAAAATATCCTCAAGTAACCTATTAAAAACTGTTCAGGGGACTGCTTAGAACTTGTAGGATGTTTAATTGAATGTCGGAAACGAGTATTTACTGAGAAATAACAGTCTTAAAATGTGCTATCATGCTATGGGTCACCCAGGGTACCTGCCCTCTCTTTCCCAGGTAATGTTAAGTTATGACATAACTTATTATACTGGTATATTATATTATATTAGGGTTGTTGTTGTTGTTGTTGTTCCCTAAGCTGCCTGGCCGAACAGCCCTGAGTCCTTAGAGAAAGGCCATGGCCATGATCGGGCTTTCCCACAGAGCTCTCATTGAGTGTAGATTGTGTTGTTGGCGTAAGTGGTTGTGTGAAATGCAGTCTTCTATGATGTGTTTAATGGTATGGGGTGCTGTGTTACATCCCGGGCAGGCGTCGACAACGGAGTCATCCAGTCTCTTCTGATAGCTCAGGTGAGCTGGATGGTGTCCGCATCTCAGCCTGGCCAGGTGGACTCTGTCCTCGCGAGGAAGGGAGGATTCGGAAGGATGGATTCCTTATATTAGGGTTAGGTTAGGTTAGGACTTAACCCGAGATGGGAATAGCCTACCCAGGTATTTTTTACTCGGCCCAGGGAATATAATAGACAAACAAATTTTCTAAATCAAAGTTTATTCTTGAAACTTGGTACCGGTATGTATTTTAACCAGTACTCTATAGGCCTAGTAACTCATGTATCATATGAAAGGATATAAATTAAGTACCGGTATGTAATAGTTCTTGGAATGCAACAACAAATATACATGAAATCTTTATTGGACAAAAGTTACAAAACTAAAACAGGGACTGCTAAGAATAATTTAAAACCTGTTTTCAATGCCTATATTAGTGGACCTGAAGTGAATCTCTTTGAGACTGAAGTAGCCTACAGGCAGCCAGCTCCCCTAGTATCCTGATTAAACACCAGTAAACATACATAACATCCCTTTTACTTACAATATTATTCATTCCTTTTAATACATTTTGAGCATGTATTGTGCGTATATTTACCTTCACATCTCAAAATTTCTCCGGCGGCGGGGAGGCTATGCCCCCCCGGACATAAGAACATAAGAAAATGGGAGTCTGCAGAAAGCCGATTGGCCTAAGCAAGGCAGATCCCTGTCCCACACAACCCCAAATCAATTACAAAGCCCAATTATAGGCTCAACACTCTAATACCCTGAGGATCATCTTACCAAAACGGTTAGAGATTAACGCAGGATTATGGGGGTCTGCAGAGCGCTGATTGGCCCAACCCGGCTGATCCCCCTTCACACCCAACCCTTCTCGTCCATGCTTATCCAATTTTATCTTAAAGCTCCCTACAGTTTTAGATCCCACTATAGCACTTGGTAGTCCATTCCACCCATCTACAACTCTGTTACCAAACCAATATTTGCCTATATCTTTTCTGAAACGAAATTTATCTAATTTGAAACCATTGGTACGAGTTCTTTCGCTATCACTGAGCTTTAGTACATTTGTCATGTCCCCTTTGTTAATCCCACTAACCCACTTGAACACCTCTATCATATCCCCTCTAACTCTGCGTCTCTCTAACGAATGTAAACCTAATTTCTTCAACCTTTCTTCATACGGAAGATTTCTAATATTATGGAAGATAACGGACCCCCTGTTATGTAGCGGGGGGCTGTGCTCCCCGCACCAAGTTGATCCTTGTAAGCTTAGAAAAATGATCCAGAACTTGATATTTTCTGTTTTGGCACCCTGATTATGTAGGTGGACAGTGGAAGAAATTAAGCCTAGGCTAGTGGCTAGCCAAATAAGTGTTATTTAGGCCTAGCCTTGGAGGTTAGATTACAGATATGACGATGCCTAGCCTACTTTTGGGAATAGGCCTAGGCTATAGGTATAGCCTAATATATTTTTATCGTAAATTTTGTTTCATAACCTACCGGTACCTTTGGATTTTAGTCTAGCCTATGCCAAGCCTAGGCGGCTAGGCCTATTTAACCTAACATTCCTGTTACCTGTATTTTTTTCTTTTAAAGACTAGGCTACATAGCCTAGGCCTAAGAACATAAGAAAATGGGAGTCTGCAAAAAGCCGATCGGCCCATACAAGGCAGATCCCTGTCACACCCAATTACAAGGCCCAATTATAGGCCTAGACCCATCTCACTAATACCTTGAGTACTGACCCCCCCAAAATGGTCAGCTTAGGCTAACCTAGGTCCTAGCCTAAGCCTACTCTTAAGTTTTGGAATAGGCTTAGCCTAGTGCTCAGGGTGTCAATCCACAAAATATGAATTGTGTTATAATTATGGTTTATTATTTTGTTATCATTATAGAGCGACGGAGTGGCGAAGGCACTCGCTCTAGGGGGGTCCGGGGGCATGCCCCCCCCCCCCCCCATGATTTTTTTGAGAATTTAGGTGTCTAAAACAGTATTTCTTGCAATCTAAAAGCAATCAAGATGGAAAATATGGAAACCAAAATTAGGGCCTAGGCTAGGCTATGTCAATTTACCTTTTTTGTTTCTTAAAGAAAAAAAAAAGTTGGGAGTTTCTGTTATCATTATACAAATAGTTCATTTGCGTTATCACTAAAAAACCCAGCGTCGTTTGACACCCTGCTAGTGCTGCCTAGGCCAAGCTTAATTAAAAAAAACAAAAAATAGGCCTAGCCTAAATTGTCACAATTTTGGTCTCCATATTTTCCATCTTGATTGCTTTTAGATTGCAGGAAATGCTGTTTTAGACACCTCAATTCTCAAAAAAAATCCTGGGGGGCATGCCCCCTGACCTCTTTAAAGGCGCTCGCCGCTCCACTGCGCTATATATATATATATATATATATAGGCCTAGGCTATATTATACAGTAGCCTATGGCCTAGCCTAGGGTAGGGTACGAGTACCAATGGAGACGCATTGCCCAAAGGAGACGCACTTGAAACAAAAAACTTGCACAGGCATAGGATGAGTAGATAGATGCATGAATGGTGGGCCAAAATAGTCTTTAACTATCACCTAATATGCTCACATAGTACCAGCTTATTATTTTCATATGTTATTGTGTGAGATGAGATGAACTTTAAAAATTTCATGTTTTCGCAAATTCCTTACGAAAACCTAAGGATTTTTTTTTTTTAAAGCTAAATTTCTTACAGTTCCCTAATTTGAATCTCGTTTCTATTACTGCAGGTTGATAGTGCATGAGTTGAAGTATAACACTGCATGATCAAAAGGATTTTACTTGCACGGCTGAAGGGGGTTGAGGGTGCGTCCCCATATGACCAGCAAAAAACCCAAAGTCCAATGGAGACACATTTTTTCAAATTGATGCCAGAAGGTCGTACACCACACTGGTAACATAGCATACTCTCCTCTATGTCTGGTATAAATAAGGTTGAGTTTCCTTCATCATTGACGAAGCTGCCTTAAGTAGAACTCAGTGCCCTATAGAGACGCACGCGTCTGCTTAGGGCAGCCGCGTTGCGTCTCTTTAGGTCCTTGTAAATGTGTGTTTATTTTGTTAACATTATTAAACATAATAACCTTTTATTTTATCCAGGGTGAAGGAAACTCGACCCTAATTACACCATACATTTTGGGGAGAATGGCTTTCTACCAGTGAGGTATGGCAACAGTTTGAAAAATGCGTCTCTATAGGACCTCCAGAATTTTTTGCTGGCCCTAAGGAGACGTACCCCTTTTACCCCCTCAGCAATTCAAAATCACATTAAGCATGTTCTTGCCACACAGTTAAATGTTTGTGTGGGCCCTGTCAGCCTAGTGATGAAAAAATAGACTATATTTCCAGGCCCTCCACCCATTTCCTATCCCTATTTTCCCCAAATATGCCCGGGTTGGCGACTGGTGCTTGATCTAAACCTCGTATTAGCACGCATGTTACATATATACCTTCCCTGCATCCTCTAAACTGTTTTGTTATTGGCCTACAATGAGCAATTAGGCCTAGTATTTTTAGTAATATTTTATGTCTCTCTAATAATATATATTATAAGGCCTACGTCAGTCCGTTTTATTGCTTTAGCATTGTCAACTTACGACCAAAAGTACCATGCTTTGTTTCTGGTACCCATGAGGTAAGTACTTATATCATTTTATGTGTGTTTTTGTGTTTTAAACATATCCTACCTGTGTCTCCTTAGGACCAGGGGCGTCCCCTTAGGATTTTGCTGCCCTAAGGGGACGCATCTCTTATTTATCTTCTCTCTCCTATACAATAGCCTATGATATAAAGTAAAAATGTTAGTGCCTGGTGAAAATATAAGCTTTTTGCTATTTATCCCCCTTACCCTCAATTTCCTACCTCTTATAGGCAAGCGGAAACAACTCGTAACAAAAAAAAAGTATGTAAAAATGCGTCTGCATTGGTACTCGTAGCCTACCCTAGGCCTAATTAAAAAAAAAATAAAATAAAAAAAAAAGTAGGCCTAGGCTAAATTGACACAATTTTGGTCTCCATATTTTCCATCTCGATTGCTTTTAGATTGCAGGAAATGCTGTTTTAGATACCTAAATTCTCAAAAATTTCCGGGGGGGCATGCCCCCGGACCCCCCTAGAGCTTGCGCCGCTCCGTCGCGCTATAATGATAACAAAATAATAAAAACAATAATGATAACACAATTCACATTTTGTGGATTGACACCCTGGTTCGACACCCTGCGGGGGGCTGCGCCCCCGTACCGCCCGCGCAAAGTTGATCCTTGTAGCCTGAGCTTAGAAAAATTATCCAGACCTGGATATTTTCTGTTTTGGCACCCTGTTAGGCCTAATCTGGAAGTCAAAGGGTTGATTGATAATTTGATAAATCTACAGTTGTACTACCCCTATTTTGTCGCTATTCTGTTGGTACTAATGGGTTAACATTATTAGTAGTAGACTTAGTATGGTTTGATGATGCGCGGAAATTTATATTTGACTTGTAATAGATACATTGAAGTATTACAAACCTTCGCGAACCCATAAACAGGGAACGTGAGCAGGGTTTAGACCGTCGCACACCCATAAACAGGGAACGTGAAGGGGAGTTTAGACCGTCGCGGAAACAGGTTACTTTTCGGTTAGATTAGGTTGGTTAGGTTAGGCTAATGTTAAAAATACTAAAATGCGACGGTCCTCGGTATTAAACAACACTGTATATCAAAGAAAAAAATAAAAATTACAACAAATTACCTGAAAAACTCTTATCTGGTTGGTGATAATTTTTTATCAAAATAAGTTTTTTCCCAGTTTCGGCGTCTGCTGAACCATCCAAAAACACGTTAAAGGCGTGCTTTGAAGGAGGGAGGTGGTGGGGGGTAGTGGGGGAGGGGTAGTATAACTGTAGATTTACCGATAATTTGACTAGCCTAGCCTAAGATAGTAGGCCTATTTAGCCTCTTTTAATTCCCGCAGATCCTTCCTAAGCTTCATAAAATAGTCAATGATATAGTCAACATAATGATAGCCAAAATAAACTGCTAAAACGCATTAGAGCTTCAAGGGGTTAAAATAATATCGAACCGTACAATCTAGAATGGTATTAGCCTAGGCTAAAGGCAAAACATCTAATTCTGAAGCATTATCTGCTACCTTATCCTACGCCTACTTGAAACATCGTAAACCATCTTAACCCACCAAAAATATAACAAAATAACTCACTAGGATGAGTGGGAGAGACCAGCAGGGAAAGACCGAGGTAAACGCAAAGCAATAATAATACACATTCTGGCGCTCGTCGAAGAAGGACGACTATGGGGCTCTATAAGGGTCGCTTCGCAGAAGTACCAGGGTGAGGATGGGAAGCACATTCGTTTATCAAGACCAAGCAAGAATGGAGAAGAGCTCGAACCACGGTCCGCGACGGATGTGTTATTTGCCTTGTGCCTGGTGATATCCCTCTGCCCTGTGTATCCCTCTGGCGAGTTTAGGGCTTGGCCAGAGGTGTAAGCTCAGTGGAGTGGGCTAGTGACATGCGGTTCTGGACTAAGTTTGCTTCGCTTATGGACTTGGACAATTGTGTACTTAGCTGGTCAGCAGCTTACCGGTAGCCTAGCCGAGCTCGGTGTGTGTGGGGCTGTGGACGGTGGGGTGTAGTGCAACTGTGCGACAATTGGAGTGACTCCTATAATGGTCTTGGTGGTGTTGTTGTTGTTGTTGTTCCCCAAGCTGCCTGGCCGAACAGCCCCAAGGCCCCGAGCAATTCCAAGGCCATAACCGAGTGCCCCCACAGAACCCTCCCTGCCGACCACAATAAAGCCTGGGTGACCGAAGCCACTCCATGGCGGGGAGCTGAGGAGGGTGCGGAAACGCCCGGGAAACCAAAGCCCCACCCAGGGCCCTGTGCCCCTCAGCAAATATGAAGAGAAAGTTGAGGGGCAAGGGTAAAATGTGACGCTTTGGCTTCCAATCTTGGTAGATTGGGAGGTCAATCCACGGAAAAGACGCCGTCACTTGAGATCTAGAAAATATATAAGTTAAAGGAACAGTCAGAGTAAGCTTGGTGGTGTAGCTGCCCAGTAGTAGCCCCGTAGACTGGATGAGTAATGTTTAAAAGGGTTAGAGCCTTATTTTGTAGTACTGTATTGTGGTGTGTGACCCCTCTTTGGTTGGCCAGTCTTGCGTGTTGTTGCCCTTGTTAGTCGCCCGTGTTTGGGTGGCAGGTAAATCTCTCCATTGTAACTTGAGCTGCTGTGGACTTTTTGGGAAGTCGTGTGTATAGCCTCCATGGGGTGGCTCTTTAGTACAACGCAGACAGATGTTTTCGGGGGTAGGGAATACACCGATCACATCAGGACGTGGGGTAGCGGTGTAGAAGGGGGAGCCTATGGGTTCTCCCATGACTCGTCTACCTCATCGAGTGTGTAGGGCAACCTTGTCTGGTGGACGCCCGCGCTCTACCTACACCTGGGCTTCTGGGGTTCACAGTAGTATTAGGGGTGGAGGGAGGTGTTCTGGGCTGTAATGTTTGGGTTAGTTAAAGGTGGGCCACACACAGTTGTAGTTGTTTTGGTTTAATTGTTTATATGTACTACTGGAAGTTTTTTTGTTGTAATTGGGTATGTCCAACGATCACGAGGATGGTGCTCTTTCTGACTCCTATGGCTCAGTTAATTACCCAGGAGCTGCGGGTAGACTCATAAGAGTTCCCCCGGCGCACTGCGGGTAGACTCTTAAGAGCAGAGCCTTTGAACACGTACCAAAACCGCACGTTTATAGCCAGGCGGCTGAAAATTGGTGTGGGTATAGTACTACATGTCAACTCTCGACACCACCCCGCCAAACGCTCGCCCCGCACTCGTGCAAGCACCACCGCGCCAGTAACCACGCACTAGTCATGGAGCCCACACGTCCCTCACGCTCGCTCCCTGATGACACAACCAGCCCTCCTTCTGGTGGTGTTAGCCGCCGTGGAAGGCAGAGGGTTGCTGCTAAAGACCCTAGCTACCAGTACGACACGCCCTACAGCTCGGAGGACGAAACACCTGCACCCAAAGCACGAAAAACACGTGCAAGCAGGGCAATGGCACAGAGGTCATTGGTCTTTCGGGACACTGCCACCACGACCCAGGCCACTACAACAACCACTACCACCACCACTGCCACCACTGCCACCCCTGCCACCGGTACCAGCGACGCAGGAGGCCGCCCTAGGGCTGCAGAACCTGCGGGGGCAGGAAAAATTAAAGGCACGGGCGTAGGGAAGAGAACCCGTACGCCAGCCACAGTGCCCCTACCACCACCACCACCACCACCAACAGCCGCCCCTGGCCCGGCTGCCCCTGCCGCCCCTGCTGCCCCTGCCGCCCCTGCCGCCCCTGCCCAAGGAACAGGGAAGGGGAAGGGGAAGGGGAAGGGGAAAGGGAGAGGGAAAGCGACTGCTGGCCCTGCTGGCCCTGGTGTCCCTGCCGGCCCTGCTGCCCCTGTTGCCCCTGCTGGCCCTGTTGCCCCTGCTGCCCCTGCCGCCCCTGCCCAAGGAACAGAGAGAAGGGCGACAGGCACCACCATCATCTTGCCATCAAGGCCACGCACCACTGCTGCCCCTGCCACCGCCCCTGCCACCGCCTCTGCTGTCCCTGTCCATAAGACTCCCGCACGTGCCAAAGTGACCCGGAAAACTCTGACACCATCAAAGTATTCCGCCCTGCTGTTTGATGGTGATTCGCAGGACATTGGCAGCCCGGGTTTCGACGACGAAGCCCTAGCACGGGACCAAGGGTGGGGGGATTTGGGAGTGGACAGTGGGAGTGAGTCCGACGTCGGTGACGAAAATGAGGAAGGGCATCGTCTGTCAAGTGAAGAGGAGGGTAATGATGATGAAGTGCTGTATCGCGACCATGGAAGCGATATTTCAGACGATGAAGCAGACGCAGACGACATTCCGATCCCTCAGCTGCCTTCGTTCGATTGGTCTGACGGGGTCAATTTTGTACCTGACGTGCCCCAGTTCAATCCTGGGACGTCAGGAACAACTGACGACTGGCCCTGTGATGATCAAGCGAACGAAAGCGACTTCTTCCTCGCTTTTTTCGACATGGAGGTAATGACGTACATCGTTGCCCAAACAAACGCCTACTACAGGTGGGTGTTTGGCAGATTGGACGTCCTTTCTCCAAAAGCGAGAATACGAGGCTGGGTGGATACGACTGTGGAAGAATTTCTGACGTTCTTTGCCGTGTTGTTCCTCATGCCTCTGATCAAGAAGCATGTGTTGCAACACTATTGGAAGCACGACCCTCTCATCGCCACCCCAACTTTCAATAAGTTCATGACTCGTGACAGATTTTTGTTGCTGCTAAGATTTATGCACTTTGCAGACAACGAAAATCCTAACAGGATTGACAGGATATGGAAAGTTCGGGATGTGTTCACCATGTTGTTGGAGAGGTATAGGAAATACTTTTACCCCTTCCTCAATTTGGTGATTGATGAGTCGCTCGTGCTCTTCAAAGGACATCTTCTTTTCAAGCAGTATATCCCCTTGAAAAGGCATAGGTTCGGAATCAAGCTCTTCGTTTTGTGTGACTGCGAAACTGGAATAGTGCTTGACATAATCGTGTACACAGGCACTGACATTGACATACCGAAAGCCGCTGCCAATGACCCCATGGGCATGTCAGGTGCCATCGTCAGGAAAATGTTGGCACCTTACCTGGGCAAAGGCCACATCATCTACACTGACAACTGGTATACTTCTCCTGCTCTCTGCCAGTTTCTTTATGACAACCAAACGGGGTCATGTGGGACTGTCAGAAAGACAAGAAAGTTTATGCCAAAGTTCACAGGTGATGTCATTCCTCTCACAGATGCCTCCTCCAGTGACACACCTTCAGAAGACGACCTGGCCCAGGAACACCGCGAGAGGCATGTGCGAAGAAGGCGACGAAAGGGGCAGAAATACAAGCAGCTCGAGAAGTGTGGGAAACTGATAGCCCTGAAGTGGAAGGATAAGCGAGACGTCCACCTGCTTTCCACCGTCCACACAGGTGCCCAGGTGGATTCTGGCAAAATCCACTACCGAACCAGGAAGACAATCTACAAGCCCGACATGGTAGTGGACTACACTAAAAACATGCGCCTGGTGGACAAGTCTGACTGTCAGCTGTCAGGCGTTGAGTGTCTGAGGAAGACTGTGAAGTGGTATCACAAGCTCTTCCTCCACCTCGTTGATATAACGATGCTGAACGCCTACAACTTGTGGTTGGTGAAAAAGGATATGGCCCCAAACCAGAAACTGAAATTCCGGGAGTTCGTCTACAACGTCTCCTACCAACTCCTGGAGAAGTATGGCACCACCACTCACAGACGTACGGCATGGCGTGGGGATCACGTTCCTGACCGCATCCAGCTGGGTGTCGAAAGACACTACCCCATCAACACTGAGATGCTTGGCACTCGTCACAGGCAGGCGCAGTGCACCGTCTGCAGCTCCAGTGTCAGGAAACCCCATGTCACGAAAAGAGTCACCTCAATGTGCGCCGAGTGCAAAGTTCCACTCTGCCTGGGTGACTGCTTCAGGGACTACCACACCTTCAAGAACTACTGAGTGTCGCCCCCTGCCATGCCCTGCCCTGGACTCGCCCCGTGCCCTGCCCTGGACTCGCCCCCTGCCCTGCCCTGGACTCGCCCCCTGCCCTGCCCTGCCCTGGACTCGCGCCCTACCTTACCTGACCTGACCTAATTGATCACGCTACCTCATAATGTAACATATATATTATATAATGTATAAGTTCCAAAGATGTCCCTGTGATATAGCTTTTACATTATATAATTGTATGTTTCATTATTTAGTTTATAAGTTTCAAAGATTTACATGTAATATGCCTTCTTTTTTTAGTATATCAATATATATGTTTGTTATTAGCCAAAGTAATGTGTATATAATTATTTTCTTACCTCACATGAATTGTACAAAAATAAATATGTTTCAATAAATCCTGTCAAACCTACTAAGATAATAAAATAAAACAATAAAAAAACAAAACAAAAAACAAGGTCATGTCATTGTATTCTTACAATATGATATATTCTATGAATATTTCATATTGTTTGAATACAATGGCATGATCTTGTAAACAAATTTTTTTATCAAAAATGTTCTAGACAATATAAAACCTTCCCCATAACCCCTTCCTGGATTCGATCCCACTACCCTACGACACTTTGAGTTTTCCAGTCCGCGACCTTACCAACCATGCCACAGGAGCTCATACCAAATATCACTCAAAACTTTGTGTCTACAATCGAAAGGACAATATACAAAAAAAAATGAATTATCCCACCAATTTACGTTTGTAAATTGATGGGATTATCAATTATATCATGCCAAGGTTTATAAAAGTTTGTCTCTGTCAAGAATTAGTAATTATATAACTTTATTCTGTCAAAAATTACCCAAACACTCAGCAAAATTGCCCCTCTCAGTGCGACTCCACTCATTTTCACACGGTCAAGCGGTGACCCTTGCCGCTCCTTTATGCCCCAGCTACACCAGCAACAGCAGCTCTGTCTGGGAACAAAATTGGTATAAATACAATAATGGATAAAATACTCTTCACAAATACATTTGTATTGTATAATATTGTAAATAAAAAAGAATAATAACTGTGTGGGTGTCGAAAATTGCTCAACCAGCTTTCTTATGTCTCGCCTATGCGCGTATATTGGATTATACATAGTCATGACTGTCATACAAATAATTGCAGTAGGTCTCGAATATACATTTAGATTGCATATTACTTCGAAATAAATAAGTAAACGTTTCTCTGGTGGCAATCTACCCTTTCGCAAGTGTAAGGAGACACCAGTCTATATTTAGCTCTCTATCACAAAAGGCAATCTGCCTGTGTTGACTCAGCACCGTCGCTGGTGGTCTATAATATAGTACTTTATTTACAGTCAATGGCCTACATGTTTCTGTGGTACTTCACATGTGTCTAAAATGCAATGTCTGCTTGCATAAAAATGCAATTCTGAAGTCCATTTATACGTACGACATACGCATGTCTCAGTTTTTCTCTCTCTCTCTCCATTCCTTACTCATGTTATTGTAGACCTGTTGATGGCAACGAACACCAGCCATCTGGTAGACATAAGGTTCAAAATACCAAGACATCAATACGCCTGGGGCGCCTCCACAATTATCACAAAGCTGGTTATCTATCTAGAGATCTGCCTGACTTCCATCTCTCCACGACTCACTCACTCACTCACTGCACCCCTGCATGCCTCCCTCCCACCCACTCACCCCCAACCCTCCCTTTCAGGCTTCCGTCTGCTAGAAACACATTCACAATTTGCGTAAATATCGCATCAATTGGGCTATATGCGGTATATTCCTTGTTATATGGGACGCCTACATATGTACACGTCTTTATTATAGCATGACAGTGCTCTAAATACAAGATTTACGTGATATTTATGGCGTAACACACCCTCTCCCCCTTTCATTCCCAGCACAACTCAGTCACACCTTGGTTCACGCATAGAAACTCATTGATAATGTGCGTAAATATCACATCAATTGGTCTATATGCGGTATATATTTTGATATATGGCACGTATACATACGTATAAGTCTGTATTATAGCATAACAGTGCTCTAAATACAAGATTTACGTGATATTTATGGCGTAACACACCCTCTCCCCCTTTCATTCCCAGCACAACTCACTCACACCTTGGTTCACGCATAGGAACTCATTGATAATGTGCGTAAATATCGCATGAATTGGTCTATATGCGGTATATATTTTGATATATGGCACGTATACATACGTACAAGTCTGTATTATAGCATGACAGTGCTCTACGTACAAGATATACGTGATATGTATGGCGTAAACCACACTCTCAGCTCATAAATTGCCGCCAAACCTCCAACACATCTTCATTCCCGCCTACAAATTCTCTTATAATTCCCTTATATATTGCAATTTTTGGTCACTATGAGGCATATTCATTGTTATATGGGTGGCCTACACACGTATACATACTCTAAATAGCCTAAAAGGGCTCCAAAAAGGAGATATACGTGATAATACGCGGTAACCCACCCCCTCCTCCCTCTCCTTCTATCCCCTGGGCGCGTGAAAATTCGGCCGGGAAATCTCGCCGCTCGATGACAATCTAGCCGCGCGGTGCCATTCGCTCCACATTTTTCAACTACGGACCGTTCCCCTACCCCCCCCAGACATTTTTTGGGGGGTCAAATATATATGGGCCGATGCACGCAAACATTCCCTACACGATGATGTACTTTTTATCGAAATTGGCAAGAGGTCGCAAAATCATCATAGGTGCGCACAGTCTTACCCTGTAGAAAACCCCCTGTGCGCCGCGGAGAGGTTAAGTGTAATCGTGTTATGTTTGTGCCCATTTTCTTGTAAGGCACCGTATTGTAATAATTTAGGCTGAAAGTGAGTGAGTAAAAGTCTTAAGGGGGGAAAAAAGCTGTGTAAGGGGTCTAAATTGACTAGGCTTGATTTTGGCAATATTTACACCAAGGCTTTTTCTGTTCACTCACTTTAAACCCAATAATGACCCAGTCAGTGTTGAGATTAGGTGAAATGTTCGGTATTATGTTATTATCTTGATTAAGATATCAGTTGACATATATTAAATTGTAATAACTAAAAAGAAATAATTAAATAGGCCCAATGGTGTCTTATAGGTACGAGGATCATTTTCTAACTTTACATATTAAATATAATTGTTTGGTATTGTTATATTAAGTTTAGAAAATGGGTGTCACAATCGGAGCAATGTTGTTTTGGAATTAGAATGAAATTTACTTGTTTTGGCCATTTAATCACTTCCAGGTGTATAAAGTTAATTGCAAAGCATAACTTTAACTTTGTGAATCTAGTATCATGCTGATATTTGGCCTAATAATTGCTTGAACCGAGTCGCTAGTGTGACACCCTGATTCTGAGGCCTAAGCGACAAGTGCCCACCTCATGGGGGTTTGACAGGTGGAAATTTATGAGTCCTACCTCCAACTTAAAAACTATAGTCTTACCTAGGATATCGTAAGTAATAGTTAACATGTTTGTGCCTGAAATTCGTTGCATCATATAAAAGTAATTCAATTATCCTTTGAAAGTTTTATTAGACTCTAAGTAAGTTGAGGAGCTCATTTAATCAAGGTATGGTTATTGTTGTGACAAAGGACGCTGACCCCGAGTCCTACAGAGCCTAGAGCCGAGAGTGCCAGCGTCATTCCCTCCCAGTCGCCAGCCTCGGGCGGACTAAGGGGAAATATTTGGCTTAACTCAGTATAAATTTCCCTTTTGTGTTGTGTTTAGATAAAACCTTCAGTTGAAGGTGAGTTGAAGTGAATTGTGAAGTATTTAAGATAAGTTTTGAGACCATTTTTAAGCCCAGTTTCTTATATGTAACTACGAAATTATACGACATCCTTTGTCTTGGTCGAAGGTGAAATTATTCATTCCGTCTGATAGTTACTCATTTAGATTTCAAATTCCATATTATTTTTCCTGCCAACCTTAGTATGTATTACCACCCTAGCCGCAACCAGGACATGCCGGAAGAATGGGCCAGAGTCAAGCCTGGAGTCCCAGTGCCCTATTAATGGGTTGAAGAGGTCTTTTGCCGAGTTGCTGGCCAAACGCTCGAGGGTTCCACTGTTCTGGGGACAGATTCCCTGGCTGAAGCCCTCCAGAAGAGTTGCCACCATCCTAGAAGACGGCACCGCAGGAGCTGAGGATTACGACGAGACATCTGCAGAGGTTGGTGTTGATATGGGTATATATATCGGGTTCTTAATGAGACACACTGGATAGGGGTTCACATATATTGGGAGAGTCTGGTTACATGCCTCTTGTCGTCAAGGGAGGTTTAGGAAGCCATGCCTTGATATCGGCTCGCCTGTAGATTATATATTTAGCTTACAATATTATTACCAATATTGTAACATCCTCTCTCTTTTGAGAAGATAGCTACCAGAGAAATTGGTATTATAAGAATAATTATATTTTGACATTTTGAGGTCCCCTAGGATTATTAAGTAATGCTTAATCTATTATGGCACATGAGCTAGAGTAATAATAGTACCAATATGATTTATAAAATTGTACAGTACTATGATTTGTTTAGTTACTGGTACTGTACTGTATACAGTATGTTACCGGTACAGTAATTAGTGTTTTTAGTGCAGTATGGAATGTGATTAATTTTGTTAGAATATTAATCTATTAGTATGTAAATATGAGATATGAAGTAGATGAGGTATATTAGTCAAATCTATTGATATGGTATTACAAGACTAGGTGAGGTAGGTTAACTATTAGTTGATAATACTGTTCTACATGAGAATATCCACAAATAGTGAATATATATGATACAAAAATATATTGTATACCCTTGTGCCAACTAAACATAAAGAATCTATTTTATGAGATTATATGGGATTAGTAATTGTTGGTATATTAGTAAAGTTAGTACATTAGAACATTAATATTCAATGTTCTGAAAATTACAAAATGTTTCATGCAAAGTTATTGGTTATATCATGCAGGAAATTAGTAACAAAGGTTATATGATTGACTTAATTTATAGATCCTGATACCCAGTACCGTACTCAAAATCATCCAATCTCTTTCCTTTTGCATTACAATTTCTTTGCATACCGATCTGCATTATAATATCCTTACACTCCCATTCACATTACAAAACCTGTATCATTCAGACTGTAATGTTAGGTTACTCCTCATTCAGTGGCTTCAGTCGTATTCTCACTCACTTACTTCATTTAGATAATCTTTCTCATCCTGTACATTCTCATCCAGCATTTACATTTCTGCCAGTGCCTCATCTCATACCAGTATTGGACTGTTAGTCAGACATGCAATCAGTCATATCGGTACTGTACTCTTACCTGGTCATGTCAAACTCTCGGTACCTGGTAGGTAATACATTCCTATTCCGTCTCACGCTCGTCCTGTTCTCATGTGTAGTGACAGGTTCATCAAGTCTACTGTGTACCGGTATGTCTCTCACGTGTCTGTTGTTTGTGTAGACTGGAACACATATGTCTGTAGAATTCCTATCTGTAGATCTAATGGTTGTGGTGTTGTCTGTATTAGTGACTTTTCCGTTATTTCTTATGTCAGCGTTTTCACTTGTCATCCGTAAATTACCTCGATTTCATCTTATCGCTCCATTTTCTGTCTCCACTTCATACGATTGCTCGTCTAATCTCCTGGTTACAACTCCTCGTTCCCACTTCTTCTTGCCTAGTGATGTTGGCTTGATTCGCACCACGTCACCTTCAACCAATGGTTCCAAAACTCTCGAACCTTTGTCGTAGTACTTCTTGCTTTTGAGATCTTTCAGCATCTTCTTCCGCTTCACTCGCTCCAACATAATTCCTTTCGGCTCCAACAACTTGCTAGTAGTCGGCAGTAACGTCCTCATACGTCGACCAAAGTTGAGTTGCGCTGGACTCTCTTCCAAATCTTGCATAGGCGTATTTCTGTAGTCTAGAATCGCCAAAAACGGATCTTCACCACTCTCGACAGCCTTCTTGATTAGTTTCTTCGCCGTCTTGACCGCTGATTCTGCTTTACCGTTAGACTGGGGATGATGTGGGCTGCTCGTTCGATGTTCAAAGTCATACTTCTCCGCGAATTCTTGAAATTCTTCACTGCTGAACTGCGGACCATTGTCACTAACTAGTACATTTGGCAGTCCATATCTTGCAAAGTGCGCCTTCAACTTCCTGATAACAGCACTTGACTTAGTGCTTTCCAGGTAGTCAACTTCCCAGAAATTACTGAAATAGTCCACTGTAACAAGATAGTTGTGACTCTTGATTGTCATAAGGTCTACACCTACTTTCTCCCATGGTCGGCTGGTTTGCTCATGAGTCATCAGAGGTTCTTTTTGTTGAGCTGTAGAGTATGTGTTACAAATTTCACACTCTGAAATGAATTGCTTCATCTCTGCATTCATTCCTGGCCAAAACAAACATTCTCTTGCGCGTCGTAGACAACCTTCAACTCCCATATGTGACGAATGTATAGCGGACTTCATCTTCTGACGTAGACTGGTAGGAATTACAACACGTTCTCCTTTGAAGATCAATCCATCTTGAAATGACAGTTCTGCTCGTATATTAAAGTATGGTTTCAGTATGGTCTCTACTTCACTCTTGTCTTCTGGCCATCCTTTGAGAATTATCTCCTTCAATAGTTGCAATGCTTCATCTTCCTCAGTTGCTCGACGTATTTCTTGCAATCGTTCACTTCGGATGGGTACGTAGTCTGTCATGTTGATCTGTTCAAACACCTCTTCCTGCATATCTCTTGTGTTTTGCAGATAAGCTCTTGATAGAGTGTCGGCTAGATACATTTCTTTGCCCTTCTTGTGAACAATCTCGACATCATACTGTAGTATCCTCATCAACATCCCTTGCAGTCGTCTTGGTACACTTGACAACGGCTTATTTTGGATAGCTTCTAGAGGTTTATGGTCGCTCTGGATTGTCGTCTTCCTCCCAAAACAATACTGATGAAACTTTTTCAGTGCAAAGACGATTGCCAAAGTCTCCTTCTCTATCTGCGCATATCGTGTCTCCGTGTCAGTCAGTGCTCGACTTGCAAATGCGATTGGTTTACCCTCTTGAAGTAACGCTGCTCCTAAACCTTTTTGAGATGCATCACATTGAATCTCCAACTTTTGCTCTGGGTTGTAGTACTGTAAGATGGGTGTTTGGGTCATCATCTTCTTGATCCTCTTGAACGCCTCATCGTGTTCTCTTGTCCACTTCCACTCGGTGTCCTTATGGGTCAGCTTCCTCATAGGCTCCATGACATCCGATAGACTGGGTACAAATTTACTCAAGTAGTTCACCATTCCAGACAGTCGTCGTACTGCAGTCACATCCTCTAGTGCTTGCATCTTCACGATTGCTTCAATCTTCTTTGGGTCAGCCATCAGACCATCCCGCGAGATCTTGTGACCTAGAAATGTGATTTCTGTACTACCAAGCTCAGTCTTTGCTCTGTTCAGCCTCAGACCCTTTGCTCGGCATCTGTCCAGTAAGTTTCTCAGCTTTGAGTCATGATCCCTTGCAGCTTCTTCATCAGTGTCACCAACTCCAAAGACCAAAATGTCATCAGCAACACAAATTACGCCTTGTAGATCATCCAGAACCAGTTGTAGCTTCTTCTGAAAATTTTCGCTGCTTACAGCCAGACCAAAAGGAAGTCTGTTCCACCTGTATCTCCCATACGGTGTTTGAAATGTTGTCAGCTTGCGTGATTCTTCATCCAACACACAGTGCCAGTAGCCATTCTTGAGGTCAAGCTTGGAGAAAATTTTGGCTTTTGCAAGGTCAGGCAGAATGTCGTCGATTACCGGTAGAGGGTGCATCTCTCTTATGAGTGCTTTGTTCAGAGCTTGAGGGTCAATGCAAATTCTCAGATCCCCCGACTTCTTGGTTCCTGCTACCATTCGACTTACCCATTCTGTAGGCTCGTCGACCTTAGTAATGACATTTTCCTGCTCCAACTGCTCTAGTTTCTCTTTAACCTTCGACTTGATGCTCAATGGTACTCTACATGAAGGAATTGCAATAGGTTTCACCGACTCATCCACTGTTAGATGAACATTTCCTGGTATCTTGCCAACTTCATCAGCAAATACGTCTTCGTAGTCTGTTAGGATGTCATTCATTGCACAGATGTTTTCATAGTTAACTGTGATGAATCCCATCTTCTCAGACGCTCGCTTACCAAGAATTGGTGTAACAACCTGTTTTACAACAACAAACTCAACAGAATAGTACCTTTGTGGTTGCTTGCAGTTGCGGACATCAATCCTACACTTTCCCAACGGCTGAATTGTAGTAGAGTTCCACATTTGAAGAGTTGACTCACACGGCTGTAGCTCTGCGTCCGGTACCAGATGACTTGGAATGGCATTCACACTTGCCCCGCTGTCGATCTGGAACTTCACTTTATTACCGTTGACCATGAGATTAGCCATTATGTGTTTTCCTCTGGATCCGGTCGATACGTTCATGATGTATTCCCGTTCTTGGTGACCCGGACGACCACAGTACAGTCGAGCCGGAAGTCATCAAACCGGGTTTTTAGACCGCCCCCGCCCACCAACTTGCAAACTGGCGGGGGCTCGAGATAGGGGCAGCTATGATATGATAAAGCCTCCCATTTACACCCACCTGACCATGCAGGGAGTCAACTCTCGACTCCTTGTCGACACCGGAGCTTCAAGATCCTATATTTTTTCCTCTTACCACCAGAGACATCACAACACTTTTGGACCGATTCAACACTCGTCCACCACCCTCATGGTGGTGCCAACGACAACCTTATTCCTAGTACTGGCATCACGGCTCCACTGTATGTGGCCACCCCTCAACCTAACCACGGCCATCACCACGCTTTCATGGTATTTCCCTCCCAAGAAACCACCTACGACGGATACCTGGGATTCGACCTTCTCACGGCCCTTCGCACTACTATCCAGTGTGTTGAAAGAAGATTGTTATTTTCCACCAAACCCCCAGGACTCACCACTCCGAAGATTGCCACACCGCTCCATGACCCTCCTCAAACCTTGAAAGCCATCCGTGTTGCATCGGCCATCACCATTCAACCCATCACCTTGCTGCCACATCATGAACATTGGGTACCCATCCATCCAGCCCTCAACAGAGAACTCATTCACACTCCCTCTCTTCAGAGCCCTTTTGACAGGGATTGTCTCACTGCTCCTGCCATTTTAAAACAAAATGCAGTAAGAATAGCCAACATCTCCGACCACCCAATCACCCTACCCAGGGGTCTCACCATCGGAGAACTAGAGACTTATGATGACCAGCCTTCAACCGACACCACCACCTCCATTCCTGCATCAACTCCATCACTCCCAGACGTTCCTACTCACCTCATCCCTCAACAAAAGGACGATCTGTGCCAGTTAATGGCCGAATACCAGGACATCTTTGCCACCAACTCCCAAGATGTAGGCCACACCCATGTCCTAGAACACCACATTCACACTGTTGGACCCCCAGTCAGACAGGCTATACGAAGATAGAACCCCCTTCAGCGCCAAGAAGAACAGAAGCAAGTTGCAGAGATGTTAGAAGCTGGCATCGTCAACCCCTCAACTAGCCCTTGGTCCTCTCCAGTGGTACTGGTCAAGAAGAAGGATGGGTCATCTCGATTCTGCATCGACTACCGACAACTCAACGATGTCACCATCAAAGATGCCACCCCACTACCACGCATCGACGACTCCCTAGACTCCCTCTTAGGGGCCAGATGGTTCTCCACACTGGACCTGCAATCCGGATACTGGCAGGTCCCCGTCGCCCCCACCGACCAAAACAAAACAGCTTTCTCCACCAGCCAAGGGAAGCTTTACGAATTCTCAGTGCTGCCATTCGGATTATGTAACGGTCCCGCCACCTTCTCCCGACTGATGGAATCCGTACTTCAGGGATTAACTTGGGAAACATGTCTGGCGTACTTGGACGACATCATAGTATTTGGTCGTACCTGGGCAGAACACCTCCAACGCCTCCGCCAAGTTTTCCAGAGGATCCGACAAGCCGGATTAAAGCTGAAACCTACTAAATGCACCATGGCTCGATATCAGCAGGTCCAATTCTTAGGACATCTGGTGTCAGAAGAAGGACTTGCACCTGACCCCAAGAAACTCCAAGCCATCCAGGAGATCCAACCCCCGAAGTCAGTAAAAGGAGTAAGAGCTTTCCTAGGCCTTGCCTCCTACTATCGGAGGTTTGTGAAGAATTTCGCCACCATTGCCAGACCTCTACATGACTTAACTAGGAAGGAAGAACCTTTTGTGTGGACCCCCGACCGTCGCCAAGCCTTCACCTCCCTCAAGAACCTACTCGTGTCTTCCCCTGTCGTCTCCTTTCCGGACTACCAACTACCCTTTAGACTCTACACCGACGTGTCCCTTCTCGGCGTCGGTGCAGTTCTCTCCCAAAATCGAGAAGAACGAGAGCACATCATTGCTTGTGCCAGCCGGACCTTAACCCCGGCAGAAACCAACTACCCGGTAACTAAAAGAGAATGCTTAGGCATCGTTTGGGCCCTCCAACACGTCCGGGCCTACCTAGCTGGCGTCAAGATCACCATCATCACTGACCACCAAGCCTTACAATGGCTCAGGAAATCTGACTCTAAGAATGCCCTAACAGTCCGTTGGCGAGAATCACTTGAGGAGTTTGATTTTGAGATTTCCTACAGACCGGGAAAACTCCATACCAATGCAGACGCCTTATCCCGGCTCCCACTGGCACCAGAACAACTCAACGCCATCCAAGAACCTCGACCACCACCTACTACCACTCCCCCTCTCATCCAGGCCTACCTCCGGAACGACAAACCAACTTGGATCTCCACCCGACTTTTTGGCCTCCTACAAAGAAGGGGTGACGCCCTCTTTACCCCAGAAGGCCAGATCGTACTAGGGCCTGAGGATGCTGAACAAATGATGTCTTCCTTGCACACCAACAACGGGAGCCATCTAGGCCAAAAGAAGTTGGTGAACACGTTCAAAGACATCTACTGGACTCCTCGCCCCTACACCACGGCCAAGAAAATCACTGATGCTTGCCGTGCCTGCACCCTGGGAAAAGACCAAACACGCACCCCAGGACCTTCCGGCAAACTCATCGCTTCTAAACCCTGGCAACTTTTGGCAGTGGACGTCATGGGACCTCTACAAAACGACAGGGGATACCGCTACATCATCACCTTCGTGGACACGTACTCAAAATACGTGATCGCCTGCCCTGCCAGAGAACACACTGCTATGGCCGTCACCGAGGCATTATTACAACATGTCTTTCCCTATTTTGGATTGCCACAGGCAATCCACTCCGACAATGCCCCTGAATTCACCGGACAAATTTGGACGCAGATCTCCGAAATGTTTGGATTTCACATCAGTCACTCTTCACCCTACTGGCCAAAAGGAAACTCCATCTGCGAACGATCTCATAGAACCATCGCCAATCAAATCCGGACACGCCTCCAACAGATGAACTCATCGGACTGGACCAGCCAAATTCGCATCATACAATGGGGAATCAACACCTGCCCCAGAGACAACGGGATCACCCCTCATGAGATGGTTTTTGGGAGCCCAGCTCTCCTCATACCACTACGTCACCTAGCTGCCCCTACTGAGGCCTCACCAGGTCTAAATACCAACCTCGTCCACCTCAGGAACCGCCTACGTCAGCTCCAGTTTACCCAAGATCTCCAGCCTGATGAAGTCCCCAAGAACAACCCTCACCAAGTAGGCGACCTAGTCATGGTCGCCATCTTACCTGTACCCTCCAAACTGAAGCCACGGTACAAGGGTCCATTTGAGGTCCTTAGGATCCCAAACTGTTTCCAGGTCATAATTAACTATCATGGGGAATCTCGCACTTATAGGAATAGGTTTGTCAGAAGGTTTCAACCTATTAATAAGAATATTACTGTTGTAGCTGAGCCTGATCAGGATGTTGACTGTACCCCTGTTTCAAATCTTCACCCTCAAACTTCCTGTCTTTCCGGACCTGTCCCTCTCCCTCCACCTCTTTCCACTCCCCCTCTCAATTCTCCTTTGCCTGCCCTTCACTCTCCTGTACTGCAACCTCCTGTCACCCTTCCCACTCGCCTCACCCAGTTCACCCCTTCTCACCTTCCTAAACATCGACCTCCTCCTGTTCTCTCTACTCAAACCCAAACTTCCCCCTCTTCTCTTTCACCTCCTGTCACCTTCACCCCTTCCCGCATTCCTAAGCCCAAATCTTCTCACATCTCCTCTCCTTCTCCCTCTCCTCTCGTTTCACCTCCGCAACCTCCTTCTCAACCATCGCCTTTAATTAACCTTGCCACGTCTAGTCTTCCCCCCTCGCCACCACAACTCACCAACATACCCCCCACTTTGCCTATCACCCCCAGCTTCCGTCCTAAAAACCCCTCACCTACTCCTCCTATCTCTAAAACCCTACCTTCTTCTCCTCAATCTATTTCCCCTCCTTCTCAACTTCCCAGGCGAAAAACAATATCCAAATTTCGCTCAATGTCACCTCTAACTCCATCTCCCCCATTTCCCAGACTGCCTTCTCATACCCGCTGTGGAAGACCTGTGAATCCACCCACCAGATGGGAACCAGCCCTGTCCCAGCCTAAAGTGAGAAAGGTTAAGGATCAAGCATCTTCAAGCTCCTCCCCCCAGCCTGGTACTTCGGCGTCCGCACCAAGCTCCTCCCCCCAGCCTGGTACTTCGGCGTCCGCACAACCTCATGACCTGGGCCAAGCCAGGCTCTCTGTCATCACTCTCCAACCACCTCCAGCCACGACAACGCCCTCGCTGACGACCACCACCAAGATGCGGATTGACATGATAACCCTGGTGCGGAAGGACTCCACCAAAGTAATCAAGTCACCTCACCAACTCCTGGACCATTTGAGGTACTGTGACTCCTCTTCTCTCCTCACCCTCACCGGAGACAAGATGGCCACCCCTAACAACCAGGGAGTCATTTATTACCACTTCCTCCAGCACCTGACCCCTGTCTACGAAGATAATACTTCAAGACATTACCATCTCCAGTCCCGGGGTCGGGACTTTTCTCTACCAGACGGTAGTGAGATGCGGTCTCAGAATGATAAGACCGCATCTCTAGCTGCCACTAAACCTGCAGCCAACCCTACTCCTGCCAGCCACCCTGCTCCTGCCCGCATCGCCCGCATATCAACGAGACAGGTGGGACACATAAGACCTGAGTGGACTACACCAGCATACCCTGCCCAGCCAGTTTCTATGGCCCCTACCACCAGAGAGAAAAGTCAGAGGGGAAGTGATCACCCCCATCTTATAACAGAATCTGCCCGGGGGCATCTAGCTACAAGGTACAGCCAGAGTCCAGGCGCGCCACCCCCAGAGCTACAAGGACATAACCACCACGCGCCAACACCACCCCAGCGCCTTTGATCCTCTCAAGCCGGGCGCCTTAAGTAGGGGCAAGAAGATTGCCTTATACTCACCCAGCCTGGACATCAGTAACAAAGCTTGCCATTTGGTATTCTTTAGTTCAGGGTAAGAACAGCCAGAGATAGCTGGTGTTCAACTTGTCAGTTGTGTGCTGTGATCGAAGATCTACCAGGTCGGGTTCCCCCCATCAGGAAGAGGACTAACTTGGGCAACCCACTTTGGGCTCCCCCTTTCTGGCCTTCGATGTGGTGCACAAACCAAGTAGCAAAGGATTCCTACCTTGTTTTGTTCAGGGGATTATGAGGATAGTGTAGTAACTTTAGATCTACCAGATCGGGTTCCCCCCCATCAGGAAGAGGACTAATTTTGGGCAATCCACTTTGGGCTCCCCTTTCTGGATTCTCTTGTTACTGCATGGTTCTGATAGTTCCACGAACTAGCAAGGAAGGAAGACACTTACCCTGACCCCCCTTAGACTACCTATAATGTCACTATCTAGACTGCTTGCAACTCTAGGTAGATCATTATGCTAGTCACCCTAACCCCCCAAACCTTTTAGCAGAACTCCAGCATATCCTTTGGGGATCACTGCACTGTGGGAGTGCAAGAGGAACCCGGTTGTCCCGTGGTAGGCACCAAGGTCTAAGGAATCATCTTGTGACTCACCCTGGACCAGTAGCTGGAGTCAACACGCCCAGCCGCCTCCCCTGGACCAACTTCCGGAGCCCAGCCGCCCTCCGGACTACTGGATCCTCCCTCGATCTACGGGCCCTCCTCTTCACTACAGCTCTCCTTTAAGTGCTTTTGTATAGTTTATGGGTATAGAGTTGACTCAGGGTTGTGGTAGAAGTTATCTTCAGGGGTTCTCATTAACATTACGTCTTGCGAGAGGTCTTTCTTCGCCCTACTTAAATTGACGTTAATTAGCCCACTTGCCGGGACACATTATACATACCTATCCGGGGATCCTTATATACGCACCTTCCCGGGTTATTGGTCTCCCATAGCCCGACAGAGGGGGCGTGCCTATATAAGACCCATAGCATCAAACACAAACACATATTTACACGTAATCTAGTTCCTTTGTATAACTTCTAGCCTAATTCATTTAACATTCTGTCAGATTCATAACTCGAATAGATTTCCCTCTATCTCAGCTCCCGACGATTGTTGCCTCAGCCTTCAGCACCTTGCTAGTACACAATTAGAGTTAAGGATTAATCTTTGCCAGGTGAGATCTAGCACACCTATAGTATTAATATCATTTGTGAGCCTTTCCGAGCCCACTTCATTGTTGATGACCACTTGGCCATTATTGCTTTAGAGTCAGTTAACGTCACTATATGCCGGGGACATCATTGCATGATCCAGACGGCATTTGCCATTACTGCACTCTTGTCTTTTGTTGAGATCCTCTCTGAGATCTATTTGGGTAGGAGGTGTACCTCCACCATTTTGCATACCTTATAATTGTATCCTAGGAGTATTATTATTACCTTGAGTCCGGACCCATTGTCCGACTCCTATTGCTTACTTGATAACCTTATTATTGTATGTCTTAATTATTCTTATTGTTGTTGATGATCTCCAGGTTACAGGTATAAAATATATGTCTTGCTACTCCATGAACCAGGTGTTAAACTGAATAAAACCCATGTTAACTTGTTACCTGTGTGCTTATTATCCTGCCGTGTTGTCTCTTTATTTAAAGTTTAAGGTATACCTATCCAGTTAGAGAGCTGCTCATTGTACAAAGAATATCTCACGTTCCAATTTGGACCGGGCATAACACTGTGCCTTGTCAAGGAATCGGCCACATAGCCTTTTGCCTTGATTTTTGTGTTGGAAGCTAATCGGTTTTTTGCCTTGAGCAGACCGCCGTCAGAATGGTCCACACAGGTCCTTTCCTTCTATATTCCTCTTGTCTCAACTGACTTGGAGGTCTCGGTCTCGTCGCTCTTGTTAAAATTCTTGCTTTTCTTAAGTTTTACCTGTTTCCGTTCTTCCCCTGCCTGTGTTTACTTGTTCATAGGGGGAGGGGATGTCTGGAAACTGTGTACGGGCCCCGCTCACAGGGAGGGTAAGCTAGGACAAGTTGACTCGACTTTCGTGTTTACACACGTTTTTTCGCCACACAGGCGGGTGTCTTCAGGTGTCCTCAGCTCCTTCATCTTTTTAGTTTTCCACTATACAAGCGAAATTCTACTTTTGATGTGCCCTGTGCCTTGTCAAGGACTCGGCCACATAGCCTTTTGCCTTGATTTTTGTATTGGCGCCCTGTTATACCCCTTTTTAAATGTACCTGGACAGGGCTCCTTGGACAACAGCTGCTTGGCTGTTTCCTCTCCCTCGAGTCCTCCTTCTGTACCTAGTTTCCGCCCTACAGGCAGCCTCCTAGTATACTAGGTGGACCCAAGGACCTCCTGAAAAGTCCTAGGACTCGTCCCAAAGTGGCGATTGTCCTATGTGTATTGGATTCCCTCCCCTCCCCTATTTCCACTAATAGGGTACTGTTGGGTTGCTCACACTTGACCTTTTTCCTTCCAGTTGGTCCCTGCTCTACTGCCGGCCAAACCTACACCGCCGCCGCTTCGCCCCCTCCTCCCTCCGCTCTCCCAGAAGGTTCTCAGGTATTTTGGATGGGGTCTTTTTTCCCCAGAGGAATTGGACCTGTTTCCCAGGGTTGGGTCTTGCCGCATGGGCTTGTCCCAGCTCTGGTGTTTATGGTCTACTGTGTGGGTGTTTGTTACTTGACTTTCCTTGTTCTTTGCTACTTGGCGTCTTCCTGGATATTGTCGTACTTCGGTTTCCAATGCTATTTTGGCTATACTGCCTCATACTTTTACCCTGTCTCACCTCCACTGGTGTGTAACGCTCCCCCCCATTTTCGGTGCCGTAATGCCGGCTCCTCTCTGCTTCCGCCTGACATGCAATCGGTCGACCATGCTGGACCGTCGGGGGTGCTGCCTACACACGGCCTGCTACGGTGAGGATATCTACGACCCCCGCCGATGTGCAGTTTGCCTCTCCGCCCTTCAACTCCTGGAATTGCTCCCTGCTTCGGTGGAAGGCCGACGGGCCAAGGGGTCTATCCGTCTATCATGGGATATCATCTCCCATTACGTACGCCTTGCCTCTGCCCTGTGTCCAGCCCTCTCCTCTCCATTCCCTGTTCGGTCTCACTGATGTCCTCGAGATGGTTCGGGGGGGGGGGAATGGTCGCGTCATGGACGACCTGTGTCGGCACACATTCCCTTGACAAGTTGACTCGACATTCATGTTTACACACGTTTTTTCGCCACACAGGCGAGGGTCTCCTAGTGTCCTCTGGCTCTTCATCTTTTTCTAGAATTCCGCTCTATAAGCGAATTTTCTACTTTTTGATGTACCCTGGATCTGTTTCTGGGAATCGGCCACCCCACCGTGGCCTCCGCTTTTGTGTCTGGCCTGCTGCTCCGCTCCTCGGACTTCACTGGGTTCTTAAGCCCTACGTTGACTTCGCTTTTCCTGCCCAGTCCAGGACGTTCGCCACCCATTGCCGTCGGCAGGTTCGGGTGGTTTTTTCTGCTCGTCAGCCCCTGCCGACGTCCGCAGCCACCTCCTCCTGCCGGACCTTTTACGTCCGGGACTGACGTTTCTGGGGGTGGCTTGGCAGGTGGCTTTCTTGCTTGTGCTAAGCGACACATGCTCCGCACAATGGGAAGTCGTGGCGAAGGCCTCGTCGTCCTCCTCCAACCATGCGAGTGGAGGTCCGTCGCCGGCAAGGAGCCCTGGGCCTGGGGGCCCTGGGCTATGGGACGGGCCGCGGGGGACGTTGTATATGCTCCTCCCGTGGCCGTTCGTACCCGGTTTGCCGTTCCGTCCTGTGGGTGGACTATGCTGGCAAGTTCCGGGACCCTCGTCCTACGCTCCTTTGCTCGGACAGGAGGGGGACGGGCCGGAGCGTGAGGCTCGCTCTGCGTTTTCATCGGGACAGCCAAGTGGACGGGGGTTGGCCATGATAGTTCGACCTTTCTCTGTGACAGGTTACGGGAGGCTATGCTCCGCACAACGCCTAGCTCCTCCTGGCCAATACCCTCTCCACTCACCCAGCCGTATCATTGACTTGGTGGTGGGCCTGCCACAAAACGCCCGCACCGGCTTCTCCCGCCCCCACTTCCGGCACTAGCCACGCCGGTCGTGGGCACGACGGTGGTATAGAAGGGTCTGGCCTGGTGGTGGAGGTATCAACCTCCTCTCGGGCGCCTTCCCCGTCATCGACGCAGTGTCTCAGGAGGTGGCCCAGGTAATCCGGTCCTTGTATGGGGGAGGTGCCGTCGCGATAAATCTTCTCCACATATTGTGTCCTGAACACACTCGCTGTAGTCGTCCGTGTCGCGTACCTGGGGTTCGCAATCGCTATTTAACAAGGCGGGCCTCCCACCTTCACACTGAAGGCCATGGGACCTACACAGTGCTCCTGTTCCCCGGAGTCGGGTGTACGCGTCAACACTTCGCATGTCGTGTTCTGCCCATTCTCGTTCACGAACGTATTCTGGGATAATTACCTTGGGTAGAGAAGTAAGGGACTGGGTGGAGAATATCTTCGTGGTACTGGAGAAGGATGGCTCCAACACCCTTACCACTGGCGTTGATCTGCAGGTGATAAGGTTGGGTAGGATCTGGGGATGTGGACATCTACCTACACACCACACCTCCCTCTTACTTCCTCATTCGTCTGTCTATCCCTCCATGTAACTCTGCACGCACTTCTCAAGTAACTCATTTCCACCCCTCTCACTCTTGGTCTGAGTTTTTCCACCAACGTCTATGCTTCGCTTCCGTAGGTCAATGTCGGGATCACCACTTTTTCATGCAAGGACTTCTTCACTTTCATTCTGACCACCCTATTTCTTGTTACTGCTTTCAGCGTTCCTACAACCCTCTTCCCCTGTTGCACCCTCTCCCGCACTTCTTCATCCATACTCCCATTTTTACTCAGCACACTGCCCAGATACTTAAATGAGCTGACAATCTCCATAGCCTGACCGTTCAACTTCACCTCACACTCTGTGGCTTCACCATTTTCGAAGACCATAACATTGCTCTTCCCCACATTTAACTTCAGGTTCCGTTTTTCGCGCACTGTTCCAAACATATTTACCAGACCCTGCAACTCCCATTCATTATCGCTCATCAGAACTGTATCATCAGAAAACAGCAGTACAGGTAGCTTTCATTCATCAACATCCACTGCTCTTCCTTGTATTTCTTTCATGACTCCATCCATATATACAGTAAACAACCACGGGGACATCACACACCCCTGTTTCAACCCAACAATCTCCTAATTCACCTAAATGGTTTGACCATAATTGTGCTAGAGTAACTGAACAAAAAGCAATAGCCTACAATGCATACACAAGATCAAAAACACATGAAGCCTTTAATTACTGTAGAAACATCAGAAATCATGCCAAAACTGTATTAAACCTAACTAAATCAAACTTTCTCCATAAGCAGGCAAATAAACTTCTAAATAATCCAAATGATAACAAAATATTTTGGTCTACTCTTAGCTCATTCAAATCCAACTTCACTACTGCTTCATCCATTCCACCATTAAAATCTCCGACTGGCAATCTTGTAAGTGACCCACGAGGTAAAGCTAAACGAGGTAATATTCTTGAGGATATTTTCTCCACCAACTCAACCTTAGATGAAAAAAAATCAAGATGTCCCTGTACTTAATTTTAATTCGTCTGAAATTCCCTCACTTAAGATCCACACCAGACATGTCAAAACTATTTTGAAGAATCTCTCAGTAGATAAGGATCCTGGTCCAGATGAAATTCCTCCAATAGTACTTAAGAATTGCTCCTTGGGGCTCGCTCCTGTATTGGCAAATTTTTCCGTCTGTGTACTCATACCTCATGCTTCCCAGTACACTGGAAAGAAGCAAACATCCATCCAGTTCCTAAAAAAGGTGCCTCTTCAGATCCATCAAACTACAGACCAATAGCTATAACTTCCAATCTTGGCAAAGTCTTTGAAATTATATTAAATAATCACATAATTAAGCATCTGGAGAATAATAAATTAATCAGTGATAGGCAATATGGTTTTAGACGATGTCGATCAACTGCATACATTCTTTGCCTTCTTACGCATCAAATCAACCAAGCTACAGACCAACATGGTGAAACACATACAATAGCACTGGATATATCAAAGGCATTTGATAGAGTCTGGCATCAATCCTTATTGTCGAAGATGTCACACTACGGCCTTGCATCATTAGTTCCACTAATTTCTTCTTATCTTCATAACAGAAAAATACGTGTAATGGTAGATGGCCTTTATTCTCAATTTCACTCAATAAATGCTGGTGTTCCCCAGGGATCAGTTTTGGCCCCAACTCTGTTCCTCATTCATATCAATGATCTCATATCTACCACTCATAATCCAATACATTCCTACGCAGATGACTCAACACTCCACAGTTCCTTCACATTTACCAATTCTTTCACCCAACCCGATCTTATAAATTCAAAAATAAACACTGCAATTTCTCTGAGCCAGGACCTTTCTAGAATTAATAAATGGGGACAAGAGAATCTAGTTTCCTTTAATGCACAGAAAACCAAGTACATTCAATTTTCTAACCGACAGAATCTCACTGACTCCCATATATTTTTTAATGATGTAAATATTCCCACTTCCCCTAGTATTGACATTCTCGGTGTAACATTAACTACTAACTTGAGCTGGACACATTATGTTAGAAGCATTGCTAAGAATGCCTCTAAAAAACTGGGACTCCTGTACAGAGTTCGAGAATTCTTCACTGACGAGCAGTTGGCCGTAATATAAAAGTCATGTGCGTTCTCAGATGGATTACTGTTCACTTCTGTGGGGTGGAAGTGGAGTGGTTGCATTGAGGCAGTTGGACAAAATTCAAAATAAAGCTATTAGATTAATCAATAACCCTGCAATCACACAGGACCTTCCTACATTATCCATACGAAGAAACGTTGCATCCCTTGCATTATTCTAGATATTTTCACAGCAAGTGTTCCGAGGAACTTGCTTCAATTGTGCCGCCTCTCCACATCTTTCCCCGTAGAACTAGGGCAGCTGAGAGCGCCCATGAATTTACACTTTCTCCTCCACAATGCAGAACTTCTGCTTATCAGAATTCATTTATCCCCAGAGCTACTACTCTTTGGAATTCACTTCCCTCGAATTGCTTTCCACAAACTTACAATCTACAAATGTTTAAATCCAGTTGTTACAAACATTTTATGAATGGAGGATGCCTTTAGGCACATGGACCTTTTTGTTTTATCTGTGTTTTTCCTTCCTCCGTTCATTGTCTCTTTAAAAAAAAAAAAAAAAAAATCAGATCAAAGGACTCGCTCTGCTCATTCTACACACGTACTGCCGCCTTTGCACCCTCATACATGCTTTTCACTGCTTTCAGCAACTTGCCATCTACTCTGTATATTCTAAGTACTTTCCACATACCTTCTCTATCCACTCTGTCATAGGCTTTCTCCAAGTCCATAAAGGCAACATACAGCTTTTGTTGCTTCTCCAGATATTTGTCCACAACACAATTCATGGTAAAAATCTGATTTACACATCCTCTTCCCTTCTTAAACCCGCCCTGCTTGTCACCTATCCAATTCTCCGTTCTCGGTCTCTCTCAATCACTACCCTACTGTACACCTTCCTTACTACGCTTAGAAGAAATATTCCTCGGTGGTTACCACACACTCCTCTTTCCCCTTTACCCTTATATAGGGGGACTGTTATACCTGTCTTCTAGTCATCAGGTGCACTCCCCTTCTCCCATGCTAGTTTGCACATTTTCCATACCCATTCAATCACTATCTCACCACCATACATCAGTATTTCCCCACACACTCCATCTATTCCTGGTGCTTTCTCCAACTTCACTCTTTTCATGGTTTCACACACTTCTGACATCCTGATCCCCACCTCCTCCTCCACTACTTCTCTTCTTCTCCCTCCCATACCCCATCCAACTATGTTTGCTGGTACTTCATTCCTTACATTCAGCAATTCGTTGAAGTACTCCCTCCATCTTTCGACTCTCTCTTACTTCTCTGCTAGCGCTCGCCCATTCTTATCTTTCACACCCTTCCTATAGCCCGCGTCATACAGAGGATGGACGTGGGGCGACAAACTCCCGAATAGGATGACTTGCAAACAAAAATTCAAATTTCAGCCGGTTCCGGTTGATTCGGATCAATTCGGCTAACGATCTTGATTATTCAGGGGATGTTCTGGGGATGTTCATGAGTGTAGGCGATTGATCCGGCGGGTCGGCCAAAAGTTAGTGCATGCGTTAATTTTTTGAGATAAATCGGGTAAAAAAACCGTTACAAAGTTGTCGGCTGATGGTCGGCTTATATTCGGCTGATGTTCTGCTCTGATTTTCATTGACGATGTTGTAACGAACTACCAGAACATGAACCAACATATCCCGAACAAAAGCCGATAATACCAGGATGAAATCACGATGAATCTCTCCTATTCCTGAATATTGCCTGACAATATACCGAATATAACCCAAACGAGAAACAAATTTCCCGAACAAAATATGATAAACCCCAGACAAAGTAACGAATAATCCTGAATGTTTGGCAGATGTATCAGGTTTAAACATGATATTGCCACAACCACGAGCCAAATAAGACGAATAACCCATAAACACAAGATGAATCTCCCCAGAACACCAGCCGATGTATCGGCATGTACCACGTGGGTCCATGTGGGAATGCCAGAGCATCCCCAGATTTGCACACGGCACAGCAGATAGAGAGGAGAGTGTCGCCCAAGCAAGGGCCGACTGCACACGGCACCCCAGAATGCGACGCGATGAATCATACATCGGCAGCCGCACGCACGGCCCTCATATAAAGCTGCCGACAGCGGCATCACCCACAGTACTCTCCACTCTCTCCACTCTACTACACCCACCACGACTCATCACAAACTCACCAAGATGCTCAAGGGAATCAAATTATTAGGACGTCGCCAGACTAAGAAGAAGGGCAAGGGAGCTGCTGTCAACGTGCAGTGTATCGACCTCTTCGCCTCCCAGGATCCCTTGCCACCACCACCGGTGGATGTGGAGGTCCAGGTAGATGATTCTGGCTCTGACTCTGACGAGACAGTGTTTGATGCTAGGCAAAACCTGTCTGGTGATGAAAACTTGTCCAGCAGCCCCGAGGAATCAACCAGTGCTGACATTGTACCATTGACAAAACGGCAAGCTGTTCTACATAATTTTCCTAAAGTAGGTGAGAGTCCACTGCACGGCGATGATGAAACGCAGCTATTCACCCAGACAACGCCGCCCTCCACACAGTGACCATTCAAGAAAAACCCCAAACGGAAGCAGACCTACGCCATCCTGCCAGAGAACAAGGAAGTGTCTGTGGCTGAGTGGTACCGGGAGAACGAGTTTCTCTACAACAAGAAACTCCAGGCGCACCGTGACCGGAACATAAATGACAGTGTTCTGGCCAAAAAGTCCAAGGAGTTGAATGTAACAAGGTGGGTTTAGTGCAGTTGTTATGTATCATTATTTATGTGAATTGATATCTAAAAAAAAAAATGTATTGCTATAAAGTGTTATTTTGAAGTGTCATGTAAAGTGATGGATTTTAACTGCGTTATATATTGTGGTGTAGTGTGTGGTTACCTGACCAGGTGATTCACCCACCGGGGCTGGCTAAACTACGAAGAGAGAAGTTCGAAGATATATATATATATGCTATGCGTGTTTGAGCATAATCATTTGTTTTAATTTTATAACAAATAAATACCCCCTATACACTGCTTATGTTTATTTTGCAGTTGACGTCTAGGCAAGTGGATGGAAGGCATGCGGACCAGGTATATGAAGCTCTGCGAGATGAAGTCTGGTTCCGGGGCAAAGGAGCTTACCGAGAGGGAGGCGTGGATAAAGGAGGCCTTTTCTTTCCTTCAACCACATATTGTCAAGATAACGACAAGAAAGAGCAACGTACGTTACAAATATTTAATAACATTAAAATATTGGTTAAATAATATCAACATATGGAAAAAGAAAACAGTTGGTACAGGGTAATATTCAACAGAATCTGTTTAATTTATATTAATAATTCATTACATTCTCGCATAATTACATTGGAGTACAGAATGTTTACATTTTGTTATGCATTATAATGTACATTACAAGTTTACATGTAGAGTAATGATATAATTTCTGTTCACGAGTGCCACGTTTAATAACATAATATAACAAGCATATATATATTGTTTTACATGTGCTTAAGCAATATTACACCTCTTTAGTGTACAAACACAGTCATGAAATAAGTTTGGATAACGGTTTACACGTTCACTTACTTAATATAAAATGTTATGACAGTTATATATGATTTTATGCACTATTATACCTCATCAGTGTACATGTATAGTCATGAAAGAAGTATAAAACATTGTATTCAATAGCACATTCTCTTCAATAGCACAAATATGAAACTCTCAAAGTTATTCACTCTTTCCCTCATATTCTGACTGAAATTATTTGGGTAACATGATTTATAAATAACATACTGTCACCATTGTCCTGATTAACTAACCCCCCTATATATTTCACAGGTATACATGGTGGATGCTTCCCCTGACGAGACCCCTGTGGCTGCTGAGGAGACGCCCGACGAACCGCTTCCGGTGGTTGGAGAGGAGAGGTCTCCGGTGGCAAGTGAAGGTGTTCCTCCCACCACCCTGGAATCGTCCGCCTCCACGTCCACGGCACCGCGTCGCCGCACCAAGACTGGTGGGCCTCCTGAAGGGGACACGACCGAGACAGACCTGTATGATAAGGTAAATATTAGTATTAGCCACCAAATGCTTACATGCCTTCATCATTACTTTTTATGTCATTGTCATTAATTTCTCTTCCTGTAGACATGTCAAATTAATCAGAACAGGTGTGTCTGTAGAACCTAAATGTATTTGTCAGTTTCATCCATTTGTGCTCATGTGGAGACGTTTAATTAGTCATGACACGTATGCCCACTAAACCTAGATTTTTATGTTTGTTTAATTATTTTTTTGTTCATGTTGTGATGTGTAATTAATCATGACAGGTATGCCTACATTCCCTAAATGTTTCTGTAATTTTATTTATGTCTTGTTCATGTTCTAATGCCCAACCTTTCTGCCCACAGCTATGCCAGGGGGAGAAACACCTCAACGAGTTGTACCACAGGTGGGATACGACAAGGAAGGTGGAAACCCCAGCACAGCAGTCGCTCAAACTCTTCCACCTCTTTGTGCAGAACAGCCTTGCGGATCTGGAGCCACACCTCATTGACCACTACGAGATAGAGGTGATGCGCTTCACTAATGCCATCCGTTCCCATAGCCGTGGAACAAGCCCCCTCCCATGGATTGGACCTCAGGTCCCAGCCACCCTCCTTGAGGCGACCTGAGGCTACACCCGTGGAGATTCCCACGCCTAGCAGACATTTTACCTGGGTTTGTGGAGAGGATGATTGATGGGTTCCAATAAACCCCCCGTCCAACCCTGGGGCTGGGCTGTGAATTGTTTTTTGTTTTTTGTGTTTTTTTTCTATGTGATTGAGGGAGGCAAAAGGCATAACTGCCTATAGCGAGTGCCTCCACCATAGTTGAAAGAGTGACATGGCCAAAATCAAGGGACGTTCGAGCCAAAATGCCTGGACACACGGAGTTTGAAGCAATTTAAGTCATAGGAAGCGGGAAAAATTGATTCTGGGAGAGAGTTCCAGAGCTCAGCTGTTGAGTAGAAGAAAGTTTGAGAGTAACGTTTCACTCTTGGGTTGGAGAGTTGCACAGAGTAGGGGTGGGATTGAGTTGCAAGACGGGTATCACGTGCCCTACGTAAAGGACGTGGTATGAACTGGGATAGCTCTGAGGAACACTGATTATTATAGTAGCGATAGAATAGCGAGAGATGCAACATTGCGGCGGAGAGAGAGATTGCAGAGAGTTGGTGAGTGGACGGGAGTTAATGATACGAAAGGCCTTCCTTTCAACCTTGTCTAGGAGAGCGGTGTGAGAGGAACCTCCCCACACATGTGAACAATACTCAATACAAGGGCGCACTATGCCCCTGTACAGAGCAAGAAGCTGTGCAGGGGAAAAGAACCCCCTAAGGCGGTTGAGCACACCCAGCTTCTGGGAGGCTGCCTTAGCAAGACTGGTAATATGGTCCTTCCAAATGAGAGCAGAAGAAACAGAGACACCAAGAATATTGAGAGAAGATAAAGGGTTGATTTTTGTATTGTTGAAGAATAAGGGATAGTCCGCTGGGAGATCCTGACGGGTAGATAGATGGAGAAATTGGGTTTTGGAAGCATTAAAGTTAACAAGGTTTTCTCTGCCCCAATTGGAAATAGTATTTAGATCAGAATTTAAGAGTTCTATGGCTTCATTACGTTTGTCGTTGAGGGATTGCTGGCTGGGGCGTTCTGAAAAAGTAATGGAGTAGTGTAAGGTTGAGTCGTCTGCGTATGAATGGATGGGAATTAAGGTACAGTTAAGGGGATCATTTATAAAAATTAGAAAGAGAATAGGAGATAGGACAGAGCCCTGAGGAACACCGGAGTTTATAGGGTGAGGAAGTGAACAATGGCCGTCCACAACCGCGGCTATGGAACGGCCGGAAAGGAAATTAGAGACAAAGGCACAGATGGAGGGATAGAAACCGAAGGAGGGTAGTTTAGAAATTAAAGATTTATGCCAGACTCTATCGAAGGCTTTCGATATGTCTAGTGCAATAGAAAAAGTCTCACCGAAGTCCCGAAAGGAGGATGACCAAGAGTTAGTAAGATATGAAAGAAGATCACCAGTAGAGCGACCCTTAAGGAAGCCATACTGGCGATCTGAGAGCAGATTATGAGAAGAGAAATGCTTAAGAAATTTGGAAGCAAGAATAGTTTCAAAAACTTTAGAAAGACAAGAAATGAGAGCAATTGGATGATAGTTGGAGGGTTGAGAGCGGTCACCCTTCATTGGGACAGGTTGAATGTGAGCAAACTTCCAGCATGAAGGGAAGACGTTAGAGGATAGACAGAGACGCAAGAGTTTGCCTAGGCAGGGAGTCAGCACGGAAGCACAGTTTTTGAGAACAACAGGAGGAACACCGTCCGGACCGTACGCCTTATTAGTGTTAAGCCCAGAGAGGGTAGAAAGTACATCTTTTGAAGAGATTAGGATATTAGGCATAAGAAAGAGAGAGGAGGGCGGAGAGGGAGGAATAGCACCGGAATCATCCAAGGTGGAGTTTCTAGCAAAAGTTTGAGCGAAGAGTTTAGCTCCCTCCGACATATTATGTTCCAATAAGTCCGAGGAGGCGGGAGCCCCAGGATCATTGCCACTGCCTCGCACTACACTCACAACAACACTGTGGCCGTTAGAATTATCGGAGGAGGCTGAGGTTGCCACCAACGGTTTTATCGTATGGTAACTTATCGGACTTACTGAGCTCATATGACGCACAATCGCGTCATAAACTTATTGGAGAGGTATGGAGATAAGTCCATATGACGCCATCGCGTCATATGAGTTTTTGGTTCACTAGTCCATATGACGCGATCGCGTTGTATATGTCTGGGGAAGTTAGCTTTGTCAGAGGAAGAAGTGATGGTTGTGCCATCAGAGTGGGAAAGGGGAGGGAAAGACGAGGAAGAGAAATTGTTGGAGAGGTTTTTGGCTAGATGCCAGAAAGTTTGGGAAGAGCTAGAGTTGGATAGTTCAGTGCATTTATTATTGATGAAAGAGTGTTTGGCAAGTCGAAGAACAGATTTGGCTTGATTCCGGGCAGAAACATATGAAGAATGAGAGTCTTGAGTTTTAAGGCGTCGGTACCGTTTGAATGCTTCCTCCTTATTGCGGACAGCAGTAGAACAGGTGTGAGTAAACCAAGATTTTTTAGCATTAGTCTGAGAGAAAGAGAATGGAATGTATGCTTCCATGCCCGATAGGATTACCTCGGTAATGCGTTCAGCACTCTCCGAGGGTCCTCGGCCACGGAAGCAGAAATCATTCCATGGGAAATCAAAGAAGTACTGCTGAAGAGCCTCCCAGTTGGCAGCGCCAAAGTGCCACAAGCGCCGCCGGCTAGGAGGATCGGGTGGCCATACTGGAGAGATAGGACAGGTGACTGAGATAAGTTTATGGTTGGAGGAGCCCAAAGGAGAGAAAAGATCGACAGTATAAGAAGAAGGGTTAGAAGTTAGAAACAGGTCAAGAATGTTGGGCCGATCTCCGATGCGATCCGGGATACGGGTGGGTTGCTGAACTAACTGCTCTAGGTCATTTAGGATAGAAAAGACGTAGGCTTGTTCACCAGGTGGATCAGTAGTGTGAGAGGAGAGCCATTGGCGGTGGTGAACGTTGAAATCTCCTAAGATGGAGATTTCTGAGAAAGGAGAAATGGATAGAATGTGTTCCACTGTAGAGTTTAGATAGTCAAAGAATTTGGGAAAGTTGGTAGAGTTAGGGGAAAGATAGACAGCACAGAAATATTTAGTAAGAGAATGACAGGAAAGTTTGAGCCATAAAGTTGAGAATTCAGAGGAGTCGAAATTGGGAACACGAGAGCAAGTGAGTTTGTTGTGCACATATGCACAACATCCGCCTTTGGCTTTGAAACTAGGATAGAGAAAGTAGGAGGATACAGAGAAGGGGCTGCGGGATGTTGCTACAGACACCTGAGTTTTGGTGAGGAAGAGAAGATCAGGTTTGTAGGAGGAGAGATGGTGCTCAACAGAGTGAAAGTTAGAGGAAAGTCCACGAATGTTGTAGAAATTAATATAAAGAGTAACAGGCCGAGGTCCAGGTAATTGTGTGGGGTCGTCAGGGGATGGTCGGTCGGTTGTGGGGGCATTTATGGTCCCTCCCCCTGGGGACTCCGAGGCTGGGCTAGAATTCATAATTTTTTTTTTTTTTTTAATTTTGGTGTGCAGGAATGAAGTGTGGTGTGCATGTTTAGTGTAGTGAAGTGGATAGGAGGAGGAGGTGTTTGTGAGAGCTAGCTGGATTGCTCTCAGTGTAAATGAGGCACACAGAAAATCAGTAAGAGAGGCCAAGCAAATAAAACAGGAGTTCCAGTGACTCTTTATCACATGCCTATAACCTCACCTGGGTCTACCTGGGTCGACCCTGATCGATTGGTGCCTAAAATCTCCCCACAGGAGATTGTGATATCACTATTGTGATATTTATATATGTACAAGATTAAATATTAAGTGCAATAAGTATGTTCATACTTATATAAGAATATAACAATATATTTCTAAATATATAATTATGTATGTATGCAATAAAGATTTTTTATGTGTATAATTTTGTTGTATTTTCTCCTACACACAAATTTGATTGATGGTGCTATCTATTATAAAAACTGCCGTAATATATTAAAACAAATGCCCAAATAAATCATCAAAGTATTTCATGGCACATCATAGGAAATGTTTTAAAAGCGGGAGATATATCGATGTACAACAACAAAATTATATAAATACTTTTGATCATGTTTGATAATGAAAAATATAATAAAAATTTGACTGGGAAAAATTAAAAATCCTGACATTGTTATGTCAATGCAATCTGCTTACTAAAAGAGATATATCGATGGAAACAAAAAATAATATACAATTTAAATTAATTTTGATCTTGTGTTTGATAATGACAAATTGAATCAAACTGTTGATTGGGAAAACTTATTAATCATGACATTGTAATATGTCAATGCAAATTTATTGTACAGAGAACTTTAATATTTAGAGCATACTTGTAAACTGTTGATAGAATTGTGGGGGAGTCATTGTTAACAATTAAATAAAATCAATAACGGATTATTATTAATGATATTGTTATGCAATGTGGGACAAGGAATACTTGAGACAAATAGTAATGGAAACCTACTTGTTTAGTTGTGAGGTACCTGCCAGGGCAGGCACTGTAGTGGGCGGCTGTAGTACTCGGTCAAGTACTCCCTCACAAGTTTGGCAGCGGCTGGTCCCCTCTGGCGCTGCAATGGCTCCAGTCCATCCAAGGGGTCCCGGGTCCAGTCACCTTGTGGCACGTTATCCTGACGCTGTGGTGATGGTGGTTGTTGTGTTGGGCGTCTGTCTATGAGAAGGTTGTGCAGTATACACGACACGAGGACTACCTTCTCCACGGTGCTGGAGTGGATGTTCAAGGTTGTCAGGAGACACCTGAAGCGGTTCGCCAGCATACCGCAGGCGTTCTACACCTGCCTACTGGCCCAGGACAGTCTGTAATTATAATTCCTCTTGGCATCCTCGAGTCCTCAGTGAGGGTAGGGCTTCTGCAACCACTCCCTCATGGGGAAGGCGTTGTGGCCAACAAGGAAGTAGGGCATTGGCATGTCCTCCCCGGGGAATGGCTCTCGTGATGGCAGGCCTGCTGCACTGTCCTCCAGCGCCTTCCGGATGTTGGTCACCTGGAAAATGCCACCATCAGATGCGGACCCGTTCGCTCCAACGTCCACATACATAAACTTGCCCAGGTGATCAACAACTGCCAGGAGCACAATGGAGTTGTAGTGTTTATAGTTGTAGTATAGGGACCCGCAGTTTCCTGGAGGCTGTATGGCTATGTGCTTGCCATCGATTGCCCCCACGGTGTGCCTGATGTTCCACCTGTCGTTGAATCCCTTGGCAACCTCCTTCCAGCCTTCAGGTGTTGATGGGCAGACAATGATCTTCATGTACTCCTGTATTATGGCCTCGCACGTCTCCCGTACTGCCAGGGAGATTGTATTGGCACCAACATGAACGTTCAATGTCATGCTCTTGTATGCCTCGCCCGTTGCCAAGAAACGTAGTGTCATGGCAACTCGCAAACCGGGCTCCAGGGGCTTCTTCCAGTTGGTTTCCTCCTTCTTGATCCGGGGTGTAACACGGCTTACTATCTCATTGAAGAGCTCCTCGTCCATACGGAGATAGTACTTGTAGGTGGTCCTGTCTGTGTCCATTAGCTTCTTCAATAATTGGTGGTAGTGTCCGTGGGTGGCTCTCTGGGCGACCCAAGGCTCGACGCTGAAGCTCCGTAGTTTCCTGGGTCGTTCACGGCGGACCCGCTGGTGCTTCAGGAAGGTGTGGCATAGTAGCTGAAAGTTGAGATTGGCAACGACAAGCTCCTGGAACTGGATGGCCTTCTCCAATTCTTCAGCCATGACCTCACGGGGTGGTGCGAGGTTCGGTAGGTTCATCCTGCCTGCCATGTTGCCGTGTTGAGCACTGAGTTGCGATTGCTGTGGGTGTGAGCCCACCCATTTATAATATAGGGCAGGTAAAGGTGATCTTCCCACATTCGTGATGACCGTCTGATGTTCGTCCTATTCGGTTGGCGTTCGGACTAAGTTCTTCTTTATCGGTTGGGTGTCGGCTGATCATCGTTGAAGGTCGGCTGATCATCGTAACTCATTTGAAAAGGTCGGCTGAATCGGGATATGGTCGGCTCATGATCTTGGCATCATCGGTTTAAGTTTGATTCATGTTCGGGAGTTGTTCGGTTCTTTGTTGTAAGTCATTCTTGACTATCAGTTTATATTCTGAACTCGTTCGGGGCATTGTCGGGGAATGTTCGTCTTCTTCAAATTTCGGGACACTCTCGGCTGAATTCGGTTAAAATATGCAAGTCATCCTATTCGGGAGTTTGTCACCCCACGTTCGTCCTCTGTATGACGCAGGCTTATTTCCTTTGCTACCTTCCCTAACTTTCTTGACTTCTTTCCAGATCAGTTTCTTACACTCTCTCTATTTTACACTAAGGTTCCTTCCAAATTCCTCATCTACTCTTCTTTTACTTTCCTTCACTACTCTCTTTTTCTCCAAGTACCTCACTCTTTTCTGTCTCTCCAAATCTTCATTCCCTCTACTACCCAACCACTCTCTTTATGCTTTCTTCTTGTCTTCAACAGCTATTTTTACCTCTTCCGTCCTCCATGCTGTACCCTTCACTCCGCTCCCTCTTCTCCTTACTCCACACACCTCCTCACATGCTGCACAGATCTCTTCCTTAACCCGGGAACTGCGGGAAGACTCTTAAGAGTCAGGGAAAAACAAAAATCAATTTAAATTTTTTTTTTTTTTTTTTTTTTTTTTTTTTTTTTTTTTTGCCCTGGGCCATGCCAAATATCATTCCTCCACCTCCCCTCCTTCCCCACTTTCCTCCCCTCCTTCAGTTATCACCTATTTTCCCTGTTATTCCCTTTTCCTGTGGTCTATTTTCATGCTAACATTAGCGAGTTGGTAGCAGGGCATTGTCATCACTGTTAGCAAGCGAGTGCAAGAGAGAGAGAGAGAGTATCGATCGACAGTCTCTCTTCAGAGGTGGAGGAAAGTGGTGGGCTGGGAGGTTGCCTCAGCCATACATTGTGTAACTCCCGGCCTGTATCGCCGATTTTGACCATCCAAACGCTGTTTCCATTTGTTTTATTGTTGTAACAGGTTAATACCTTTATAATCAACCTATAATAGGCGCATATGGATAAGTATTAACACCTAACGAGCGGCTTAGGCGGTAAATAATATGTAGCCACCAGCGGGGTGTTTTTACCCAAAATAGGGCTGTTTACGTGATCATTTTCATGCCTAAATAAGACCCAGAGCGTAAAACAAGTATCTATCCCTGAAAGGGCATAAACAGAGCTTTCCAATGACACTCCAACGATCCTTGTATGACCGCTAGTTCTCTTGCAACAATCGCGCAACACGAGTGCAAAAACCATGTAATTCGGTACTTTCCCTAAACAATTCACTGTGTAGCGAGTGTGAGAGGGTGGAGGAGGGTGGGATTCATGTCAGTTGGTCCACCGCAGTGGTCTGGAGCAGTCATATGCTCGCTACTCTCCTGCCACCACTTGTCTCTCTCTCTCAGCAACATTACGTGCTGAAAATGCCACACGACTTATGTTGTGAGCCGCCACATACTCCAAATTTCTTTCACTCAACAAATGATGCGCGCCGCTAAAGAAGGGTTAATGCTATTTATGGTAAAATAAATATTTTAGTGATGGGAACAGCTCAAATACGTCAGCACAGGAGTGTGGTGTCTCATACCCCCCATGCGCACTTCAGAGGTTAAACAATTTGCTCACCTCCTCCACTGCCTGGTCAAACCTACCTAGTCATCTTTCTACTGCTCTCCTGAACTCTTCCTTGATCTCCTCCTGCAACCTCTCCACTCTCCTCGCCATTCCACCTTCCTCTCCCCTCCCTCTAGCTCTCCTCACCCACTTCTTTTGTATCCTAATTTTAGCTACTACTATATATTGGTCAGACAGACCACCCCCAATACCCCTATACACCCTAGCATCCAGCACAGATTTCTTCATTCGTTCATCCACACATACTGTATGTAATCAATCAGTGCATTTCGTTACACCCCTGTCTCATCCTTCTTCCTCCACACCACTTTCCATGTGTACCTGTGTATCATTCTGTGTCAGAAGAAGATGTTGGCTATCCATAGCCTCCTCCACACACTTACGTCCACAAATGCACTATCATTCCCATTCACCCCTGTCGGTACACCCCACCCTCCCACCACTCCATCAACCTTTGTATCACCCACTTTCCCATTCATATCCCCAATCAGAAAATTATCTTTCGCTCTTGCCAAAATTATCCAGGCATGCCTCCTCATTCACCCAGACACGTTTGTATTCCTACTTTCATTCTCACCCACACAATCCTTGAACCCACGACTCATAATCTCTTACAGCTCCTTCCTTTTGTTACTTACACACAAACACGCACCTTATTTTGCTCCCTCACTCACTCCAGCACACACATCCATTCCACACTCCCACATCTGTACCTCTCCATTTGGTCTCAGTCATTCCACATACATCCAGCCTTGCATTCACTAACACTTCCAGGACCTCTCTCTCTGTTGTGTCATTCCACAATATATATATATATATATATATATATATATATGAGGACACGAGAGAGCAAAATACCTGCCAATAATTTAGCCTATGCGTTTCTGTAGTAAATTTGTTGAATAATATGATGGGACATGTAATGAACAAAGCACCCAAATATTAGGGCTAATATGGAACACAACATATCATTCTCATTTACGAAACAAGTCCGTTTTAATTAAATCGGGTTGGAACCCTTATTTCCAAACCAAATACTCCCTACATATCAAACCTATCAATTAGAAAAATCTACTCCTTCACCTACTTTTTAATATACTATATGTATACCAGAAGGATGCATATCGTAAACATCGTTCACAAACAACTACAGTATGTCACATTATTTCAACAGAAAGACCTTTAAACCGAAGGATTGCTTATTTGTGGACGTATTTATACCCATTATTTTAGTCATCAGTAAACGACTTTAGGATCATTTTAGGAAGGGTATCTAGGAATATAAGTGTCCAACATTATCTCAATTAACTCTCTAGCTCCCATCCTGAAAGGGTTAAATTTGAATTTATAAAGAGTGCAAGTTTGTTAACACTTTAAGTATGGGTGACATCTTGCATTATATTCTGACTGTTACTAGAGTATTTTATTCAGCTTAAAAAGGGCCTCTAGTGATAAAAAAGCTACTAACTATCTGAATTAACCATCTTAGCTAGTACAAATCCTTCCTAAGAGGCTAAAATCGTCTAAGTGTAGCTAAAATATAATATGATAGACGTCACCTGTACTAAAAGGGCTTACCATGTATCATGATCGAAATATACACCAAACTATGGATTAACAGAGGAAGAGGATATATATGTGGGAAGAAAATAAGAGAAAGAGATATGCTTCCCCCCTTGCCCACTTTACCCCCTTATTATCCCCCCTTCCTTCTTCATCCTCCATCGCCACCTCCATGACGTCATCTTCCGCCACAGCTGTGAACTGCGTCAGACTCATTCATATTCATTAAAATGCCCCAGAACGAGAAGCCCACCACAGAAGCCACTAACGAGCACCACACAGAAACACCCAAAGGAAAGGTCCACAGAACGAAAGGACCAACTGACCGAGCCAGCCAATTCAGACAGGCCCAAGCCCGCAGGGCTAAGCAGCTCCAGGCCGCACCTAGATACCCCTTCTAAACTGACCATTTTTCCACACCTCACGTACACTACCCCCTCGTGTCCTACACTCCTAACTACAAAGATGATGAACAGGAATATACATTCATATTAAAAACACCCATGCCCTGTCCCTATGTTGAGCCAATGCCAACACATCAGACAGCCATAATTATATCTATGTACGTTCTTACATCCGAGAAGTAGATGTTATATATCTTAGAAGTTAAAACACCCACGCCTGTCCCTAGACCTTGTATATCATTTCCCATGACGAGTATAGATATAATTATGTAACCCGTGCTCAGTCGCCCCCTTGCATTGTTCCTCTAGTAACTAAGTGTCTCTATAATATTAACTGCCACCAGTATTGATACGACATAGCGGCACTGTCCTTGTGTCGTATTGTGCCAAGTACAGATCAACCAGGTTTCATCACCTTATTAGGACGACGACTATAATGTCGTCGCTCATCTATGTATTCAATCCTTAGGTTAAGTATCTTTATCCGCCATTGTGTTCACCTTTTTCCATTTACTTTTCCACAATTGTCATACGTCTTCCACTTGCCTCCTTCGTATCCACAGTCCACACTATGCCAATTTGCTTCGTGTCATACACCTCTTACCCCAACCAGAGATTGTATAGATAACCTTGTTACCAATATCTGTCATAAGTACCTCGAAACAATAACTAAGTACCCCTACGAACTGCCGCTTTTGTTTGGTATAGATATTTCATAGAAAACGCAGTTCCCAGGGCCAACTAATAGTATCCATAACCCCTCGGACTGAACACATAATTCTGTCTTTTCCAGACTCATATACCACCCCATAGTTGCATTCCCCGGTAGCATTTGGCTAACGTACTTCCACTGCATTTTCAAACTCCAATATTAACTGCAGCCTAATGCCACCCCCACGCCCAGAGACCTTAGGGTCAAATTCCCCTATAGCCCCCCTGAACTCCTCCCCTCTCATTATAAGACCCCGCGCTTCTCTACTCTTGTCCGACCTAGCCTCTCTCTCATACCTCTTGAAGATCCTTGAATTTTCCGTTGCTAACGCTCTCCAACCTTTTATATATATACTCCTATCCAGCCTACCTTCACTTAGTAGGCCAGAACAACATTAGAACTTTACTAACCCCTTGCATGCCATCTATTCTCTTACAACCCCTTCACAACCCTGCACCCAATGGTCGTCGGTGCGAGGCTAGCCACCTCACCAGTAACTAACTTCTATTGCCATACTTCCAGAATAATGTGGCAGAGTTAGCAACCCAGTCTCCACCACATCCAGCAGACCCTACAATTAACAACCAGCCGAGTAAAACCAGCTAGCCAAGGCACCTTCGGTTTTGGTGTTAAGGACACCCACATCTGTCTCATACACAGAGGGTTATTACAAACACTGGTGATATGGCAAGCCCCTAGCCACAGCCGCCGGACGACTATCCCAGAGAGAGGGCGTCCAGCTACCCCTTTTTACCCACCCGAGGAGGGAGACCCCCACCCCCGCGGAGGTATACCTTTGCCCCTGTAGCACAGGAATTCTTCCTATCAATGAACTAACCATGCATGACTAACACCTTTACTAACCTCTATTAACTCACAATAAACCATTTACCTTTCTTGCATACTCTGATCACTAAATTAGCACCTCAGCTATACCATAGAATGAGGATTGAACAATCTAAGAGAGACGCTCCTATCACAGCTGTCCCCATCCTCCTCGCAAAGTAGATCCAGTCTCTCTCCCCTAAATACTTCCAGTATAGCCAAAATAGTACCTCTTACTAAGGCTCAGTTATATTAAAATATGAAGGCTTCCTATAGCCATGTGCCACAACAGTAATCACCATCTTACCTATTCCCCATATATATTGAGAGCTCAAATAAGTCCATAAGACTCGAGATCCCTACTGTCTACAGGGTTCAGAACCGAGCCTATAAACCTAGCTCCCGCCCCCAGTCAAATCAGTTGAAAGCTAGACACCAACCAGTGGTCACTACCCTGCAGTTAACCTCTAGCTCTGCCCTTGTGTTGTTCCGGAGTTGAGAGATTCCAGAGCCGGCAGACTCCGTGGCAGATTTGGATAGAAGGACCTGTCCACGTATTTGAGAACTTCACACATATGGACCCCCTGGACGGCCGCGGAACCAGTCGTTAGCCCCCAACATCATGGACGCAAGATAACCAGGACCAGACCCATCAGATACTACCCAAGATTCCCTTTATCAGTACTACATATTACAGTGCTGTTTAGAGATTCACTAATTACTATTTCTACGAAGTGGCTATCTCTTTGCCCCAGTATAATTCATATAACCATTCAATTAGGAAGTGCTAAGCGTATCAGTGTTCATTAATTAACAGGCGATACTAACTCTCGTAATCAACCATATACCCAGATATTATTACCTAGAAGGAAACCCTAGTGATATCTGAATGTTCGCCCACTGATTTGCGTTCTATGTATTTCTGAGACAAGAATATAAAACTTAGATCAGTACCCCCTGAGGTTACTAGAATTCCTGTGCTCTAAAATACGCATGTCTAATCTAGTCTGTGAACTACTACTTGTGCACCAGAGCTGCCAGTAATAAATCTAACAGTGAATATGATTCTATAAGTAACATTGATGGTCTTCGATATATAAACCTGTTGAATTAAAGCCAGTTATCAGAAGATTAATACCTGAACGTTGGAAGTGGGAGACTAGGCTCCATCCAGATCCACTGATGCTAGTGTTGTTCGATTCTATTATATTGTCTTGCACGAGTATTCTGCTGTGGTATATAAATAAACGTGATCGTGTAACTTGTTACCATGTGTTTCTTTGTGTTCTCTATTCCTCATATCTTGTATTGTGCATGCAGCCTTATATACCCAGTCATTTAGAACTCACATTACCCAAGTTAATCCTGTAGAAAAACAGGGCATAACATTGGCGGCAGCGGTGGTTCTTGATTCGGATAGAAGGTTGCATTACACTGCAAGTTTGGAACAGTAGAAGCATGGCAACATCGCGAAATTGGCAGCCACTCACACACATTCCCAAGTATGATGTAAACACATATGATATTGCCACTTACTTAGACATAATAAAACCAGTGTTAGATGTGGCACTTCAAAATGACCCCGAAAAAAATCGCCGTTGCATAATTGCACATTATGCAGTTGGGAAAAGCCGTTTCCCAAATTGCTAAACAGGTAACGCCAGAGAGTACCTGGAACCAGTTTCGATCCCTCGTGATCCGGACCTTAGGGCCACTTTTGGGTTCCCTCATCGCCCCCAAAATAATAAAAATCGACGAGATCAAGTATGAAGGGGATATAAATGTGACCCTCATACAACTCTACAGATACGTGAGGACACGTATAGCTATGAAGATTACGAGCAACAAAATGAACTCTTATTCACCGCATTATTAAACATCCTCCCACCCCACATCACCGCCCATCTCGACCCGTATGGCTTATTCGAAGAACATATGCTCTCCATCAGAGAAGAATGCCTACTCAGTTCGATGAATCCCCTATCCAACCCTTCAGCCCCTATCCAAGACTCCGTGCACCCTTCCAAAATGACTTCCGGTGAAAGTCCAACCCCAGTGCACTCTTCCTTGCCTCTATCCTCTCTGACCATCCCTAAATTTTCCCCTGCCCAGCCATCCACCAACGATCATCTTCCATCAATTGTGTTACCCCATAAACCCCATCCTTTTTCTATGCATGTCAAACAAACTCACCAGTCCCAGATAACCTCTAACCAGACCGTGACTGCCACCAAGAAAATTCACCAAATTCGTCCTGTTAACAACCCCAAATCAATACATCAGTCCTCTACCAATAACCCCTATTCTACACCTAACTCTTCCCCCACCAACCCTCCGCAGTCCCCCCAACAAGCCCCGTTTTCTAGCTATGCCTACCTATGTAGGCCTACCAAAACATGTTTTCCCCATGCCCCCAGAAATGTTCAGCTATTCCACAAACAACAAAATTCCCCTTGTGACAGTTTTCCGTCAGTAGCTCCCTTCCACCCCCACACAATTCACACCCCTAGAAAACTTCAAAACCCCATACTTGACTCGCCCTCTCATGTCAAACAAACTCACCAGTCCCAGATAACCTCTAACCAGACCGAGACTGCCACCAAGAAAATTCACCAAACTCGTCCTGGTAACAACCCCAAATCAGTACATCACTCCTCCCTCAATAACCCATGTCCTATGCCTAACTCTGCCCCCACTAATCCTCCCCAGTCCCACATAACCTTTAACCAGACCGAGACTGACACCAAGAAAATTTCCCAAATTCGTCCTGTTAACAACCCCAAATCAGGAGGAGCGGCGAACACATCCAAAGGTAATACATCAGTCCTCTACCAATAACCCCTGTTCTACACCTAACTCTTCCCCCACCAACCCTCCGCAGTCCCCCCAACAAATCCCGTTTTCTAACTCGCTCACCTCTCACCACCCTGACCCTCCCACACGCGCCGTTAATCCTCCCCTCACGCGTGACGACCTAGGGACCCAACCATGTTCCCCCCCTTCCCCCAGAAATGCTCAGCTATTCCCCCACCAACAAAATTTCCCTTGTGACAGTTTTCCGTCAGTAGCTCCCTTCCACCCCCCCACAATTCACACCCCTAATAAACTTCAAAACCCCACACTTGACTCACCCCCTTATGACAGACAAACCCACCAATCCCATATAACCTCTAAACAAACCGTCACTGCCACCGACACACCCCACCACTCTGATCCTCCCACACGCGCCGTTAATCCCCCCCTCACGCGTGACCCCCACCAAAGTGATTTCCCCACCCCTCATGCGTACCGAACACCTGCTCACCAGTCGGTCCCCCACCATCATGAGCCCAGCTAAACTTTCAACCTCCACCAATTCCCACCCTGCCAGCCTAACCTCTCACGACCACATTCAGAACGAACAATCACCCCCGTACATAACCCCTACTTCCTTTTTCCCCCCTATCTTACCCCCCTCTTCACCGTTACCCCACCCGCCCCAAATTCCACCCCCAAAGATCCCGCTCGACAAAATACCACTCCCATCCCAATCCAACCACAAAACTTTTTCCACCTTGGCTAAACCCCAAAATACTCTCTCTCTCGCCCCAAACAACATAATCAACCTCTCAACTTCAACCACTCCTCGAAATCCCATCCATGTCTCTCCCGAAAATAAAATCAGTCTAAATTCAACCCCTCTCAAACCACAACCCTGCCTGCCCAGACCCCCCCCACCATATCCCTATCAAATCCCCACACCCCAAACCTCCAAACCACCCGATCATAGTAAACTCTCAACCTTCAGCCTTACTCACCCTTCCCCAAACCCCACTCACGACCACAACTCTCTACACTATTCAACCCCTCCCCAGCACCAACCTCTTCCGCAACAACCCCGACTCGACCTGCCCGTTCATCTTTAAAACCCCCCTATCACTACCCCCGACCGAAACCACTTAGACCCCCCTCCAAAACTGGCCCCGGGCCAGCTCGCCCCCAGACCCACATTCCTAACGACAGACCTAACGGTATATCCACCCCTCCCTTCCAAAGTGAAAGTGAACCACCAAGGTCAAAGCCACAACCACCACAACCACCCCTATTACCGGACCGTCACCCAGACTAACGGCGACCCTAAATAACCCCCCCTGATGATGATGAGGATATTATTGTACTTAATTTTTTTTTTTATTGTTTTCAATTCCTAAGCGATTGGGCATGATTCTATAAATTTACATGTTTTCCATATACTGTATATTATATTTTTCTTCCCTTAGTCATACGACTTTTCTTGTTAACCTACACTTTTCTGACTATCTTTTAAATTTGTTTTATACATTGTTAAACACTTTACCTCTTCTTAATTTTCCTGTGTTCTTAATTATCTGTTCTTTCTTAAATTTACATGTTTTCCATATACTGTATATATTATATTTTTTTCCCTTAGTCATACTACTTTTCTTGTTAACCTACACTTTTCTGACTATCTTTTAAATTTGTTTTATACATTGTTAAACACTTTACCTTCACCTGTAAAACGTTCTTCCCCTCAATATAAAACATCGTCGAGCGACTCAAGTCCCACGACAAACATCTATCTTCCCACCAGGATCGCCAGAGGTAGAATAATCAACAGACCCATCAGATTTAAAGACAGTTATACAAAAATAACAACCCGTTCTGACACTAAAGACCCAAGCCACACAACACACACCCCCTCCTTCCCACACACCTCACTCCGACCCCCACGGGGGAAAACTACAAACCATTCATACGAAAGGTTAAAGTAAAAACCCCCACTGGACACTTACGTCTACAACGCCCACCTCAAGCCCGGGCAACCGCCCGTCACAACACAGATGACACATTCTTACAGGTATACATTGACTTACAAAAGAAACCTGACCGTCGCTCTCTTGCTTGGTGGAACCTTCTAAATACCCTCAAAATGACCCACCATGACTATGCTTCTTTTTACTTCACCCTTGAGGCTCGAGGACGAGCCTATAATGAAGGAGAGGGAAGTAAAATGCCCCAGAACGAGAAGCCCACCACAGAAGCCACGAACGAACACCACACAGAAACACCCAAAGGAAAGGTCCACAGAACAAAAGGACCAGCTGACCGAGCCAGCCAATTCAGACAGGCCCAAGCCCGCAGGGCTAAGCAGCTCCAGGCCGCACCTAGATACCCCTTCTAAACTGACCATTTTTCCACACCTCACGTACACTACCCCCTCGTGTCCTACACTCCTAACTACAAAGATGATGAACAGGAATATACATTCATATTAAAAACACCCATGCCCTGTCCCTATGTTGAGCCAATGCCAACACATCAGACAGCCATAATTATATCTATGTATGTTCTTACATCCGAGAAGTAGATGTTATATATCTTAGAAGTTAAAACACCCACGCCTGTCCCTAGACCTCGTATATCATTTCCCATGACGAGTATAGATATATGTAACCCGTGCTCAGTCGCCCCCTTGCATTGTTCCTCTAGTAACTAAGTGTCTCTATAATATTAACTGCCACCAGTATTGATACGACATAGCGGCACTGTCCTTGTGTCGTATTGTGCCAAGTACAGATCAACCAGGTTTCATCACCTTATTAGGACGACGACTATAGTGTCGTCGTTCATCTATGTATTCAATCCTTAGGTTAAGTATCTTTATCCGCCATTGTGTTCACCTTTTTCCATTTACTTTTCCACAATTGTCATACGTCTTCCACTTGCCTCCTTCGTATCCACAGTCCACACTACGCCAATTTGCTTCATGTCATACACCTCTTACCCCAACCAGAGATTGTATAGATAACCTTGTTACCAATATCTGTCATAAGTACCTCGAAACAATAACTAAGTACCCCTACGAACTGCCGCTTTTGTTTGGTATAGATATTTCATAGAAAACGCAGTTCCCAGGGCCAACTAATAGTATCCATATCCCCTCGGACTGAACACATAATTCTGTCTTTTCCAGACTCATATACCACCCCATAGTTGCATTCCCCGGTAGCATTTGGCTAACGTACTTCCACTGCATTTTCAAACTCCAATATCAACTGCAGCCTAATGCCACCCCCACGCCCAGAGACCTTAGGGTCAAATTCCCCTATAGCCCCCCTGAACTCCTCCCCTCTCATTATAAAACCCTGCGCTTCTCTACTCTTGTCCGACCTAGCCTCTCTCTCATACCTCTTGAAGATCCTTGAATTTTCCGTTGCTAACGCTCTCCAACCTTTTATATATTACTCCTATCCAGCCTACCTTCACTTAGTAGGCCAGAACAACATTAGAACTTTACTAACCCCTTGCATGCCATCTATTCTCTTACAACCCATTCACAACCCTGCACCCAATGGTCGTCGGTGCGAGGCTAGCCGCCTCACCAGTAACTTACTTCTATTGCCATACTTCCAGAATAATGTGGCAGAGTTAGCAACCCAGTCTCCACCACATCCAGCAGACCCTACAATTAACAACCAGCCGAGTAAAACCAGCTAGCCAAGGCACCTTCGGTTTTGGTGTTAAGGACACCCACATCTGTCTCATACACAGAGGGTTATTACAAACACTGGTGATATGGCAAGCCCCTAGCCACAGCCGCCGGACGACTATCCCAGAGAGAGGGCGTCCAGCTACCCCTTTTTACCCACCCGAGGAGGGAGACCCCCACCCCCGCGGAGGTATACCTGGCCCCTGTTTTGACTTCTGAGTCATTGCCAGGTAGCACAGGAATTCTTCCTATCAATGAACTAACAATGCATGACTAACACCTTTACTAACCTCTATTAACTCACAATAAACCATTTACCTTTCTTGCATACTCTGATCACTAAATTAGCACCTCAGCTATACCATAGAATGAGGATTGAACAATCTAAGAGAGACGCTCCTATCACAGCTGTCCCCATCCTCCTCGCAAAGTAGATCCAGTTTCTCTCCCCTAAATACTTCCAGTATAGCCAAAATAGTGCCTCTTACTAAGGCTCAGTTATATTAAAATATGAAGGCTTCCTATAGCCATGTGCCACAACAGTAATCACCATCTTACCTAGTCCCCATATCTATTGAGAGCTCAAATAAATCCATAAGACTCGAGATCCCTACTGTCTACAGGGTCCAGAACCGAGCCTATAAACCTAGCTCCCGCCCCCAGTCATATCAGTTGAAAGCTAGACACCAACCAGTGGTCACTACCCTGCAGTTAACCTCTAGCTCTGCCCTTGTGTTGTTCCGGAGTTGAGAGATTCCAGAGCCGGCAGACTCCGTGGCAGATTTGGATAGAAGGACCTGTCCACGTATTTGAGAACTTCACACATATGGACCCCCTGGATGGCCGCAGAACCAGTCGTTAGCCCCCAACATCATGGACGCAAGATAACCAGGACCAGACCCATCAGATACTACCCAAGATTCCCTTTATCAGTACTACATATTACAGTGCTGTTTAGAGATTCACTAATTACTATTTCTACGAAGTGGCTATCTCTTTGCCCCAGTATAATTCATATAACCATTCAATTAGGAAGTGCTAAGCGTATCAGTGTTCATTAATTAACAGGCGATACTAACTCTCGTAATCAACCATATACCCAGATATTATTACCTAGAAGGAAACCCTAGTGATATCTGAATGTTCGCCCACTGATTTGCGTTCTATGTATTTCTGAGACAAGAATATAAAACTTAGATCAGTACCCCCTGAGGTTACTAGAATTCCTGTGCTCTAAAATATGCGTGTCTAATCTAGTCTGTGAACTACTACTTGTGCACCAGAGCTACCAGTAATAAATCTAACAGTGAATATGATTCTATAAGTAACATTGATGGTCTTCGATATATAAACCTGTTGAATTAAAGCCAGTGATCAGAAGATTAATACCTGAACGTTGGAAGTGGGAGACTAGGCTCCATCCAGATCCACTTATGCTAGTGTTGTTCGATTCTATTATATTGTCTTGCACGAGTATTCTGCTGTGGTATATAAATAAACGTGATCGTGTAACTTATTACCATGTGTTTCTTTGTGTTCTCTATTCCTCATATCTTGTATTGTGCATGCAGCCTTATATACCCAGTCATTTAGAACTCACATTACCCAAGTTAATCCTGTAGAAATACAGGGCATAACATTCATGATTTTCGTGACGTCAGGTAACTTATCATACATAAGCAGACCTCTTGCTGGACGTCAGGTACGTTCCCTGTATGGCTTGTACGCAAAGAGACTGGTCAATTTTGTGTTGCACCAGGTTTTTATTGATGTCTAACAATCAAAGATGCAAGCAAGATAAATTAAGGAAACACTTGCAAACTTCATAGCAGAACAAATAAGTATGATGGATAATACTGAATTGCGAGCTCTCTCATTTAATATATGGAGAATCAGATTACCTTGAGTAATTTTACCCAAAAATATGTAGGCCTAGTTCATTCATAAACCTAGCTCGTATATAGGCAGAGATACAATACATAGCTATCAGACGGCAATGATCAATAAGAGGAAAGCTCTCTATCACCCATCGCTGTCTGAAAACTGGTTAAAGGCCGCGTCATACAGAACTCGAATCCAGCAGAACCCACCGGAATGAATTCAAAAATTCAAATTTTAGCCACTTCTTCCCCATTCTGGTCTATTCTTGTACGTGTTCTGGTTAGATTCTTGTCTATTCTTATGTTTCGAGTGATGTTCTAGTCGTCACTCGATTGATCGAGTGAGTGAGCAAAAAGTTAGTGCATGCGTTAACTTTCTACGATTTATCGAGTGAAAAAACCGTTAAAAATTATCGAGTTACATTCTAGTCGTATCCTGGTCGCATTCGAGTCACATTAGAGTCGCATTCTACCTATTCTGGTCATGTTCTGATGTAATTTTTATAGTCGATGCCGACTCGAATTACTTGAATGTAACTCGATGCCACTCGATAATGACGGAAGTCAACTGGATGACAAGTTGATTATTCCACTTTAAAATTGAATGTAATGGAATGAGAGTTGAATATAACCCGAATTAAGAAGAATACAACTGGATGCCGACTAGAATATGACTGGTAGATGACTGCATACTTGCTTGATGTATCGAGTGTACACTGGATGTCGACTCGAACATGACTAGAAGTACTAGAATACAAGTGGAATCCAACTAGAAGGTAACTGGACTAGGTGCGGCCCCAAATATATAACGGATTGAAAAACAAACAAACAAATAATAATAAATAAAATAAAATATAAAATCGGCCCTATACGAGGCCATTGTATTTCAAGTAGTACCTGGAATCAAACTTACTCATCTAACTCTCCACACCTTAACTCCGGCTTCCCCTCAGTTGTGTCTACCAATGAAAAGTGTTCTTCCTTCACCCCAGCTGTGTGAGTTAAGGGGGTAGGGTTACTTTTTGGTCTATTTTTTATTAAGCCTATATATATATTTTTGTTTTTACTTTCTTCGCTAGACATCCATCAAAGCTTTAAAAACACACTCAATTCGAGATTAATTTGTACATTTTTCGGTAGAAAAGTGTCCCAGCCGATGGCCAGTTCCTCCTAAAGTTACAGGCTCGCTATCGCTCGCCAGGAAATAAACCTATGCCTAAATGGCACGAAAGGTCTTAATATTAACAAAAAAATAGGGCAATTTTTTGTATAACCGCCAAACTAATGGAATGAACGTCATAACATCTCAAAAACTAATGGGGCTAAACATGAGGGAGAAGGGGGTCCAGAAAAACCCTATCTCCCCCCCCCCCCCTCGTGTATGTGTATGTGTGTATGTGATTGAAAGTGCTTATGTTGCCGTGGTGAGTGCCCTGTTACTACTGGTGTGCCTGTGAACCAATCCTCCCTTTATATTATACTCAAAGGTTCCTCATCGAGTCACCTTCTGCCTATTCGAGTCACGTTCCACTTACGTTCGAGTTACGTTCAACTTAGTTCCACTTACGTTCGACTTAACTTCATGTAATTCTGGTCATGATATACTGACATTCCGGTCTCATTCTGGTCATTCGAGTTGCATTCGACTTGGGATCGAATAGTCTTCTTTCCACATCCGGTTTCCTTCGAGTCACTTACTGGTTAACATCGACTCATATTTGGGTTACATTAGAGTCCATCGAGTTACGTTCGAGTTACATTCCGGTCATTGACGGGTCGCATTCTACTCTGAAGTCACACTCGATTAAGGCCGCGTAATTCTCGTCAATTCCGGTGAAAAGTTCGATTCCAGTGGGTTCTGGTGGATTCGAGTTCTGTATGACGCGGCTTTAAGGTGTCTAAAAATCTGTGTGTGATAACCCGGGTTCGATTCCTGGTGGATCACATAATTATGCTTTCATTAATTTCATTGGAGGTGTTTGGTGTTGTGGTGAAATTAATAAAAAATAGATTATTAGTAGGTTCAGGGATATTTCTTCGCGAGTCCGGTCTATATGATCTTTGCCCTATGAATATTATTTCCTCTCACTTAAACATTAGGCTACCATAGTGCGGTGGGAATATGAACATGATTAGGTTAATATCCAGTATTCGAGAATGGATAATAAGTCGTAGGCGTGTGCATAAACCTTTAACTGTCTTGGTGGTGTAATGGTTAAGGTGTCTACAAATCTGTGTGTGATAACCCGGGTTCGAATCCTGGTGGATCACATATAATGCTTTCATTAATTTCATTGGAGGTGTTTGGTGTTGTGGTGAAATTAATAAAAAATAAATTACCTAATGTCTGCTTAGATAAGGCTTAGGCTTAAGAATTACCTGTACTGACATTTATTGTGTCACTTTACACAAAATAATGTTCATAGCTTAAATTAGATTCTACAATAGCTAACCCAACTGAAATCAAAAGATGAAGACACCAAAACTATTAATTACATCAGGGGTGTATATCGGTGTATGTTATGGTATATATATATATATATATATATATATATATATATATATATATATATATATGGGGTGTTTATAAAATATACCATCAAAATTACAGGGCATAATATACAGGGGTAAATATGTAAAAACATATAAATAAGCAATGTCCTATTTTGTACCATTAATGAGATATATGCATTAATATTTATGTTACAGAAACAGGGGTGTAAAGAGAGCATAGGGATACAATCGTAACAATTGATGAATTACGTAAGAAAACCATAATATTGCATCGCTATAAACATTTCATGGACCTTCATTCCCCACTTCTTAAGCACACAATAAAAGAAAATCATCATAGAGTGCCTCCTTGTAAGACTCTCTGCCTGTACGTTGGTGGAGGGGGTTATAGCACCCTGTTATTGTTTAGATACTGGTTTGATGGTGTGTGTATGTGTATTTGTGTGTGTTGGGTGGTTGGGAATTAGTCACCTATTTTCGTCCATTATACGGGTTTGGATTCATTTACATTTTTTAAATGTCTCTATTCAATTATTGGAACATAATAGGAGATTGCTTATGTTGATGTTGTTACTTCTTTTTCCCTGTATATTACGCTATGTAATATTGATGGTATATATTATAATCACCTTGGATATATATATACTGTATATAAATATATGCAATGCATAAGTGTGTTGATTTTCGGTGTGAGCGTCCTGGGTTCGAATCCCCGGACTGCCACATGTGTTTGTTAATTTCATTAATCGAGTTTAGGAGTAAAGTTGGTTGGTGGAGAGAACATAATAATTCATTCTGGTTCAGTAGTAGTTTATCGAGAGGCCTTCCCTAGGGTTAAGTGCCCCATTAATTACTATTTCCATTCACACATATTCATAGCCTCCGATAGTGCAGTTGGGATATTGTACATGCTAAGATTGGTATGCAGGATTCGAAACTGCATAATAAATCGTAGGCTTGTGCAACATTCTTTATCTGTCTTCGTGGTGCAATGCATAAGTGTGTTGATTTTCGGTGTGAGCGTCCTGGGTTCGAATCCCCGGACTGCCACATGTGTTTGTTAATTTCATTAATCTAGTTTAGGAGTAAAGTTGGTTAGTGGAGAGAACATAATATATATATATATATATATATATATATATATATACACATCAATAGTGTCTTAGTTATATTTAGAGAAAAGGACACTGTCAAGCACAAATAACTGCGTTAGACAAACATGATATTAACTGAGAATATATTGTACATGTAACAATGTTGTGTATTAATCAATAATACAATACGTTTATGTGGCAGATATAATTAACTTATATTTGTAGCGAAATTAAGACTAAATTAAGCAATTTCGCTGGAAATATAAACGAAACATACCAGAGACTGACCGTTTTAATGTTAATGCAGCGAAATGATAACAAATATGAACTTGACTCTTTTAGTTTACCAATCATTGACGTCCAACAACTTCAAAACTCATCAAACCTCCCGAAGAATGTAAATACATTTTCCTTCCATAATAGATTATATTTTTTGTTTTTTGTTTGTTTTAAGAGACAATGAACGAAGGAAGGAAAAACACAGATAAAACAAAAAGGTCCATGTGCCTAAAGGCATCCTCCATTCATAAAATGTTTGTAACAACTGGATTTAAACATTTGTAGATTGTAAGTTTGTGGAAAGAAATTCGAGGGAAGTGAATTCCAAAGAGTAGTAGCTCTGGGGATAAATTAATTCTGATAAGCAGAAGTTCTGCATTGTGGAGGAGAAAGTGTAAATTCATGGACGCTCTCAGCTGCCCTAGTTCTACGGGGAAAGATGTGGAGAGGCGGCACAATTGAAGCAAGTTCCTCGGAACAATTGCTGTGAAAATATCTGTAGAATAATGCAAGGGATGCAACGTTTCTTTGTATGGATAATGTAGGAAGGTCCTGTGTGATTGCAGGGTTATTGATTGATTTAATAGCTTTATTTTGAATTTTGTCCAACTGCCTCAATGCAACCACTCCACTTCCACCCCACAGAGGTGAACAGTAATCCATCTGAGATATGATTCATCGTGAAGTCTGCTTTGGAAATCGATATACCGTACCTGGACGTACTTTACCTACATTTGTGTCTATATCAATAGGCTTACAGATATACGATTCTCCCTGTCTTTGCATATTATTAATAATATCCGAGATGGGTCTGTCCTTAGGAAATCATAGTTTCAACAGGAATAAGACAATGAGTGAGGCAGCGAACAAGATCTCTATTTTCATATTTTAAAACGTTTCGACATATTCTTAATGTCATCATCAGTGATCTAATAGTTAAAGAGATTAAAACTCATTAGCAATTTATTATAATATATAGGTAAAATATTTAGCTAAGGGTAACATTTATACAATTGAAAGGGGGGCGGGAGACAACATATTATTTATCTGGGGCTTGTTAACTTTGATATACTGTGTATTGATTCGAGAGTTCTCAAATATTTACTAGTTGAACTGTCTACTATTTTGAAGTTATGTTTAGAAATTAAAGCATTACACAATTCAACATGATCCCTTACGGCTGAATGAGGAGGAGCCTTTAGCCGACGAGCGACGACCTGTTCTGCTGGACTGACCTACAGTAGGTGTTCATCTATTCTCGTTTTGAAAGGGCGAATAGTGCTCCCTAAACACCCAGTTTGGCAACTCGGGCAGGTGAATTCATAGACAATAGATGAACGAAGATCAGTAGGCATTCGGTCTTTAAATGAAAAGAAAGAACTAATTTTAAAGGAATTTTTATGAATACATTTGAAAATAATTTGTGGATAACACTCTTGTAAACTTCTGGTTAGATTCTTCTGAATATGAGTTGATAATTCTCCTAGATATGGAAGGATTAAATATATAATCTCCTTATCTACCGTAGGAACAAGCCGTTTGGGCTGGTACTTATTATTAAGGAAAATATTTACTAGTCTATCAAAGAGTTGGCCATTGTATCCATTGTTTATGAAAACACTCCGAAGAAATAAGATTTCGTCGTGAAAAAAAAAAAAAACAAACAAAAATACGTTGGTGCTAGAGCATATATGCCCTGTGAAGAAGTGTACGAATGGCATTCAATTTGAAGTTGTACGAACAATAACTGAAACAACTGGTACCCGATCCAGAGAATGTTGGTTTTCGGAAAATTGACAATATAAGCCTATTGATAATTATGTTTCTCAATCGTAACGAGAATAGATGAACACCTAGGTCAGTCCAGCAGAACAGGTCGTCGGCTAAAGGCTCCTCCTCATTCAGCCGTAAGGGATCATGTTGAATTGTGCTTTAATTTCTAAACATAACTTCAAAATAGTAGACAGTTCAACTAGTAAATATTTGAGAACTCTCGAATCAATATACAGTAGTCCTATATCAAAGTTAACAAGCCCCAGTTAAATAATATGTTGTCTGCCGCCCCCCTTTCAATTGTATGTTACCCTTAGCTAAATGTTTTACCTATAGGCCTACATTATAATTAATTTCTAATGAGTTTTAATCTCTTTAACTTTTAGATCACTGATGATGACATTAAGAATATGTCGAAACGTTTGAAAATATGAAAATAAAGATGTTGTTCGCTGCCTCACTCATTGTCTTATTCCTGCTTATTAATAATACAATAATACGTTATATCTCTAGAAATACACCTCGTGATGAATCGTATTTTCTCTCTTTATGGAAGGTAAAATACATTGATATCAACATATCTTGTGTAAGGATAAAATGATCGAATAAACACTAACAATCTCCCTAACCATACCCGTCCACATACATTACCTTGGGTTATAATTATTTAATTAACTGTAAACTGTCAGTATTCTCACATCTAGCCCATATACTGTATAAGAGGATACTTGATAGGTTTGGACTATTAAACTTGTGCGACGCCAATGGTTGGTAAAAAAAACAAGCTCGATGATCGGTTGTATTTTTAAAAAATCGCTACAAACATAACGATAAACTGTAGGCTACATATGAGACTTAATGTACTATTGCACTAACCCTGTATATAGCCTACATGCATCACTGAATTGAAAAGCATGCTCCTTATGTGTTGCCTTAAATATTTTGTTCTCAAAGATTTCGGTAGACTATTCGTACGCCGTTCTGCTCTTGTATCAAGGCTTAACCCACTGAGCCCCAGTTAGTTAATAATAAATGTACCACCCAGGACCGGCAGGTTTTGAAAAAAAAATTGTTTCCAGAAAACACCAGGAATGGGTTAGGAATGAAGGAAAACCCACAAAAAACGATCCCCTAGTCATTAAGGGGTCCTACGGTGCACCCGAAAGTCGGAATTAACATGGGGAAATGGGTAGGCAAAAACAGGTTTTTGCGCGCTCACGTGCACGCGGTTGGACTTTGAGAGTTTTCAACCATCGGCATTGTTGCGTGGGATACTTACACAGTTCCCATATAAATCTGAGCCCTCTAGGTGCCATAGGACCGGAGTAATTAACAGTGACGCAACGTATGTGATGCTGGGGTTGGTGGAAAAATACATTGCAGATGCACTGTTTGCGTCGCTGGTCCTCAATAGGTTAATCATCAGAGTATCTAATTTCCATATAAATAGATGTATATAAAATGTATATATCTATGTATGAACAATGAAAGACATTTGCATACAGAACTGCAGTGAGTATTGGACGATTGGTGTCCAGGGCCTATATCAAACTTTTGTTTTCTATAGTAGCCTACGCATGCTTTGCTTCACGTAATAATAAATGATTTTGAAATACAGGAAAAAATCAGCACCACGCCTTCACCACCACCAAGCACTTTTCCCGCGCTTTCCACCACACACCTGAGACAAAAAGAAGTAACCACCACCCCACCAAGATGTGCCCGAATAGCTGCAATCACTGTTGCACTCCCTCCAACACCCGGAAAAAATCTCACCATCACAATCAACAATCCTGATGCCCACCGGAGAAGGAAAGCTGCCAAGGAAAGGAAGCCAACAAAACGGCTCCATAAACACCACACCTCCACGCGTCATTCTTTCTCCAAGCCGCATCACCACCGTGACCGTGAGGCCAGGAGGGACTACCCCCAAAAAAACAGGAGTTCCCCTCCCCCCGCACATGTGCCCTTATTAACCGGAGATAGAACATCAGGAGGAACGCAGAGAAATGTATGACCACCGCAGGCAAAGTGAAGATGATGACAGTTGGATAGCTCTTAGATACCTCTCACTGGAAGGTACCTAATAGTTGGAAGATTTTGGCCCATTTAATATTGAAGCATAACCCTGACCACACTGGTGGTAAAGCCTTGCTCTCAATCTTATTTAACATCTTGGCTCATCAAAGGAATTTGTTATTAGATCTCACTGGAGGCCACCTAATATCCGTTCTTCTGCCTTGATACGGCGTTGTTATTAATAAAGAATGCTGACTTGTCAAGCGCTCTATTATAGTCAAACCAGTATATAAGCGACCCTGAGTCCTCGATTCTTGGGCTACACTGAGTTCCTTCGAGGGCCTTCTGTAAACACATTAGTAGCTGATATTTGACATTTTGGTTGATAAGCTTGCATGACCTCTTTCACCACCTATATCCATTCTCATTCTCTCTCTTCTTCCCTTATTCCATATAGGCTACTTCTCTTTATTAATAATTAAATAAAGTGAAGACACCCAGGTGATTGTGTTCAAATTAGGAAGGACCTCATATATATATATATATATATATATATATATATATATATTGTCTTGTTCAAAAGTGCTCTCTCTCTCTCTATCTATCTATCTCCCCTACCTACCCACCAATCTATCTGTCTATCTATCTATCGATGTATCTGAGGAATGCCATCACTTTATTTTTAACAAATAAATATAGGTTTGCTCTTATTGTAAGGTTTTCTTTAACCCGGGAACTACGGGGAGACTCTTAAGAGTTCCCCCGGTGGACTGCGGGAAGACTCTTAAGAGTAAGGGAAAAATAAATCCATTTAAAACACCCCATTTTTTTTTTTTTTTTGCCCCTGGGCCATGCCAAATATCACTCCTCCACCTCTCCTCCTTCCCCACTTTCCTCCCCTCCTTCAGTTATCACCTATTTTCCCTGTTATTCCCTTATTATGTGGTCTATTTTCGTGCTAACATTAGCGAGTTGGTAGCAGGGCGTTGTCATCACTGTTACCAAGCGTGGGAAAGAGCGAGAGAGAGACTATTGTGTAACAGTGTCTCTCCAGACAAGGGGAGGGGAGGAGGGCAGGGAGGTTGCCTCAGCCATACATTATGTAACTCCCGGCCTGTATAACCGATTTTGACCATCCAAACACTGTTTCCACTTGTTTTATTGTTGTAACAGGTTAATACCTTTATAATCAACCTATAATAGGCACATATGGATAAGTATTAATGATATTTATGGTAAAATAACAATGTTAGTGATGCGAACAGCTCAAATACGTGCGCACAGGAGTGTGGTGTCTCATACCCCCCATGCGCACGTCTTAGGTTAATAAGAATGAATGGGTTACTTCTCTAATAGAAGTAGTGTATCCTATGTTTGCCATGTTTTTACTTCTTTGCCACACCACCCTAGCTTGAGGTAAAAGTCTAGGCACATTTTGTTTAGAGGTTGTGTCTGTCTTTCTTTATATATGTCTGTGTGTCTGCTTCTGTCTCCCTCTCTCTCCTTCTGTCTGTCTGTCTCTCTGTCTCTGTCTGTCTCTCTTGATCTATATAATTATATATCTATCTATCTCTTACTGTGTCTGTCTTTATGTATGTGTGTCTGCCTGTATCTTTCTCCCGCTCCGTCCGGTTTGTCTGCCCATCCGTGTGTCTGTCATACCCACCAAACTGTTATATATCAGCTGCTAATGTGTTTACACAGGGCCGCACGAAGAATCCCAGTATATTCAAGAATCGAGGACTCAGGGTTGCTTATTTCTTACAGTTTCTTACAGTAGATCCTCTGGAAAAAGGCAAACTAGGCCTGTGTATCCAGCTCAGTACCAGTACTTGCACTGCTGCGGTCGTTCATGGTGATGGCGGCGGCGGTAACAGACGCAATTTTTTTTACTATTCTGTATTTTTGCTTTATAAACAAACTTCAAATCTTGTCTTCCCCATGCTTTATCAAGATTACTTTCAAACTCCCTTATTGATTCGGAATCGACTACATACTGGGGCAGTGCATTCCACTCATTTACCACTCTATCACAAAATGAGTTCTTTGCCTTCTCAAGCCTATTTTTTTCTTTGTAAATTTTCTTAAGAGTGTCCTCTCGTTTTTGTTCCCTCCCGCATCAAAAAGATACCTTCACACACATCCTCATCATACTTTCCTGACACTATCTTAAAAGTCTCTATCATATCCCCTCTCTTTCTCCTATATGCCAGTGTCGGAAGCCCCAGGTGTCCTCAACCTCTGCTCATAGCCCGCGTTCTTCAATGTTGGTACTAGCTTGCTAGCTCTCCTCTGCACTTTCTCCACTGCTTCTATATCCTTTACCATATATGGAGCCCACACCTGGTTCGCATATTCCAGGTGCGGCCTAACCAGCGCTGTATAGAGATTCCTGAAGATTTCTTCGTCAAGTGAAACAAATGTCCTCCTTATGAGCCCTACAATTCTATTGGCTTTGTTTATCTTTTCCGCTAAATGTTCTGAGAAATTTAACTTACTGTCTATCACTATTCCTATATCCTTTTCTGCATTCACTTCCTCCATCGCTTCATACATAGTGTATCCTACCTTGTCTATCTTGCTTGTCCCAATCCGCATGTACTTGCATTTTTTTGGATGAAAAGGCATTAACCAATGCTCAGACCATCCCTTCATGCCCTCCACATCTCCTTGAAGCAAACCCACATCTTCCTTTCTCCTCACTCTTCTATACAGCTTAGTGTCATCCGCATACAGGTATACCTCACTTCCATTAGATATATCTTCAGGTAAGTCGTTGATAAATATAACTAATAGTAGTGGTCCCAACACAGATCCCTGAGGTACCCCACTTGTAATTTCCCTCCACCCCGAGCCTATTCCATTCACCAGTACGCTCTGTCTCCAATCTTTCAGGAAGGCTTCTATCCATTTCACACATTTCTCCCCTATATTATAGCTTCTAACTTTCTCTATTAACCTTTTTTGTGGGACCTTATCGAAGTCCTTCATAAAATCGCAATATACCATGTCTATTACATCACCATCCTCTAGAATTTGCATCCAATCATCTACCACCTTAACCCTTAAAGAGCGGCGCCCGGGTATAGCCGGGCACCAATTTGCAGCAAGTTAGGAGCATTATTATGGTTTTTAAATGGTTAAAATCGAGTGCAAATGGCCGGGAGCGCAGCGGGCCACACGTCCGACTCCCAGGGCCTACCGCCGCCCACTGACTCACCCTCCCTGTGTTCTCGAGAGGCCGGCAGTGTAGCCAGTAGTGAGCGTAGCTGGGAAAAATATACCGCTATACGCTAAACTCCCATGTTACTGGTACCACTGTATGAGAACCACGAGTGCTACGTAGCTCGTTCTGGTCTCATTTTGAAGCTTTTAGCACCTAGATTTTGCTGAATACATTTCTTTTCATGCAGATACTTGATTTATCATTCAGGAGGGCCTGAATATGCTCAAATAAGCCCAGAACCCCCCGCTAGTTAAGGGTTAATTAGCTGTAGTACCGTCGACCTCCCCGGCAAGAATCCGAACTGTCTCCCACTGAAAAGTTGGTTTGATTTCATATGCTCCATTATTCCTTCTCTAATTACCGTTTCCATTAGTTTACACACAACACTTGTCAAACTGACTGGTCTATAATTTCCTGGGTCATTTCTCTTTCCTTTCTTAAATATAGCTGTTATGTTCGCCTCTCTCCAGTCCATCGGGATTTGTCCTGTATTAAACGATACCTCAAATAACATGTTCAATGGCTCTACTAACATCTCACCTCCTTCCTTTATGATTCTTGGGTGTATCCCATCCGGTCCCGGGGACTTACTTCTGTTCATTTTTTCTATAGCCCTTCTGATTCTAGCATGGGAAAACTCTATTAGTTCTAGTGCCGGTGCCTGTTTGATGGGAATAGTAGGCACTGCATCATCCGACTCCACTGTTAGTACCCCCCAAAGTAGATACTGGTTTGAGTTTAGTAACAAACGACCACGTCTTATTAAAAGTTTACGCACTGGCTGGACTCTTGTAAGACAAGGGCTCTGCGAGATATCGTAGCAACTCTGCATAACGGCACTCTGCAATAGAGTCCATCTGATACGGAATTCCAGGCACTGGTTCTGGGACACGATATCGGAAAAGGCCCAAAATTACCTCATCAACCCTGTCACTGAAAGACTTATAACTGTCAGAACAGTTAACCCCTGTCAAACGGGGATGTTTGTAACTTCTACTACCTGGCAGGCGGGCATATTTACCCTAAACGAGCTTCATTTCATGCTCTTTATCATGCATAAACAAGAGCCAGAGCATAATACAATTATGTATCCGTGAAAGGGCGATAATAGAGCTTTCCAATGAAACCTGAATCATCCTTGTACGACCACGGGTTCTCTTGCAACAATCGTGCAACACGAGGTAAAAAAAAACTATAATACGGTAAATTCTCAAGTTTTTTCTTGGTCTCGCGAGGCCTGGGGTGTGGAATGGTGCAGAGATTATGTCAGTCATGGCACTCGGTCCATGCTGAGCGGTCAGAGCCCGCCTATTGTCCTCCCAATGCGTGGACTCTCTCTCAGACCCGATAATGTGCTCAAATTCCCGCCCGGATATTGTCGGGCCCCGCAGGGGTGGCCATGGTTCTGTCGCCCGACATATGACAGACCCCGCGGCCTGAGTGTTAAGAGAGGTTGCATCATAAACAACCCTCTTACGTTAGTTCAAAGACATGTTGCAGATGCACTGGCATATTGCACATGACATTCAAGGTCCAACACCCAAGAGTACTGGATGGTCTGCATCAAAACTCTTATAACGGTCAGAGTAGTTAGTGAGTTCTCTCCTATGTTAGCTCGATAATACTCTACAGATGCACTGGCATATTGAATGTATTATTCAAGACCCAACACCCAAGAGTTCGAGTGTCCATCCACTGTTACCCAGCCACGCCAGGACCACCACTACAGCCCAGATTCTCACCAGAAGACTACAGAGTGCTATTTCTCTCGCTCTTATAATTACCTCTCCAAAATTAGTTTTCTATACCTATCTATCTATATGCTCAGGCCCAATCCCCACTTTTCCTATTTTTTATTTTTATTTTCCTCAATTTTTTTTTTTTTTTTTTTTTCTTGGGGGTGGCCGACTCAAGACAGAGCAAGAACAGGAAAACACAAAACACAAGACAAAACAGCGAACAAACACAGACAAAACACAAAATTCACACACATCTAGGTCACCCAGGAGAATACCCAGAGACCAAGGTCGCTCCAGCACTCCCCTGGCCCCTGACCACCCGAAGAGGCTCTGATCTTGGCAGGCAGACATGCAGCGGAGCCAAAGCCACAAGCCCGCCCACAGCTAACTAAATACCCCTGATGGTAACAAAGGCTTTAAAGTATACCTAATAGGCTCAAAATTGCATCATAACCGTGAAAGGGTTAAAGAAAGTACTTAGTGTTGATGCGTAATATATAATAAAAGTGAAAGATTAAAAGTACTAGTGACGCGCCTTATATACAAGGAAGTACTTGAGCGAATTATTTAATATTGTTATTATGCTATTTGAAACGCAATTGAAGTACTATATTGATGCCCACTTATTTTAGGGAAGTACTGTACTTAGTTTAAAGTTCTAATTATTGATACAAAGCAAAGTATTAAAAGTACTAGTGATAACCAGTTATTATAAAAGTACTAATCTAAAAAGTATGTGTCATACCTTGATTGAAGGGAGTACTAAATTATATTATGCAAGCCAAGTCTTAAGAGTGATCGAATATTGTGGAACCTCGTTCGTGCGTATTTTACATATATATACTATTATCTATCATTTTAATAACATGTCTATGTGTAGTGAATACAATAATATGAATGTATACGTTTTGTTATAATTATCCTCTATTACCTTCTGTGCATGTGCTAAAACGAATTCAGCTTCTCTAGTCAAGTAGACCTACCTAATTTATCCAATCAACCCCAGTAATAATCTGGTATAATAATTTTAACTCGCAAGAATTATGTCTTCTTCAATATATTATATCTCAAAAGAAACACAAAAGGCTAATTTAAAATGCTATCATAGGACAATCCACAAAACATTGAATAATCATAGATAATATTGATGCCAACTAAAAAACTACAATTTAGAATATTACCATTGTAAAACACAAAACATTGGAATTTGTTTGTGTCTTTTCAACTTCATCCTACTTTGCATAGTCGTAATTCAAATTGTGAATGATGACAAGTTTTCTTATATGGTAATAAATAACATGTATTTGTCATGCATGTTCCACTGGTGAAATCCGAATTTTGATATCGCCAATAGTTTTCTAAATTAATATTAAAAGATAAAGTATTGGTCAGTAAAATCGGTTCACGTTATATGCGGTTATATTCTCAAACTGTGAGTTATGCAGCTGTGTATTATAGCTCACTGTATAGCACAATGCGTAATAAAGAGAATTAAATAATAACTTAAACTAATTAATTAACTTAAACAGTGGTGATGGGCTGGTCTATCAGAGTGAGAACTGAGCAATCTCTGCCATATCCATAGCTTACTCTGACTGTTCCTTTTACTTATATATTTTCTAGATCTCAAGTGACGGCGTCTCTAACGTGGATTGACCTCCCAATCTACCAAGATTGGAAGCCAAAGCGTCACATTTTTCCCTTGCCCCTCAACTTTCTCTTCATAATTGCTGAGGGACACAGGGCCCTGGGTGGGGCTTTGGTTTCCCGGGCATTTCCGCACCCTCCTCAGCTCCCCGCCATGGAGTGGCTTCGGTCACCCAGGCTTTATTGTGGTCGACGGGAAGGGTTCTGTGGGGGTGCTCGGTTATGGCCTTGGCCTTGCTCGGGGCCTTGGGGCTGTTCGGCCAGGCAGCTTGGGGAACAACAACAACAACAACATAACTTAAACTATTTTTATAGATTTTGTTTTCTATGCGCAATATGATTCGTAAGTTTAAAACACATTCAAACTTGCCTTAAACCGTAGCCGTCGCTTGTCATCGTATCACCATTATAGAATTACGAAAGATATTCACTTGTGTTGGACTTAAAATAATATATAACCAATTTGTAATAATATATATTAATCCCTGATGCACGGAGAGACGTAATTAAAAGGGCTGGTACGTACGGGGTTGCTCATTGTTTATATGCCGGACCAACACAGAGATCCTGCTTGTGTTTCGCCCTGCATGTAAAACAACCTGGCAGGGCTGCCATTTGACGGAAATTCGTCTGCTAGTCAGTAAAACAATGAACATCGATGACGTGGTCGGTAGACTGTGACGTCACATTACCGACACACGGAAATTATTCTGTAATCATTATTGTAAGGGTTGGTTGGGGACATTTATTCAATAAAATTGGACGATGATGTGTTTGAAAACATGTTATTTTTATTACTCCACTTCTTGTCCGATATTTGGGCAACAGTAAAATATGCTGAGTAGGCAGGAGGTGATGACATTACAATGTTATGGACAGGCGGCCAGATAGGCCTACCCCTGTTCTGTGTCTGAGCACAGAGCCTTCTGTGTCACACTCGCCACATCTCTATTGTTCAGAGCAACTACACACCTATAGACATTGATGTTTGGTGAGTACGTGGATTATATATCCTTATTTGTTTTATAATATTAGGCGTTTTTTAATGCAATTGATTTAGTATAGTTACTGCATTAACGTTAAGTAAACGTTTTCTATTATCAGTCCGTATTAAGTTTTCTATTATCAGTCCTTATTCAATCTCTATCTCAATCTCAATTTTTAATGTGTAGGGTACACGTAGGCTATATTTGCGCATATCACACATATAGGGTAAGGGTGAGATAGGGAAGCTAGTGAATTAAGTGTTTATGTTTATATATTATGTTGGGTTGTGAGATTTTTGTATACTCGCGATCTGTTCGCATAACTGTCTTGGTGGTGTAATGGTTAGAGTGTTTAAGTTATGTATGCGGTGTCACAGGATCGAGTCCCGGGCGTATCACATGCTTTCATTAATTTCATTTGAATATTAATACAACATATCATTTGTGGGTGGTTGGTGTTAAGAGCGAAACATCGAAAAATATTTAAATGTGCATAGGCCTACTGTGAGGCTATCAATAATATGTTGTGGGAGATGTTCCAATCGCGTATTGCTCTTGGGAAGTATGAGTGTTTGTATGAATCGGTGTTGGTGTGGTATGTTTGATATTTTTGAGTGTGTGAGTTGCGGGTGTTATGGGTGTGTGTGTGTTTTTGTGTAGGAATTCGTGCTTCCTATGTCTAAAAGGTCTGTGATTTTGTAAATTAGTGTGTCTGTGTTCAAGTCTATGTGTGCTAAGTGTGTCCATGTGTATCTGTTGTTTAATAACTGTAGTGATGCCAGGAGTTTGTGTGTAATAGACCTGGCTGCTTTTGTATTTATCTGTTCAAGTGTGCCTATGTTTGTTTGCGTGTATGGGTCCCACACTGCAGCACAGTATCCAGTGTTGGGAGAACAAGGGTGTTATGCTATGTGTTTGATGTCTGGAGTACAGTTGTGTAAGTTCCTCCTCAAGGACCCCCGTGTACGGTTTGTTTGGCTGCGAATGTGGTGGATGTGTGTTGAATTTTATGTTGGTGGAAAGGTGGACACCGAGATATTTGTGCGACGAGACTGGTTGTAGTGTTTGGTTATGAAGTGTGTAATTGTACATGGGTGATTGGGAGCGAATAAATAGGAGGAGTTTACATTTTTCCAGGTACTTGCCTCTGCAACAATTTATTTAGCATATGTGTGCTCAATCACAATTACTTAGTTGCAAATGATAGTCAGTAGCATTTACACATATACAATTATAGAGCTATATTTAGATATTTATCATTATTATATTTGCGGTTTGTATGTTTGGATTATTTTATTTGTTATTTGTGTAGCCTACAGTATGTGATTGTATAACTCGTTATCTAAATAGTAAAATAGTACTACTATCAAGCTCTGTGTTTATATTTTATGCACATTTGTCTTTGTTACCCCATTTTCAATGTGTGCTACAGTTTCGTTTCCTGACTGTACCAGAGAAAATGGTGTAATGACGTCATTATCCATGACGTCAGACCATGGGGAGGGGCAAAGAGCGCAAACGGAAAACAACAGTCGGTAACCCGGCAGCACTGCAACCTGCCTCAATGCAGTGTTACCAATGAGTCCACTCACTCTACCACTACCACAACTTATTGTAGCCCAATGTTTACAAGGTTTCCCTATGTATTTTTTTTTTTTACACAAATTCCGAATGTTAAAGGTGAACTACAGGGATGAACGAAAAAACAAAGATTAATGCAGGGTCATAACTTGGCATGAATATACTGTAATTTATGTATATGGGCAATATCGATATAATTCCATTAAACTCCAGAACAAAATACTAATATATTTAGTCGTTGGTGACGAATTGGCATTTTCAGCCAGCTGGAGTGACTCCATTGTGTAGAGACGCCATTTGTAAACAACATATGCGGTCCTGAACAGTGAGATCTGTTTTTCGTAATTAACCCGGCAAGTGTGGGAAGACTCTTAAGAGTTTCCCCGGGCGACTGCGGGAAGACTCTTAAGATCCTAGGCCTAAGAAAATCTATTTAAAACACCCCCATTTTTTTTTTTTTTTTTTTTTTTTTTGCCCCTGGGCCATGCCAAATATCACTCCTCCACATCCCCTCCTTCCCCACTTCCCTCCCCGCCTTCAGTTATCACCTATTTTCCCTGTTATTCCCTTATTCTGTGGTCTATTTTCGTGCTAACATTAGCGAGTAACTGCGAGTTGGTAGCAGGGCGTTGTCATCACTGTTACCAAGCGTGGGAAAGAGCGAGAGAGAGACTATTGCTTAACAGTGTCTCTCCAGACAAGGGGAGGGGAGGAGGGGAGGGAGGTTGCCTCAGCCATACATTATGTAACTCCCGGCCTGTATCGCCGATTTTGACCATCCAAACGCTGTTTCCACTTGTTTTATTGCTGTAACAGGTTAATACCTTTATAATCAACCTAAAATAGGCGCATATAGACAAGTATGCTATTTATGGTAAAATAACGATGTTAGTGATGGGAACAGCTCAAATACGTACGCACAGGCGTGTGGTGTCTCATACCCCCCATGCGCACGTCTTAGGTTAATACCTTTCAATTCAATACTCAAGCTCTGCAAAAGATCGACCAACGTCCTGATGATGTGGTGCACATCAAGAAATAATCCCAGCTCGCCAGCAATTAACATACATGCAGTGTTTATGCATGTTTAGCCTGGTCCAGAGTTGAGGGAACTCGGTTCTAAGGCCTATTTCGTAATGATAATATCGTTTTCTGTTCAATTTATATATCGCGGTCCCTTGACCAGACAGTGGTGAAGCCAAATGTTGAGCTTTAAACATGTATACAAATTATAAGAGTTTCTCAAATAAAAAAAAAACACAGATTCACCCATTTCCCATGTCGAGAGTTCCCGCCATTGGCTACAGTTGCATCATGGTAAACACGCCAGTTCGCGCCACATAAAATAACTTATATAAGCTATATTATTATATTGTTAAAACAAATTGATGAAAGTTCTTCAGTATCATGTACCTAAAACCAAGCAGATCCCAATGGACATTGTTGTTTGAATAGGTTTCATCCCTGGAATTCACCTTTAAGGAACGTGATTTGCGAGACTCCATTTTGGACACAACACGCAATTCACGGTTCTGAGCATCAGGAGGTATAAGTTTACGAAATGGATTTAAATTTACATATTCAGGTATAAGCTTATACAATATACATATAAATATAGGTAATATTTAAGTTAGCCATATAAATAAGGATATATAGTCATTGTTGTTCATTCTTCATACGTCCCTCTCGTACTTGCTATGTGACAACAATGCCATAAGAGACGTACATTATCAAAATTGTCCTTTAAAGTTTGCAAGAATAATGAATTAGTTAACAAGATAATCCAGTGTACATTTTCCATTCTACACTTTAGTATAGGTAATATATTTATATGGATCTCATTAAAGAGTAACCTATATTTGGCTATTCATACAGTCTACTTTCATTTGATTCTTACATAGAGAAGCCTTCATTATTTGTTCTCGATAATGTAGGGAAATCGGATTGCCAACAGCATTATCTAGTGTAATATAACTCAATCTATGCATTAATACAATGTGCATGTGTGGCCTTTATGAATGAAGATATTTGGTGTTTTTTACAACTCAGCTTTTAATCAAGTCAGCAGCGCGGTGGCCAGGTTGACATCCACATGGGAGCACCCCACCTGGAGGGATACATTTGAACTAAACTGTAAAATATGAATATAGACCAATGGTTCTGACTTCTTGGAGAAAAACATTTGCATTGCTGTTTGTAACAGATGTTTCTGGAGGAGGGTGTATCCATGTGGCAGAACAGTTTATCATCTGAATAACTCATAACAAGCACATACTGATGTTCCGTTGTTATTTTGATACTACTATACTACTAATAATACTACTTGTCTACTCAATAAGTGAACTCTGGAACTCTCTCCCTCAATCAATCTTTCCTTCATCCTATGACCCAAACTGCTTTAAACGGTGTGTGCCCAGACATTTTGACTCCAACGTCCCTTGAATTTGGCTCTGTCACTCTTTTGACTTTGGGGGAGACACTCGTTACAGGCAACCTGCCCTTTGTCTCCTTTATACACATACAAACAGAACAAAAGAATCATCTACATAGGTGAGCATAAATTTAACAGATTTGGCTATACTTGGTGCCAGCGACTCTGAAAAAATTGCGGCCCACATTTATAATAGTTCTTAGCTGATTGGCTTGTGCGACTGTTATTAAAACCTTTGTTGAGAATAAATAATTACTACAGGACGAGACGTTGGACAAGGTCGCAAGAGCCAATCAGCTGGAATGATTTACATATAGGTAGGCGGTTAATTTCTCAGTCGCTAACACCGAGTATAATCTATATTGCCTAATACTAGTAGTGTCATATGTACGAACGGTTCCGTCTCCGCTACACACAGACACATACAAAGAAAGAAATAAAGAAGAAGAAAACACAAATCTGTGACTGGAGATGTGTTGGGTAAATGAGGTTGGGATGTTGTCGCAGTCACATATAGTGAAGCAATTTGTGGCCTTGAACTGATTTAACTCATTCCGATATAATTAAAATAGGATATTCGATTTTGGCAAAGGCAGTCCTTAATACATAATTACATTTTAATTACCGTGGATGTACAGTTGTGGATATGAGTAAATTAACGTCTAATAATAACAAGATTCTGAGAGTTAACTAGTGAAGCCCAGTATTATGGTCTATAACTCTATATTAATCATCCAGTTTATCTAAATAGTTCACTAGTGTCATACTTAGGCTTCCAAAAATGATCCCTCATATCTGACCATGACTGTACTGTCGTAGACAAGAACAATTGAAAACCTTCTCATGATAAAAACACGAAATGAAAAACAAAACTAACCAGTGTGCATTTACTAGAAAATTCCAATGGTCCTTTGATGTAACTTTATCAATTTTACAATATACTTCGTGAGTGTGCCAATTTTGTTTGTTCACGATTGTAGGCTACAGTCATTATCAAAGATAACTGATGAAATCGAATATAATCGAGGGAGCGTAGAAGATAAGTTTTTCCGAGAGGGGGAATGAAGAAGAAATGTTCGAAGGGTGGATGAATAGGTGCAAGCGTGGATGAGATAAGTACACATTGTTGGTAAAAGAATGGACAGGGACTGACAAAAAAAAAAAAAAAACAGGCTGTACGGAGGAGGCTAAGGCAGGGCTCACAACTTAATGTTTCTATTATAAATGGATTTACCAAGGATCAAGAGCTAATTGGGACACACACTGGAAATGATGGGTAGGAAAAGGGAAGGGGATAGCACCAGAAATTAATCAGAACCATTATATTATATTTCGAGCCATGGCCTAAAACTAATATGCATAAAAGTACACATTGCAGATATCACTGACTGAAGTAATTATTTCAAATAATTATTTACGTATAATATTAGCTTCGGATATAACTATTCAGTGTATTTTTTGTTGGCTCATATTGGGCCAGAACTATTACCTTACAATGTACATCATGTTCAAAAGAAGTTTCTCACTTTCACAATTATAACATCATATTTTTGGTTCTACGGTGTGTACATGAACATGCATATTCCTCAAAACAATTGGACAAAGCTAGAATAAGACTTGGTTCATTTGAAATAAGGATATTTCTTGCTTTTGAACACAGAAGTAAGAAAAGTTAAAATCATGAAAGCAGCATATGTACTTCGAGCGCGACAATACATTTTTTACCTTAAATATTAGAATGCCCAGTATATGGCAATACTTCAAGCTTCTTACAAGACTCCATTAGCATTGTAGACAGTGCAGTAGGTCCTTATTTTACTGGGAGAACTAAGATTAGAACGGAATACAAAGGTACGATCTATAAGGTTTATTGACACGAGTTAATAAAGTAAATTTGGCAAACATGGGTAAGTAAATGACAAATAATGGTTACAGACAATTATATATGAATACAAACATCCAGTATATCTTTCTAATATTCATTATTGATATTTTCAATTGTGCCTCTAGTCCTATCCACTCATATGCTGATGACTCTACCTTACATTATTTAACTAGTTTTCCAAATAGACCCAGCATACAATCACTCAAAGGTTCACGTGGTGAGGCCATAGCACGCCTATCTTCTGATCTATCAACAATTTCCGATTTAAGCAGAATTAATGTTGTTACTTTCAATGCTTCCAAAACCCAATGTCTCCATGTATCTAGCCATCCAGAACTGCCACACGTCTATCCCTTATATTTCAACAAGACACAAATCAACCCTTCATCTTCTCTCAGTATTTGTGGTGTTTTTGGTTTTTGTTTTGCAGAAACCAACCCACCTCCCATTACACCTGTCCATCCTCCCTCTACCTTGTCTCTCACGCCCCCTCTTCCCAGATCAACCACCCCCATATAAACCCCCTTGAATCCTCTCACAACATAATTCCAACACTGACCTCTGAACCACCAACAACTCCAGATACAGCAATGAGGATCTCAAGAATCGCCATAGAGTTTTACGGTGCCCTCAAAGACCTAAGAAACCGACGACAACTGCTCAACAAAGTTACCCAATCAGACACGCCCATACATCTAATAATCTTCTTGGACGTTGATGCCCCGCCAAACATCACTGCAAGAGTTTGGTGCTACTTCTTAAACCATCTCCTTACCTTATCTCCAACCATACATGAGAAATCTCGCCTGGAAGAAATACCTGCTTCAGCCCCGGGGTTGGGACGTTTTTATCCAAGGCGATGGTAAGATGTGAGGAGAGGAAAATGTGCAGCCGAGATTTACCTAACTAATTCCGGCATCTAGAAAGCAAGAGGAACAACCAGCTAGGATTGCTAGCATAAGCACCTGCAATCCTGTTCAGCTGCAATGCAGCACGGGGACCGAGTCAAGGCACCGCACCAAAGAAAATGCATCTACGAGGAGGAACTATTTTAAATTCTCGAGAGATCTTCCCCCCACGCCACTTTAAATAGATTTCACACAGCAGGGGAGGTGTGGCGGAGTGGTCTTGCCACTGGACTGGTAATCCAATGGACCCGGGTTCGAATCCCAATATGTCAATGGGAAGATATTATTGGGATAGAATTTGTGCTGTAGGCTACCTAGTATCAGTGCATTACCACAGCACACCGAAATGCCAAACAAATACCCTCATTGTTCCCTGATTAAACAGCATTGTATGAATATTCCCATATTCAAAATTATGCTACAGGGGGGCAATGCCTAGTGAGTTAATTGCTCAATAGGTGGCGTTCTGAGAGTGAGGGTCCGAGTGTGGGGATGAGACTGTGAAGCGCAGAGGCAAGGCAGCTTCAGAGATGGAGTTGCTTCGAGCCGTGAAGCTTCGCATGTCTCACTCCCTAGACTGGAGCAAGACCTCACGGGCCTCACCGTTTTCAGCGGTAGAGTGTAAAGGCTATCAGCCTATGCCCGAGAAGGAGTAGTTGGAATATAGAAAAAAACAAAAAAACACTAACGCCTGAACAACCAACTGATCACCACACAACCACCTCCAAGCAATGCACCAGTAGCAACCATCCAGCATTAGCTCTGCAACCTGCAACATGACCAAAAGTGCGAAAGAATAGCAAATATGTGGAGTTGCCCATTTCAAAGAGCCGCAACACCCTGCATCACTTAACTTCAACACCAACAGTAATCCAAACCAGTGCACAACAGAAAAATACCTACGGCCAATTCCAACCACTCATGTACCAAAACAGCCAAGTGAAACGAGCAGGCCAAAAGTGGAGAAATCATCCCTAAGTTCTAACATTAATATCTATCCCAGTTCCACCAATTCAAGTGTCAAATCAATGCCCCCGAATGCACAACTGATAAGTACACCTAATCTACAAGTTACTACCAGTGCTCCTGGCTCCCTGATTGAAAACAAAGCCGGAATACCTAGCGTGCCCTTGATGCCCTGGATTCACCTATCCAGGACAACGCAAACTAAAGAAACAATATCCACACTGACCAAATCAGAGTCAAGCATCCAACCTCTTGGCTTGAACTTAATTTTTAATCTGTTCTCAATACTCCTAGGTTAGAAAGGAGGACTACTGATTGTAGGCTTAGTGAGAAAACTTACATCTCGGTATCTGTACCCAAACAACGACATATTTGCAGCGGCAATCGGACAGTCAGTGGCGACACTTTCTTATGTGGGCCCGAGCTTCAGTCACTTGTTAAGTTGAAAGTAGTTGATAAGTTCCGGAGTTGTCGTGGCGCTAACAGACTGCGATCTACCAGTCCTTTGGCCACTCAGAGTGAACTTAGTGCCTTGCACACAAGTCTGCCCAAAAGTTCTAAGCACGACTTTGCATTAAACACCTCTGTTGTGACTCAGGAAATTTTGTATATTAATTGTCCTCCTACGCCTGGAAATAATGTATTCCAACCAAGTGCAGGCGATACTTTAGTGTAAATACGTGTAACCAAAGTCGCACTAAGTCGAAGCTGCATAGAAACCTTGCCAAGCGGCTATTGGAATTGTTTGGGCCTGAACCTAGCTCTGACGTGTGAACAGCTATTTGAGGTCCAAGGACTCCAAGTGTGACATTACGTTCCTGCTACTTGGAAAGATACCACTCCATGACTACCTGCCCTTCCACTCCCAAACTCGTTCTACCAGTGCTTCTCTACTTTTCTAATTCCTTTAAGTGCTTTTCTAAGTTTTGTAATGGTAACAATGATTATCGTGAGGGTTTAGATCCAGGTATTCCAAGATTCTATTCAAACTTAACGTAATATCGTAGAGCTTTCAACCCTTCCCTTCTTTGTTTAATTCTCGTTATCCCAATTGTAGGGAAACATTCCACACTCTATCACTTAGGAAATAAATTCATACTTCCTTGAATTCGGGCTACCGAATTCCTTGCGTAGGAAATATATACAGTATATATAATATTTCCTGTTATATAGGCTATACATGCACCTTACAAGTACATTTGAAATACTTCGCACAGACCTGAGTTTATTTGTTCCTTATCATTTTTGGGTACAGATCAAATAGTGAAAGTCTCGCCGCAGAGTTCAATGCTTTTCAATCACTTCTAATTGACTTATTGTTTAATTAACTTTGATGGAGTTTGTTTTCATCCTTGTCACTTGTTGATTCATTTTACATTTATTTTGTCAATCCATTTGCATTAACAAGTTGTTCGTTTAGAACTTTATATTGTCCTTCTTGTCCATAAATTCAGAGCCACGGCTCTATTGTCGCATTAACTTGTTATCCAGCTTTGTTTGAGTATTTTCTCTGTTTATTTGATGACAGTATTTGTGTGATTTTGAGACTCATTATCTCTGTGTATTTAGGATTATAATTATTATATCATTTATAACTGAGTTTTCCAGAGATACGTTACTATTGTACCTTAGTGGTTAAGAAATAAAACTTGTGTTTCCTATACTTGTGCTTTGTGTCCATTGTTTATTGCTTGTGTGTTGATTTAGAGAAGTAAGGTCAGTCCTCGACCAGTGGAGAGGTACCCAAGTTGAACATAACTGCTGATCCCTAAGTTGGGAATCGCAATCAGAATATATCACGTTTGCTAGAAAAAAACATAGCATAACAATAATAAATGTACAACGTGGGACCAGCAGGTTGTAATTTTTGTTTTCCTGAAAACACATGGAATGGGTTAGTAACGAAGGAAAAAAAAAAAAAAAAAAACGCTCACCTAGGTCATTTAGGGGTCCTGCAGGGCGGCCGAAGGTTGCAATTAAAATAGGGAAATGGTTAGGCAAACTACAGGAAAGTCACTCCCGCACGCGCCCACATGCATGCGGCTGGGCTTGGAGGGTTTCCAACCATTGGTATAGTTGCTTGGGATACTAAAGCAGTCCCCATACAAATCTGAACCCTCTAGGTGCCATAGGACAAGATTAATTAACGCAAGCGCAACCATTGCGTCGCTGGGGTTTAGTGTTACATAGGCGACGCATAACGTGCGTCGCTGGTACTCAAGGGGTTAATATCAATATTATTATTATTAGTATCGTTAGTATCATTACACTTATAATCATTAACATTATGAGGGGTATTACATAGTGTTATCCTACTATTTACACTGTTTTACTAGTATTGTCACTATTATTACTATTGTCCATAGCATTAGTTATTATTATTGTTATTACTACATGTATTATTATTATTATTATTATTAATTATAATTTTGTCATTAATATTATTGTTATTATTATTATTAGTAGCAGTAGTAGTATCTACCCATTTCGTTCCGTTGTTAGCCTATAATAATTTATGTATTTGTGCTTACTGCTGTATATTATCCATACCTACCCCCCTCCTTCCCCTTCCTCTTCTACCTCCCTGCTCCATGTGGAGCCTCCACTGCTTAGAGTGGAGTAGTGCATGTATAATGCCTTTGTACAAGGGGAAGGGAGACCGGCAGGAGTTTTCAAGTTACAGAGGTATTATTTTACTATGAGTTGTTGGAAAGCTGCATGGGAGGGTGTTGATAGAGCGGGTAATAAAGGTTACAGGAGGGGTAATAGGAGAAGAGCTGTGCGGTTTGAGGAGGGGAAGGGGGTCTGTGGATCAGATTTTTGCAGTAAGACAGCTATGCGAGAAGTATTTAGAGAAAATAAGGAGGTATTTTGGACTTATGGATTAGGAAAAAGAGTATGATCGTGTGGATAGAGAAGCAATGTGGAAGGTGCTATGGATTTACGAAATTGGAGGAAATGTATCAAGAGCAGTCAAGAGTTTCTATGAAGAGAACAGATCGTATGTTGGAGTAGAGAAGGAGTTGAGTGAATGGTTTGAGGTAAATGGGACAGTTTTGTGTAATTTCACCGTGGTTGTTTAATGAATAATATAAGAATTGTGTGGTGAGGGAGGTAAAAATTACCTCTAAGGGTAGAGGATTGGGTTTAGTAGGAAAGAATAGTTGTGATTTGGAGTTAAATCAGTTGTTGTTTGCTGATGACACAGCACTGGTGGCGGATTCTGAGGAGATTCTGAGGAGAAGCTGCAGCGAGTAGTAAACTAGTTTGATGTGGTATGTGGGAGGAGGAAAGTGAAGGTGAATGTCAATAAAAGTAAAGTGAACGGTGTGATATAGAGATGGTCGTAGGTAGAATATGAATATATGACTGGATGGGGAAATGCTGGAACAAGTGGAGTGTTTTAAATATCTAGGAGGACTAATAAACGGAAACGTGGGAGTGGGAATGTAGGTAAGACGGAGTGTGTGAGGAAAGGACAGTTTTCGATGCAATGGGAAGTATGTGGAAGGTGAGAACTCTTGGAATGAAAGCTAAAAGTGTAGTGTACCAAGGGATAGTTGTGCCAACAGTGATGTATGGGACTGAGACAGGGGGTCTGAATATACAAGAGAAAAGGAGGTTGGATGTGATGGAGATGAGCTGTTTGAGGATTATGTGTGAAGTGACACATAGAGACTGACTTAGAAATGAAAAGGTACATAAGAGCGTGGGAAAACAGGAACCCTTATCGGACAAAGTGGAAAGAAGGGTGCTATGAAAGGCTTACAAAGAAAATATATGAGTCAGAAACAAGGGGAAATAGATTGAGAAGAAGACCTCATAAGAGATGGTGTGAAAGAAGTGTTGGGAGATAGAGAGATGACTGAAGAACAGCCAAGAGAAGTGGTGATGAATAGGGTGATGGAATGTTCAGTGAAGTTAATATTATATAATCCAAATTCAAACCAAATCCAAGTCAAATCTACTTTAACCCATTCGTAGCGGGGCCCGCCTTAACACCTAACGAGCGGCCTAGGCGGTAATTTATATGTACCGCCCAGCGGGGTGTTTTTACCCTAAATAGGGTTGTTTACGTGATAATTTTCATGCCTAAATAAGACCCAGTGCGTAAAACAAGTATCTATCCCTGAAAGGGCATGAACAGAGCTTTCCAATGACACCCCAACCATCCTTGTACAACCGCTAGTTTTATTGCAATGATCGCGCAACACGAGTGCAAAAACCATGTAATTAGGTAGTTTCCCTACATAATTCCCTGTGTAGCGAGTGCGTGAGGGTGGGGGAGGGTGCGATTCATGTCAGTAGGTCCACCGCGGTGGTCTGGAGCAGTCATATGCTTGCTACTCTCCTGCCACCACTTATCTCTCTCTCTCAGCAACATTACGTGCTGAAAATGGCGCACGACATAAGTTGTGAACCGCCACTTAGTCCAAATTTCTTTCACACGACATAAGTTGCGCGCCGCTAATAAAGGGTTAAGTCGGGCTCCAATTTGCAGCAAGTTAGGAGCATTATTAAGGCTTTTAAAGGGTTTAAATAGAGTGCAAATGGCCGGGAGCGCAGCAGGCCACAGACACCCAGGGCTTACCGCCGCCCACTGACTCACGCTCCCTCTGTTCTCGAGAGGCCGGCACTGTTGCCAGTAGTGAGCGTAGTGGGAAAAAATATGCAGCTATATGCTAAACTCCCATGTTAGTGGTACCACTGCGTGAGAACGACGAGTGCTACGTAGCTCGTTCTGGTCTCATTTTGAAGCTTGTAGCGCCTAGTCTTTTGCTGATTACATTTCTTTTCATGCAGATACTTGATTGATCATTCAGGAGGGCCTGAATATGCCCAAAATAGCCCAAAACCCCCCGCTCGTAAGGTGTTAAACTATATTGAATTTTAATTGAATCTAAATTGAAACTAAATTAAATCTAAAGGTCACTCACATAAAATATATATTTGAATAATAATGATATGGTTAATCAAGTACCGGTATTGAACTTACCAACATCCACACAGAACAATGAGGCAGGGAATTGGCCGGTCAAGATGGGGGATGGTGGGTAAGACGCGAGAGAGCGGCACAATAGCTCACTCAGAAGAGAACCAAAATAATTATGTTAAATGATCATGAGTATGGGAAAACCGTGCTTATCTGTCCGTCATGGCGTCGATGAAAGCGTCTATGAAGATGATGTGTGAAGAATTCTGTCCATTTGCTGTATCTATAGGCACTATAGCAAAATTCAATGAAATGGAAACATACAGTAGGTGTTGACTGGGTGGTGTGGAGCTCTGACGTTCCCCCGGAACGCCGGGTTGCTGCCTGGCTACCGCCAGCCAGGAAAAATATTGCACTGCATCTGAGTTGCTAATACGATAATTTAATATACAGTATAATTATATGATAAAGTCATATATACTGCACAAGACCATATCAATATTGCATAATAGCATATTAAGCCTTTTATAATCTTAACTTGCTTACAACTTGCAATCTTACTATTCACGATCTGAATTCCTATGCCTTAACCATGGAAACGACCGTTAACCAACTACCTAACTAGATACGTCATAGAGACGAATGTTCGCATAAATTGCCTATCTATCGTAGAACACGATACACTCCCCCCACAAGAAAACCTGATCCCCACCTTAAACTAAAGTTGCCCAGAGGCTATTTTCTGACGCCACATGTTAATTGCGCCAGCAGCAGCGCATCTTGGACGTGTCCCCATCCAAGGGTGATCACCATTTATTGGAAGTGAATCATCTTGTTTAGAGTCCTTGAACCCAGCAATATCAGGTGGAGCCTCAGATTGTAAAGCAGAATCGCGCTACAAAGCATACAAACGTGCGATTGGACGAACAGTGGTTCCAGTGGCTGTCTTCAATAGCGCTACCCGCTCCACAGAGTCTTCCCCCTTGTACACCAACACGCGGCCCAATTTCCAGTATAAACGAGGACTGTCTTCCCGAATTAAAACCACTTCACCAACAGTAGGTGCCGATGGTCTACCAGAGGGCTTTATACTCCTTTCCCTCAAAGCTAGCAGATATTCATGAGTCCACCTTTTCCTGAAATCCTCGATAACTTTCGATATATACTAGTACCGTTTTGATACCACTTCTTCAGAATACAACAAAGGACCTCTAGTTCCACAATTGACCGGAAATCAGAAGGAAATGCAGTCACTGGTTTACCATAGAATAAGTGTGCTGGCGTTAATGGCAGTGGTTCTTGCAGGTCGGTGTATACATTACGTGAGCGGATGATCATTCACGACTGCTTCTATTTCAGTCACTGGTCATCAACTCACTGTTTTTCAACAAAGCACGTCCTACTACCGCTCTTAGTCTTGATTTAATTATGCCTACGCACCGTTCCCACATACCACCAAACCAAGGTGCCTTAATTGTGATGAACCTCCACTCGTATTTCTTTTCTCCCATAAAAGCAATGATTGTTGGATCACTGCTCATATCCTTGAAGTATCTAGATGCCTGGATAAAAGGAGGAGAATTGTCACTAAGCACTAGTTGAGAGAACGACCGACAGGCAAAAAATACGCCTAAATGCCGGCATGAATTCCTCACTAGACATATTGTCACATAATTCTAAGTGTACCGCACGAGACTTCGCACAGGTTAACAATAGTATATAAACCTTATCTTGCTCTCTCATCTTCAATGCACCAGTGTTATCTAACCCTACAGCTTGGAAGGGTTCGATATGTTTTACACAGCATTCAGGTAAAGGCGGAGCTGGTCCAGTCACATAAGGTTTACCCTTTAATATTTGGCATATCACACATTTCCTTACTATGTGTCGAGCTACCGGTCGAACTCTGGGTATCCACCATGTGAGACGCAATTTCGGGATGATGTGATGAACCCTGTTGTGTGTTACCTTTTCACGTGTGCGTTTTACCAATAGGTCAGTGACATGATGTTTAGCTGGCATAAGTATAGGACGATTTGTGCCGTCCGTTACACCCGACCACTTCAGGCGTCCCTCACACCTGATGAGGTCATTATCCAGGTACAACCTCAGTTGACGCACCAAGTTTGGCATTATTAATTTATCAGAGCTTTGCAAAGATTCTAATTCATTGGAAAAGGTTTCTGTTTGAACCCATTTAATTAAAGTTACTTCAGCTGCTATATATTCACGAGCATTAACCCTTAATTAGCGGCGAGCAACATAAGTCGAGTTAAATAAAGCTGGACTATGTGGCGGCGCTCGACATAGGTCGTGTGGCAATTTCAGCACGTAATGTTGCTGAGAGAGAGAGACAAGTGGTGGCAGGAGAGTAGCGAGCGTATGACTGCTCCAGACCACCGCGGCGAACCTACTGACACAAATCCCACCTCCTCCCTCCCTCTCTCACTCGCTATATACGGAATTGTATGGGGAAAGTGCCTAATTACATGCTTTTTGCACTCGCGTTGCACGGTTATTGCAAGAAAACTAGCCATCATAAAAGGATCGTTATGGTGTCATTCGAAAGCTCTGTTTATGCCCTTTCAGGGATAGATACTTGTTTTACGTTCTGGGTCTTATTTAGGCATGAAAATGATCACGTAAACAGCCCTATTTTGGCTAAAAACACCCCGCTGGGCGGTACATATAAATAAACTGCATAGGCCGCTCGTAAGGTGTTAATGATGTGACCCTTATTGCAGAGTTGGCCCGTTACTTTACCCATTATGTTGGATACAAATCTCAACACCCAGGCTACAACTTTGACAATTTTGTTATAGTCACCGAATCTTGCCACTCTCTTAATGGATCCGGTGGCTCACTTAGTTGGGTATTAACTGTCACTGTTTCCAATGGCAGAAGTCCCTCAGCAACATCTTTCCATATCGTCCATTCATTGTCATGGAGCAGCCAATTTGGTCCGTGCCACCATAAATCGGACTTTACTATCTGGTTAGCTGTTATTCTCCTAGTTATAAGATCTCTAGGGTTGTCCTTTGTATGATGATAAGCGACGTCTGGTAATAGGGCCCAAATTTCATCGACCCTATTTCGCACATAAACGGGCAGATACTTCTTGCTATGTACCCAGTTGAGTGCTTCTTGGCTATCGCACCATACGTGAATAGCATTTATATTGAATTCCTTCTCGTATAATACGCGTACATGATTCACCAGACGTCCTAATAGCAGCATGGCAGTCAATTCCATTTTGGGGATAGTTACCTTCTTGACCGGTGCTACCTTCGCCCAGGCTGTAACTAAATGCATCCCAAATGAAGTAACGACATAAATGGCTACCCCGTATGCCATGGCAATAGCATAGCAAAACGTATGTAATGTAACATTTCCGAATGCTGTCACTTTACGAGATAGCTGCATGGTACACAGGATGTCATACTCCTTCAACAGTGTTACCCTTGATCATTTAAGTCTTCGGGCAAACTGTCGTCCCACCCTATGTTGCGTTTCCAAATTTCCTGCATCTGAATCCTAGCTCTTATTGTAACGGGTAATGCTAGACCCAAAGGATAAAAAAATTGCGAAACTTTGCTCAACAGACTCCTTTTGTGTGCGTCTCTGTCTGCTGAGCAAAATACCTTGTTTGAAAGGTTAGAGTGTCTTATATTGGTTGCCAGATCATCCCCAAATTTCTGGTCTATTCCTGGTTATGAGATGCCGTACCCGGCGTACCGTCCATCTGAATAAGACTCTGAAGATTTTTACTATTGGTAACCCACTCGCGGAGAAATAGATGGGCTTCTGTGAAAAACCTACGTGCTTGCCAGTAAGTTTGTTGCAAATTATCCTGACTATCGCTAGACCCATATAAATTGTCTATATACATACCACGAGATAGTTTATCAGTGTCCTCAAAAGTGTCCGACAGTTTTTTTTTAATGGTGACATTCAACAGAAACTGCGAACATGTAGCACCAAAGAGTACGACCCTAAATCGGTAGATTACGACCGGACTTCCAGAGTCGTCAATGTCTTTGAACCAAAGAAAGTGAGTGAAATTTCGATCATCCTCTTGCCATTTTACCATAAAGAAAGCCTTTTCTATATCACTGGTGGAAGCATATTGCCTGAGTCTAAACCACAGTAGATGTTGAGACAAATCCGACACCATGGAGGCAGTCATTTAGACTGGGCTGTTGACCTTGGTGGGCCAAGCAGTCATACACCACTCATATTGGTGTGGTGGTACTGTCCTTTTTCACTCCATGATGGGCTAGGTAATGAACCCTACCCTTCCTAGTTGGTTCACTCACATCAACTTGTTCTATGAAACCTCGCTCTAAGTAGTTCCAAAATACGTCATCATACACCTGGCGCATGCTCGGTTCATGTGTTAATTTGCCCTCAAGAAGAATCTAATAGGGAGAAAGCTCTTAAACGAGCTCCCTATTAATCCCTAGTCTTGACCAAGCACCCCTGAAGATGGCTCTGTCATCGGTGGCACATCATCTGCACTTATTACAATGTCACTGGGAGCTTCCAGATGGCGTGGCGCCAGATACTAAGATGGCACCAAAACAACACGGTAATTTTTTTTTTTTTTTTTTTTTTAAGAGACAATGAACGGAGGAAGGAAAAACACTGATAAAACAAAAAGGTCCATGTGCCTAAAGGCATCCTCCATTCATAAAATGTTTGTAACAACTGGATTTAAACATTTGTAGATTGTAAGTTTGTGGAAAGCAATTCGAGGGAAGTGAATTCCAAAGAGTAGTAGCTCTGGGGATAAATTAATTCTCATAAGCAGAAGTTCTGCATTGTGGAGGAGAAAGTGTAAATTCATGGGCGCTCTCAGCTGCCCTAGTTCTACGGTGAAAGATGTGGAGAGGCGGCACAATTGAAGCAAGTTCCTCGGAACACTTGCTGTGAAAATATCTGTAGAATAATGCAAGGGATGCAACGTTTCTTCGTATGGATAATGTAGGAAAGTCCTGTGTGATTGCAGGGTTATTGATTAATCTAATAGCTTTATTTTGAATTTTGTCCAACTGCCTCAATGCAACCACTCCACTTCCACCCCACAGAGGTGAACAGTAATCCATCTGAGAACGCACATGACTTTTATATATCACGGCCAACTGCTCGTCAGTGAAGAATTCTCGAACTCTGTACAGGAGTCCCAGTTTTTTAGAGGCATTCTTAGCAATGCTTCTAACATAATGTGTCCAGCTCAAGTTAGTAGTTAATGTTACACCGAGAATGTCAATACTAGGCGAAGTGGGAATATTTACATCATTAAAAAATATATGGGAGTCAGTGAGATTCTGTCGGTTAGAAAATTGAATGTACTTGGTTTTCTGTGCATTAAAGGAAACTAGATTCTTTAGTCCCCATCCATTAATTCTAGAAAGGTCCTGGTTCAGAGAAATTGCAGTGTTTATTTTTGAATTTATAAGATCGGGTTGGGTGAAAGAATTGGTAAATGTGAAGGAACTGTGGAGTGTTGAGTCATCTGCGTAGGAATGTATTGGATTATGAGTGGTAGATATGAGATCATTGATATGAATGAGGAACAGAATTGGGGCCAAAACTGATCCCTGGGGAACACCAGCATTTATTGAGTGAAATTGAGAATAAAGGCCATCTACCATTACACATATTTTTCTGTTATGAAGATAAGAAGAAATTAGTGGAACTAATGATGCAAGGCCGTAGTGTGACATCTTCGACAATAAGGATTGATGCCAGACTCTATCAAATGCCTTTGATATATCCAGTGCTATTGTATGTTTCACCATGTTGGTCTGTAGCTTGGTTGATTTGATGCGTAAGAAGGCAAAGCATGTCTGCAGTTGATCGACATCGTCTAAAACCATATTGCCTATCACTGATTAATTTATTATTCTCAAGATGCTTAATTATGTGATTATTTAATATAATTTCAAAGGCTTTACCAAGAGTGGAAGTTATAGCTATTGGTCTGTAGTTTGATGGATCTGAAGAGGCACCTTTTTTAGGAACTGGATGGATGTTTGCTTCTTTCCAGGGTACTGGGAAGCATGAGGTATGAGTACACAGACGGAAACATTTTTCCAATACAGGAGCGAGCACCAAAGAGCAATAATTCTTAAGTACTATTGGAGGAATTTCATCCGGACCAGGAGCCTTATCTACTGAGAGATTCTGCAAAATAGGTTTGACATGTCTGGTGTGGATCTTAAGTGAGGGAATTTCAGGCGAATTAAAATTAAGTACAGGGACATCTTGATTTATTTCATCTAAGGTTGAGTTGGTGGAGAAAATATCTGCAAGAAGGTTAGCTTTACCTCGGGGGTCACTTACAAGATTGCCAGTCGGAGATTTTAATGGTGGAATGGATGAAGCAGTAGTGAAGTTGGATTTAAATGAGTTAAGAGTAGACCAAAATATTTTGTTATCATTTGGATTATTTAGAAGTTTATTTGCCTGCTTGTGGAGAAAGTTTGATTTAGTTAGGTTTAATACAGTTTTGGCATGATTTCTGATGTTTCTAAAGTAATTAAAGGCTTCATGTGTTTTTGATCTTGTGTATGCATTGCAGGCTATTGCTTTTTGTTCAGTTACTCTAGCACAATTATGGTCAAACCATTTAGGTGAATTAGATCTTTTACTGTACTTTTGATGAGGAATAAAAGTTTCCATTCCAATTTTTACAAAATCTTGTATGTGGCTCAAGGTGGAGTGTGCATCATTAGAAAAGAAAGAGGTCCAGGGAATATCAATAAAGAAACCTTGAAGACCCTCCCAGTCTGCCCTATCGTAATGCCATTTAGTCACCAAAACAGGTTCAGAGTGGGAAGGTGTGGTAGGTGATAGACAGGTGGCCTGTATCAGACAGTGATCAGAAGATCCAAGCGGGGACCTCACTGTAACATCATAATTTTCTGAATTGGTTGTTAAAAATAAGTCCAGTAGGTGGGAATTATGATTAGGATTATCTGGTACACGGCTGGGTTGGTTGACTAGTTGAGTGAGATTAAATGAGTCTGCAAATAGCTCACATTCAAGACCAGCATCATCAGTCCTGGCTGAATGAGTGAGCCATTCAACATTATGGACATTAAAATCACCCAACACAGTGATTTCAGAAGAAGCATTTAAGTTGAGGACACTGAGTTGTGAGGACAGAGAATCAAAAAGACTTTGCTCTGGAGGAGTATCTGGGGAACGGTAGATGCAACATATGTATTTAAATTTACCAGCAGAAATTAATTTGTATATAGAATAATCAAAATAGGGACAATTGAAACTAGTAACCTCCTCCAGGGCAATTTCAGATTTTGCGAAGCAACATACACCTCCTTCAGGTCTGAAATTTTGGAGCAGTTGATAACCTGGAAAATTAAATCTAGACGTGTCAGATGTGGATGTTACTCGAGTCTCTGTCAAAAAAAGGAGAGTAGGGGATTCTGCTTGAAGAAATTGATGTACAGAATTGATGTTAGAGTGAAGTCCCCTTATAGTGTTGTTTGTGGAAAATACAAGCGGAAGCAAAATAAATTCATATATCACTTCTTTCCCAAAGGTAAGGTGAAGTGCTTAGTCATAAGTAGGGTGTATCTACGAGTATATAGTATATAGTATGCTCACATACGAGTGTATAATCATGGCTGACTGAATACATATTCCAGAGACATCATCTCGGTAAATAGGTGACCCATGAATGCTGACATTTGTATCATTGCAGATGTTTGTTATGGCTCAAGAGCCTTGACATCAAACTGAAGACGAAAACACCTGATCAGCTAAACAAGTCCCGTGTTGTGTGAAGCAGCCACTTTTAAGAAGACCAGTATAGCGGGGATGGCCGCCTGACGTCTGATACTCCACACTTTACAGATGTTGTAAATAATATAAATAAATAGCGTAATCTACTCAGGTTGTATATACAGTATATGCCATTCACCTGATCGGTTATCTTTAATGTAAGGCATACCCTCAATTTTATTTTATTTTTTATGGAGTGTGAGGTTGGAATTACTTGCTTATAGAATATTATGAATAACAGAAAAGCAATAAACGGTAGTGGAGAAATTCCCCTAGCATTGTATTGTGCTGCAGTGGTCGACCTGAATAGTAAACACAACATGGATAGAAAATATATTTATAAACACATACAACATGAGGCAAAAGATGTGTTCCACACTTTTGGTAATGTTGCTGAAAGGATGTGTATTTTTTTACAGTAGCTTACTACTTAGATATAGGCCTATAAGAGCTATTATGAATTGTGAAAAATGAAGATATATTGAGTACTGCAAGTGGTAGCCTATAGATATTAGAAACTATATAGTTATAGCTCGAATATAACCGTTTTCTAAAGAATAGTACATTCTCTAATGACGTGTATGGGTAGAGCTGCAGAAACATAAATTACTCGGGAGACAGTCACTGGGATGATTGCTGTGGTTGTCTCGCATATTCCTAAGTGAGAGATAGTTGCGTACCGGTATGTCTTTATCTACTCCTCACCAATTAAGCAGTGCAAGTAATATAAGGAACTGTATGATTCACAGTGTGTGTGTGTGTTTGTATATTTACTTTTCAGTAAACGTACGAACACTATGGGGAACATATGGCTGAAATCCATACAGGTACTAAACAAAATTTAAATGTAAGGAACAAAACCAATACAAGATATAGACGTTGAGTAACCTACACATATAACAAAGGTATTATATTAGATCAAGTATTTTATACAGAAGAAGGTAAAGTTGCTTCACAAATACTAGATTGTATACATGGAATGTAGCACAATATATTTAGTTGTAGTAGTTGTAGTTGTTGCAGCGGAGGTCCACTTTAGCTGCGTCCACAGAGGACGGAATTCTACCAAGTATGACTAAGTAAGTAAGTAGGACAATAATGATAATGAAATAAATGGGATCACAATTTAAACAGCATGGGTGACTTTTACAGTAGCTTACTACTTAGATATAGGCCTATAAGAGCTATTATGAATTGTGAAAAATGAAGATATATTGAGTACTGCAAGTGGTAGCCTATAGATATTAGAAACTATATAGTCTTAGCTCGAAAATAACCGTTTTCTAAAGAATAGTACATTCTCTAACGAGGGGTATAAACTGTATAGTTACTGTTCGAAATTAACCGTTCTCTATTGGGGGGTGCTTGACGTTAATTGGGGAAAGTATCAGGGGCCTAGAACCAAAAGCAGAGTCACTTCTCCTTATTAGATTCTTCTTGTTTGCGCTGTAATGCGCGCAAGCGACCCAATGGCAAACCATAATTCGTGGGCAGGCTTATCTCGCTATATTTCCAGAGTAGACTAACCTCGTACTGTTTCTCCGTGGCACAATAGCTCACAGAATCTTTAAACTTTTTTATCACAATTTCTGAGTCATAATCAGTCTCCACAGGATTAATGCCTATGTGATCTAATTTCCACAGTCTTTCCAGGACAAGCTCGGCAGTCATTTAACCCTTAACTGTCGGCGCGCAACATAAGTCGAGTTAAATAAAGCTGGACTATGTGGCGGCGCTCGACATAGGTCGTGTGGCAATTTCAGCACGTAATGTTGCTGAGAGAGAGAGACAAGTGGTGGCAGGAGAGTAGCGAGCGTATGACTGCTCCAGACCACCGCGGCGAACCTACTGACACGAATCCCACCTCCTCCCTCCCTCTCTCACTCGCTATATACGGAATTGTATGGGGAAAGTGCCTAATTACATGTTTTTTGCACTCGCGTTGCACGGTTATTGCAAGAAAACTAGCCATCATAAAAGGATCGTTATGGTGTCATTCGAAAGCTCTGTTTATGCCCTTTCTGGGATAGATACTTGTTTTACGTTCTGGGTCTTATTTAGGCATGAAAATGATCACGTAAACAGCCCTATTTTGGCTAAAAACACCCCGCTGGGCGGTGCATATAAATAAACCGCCTAGGCCGCTAATAAGGTGTTAAGGGTCACTAGGTTGGGATTCATCACTTATCAACTCCTCTGCCGCGGTTACATTCACCCTTAATATAGAAACCGTGTCGACCAGGATATTCGACTGTGGTATGCACCTTTCCGCTCATGCAAAAGCCAAATTTAGTGGGGATTAGAATTACACCACACATTCTTTTAAAGCCAGAGTATACTACATCATAATAGTGATCAACACCAAGTAGAATATGCACCTCAGTTTGATCTCCCATGGATCTGACAGATGAACTCCTTTACTACGCAATGCGTGTTCTACCTTCTTCACTCCCACAGATATATATTCTGGTAGAATGTATACTACGATACATGTCATAAAGTACCTTTGTTTACGGTAAAGTAGGAAACCTCCGCTATTTCGTAGTCTTGTTTGCCAGTAACCTCCGTAAAGCCCTGCAATCGAAGAGTCTCAGCCCCTACGATTCGGTGCTTAAGCCCCATTAGCATGGACCTCTTTATAAAGGACCGTTGAGACCCCTGGTCGAGAAGCTCCCGACAAACCTTGTCTCTGTCACTACCTTCCATGGGAATCTTGATGGTGGGCAATATAGTGGTGTCCTTTGTACTACCTAATGTCAATGTTGTAGTACCCTCTGGTTTGTCATCTTTGCCTTTGTCAACTGTAGGACACAACTTATCAAAGTGACGTCCTTTACAGTAATGACAGGGCCTTAAGTACTTGGCAGTACATTGCCCTTGTTTACCATGTTCTCTACTCAGACAACCTACACATAGCTTTAACCTTTTTGCTTGCGCGATTTTTTACTCATTTGTTTGGTATTTCACACAGAAACTCCATTATGTTTGTTGTTATTACAAAGTTTACATAAAGTCTGTGCAGGTTTCTTGTATGTTCCCTCTTTTTTCCCCTTGGTCCCCACCGTCATACTTACAGTCCCCCTCATTTTGACATTCCCACCCCCTCCTGACACACTCAATCTGCCATTGTTCAACTGCATATTACTCATTTCTTTACTGAACGAGGTTTTAAACTCACCCAGATCAAATGACCTTACCTTGTCTAGTATTGCTAAAGGAAGCTTCTGTCTTAGTATAATAACTATCATTTCTTGTGAGGTCAATCCTAGTGTATCCAGTGATCGAGTGTGGCATTCCATGTCCGCTCTAAATTTAGTTAACTCATCAACCCTGTGCTTTGGTTCTGTCAAACTTAACAAGGCGACGACATGAGCCACTTTAAGTTGTTCCCGATCCCTGTATGTTGACTGCAATAATTATAGGGCGAGGTGGGGGTGATCCGAACTATTAGTGGAAAAAATAATCACCAAAAATCAGGTAACAAACTTTATTGAAAAATAGTTATATCACAATAAACTATGGGTCAAGGCCTACCATGGTGATTTTTACTAATCGTCTAAGTAGTAGTTAAGGTCAACTTATTGAATTTTTAAAAAAGGGTACCCCTTGTTCGGACCATACCCACCATATGGGGTGGTCCGAACAATGCTTGGGAGTGATCGAAACACCACCCTTTTCACTATTAAAATGCATTGTGAGATTGTAAAAACTGGTGATCTTAAATAAAATATAATTATGTCGAATGTGTCTTTATTGCCAATTTTAGAGCACATTCTCAAGAAAGAAATATTATATTCCATATTGTCACAACTTATGATTTTACCAACATAAAACACCTTACATCTGACATTCTTCCCTTCTTCTAACTCCAGCTCAACACAACCAAGTACTTTTTGTATTATTTTTATTTTGCTTTTTTTTTTTTTGTCTTTAACCCTTCCTACCCGGTCTGCCTTAGGTAAGGACAGCACGAAAGAAGGGCCGCTACCCGGTATGCCTTATCTAAGGCATGAGCTTAATAGCCTAATTAAGCTTGGTCTGAACGCCGTGCGTACGACGTATGTCAACAAACCCAAGCGTTCGTTACCGCACCTCCGAAAACAAGAAGGAGAAGACTCCTCAATGTTATTGTTCTGACGTCATGACGAAATTAGTGTCTGAAAAGCCCCCATATTGGCAACATCTCTGCAATATTGGCTCCACTGAAATCGTCATCACAACTGAACCAGTTGACTTACAGAGCTCTACTCAATGCCAAAATACAGATTGAAAACCGCACTACGATTATAGATGAGTGGGAAAGTTCTAGCAGTGAAAATAAACATAAATACGGTAGCCTAGGCCTAGACGTTTTTCAGCCATTTCGCCCGGGTAGGGGCGACCGTCATTGGGTAAGACAGCCCTGGGAGGAAGGGTTAAACGCCATTTAAATTTGTGGTGTACCGAACAGTTCGGTACACACCCCATCGGTACACCCCCTTCGTGTCATCATGTTTACACATGCATGATGCTGAATGAAATGTCTGAATGGAAGCCTTTCTCAACAGATATCATTGCAGCTAAGTACATTTCACTATTAACCCGGGAACTGCGGGAAGACTCTTAAGAGTTCCCCCGGCGGACTGCGGGAAGACTCTTAAGAGTCAGAAAGAAAAAAAAATCAACTTTAAACATCGAAAAAAAAATGTATTTGTTTATTTATTTTTTTTTTTTTTGGCCCCTGGGCCATGCAAAATATCACTCCTCTACCTCCCGTCCTTCCCCACTTTCCTCCCCTCCTTCAGTTATCACCTATTTTCCCTGTTATTCCCTTATTCTGAGGTATATTTTCGTGCTAACATTAGCGAGTTGCAAGCAGGGCATTGACATCACTGTTAGCAAGCGAGTGCAAGAGAGAGAGAGAGAGTATCGACCGACTGTGTCTCAGTGGCCTTGGGGGAAATTGGCGGGAAAGCAGGTTTCCTCACCCATACATTATATATGGGTGTAGCACAATGCAGGGATCCAAAATGTAGTGATGCACAACACAGAAAGGACATTATTAAATTTTACAATAGTATAATAGATTCTTTATCAAAAGCGGGGGAAAGTATTTTTAATAGCCGTAAATATAAGTCCTCATTCAATAAGCCAGGTTGGCAAGACTATGTGGCTGACCTGTATCAGGCCTCCAGAGATGCTAGGTCTCATTGGCTTGAAGTAGGTCAGCCTAGACAGGGGCCTATATTTGAACTTCACAAAAGAGCAAAGGCTAGGACCAAATATGCCATTAGATTTATTAAGCAAAATGAAAACCAATTAAGGAAGGAAGCCCTTGCAAAGAGTCTGGCAGAAAAGGATACTAACTGTTTTTGGAAGGACATCAGATCCATGCAATATTGTAACACACCATTACCTGTCAGTGTTGAGGGGGTTACGGGTGAAGAGAACATTGCTGACTTATGGAAAACTCATTTTAAGGAACTACTTAACAGTGTAAACCAAAGGTCTACTAATGGTGCAATTCAATATGTGAAAGATAGTAATTATGAAGACATTAAAGTGACTGAAAGTGATCTTGAGAATGCCATAAGAAAACTTAACCTAAATAAAGCTTGTGGGCTGGATGGTATATATGCAGAACATCTTAAATATGCAGATAAGTTGTTAATAGATAAACTTAGTTCTTGCATCACCAGTCTATTTACGCATGGTGTCCTGCCGGAGTCTATGATATCCGTAATACTTGTTCCTGTCATTAAAGATAAATCAGGTAAAATTACAGCAAAAGACAACTACCGCCCAGTAGCACTTGCTAGTGTGGTGAGTAAGGTAGTTGAAATGATAATGCTAGAAAGAATGTCTGCATATATTGTCACCAGCAGCAATCAGTTTGGCTTTAAGAAAAATCACGGCACAGACCAATGCATATATGTGCTGAAAGAAGTGATTGATACATACAACAAACTAAATAGCTCAATTTTCTCTTGTTTTCTTGATGCAAGTAAGGCTTTTGATAGGGTGTGTCACAAAACCTTATTTGAAAAATTAGTTAACAGGGGAGTGCCTAGCTATATTGTTAGGATACTTATTTTCTGGTATGCTAATCAAAAAATGTGTGTAAGATGGGGCAACATCCTGTCAGGCTCTTTCGCCGTAACCAATGGTGTTAGGCAGGGGGGGATATTGTCTCCGTATCTTTTCAACGTCTACATGGATGATCTTAGTCTGGAGCTGAACAAGACTCGCACTGGGTGCTGTATTGGCAGCACCATTGTAAATCATCTCATGTATGCTGATGACCTAGCCTTAATCGCGCCCTCTGGAGCAGGACTGGATAAATTATTAAGAGTATGTGAAAAATTTGGAATCGAACATTCAGTCAAATTTAATCCTATAAAGAGCAATATCATAATATTTAAATCTAACCTTCTATTGAAATCAAAGCTACCTAAATTCCATTTGTATGAAGAAATTATAGAAGAAGTAAGTAAAGTAAAGTATCTAGGACACTATATTTCATGTGATCGCTCAGATGATGAGGATATGGGTCGTCAGCGAAGGCAACTTTACATGCAGGGAAATTCAATATTAAGAAAATTTCATATGTGCACATGGGATACAAAAATAACATTGTTCAACTCCTACTGCTCACCAATGTATACAGCACAACTATGGTGGAACTATAAGAAAATTACAGTGAATAGACTAAGTATCTCATATCACAATATCATGAAAATGTTTCTGGGGCTCTCAAAATATGAGAGTACAAGTACGCTATGTGCCTATATGAACTTACACTGTTACAAATCACTCATTAGAAAGCTAACATATAAATTCATTCAGCGCCTTAACACTTCTGAGAACAGGATCATTAAAATGCTACAAACTCCAAGCATAGTGTACACCTCCAGGATCCAGGCACACTGGAGGAAGTTGCTCTATATTTAACCTTAAGTAATGATTTCAGGTCTGCTACTCTACAGAATTAGCATACCGGTACTGATCCTCATAGTGCAGTACAGTACCGATATTCCTATACTGTACTGTAGCAACATACTGTACCGGAAGCTAAATGATGTGAGGCATGGTACTGTACACAATTAGGACAGTGGTTTTGGTAACACAGTAGTTTGATGACCACTGTTTTTGGTTGAGGCAGTGCTGTGAACTACATGATAGCAAGCTGGGTATTATTTAATTTCTTTTTATTTTATGTAGCCTATGTACAGTAGCTTATATATATTTATATATATTTATGTTACTGTAAGGTATATATGGACCCCAGTATGGTCCCCTCTGTACTGTGTGAGTCTGAAATAAAGTATTATTATTATTATTATTATTATTATTATTATATAACTCGCGGCCTGTATCTCCGATTTTGACCATCCAAACGCTGTTTTCACTCGTTTTATTGTTGTTTCAGGTTAATACCTTTATAATCAACCCATAATAGGCGCGTATGGATAAGTATTAATGCTATATATGGTAAAATGAATATTTTAGTGATGGAAACAGCTCAAATACATCAGCACAGGCAGAGGTGTCTAATTACCCCCATGCGCACTTGTTAGGTTAAGCATCACACCACTAGAATCAGCACGTTTTCACAGTCAAGAAACACTATATTAGAACGCGAAATATTACATCGATCACATACAAAATAGAAAAACTGACCTGAAAACTCTGTCCGTCCCGATGTATACAATAGTTTCCCGTCATCCTCAAGCGCTCTGTTTTCTTCTTTTGAGGTGTTGGGGAAACTATTTTATTATTGATAGGGCAGAAATTATGGACACTGTTCGTTTCACCCCCATGTTCGTTACACCCCACCTTCACCCCTGCCTCATTTTAGCTATCTCCTACTACTGCGAAACCCTCAATTAGATGCAAGGCCTCTCCTTCCATTTGCCCTTTCAGATAATGGAATTTCCGGACATTATCTAAATTGGATTCATGTACGGTGGATCTAAACACATCCCAAAAGGCTAACCACTCTGTCAAGTTACCCCCAAATCTAGGTAGATTGAGCTTCGGGAGGTGCACAGTGTGTTGCGGCTCTGCCCGTCTGACGGCGTCGTTTTCGCCACCTCTCATAGACGTGATAGCACGTTGCAATAAGTGCTTCGCTTTGAAGACTGTTTCGTCATACAAAGCACGATTTTCACACTCTTCTACTATCTCGTCCTCCTCCGTCATGCTCGCTACAATCACCTCACTCAAAGTAACAATATGACTATGTTTTTAGCTTGAACATTATCTAGCCTAGCCTCCAAGTCCTCGAGGGCAGCAGTAGTGATAAATGTGTTTATATCAGCCATTAATATATTCAAAACTCCATGAAGTCCAGCTCTCTGATCTTTCGTAGCCTTACTTGTCACCCCTCCAGACTGCATCTCCTGTGGTTTATCCATCTTTATGTAAAACTATAGGCAATCTATACTTGACAGTACTACAATGTTATGTTATTAACACAGCAATTTAGTAGCCTAGTTTAAGAGGTGCAGGTGACGGCAGACTTCATTAATTATGGAGAAAAAACAGTACAATAGAATTTCCGGCAATACATCAATTGGCCACAGTATGAACAAAGAAATGTTATGTCAATCGGGTGTCATAGAAAGTCTGAAAATGAAAGAAATATTACTGGGGGAAGGTTATGGGTGGGATGCAGGATTTCGGGAGGTGCAACGACACGACCCTGCATTGGGCTATAGCCAACTCTTAGTTAGTCCTACCAGTTTATCAACTCTGCGAAGCAGAGTGGTATCGTGCAAACAGATCCCGCCCGTATACTGTGCACCACCAGCCAGCCTGTCTGTCGTCGTCGTCCGTCGTCGTTGTCGTCGTACGTCTGTCTGTCCGGAAACTCCTCCTAGACCGTTCGATGGATTTTCACCAAATTTCACAAGTATATCCATTTGGTCAATGCGATGGTCAGCCAAAAAGGCATTTTCCATTTAACTTAAAGGTTAAGGTCAAAGGTCAAGGTTAAAAATAAGGTCAATATTTCATATTTTTTAGTTTTTACTCAAATGTCTTCATTTTGACTATACAAGTTACTGTTAACCTTAATATCGTATTGATCAAATTTTAGCTAAATATTCTAAAGGGTAACATCAAAGGTCAAGGTCAAAGGTCAAAATAAGTTTTTCACTAGTATTTCTTATACTAACTGTTAGATTCTCACTAGGCATACAATGTATATTTGGAATACCTAGGCCAAGGTCATACAAGAAACTATACAATTCCATATGAAAGGTCAAGGTCACAGGTCAAGGTCAAATCAAAGGTCAATGGGGCCTATGCTATTTTCTTTACTTTTCATGCAAACTTCACAAAATTTGGTGAGATAGTTGCACTTTAAGTGAAAAGGAAAATAATAAATGTTGAGACATATAAAGGTCAAGATAAAAGTCAAAGGTCAAGGTCAACTATTCTATTAATATATATGAAACTAACTGATGGGTTTAATGAAATTAGGCATGCTTATTTGATTTTACAGAGCAATATCAATGAAAACAAAATACGCTTAAATAAAGGTCTAGGTCTACTATTTATTTTACTTTTTAATCAAATGTCTTCATTTTCACAATACAAGTTACTGGTAACCTTAATATTGTATTGCCTAAATCCTAGATATATATTTTAAGGGGTAAGGTCAAATTTCAAGGTCAAAAGTCAAAATGGGTTTTTTACAAGTATTTCTTATACTAACTGTTAGATTCTCACTAGGTTTACCATGTATATTCGGAATACCTAGGGCAAGGTCATACAAGAAACTATCAATTCCATATGCAAGGTCAAATAAAAGGTCAATATACTATTTTCTTTACTTTTCATGTAAACTTCACACAATTTGGTGAGATAGTTGCACTTTAAGTGAAAAGGAAAATAATAAATGTTGAGACATAAAAAGGTCAAGATAAAGGTCAAAGGTCAAGGTCAACTATTCTATTAATATACATGAAACTAACTGATGGGTTTTAATGAAATTAGGCATGCTTATTTGATTTTCATGGGCAATGCCAATGCAAACAAAAAAGTACTCTTACATAAAGGTCAAGGTCACAGGTCAAGGTCAAAGGTCAACTTTTATTATTTATTAAAAAAAATTACTCAAATTTTGGAAAACTGGCTGTGTTATGGCTTATTACTTAAATATCATATATATCAAATTTCACATACATATTGTAATAGTTAAGGTCAGAGGTCAGGGTCAAAACAAGAGTATTTGTCATTTACCCTAAACTCCTCCTAGACTGTTTAATGTATTGTCACCAAATAATACAGACAAATTCAGTTGGTCCATGCGACGACCATCCAAATATATGTATTTTATTTCAAGTCAAAGGTCAAGGTCACAATATATGATCACTATTTGTAATCAATATGTTTTTATACGAATTACACCATATTCATAATGCTAGTTAATATAAACATTGCTGTTAAGCTAACTAAATCCTGGATAAGAAATTCTAAGGTCGAAGGTCAAGGGTCAAGGTTAAAGTTCGAAATATGATTTTTACTAGTATTTCCTATTTAATGTAAGATTCTCATTAGGCATATCGTGCATATTCAGAATGCCTAGACCAAGGTCATACAAGTATGACCATAATTCCATTTGATAGGTCAAGGTCACAGGTCAACATCAAATATAAGGTCAATACGCTAATTTCTTTACTATTCATGTAAACTTCACAAAATTCATTGACAGTTGTGCTTTAAGGGAAAATTAAAATTTTAATTTTTCAGACTTCATGAAGGTCAAGATGAAGGTCAAGTTCAACTATTCCTTTAATACCTCTGAAACTAACTAATAATTGGTAATGAAATTTGACACACTTATTTGATTTTCTAGGGTTACATCAAAGCAAACAAAAATATAATCTTACATAAAGGTCAAGGTCACAGGCCAAGGTCATAAGTTAATCTTCATCATAAAAAATACTAAATTTTTGATAAACTGACGACTGTTAGTTGCATTTTTCTTAAATATATATTTCAATCATATATACCGGTATATATATATATATATATATATATATATATATATATATATACCGGTATTATAATACTCAAGGTTAAAAGTCAAGGTCAAAGAACAAAACAAGAGTTTAATAATTTTCTTTAATCTCTTCCTAGACTGTTTAACCCTTTGTGTACCGGTGACGTCTTTTTTATTGTAGTCTAGCTATAATTAGACGATTTTGTGGAGCGTATTAAGGATCTGTGGTAGTAAAAAAGGTTAATTAAGATAGTTGAAAGCCTGCTAATTTTATTGAGGCCCTTCATAAACTAAATAAAATCGTCTTAATATCCTCTATGAAATGAAACTAACAGAGCTGTACTGAACGGGTTACATATCGTCACCAAATTTTGCTGGCAAATTCGGTTGGTCAATGCAACGATTGTCCACATTTTTTGTTTTTGTTATTCAAAGGTCAAGGTGAATGGTGAAGGTCACAGATTATGGTCACTATTTCTTTCTTATATATATTCTAAATTTGAATTACACCATATTCAAAATGCTACAAAATAATGTTACGCTGACCTTATTATACATAAATACTCCAATGGTTAAGATTCAATGCGATCATACATGTAATTATATATGTATATTCCCAGGCAGACATGAACCACCAACAGTCAGGACGAGTGTCTATGCTTTAATCCACTGCACACAAGTATCCTCTATCACGCTGTGGTATAGTGGATTAAAGTATGGGCACTTGTTCTGACTGTCGGTGGTACAAGTCCGGCTGCGAGTATAAAAACATTTAGTATATATATATATATATATATATATATATATATATATACAGTATATTATATATAATATATATACCGATTTTATCTAAGAGATTCAATACTACTTGCAGAATTCTAGGTCGCAGAGTTGCGTATGCATTTTTTTGGGTATTTATTTTTATTTTTTTGTAATGCGCAAACTGCACACCTACTTTATCGTAGAGTTGTTCCTGCATTCCGTTGTATGTCCCTTTGCTCATTGCCTTTAAAAATCCCTAGTTAGAAGCTAAATCCCAGGTCTGGGCACCAATGTGATGGAATGTTCAGTGAAGTTAATATATATAATCCAAATCCAAGTCAAATCTACTATAAACTAAATTGAGTTTAAATTGAATCTAAATTGAAACTAAATTGAATCTAAAGGTTACTCACATAAAAATATATTTGAATAATAATGATAGGGTTAATCAAATACCGGGATTCAACTTGCCAACATCCACACAGAACAATGAGGCAGGGAATTGGGCGGTCAAGATGGCGGATGGTGGGTACGACGCAAGAGCGGCACAATAGCTCACTCAGAGGAAAGGAACCGAAATAATTATGTTAAATGATCATGTGCATGAGAAAACCGTGCTTATCTGTCAGTTATGGCGTCGATGAAAGCGTCTATGAAGATGATGTGTGAAGAATTCTGGCCATTTGCTGTATCTATAGGCACTATAGCATAATTAAATGAAACGGAAAAATGGGTGTTGACTTGGTGGTGTCTGTGAGAGCTCTGACGTTACCCCGGAACGCCGGTTTGCTGCCTGGCTACCGCCAGCCAGGAAAAATATCGTACTGCACCTGAGTTGCTAATATGATAATTTAATATATATATATGATAAAGTCATATATACTGCACAAGACCATTTCAATACTGCACAATACCAATTTAGGCCTTTTATAATCATAACCTACTTACAACTTGCAGTCTTACTATTCACAATCTGAATTCCTATGCCTTAACCATGGAAACGACCGTTAACCAACTGCCTAACTAGATATGTCATAGAGACGAATGTTCGTATATATTGCCTAACTATCGTATTACACGATAAATAGGAATGAACGGAGAATGATTGTGAATAGATGAGTGATAACGCGGTCATAGGGAGTGGGGGGTCAGGTGCCAGTTAGACTAGATAATGGTCCGTCAGGCGCACAGCCAGGGGAGCTGGTGTATATATGAAGGGCCATGCCTGAAAGTTATGTAGGCGGGCATTGCGGTGTGCTCCGCTGCATGTCTGTCTGCTGAAACCGGAACCTTTCCGGGAGGTCTAGAACCTGGGAGTCTTGCTGGGGACCCCAAATGGGCCTTGGTCTCTGGATCTTCTCCTAGCTAGATGTGTGTGAATATTTATTTACTGTGTATTTCGTTGCTTCTGTTTGAGCTCTATCTCGAATCGGCCACCCCCAACTTTGAGATATGTGTCTGAGTATATACTGTATATCTGTTTTATATCTGTATATATATATATATATATATATATATATATATATATATATATATATATATATATATATATATATATATATATATATATATATATATATATATATATATATATGCAATGATACCACCTTCTTCATAGGAATAAACCAGAAAATAATTTATTTAATAATAGACCAATGGGGATGATACTGGTGATACCGTAATGATGGTGGTGAAGGCATTGGTGTTAGTGATAGGTAGTTGTTATGATGGATGGGAGGTAGCATGGTGATGTATCTTCCGCTTAGTGTCATGATATTGGACTCCAATTGAGAGAGAGAGAGTGAGAATGAGTGTGTGTGTGTGTGGAAAGTGTGGGGGGGGGGGTGATTTGCATATACTGTATAGTGTATATACTGTATATAAAGAAACGCTGGCCACAGAGATACTGCAATATCAGCGAGGTTTATCAGATATTTGTCTATGTTTATAGAGCACAACCTCAATTACGTTAAATATATGAAAATAATTGAAAAGAGGATGGCGCTCCTTTTCTCTCTCCGGTAATTTACTTTGCAATAAACTCTGCATTGAAAACCCTTAAATATATGTTAGAATATTAGACACATTAGAAATAACTTGCTAACGTTTACTGATTAACTCTCTAGCCGTGGGACTCGACACTAGTCGAGTGAGAGAACCATGGCCTATTCAGCGGGTCCCGACAATATTCGGGTGGGATTTTGAGCACATTATCGGCTCTGAGAGAGAGTCCACGCATTGTAAGGACCGTGGGCGGGCTCTGACCGCTTGGCCTGGTCCCAGCGAGGTGACTGGTGTCATTATTACACCCCTACACTTGCCTGGCCTCGGGAGGCAAGGTAATATCTCGGGAAATACCGTATTTTAGGGTTTTCCCCTCGTGTTGCACGATCATTGCAAGCGAACCTTTGGTCATACAAGGATGATTCAGGTGTCATTGGAAAGCTCTATTATCGACCTTTCACGGATACATAATTGTATTACGCTCTGGCTCTTGTTTATGCATGAAAATGAGCATGGAATGAAGGTCGTTTAGGGTAAATATGCCCACCACACAGGTAGTAGAAATTACAAACTTCCCCGTCCGTAAGGGGTTAATGTTCTTCGCAAATGATAAGAAGATTATGTTACTGCTGAATTATTAGGTCACGTTTATCAGCCTGATTATCTTAGAGAGTTATAATTCTTTTACGTAACATTGTAGCCGCTGTATATCATTTTAACACAAAGACAGATTCACATGCAATATTTAGAAGAGGTGAACAAAGGTTAAATGTATCACCTATAGTTCATACCTATTTGTATTAAGTCACTATGATGTGTACAATTGTAATATTGTTGAAGTAATTTTGCATATTTTTGTTATCATTGACGTAGTATTCTTAGTTTCTATCTATCTATCTATCTATTGCCAGACGTCATTATCCCCGAAGGATGGCCACGAATGAATCGCCTCCATGTACCTCTGCCCTTCCAACACCACTTTCACGCATATACTTCTCAACTCCATCCTTCCACCTCATTCTCCGCCGTTGTCCCTTCATCTCACTCTCATACACTATCTTAGTCATTCTCTCGCTTCCAATACGTTCCACATGGCTGAATCTTCTCAAGGTGTTCCTTATGACACTTTCCACCACATCCACATCCACACCACACCGCTCTCGTACTTCCTCATTCGTTTATCTCATTTCCACCCCCATCACTCTTGATGTGGGTCTCTCCAACAACATCCATGATTTACTCCTGTGAGCCAATCTCGGGATTACCACACTATCATGCAATGACTTCTTTACGTCCATGCTGACCACCCTATTCCTTGTTACTGCTTCCAGCATTCATACAACCTTCTTCCCCTGTTGCACCCTCTCCTGCACTTCATCCAATTTTTTCGCATCTTCACTCAACACACTGCCCAAATACTTAAATGAACTAACATTATTCATAACCTGACCATTCAAGCTCACCTCACACTTGGTGACTTCACTCCTTTCAAAGACCATACCATTACTTTTCCCCTCATGTACTTTCAGGTTCCGTTTTTAACACACTGTTCCAAACATATTTACCAGACCCTGCAACTCCCACTCATTGTCACTCATCAGAACTGTATCATCGGCAAACAGCAGTACAGGCAACTTCCACTTATGTTCTTTCCTTATCAGAGGTACACCAACATCCACTGTTCTTCTTTGTTTTTCAAGAAAAAAAAATGATTGGATTAAAGACCACTCTCGTGTTAACGTTTATTTTTGAAAGGAGGGAGTACCTTTGCTCCTTTTTTGTCGAACAGATCTACCATTTCAATTTCCTTCAGTCGTATGGAAATACAAACTAAATAACATACTTTATGTCATAGTCTTTGATAGAAAGGGATAACTACAATATATCATTAGTAAACTAATTAACATTTTACTGATCAAACCATGTCCTATGTTTACTATTATGCTGTTTATTGACTTAAGTATTTAAGATTTTCAATATATGCACACATACTGTAGGTCTTTTCCATGTTTACTGTATGTTTACCATGTTTACAAGATCGACGCACCTGACAAATTCTACGACAAGGCCTTCAGCACAAATAGCCGACTTAAATATTTGTGTCTGACGGAAGAAGTTGAATTCATCAACCTCTGGGACAACTTCTACAACCAGCCTACTCTGTTCCGCAAGGATGGCACTCATCTAAACCCTGTGGGTTCAGCACGCATGGGTCGTCTCCTACACGAAGCAGTCCGCAGCCATGGATCAAAAAACGCCATCCGAGAAGAAGCAGCAGTGACATAAATCATCCAACGCCAAGAAAAAAACAGAGGCAATCGAGGACCACCAGCGATAAGGACCGAAGACAGCGAGGACCGAGGACAGCCATGAACATAAATGTAGATCCGACAAGAACCAAATTTTTTATTAAAGAGCGTTCCGTGAGTTCTAAAATAACAAATTTAAAGGTTTTCTATGCAAACGCTCGTAGCATACGTAATAAATTTTCAGATTTAGAGGAGCTAGTGTTTACAGAAAATTATGATGTGATTGGCATAACAGAATCTTGGCTCAATACAGAAGATAGAGACTTTTTAGCAGAGTATTCACTTCCCGGTTATGTAATGTTTGAGAAAAGCCGAATAAATCTAAATGGAGGTGGCGTTTTACTTTATATCAAAGAAAGTCTTAACCCTACCCTCTTGTCAAAACCTCAAATTGTGAACGTCGACGCATCTTTCGTGCTAATAAAGAATAATAAAGGTACAAAAATAATACTTGCATTAATATACAGAACTCCAGCTCAATCAGTGCAAACTGACCGAGAAATTTACGAACAAATTGCAGATGTAAGTAACTCACAAGATACCGTAATTTTTGGCGACTTTAATTTACCTGTGACCAAGTGGAGCGATACTCTTACTTCACACTCCGGACATGACTTGTATACGAACTTGCAAGAGAGTTCGCTTTATCAATTTGTTCGAACGCCGACCCGTGGTAATAACGTTCTTGACATTGTACTTGCAACAAAAGATGAATTAATAGAGAATTTGAATGTTGGTGATGAATTCAGTAACAGCGACCATCGTACGATAACTTTCACTTTAAAGTTTACTAGTAACGAACCAAATAGTAGCATCGAAAAAGTCCCTAATTTTAAGAAAGCAAACTTCCATAAACTTAGAGCTATGTTTAAAGAAACTGACTGGAGCTTTTTAATTAACAATAACGACATAAATACATCTTGGAAGTTATTCGAAACAACTTACCTAAAAGCAGTGCAAGACTGCATACCATCGAAAATACGGCGTCCAGGCCATAATAATAAGCCCAAATGGTGGAATAAAGATATTTCAAACTGCCTGCTTGCTAAAAAATTTGCTAATGATAGATTAAAATCCTCACAAAATGACGAAGAACGGGTGAAATTTGTAGAGCTACGACGCAAAGCCAAAAAGTTAATTAAGCAAAGTAAAAAGACCTTAGAGTTACATATTGCGAATCAAAGTAAAACAAACCCGAAAGAATTCTATAGTTATATCAGAAAGAAAAAAGTAGTTACTTCAACTGTTGGACCGTTAGTCGATGAAAATGGAGAATACACCAAAGACGAAGTACAAATGAGTAATGCCCTCAATACCTTCTTTGCATCAGTTTTTACAACAGAAGACCTCAGTGATATCCCTACACCATCGCCAATTCAGATTGATAATCCAGATGTTCTAAGCAATATCACCGTTACAGAGAGAGAAGTATTGAATTGTTTAGATAAACTCAAGGTAAATAAAACGCCTGGACCTGATACAATCTCGCCTAGAGTTCTAAAGGAAGCTAAGGATGAGCTCTCCAAACCACTGACATTACTATTCAATAAATCATTGCAGTCTGGAACTATGCCTGATCAGTGGAAGCTAGCCAACGTAACACCGATATTAAAAAAAGGCAGCAAATCCCTACCCAGTAACTATCGTCCAATTAGCTTAACCTCAGTTGTATGTAAAATGCTAGAAACGGTCATACGAGACAGACTCGTAAATCACTTAGAGGAAAATAACATACTTAAAGATACTCAACACGGCTTTCGTAAAAAACGTTCCTGTTTAACAAACCTCTTAGACTTCTTCCACGATATCCTCAACCTCTACGATGAGAGTAAAGCTGTAGATATTATATACCTTGATTTTCAAAAGGCTTTTGACAAAGTTCCCCACAAACGTTTACTGCTAAAACTAAAAGCGCATAGAATACAAGACGGTGTGTTGAAATGGATAGAAAATTGGCTCAGCGACAGAAAGCAAAGAGTAGTCATAAACGGTAAGGCATCTAAATGGACCAATGTAAGTAGCGGGGTACCCCAGGGATCGGTACTAGGACCAATTCTCTTTCTAATCGGTTCTTTTGAGAGTACGCTATTTGCAATTTTTGTATCGTCAGCAAATTTTGAGATTGTACAGGTGAGACCCTCATCTTGATGTAAATCAACGACATAGATGAGGGTCTCACCTGTACAATCTCAAAATTTGCTGACGATACAAAAATTGCAAATAGCGTACTCTCAAAAGAACAAGTTGACGATATGCAACACAATCTAGCTAAATTGTCATGTTGGGCCCAAATTTGGCAAATGAGTTTCAATGCGGATAAATGTAAAGTACTACATATCGGATACCTAAATGAGAAAGCAAACTATTCGATGAATGGCACTCAGCTTAAGAATGTAAACAGAGAAACCGATCTGGGAGTAACAATATCGAGTAACCTAAAACCGAGTCAACAATGTTCAGAAGTTGTTAAGAAGGCAAACAAAATAATTGGCTTTATAGGCAGGTCATTTGAGCATAAATCCAAAGATGTTATCCTAACCCTTTACAATTCCTTAGTCCGCCCTCTTCTGGAATACTGCGTTCAATCCTGGTGCCCTTATTACCAAAAAGATATAAACAAGCTAGAACGAGTTCAACGTAGAGTTACCAAAATGATACCTAGCCTAAAGAACAAACCATACGAAGAGCGTCTTAGAGAATTAAATCTATTTCCTTTAACCCAGCGCAGATTAAGAGGTGACTTAATTCAAGTGTTCAAAATCATCAAAGGCATCGACAATATGAACTGTAGTAAGTACTTCACTATCGACCAATCTAATTACACGCGGGGAAACGGTTGCAAAATTATTGGTAAATATTTTAACTCACACGAATCTAAGCATTTCTTCTTCAATCGAGTTGTCAACTTGTGGAATGGGCTTCCCCGAAACGTTGTAGACTGCATCACCGTTGATTCATTTAAACTCCGCCTAGACAAATATCTCGCATCAAACCCGCGACTGACTGCGTTTGTAAATGAATAACTTTATTTTTTCCCCCCTTCAGTTACTAACCCATCTGTCCCCTACTAACTTCCTAATCCTACCACGGACATTAGTTCCAGGGCAGTAATTCCCTTTCCAATGTTCCCTTACCCACTCTAAACCACTTTTTGGACACTTGATCCTCAGTGTTTTGGAGGACAAGCAACCTAGAAGGGTCACTAGATCTGTTGTTGCTTGATTTCTTTTGTACTCCTTTGTACTCCTTTGTACTACCTCTGAAGACTAATATTAGTTTTTGTGTTGTTTAGAACCTATTTGTAATGTATAAAATGTAATTTTTAATCAGAGTAATGTATCAATTGTTTGAACTTTTCTTTCTATGATTGCAAACAAATTGTATCGTTTTTTGAAATGTGTGAATTGTCGACCAAATTTTCATTCATGAATATTGAAGTATTTTTATTCATACCTTTATATTTGAATAAGTAGTGGACAACACCGAAAAGTGAACCTTGAGAGACTCTACTAGTCACTTGCACATACTGATTTTGCTACATTAAAAAATCCTTTTTGTTTTCATTCGATTAACCAATTTCATATCCATATACTGTATATGTTGCACACGGGATTATGCTTGACATTCTAAAGCTATTTGTTTTCAGGAGCTTCTTTTTAGTTGTCTGACTTGGATCTATTTGAACTGCAAAATAGTAATTAACATTAACAATAATAATTAATAATATTATAAATGAACAACAGTTTTGTATATATTTAATGACAGAGAGAGAGAGAGAGAGAGAGAGAGAGAGAGAGAGAGAGAGAGAGAGAGAGTTACTTGGCATGTAGAAACAGCGCATCCCAGATTTTCATGTTGCCATTTGCGAGATGGGTGCCCATGAGAGTGAGCGGAAAACTGGGTGCAAAACTGGAGTGCCAGTTGAGATTGCGGGCTAAATTGCGTGGGGTTTGTGCCAGCTGGTGCAACTTATTTGAGTGTGTGGGTACGAGCTTACTGCCTTATTTACGGCTTACCGCCTTATTTACGGGTTACCGCTGTTTTTAATTGTGTGATAATTTCTACGTTATATAATTTCCTTCATCAAGGTGTTGCCAAATTTAGAAACAATATCGAATAATTGAAAAATTGGATAAAAAATACTGGTATTGTCGTGAATCCTAGCTGGTATCTATACCGTAGTTTGAATTTCCCGGGTTCAAGACAGCTGGTTCCTTTTTGTTTATACGCATTACTTTATTTATCTTTGTGGATAAATATTACTGTGGTTACACCAATTATATCTTAGTTTATTTTCCCTTTTTATTTAATCACGGGGACGATATAGAACCCTTAAATATATTTTATATTGTCATGATAAAAGGGAATATCAGACACACTTCACACAGACTTCGTCCCGCTAACAACAAACCACCAGTTGCTGCCACATAACACCAGAACTTCCCTGATATTCACCTACTGACATGTCCATCATCTAATCTACACTCTTTGCATCACAGCTAAGTTCCTTTAATACTAGAAGTACTTCATAGATATTACTGGGACTACCACAGATAACCTACATATACATGTTTACAAGTAAGTCAAACGCCGACCCGACCCGGTATCATTTTTATAGCCTAGGCCAATTCATCTTTCCAGGTTTAATTAATTAATTTATATCCGTTTCTCCTCTACCCCATAAGAATAATAAACAGGATAGGTATAAAATAACAATGTACGATAAATGTTATGCCAAATTCCTTAACCCCTACTGTACCAGAGGATATCACTATAAATGAACCCTCCAGCACCAGGCATTGTGGCAAAAATGGCTTCAGAGTCAAGAGTAGGAGGAATACTGTCCCAACTAGCTCCCACAGGCTTGGTTACAGGCTGAGAAGTGTTGCCAAGGTCTCATAGCAGTGTATACAAGTCACAGTAGCTGGTACCGCTCGATACGGGCAGTTAAATAGAACGCATAGTACTGACGGCCATCTTCCGTCGCTGGTACTGACAAGTGACTTTATTACTGATGGCTGGATACCATCGCTGGTACAGTAAGGGTTAGTATCTCCACCCCCAAGACAAATTGGATCAGGGGTAGCAATACCAAAGAAGAATAAACAAGCTACCCATCCAATACTATCTTCTTCAAAGCCAGCCGCCAACACTACAAAGCTCCAACCTACTATTCATTAAATACAGCCCTGACTAAGCCCCCAATCTCCCCTATGAACAATCACCCTCTCTTACCTGTCCTCTTGCTATTCATATCCCCTTTACATGTCACCCCAGATCCAAAAGAACACAGAAATCTAAGGAAGACAGAGGCCAGGAAAACCTTATTGCCCCAAACCCCCAGACTAGCAATAGGAGCGAAGAACTCATGAAATACTGGAGGAGAAAACAAGTTGGTAGCTTACCGAATTCATCATACTCCAGTCATATTCTGTTTGAGGGGTCAAGTCAAGTTCAACTTGATGAAACAAGTCATATTCTGCATGTACAATTCTGTCATATTCCACTTGTCTCTACAGCATACTCAAGTCATATTCTACTTGAGGTATCAAGTATTATTCCGCTCACTTCTTCCACGACCCTCCTGAAACAGCCACTGTCCAGGTTCCAGACGAGAGATGGAAGAATGGGATACCCAAACCAGCCACTGTCCAGGCTCCAGACGTGAATGGAAGAAGCAGACGACAAAGCAAATGCAGCCCATCTCCATTATTCTCAAGTTGTATTCCAACTGAAATATCAATTCGTATTCCGCTCAATAAAGTGAGTCATATTCCACTCAACACGAAGCAGAAACCTATCCCTTTCCGCCCTCCTACCACACCTGCATATGTACAGACTCCCCGAGTTGTATTGCCTATCACCTCTGTTAAATCCATAAGATATTGAACATCAGAGTTACCATAAGTATTGATGTTCACTACTTTGGGATCCCTCCTAACGTAAAAGAATAAAACAAACGCTATCCCCTTTGCCACTTTGCCAAATACACTTATACCTAAAATTACCTTGGCTATTCTGCTAACATGCACTGAGATGTATCTATATTAACAAAACATTCTATGTGTATGAAGAAGACAAAAGGCAAAGCTACCTGTATCCAAGTTCAAAGAATGATGGAGACCCAAATTCAAGGTACGTTATAGACTAAATGCCTTGATACATGGAGTTTGAAGCAGTTCAAGTTATAGGATGAGGAAAAGATAGATTGAGGGAGATAATTTTAGAGTATACTTGCTATCGATACTTGGATGGGGATAAACGTCGTAAACCAGTTGGCTGAATGGGGCTGAATGGATACAAACCAGAGAAAGAGAGAAAAGGAGAGAAAGAGAAAAAAAATACAGGTGAAACCCCCACGAGAGGTACATAGACAAATGGGTCGACAGGTTCACTATAGGCCTAATCATTTTTTTTTACCCACCTCGCCGAAGATGCTCTTTGGCCTCGGCAGGTGTGTCTGGAGCATTCCGCGACGTCGTAAGGCCCTTCGCATGCCTCGTGCGGAGCATACCCCTAGTGGGTATACTCTCGGCGGCGAGTACTTGTACGCACGTCGACGACTAATCGACGAGGAAATCAACGATGACTCTTGTGCATCGTCGATGTTCCCAGACCATCTGAGAGCATCGGTGAGCCGCCGTGCAGGGTTGCAAATTTTTTTTTTGTGAGAAACCCTCCGCGATGTCTCGCCGATGTCGTCGATGATCCCCGAGGGCCTCTTAGATCTTTCTGCGATGTTCGACGATGCTTGCGAGGGCAACGAACCCTCATGAGTCCTCGTTCCAAATTTTGAACAAACCGAACATTTGCAACGACCCGCGAGGGTCCACGCGAGGCCGGCCGAAGCATATGATTATTATGGGAGGGTATATGTTTGTTGTCCGACATGTCACGAATATGGGTGTCGCCGGTGAAAATCGTAAGAAATCGCACATGTGGGAAAGGGGCATTATAAGATTAGTAAACAATTCGGCGCTACCCATTGTAATATTTTACTGTAAAATAAGTCATCGTATTGAACTGTTAATGATAATCCAACTTTCTTAACAATTTATATTAACTTTAAAAGTTGATATAAGTTGTTTAGGCTTTTCTACTTTTGCTTCTAAATTTATAATTATCCTCCAAACATAATTTACAGTTTACTATAGCTTTTTGTATGCTACCGTGAATTTTATTCAATATTTTAATATTTCACCATTATTATGTTTACGGTGAACATTGGAAACACACATACATTAGGCTATATACAATATATATAGAGGGTTTAAAAGGTAAACACAACATTTACAATGCATATATATAAAATCACTATGAACTCCACCCACCAGTTGCATCAACTACCTCCTCCTGTATTCTCATTGGAACAGAGTTAATCAATGTCCAACTTATTAGGGCGGCGACGGATACCCTCCCACTCCTCCCTTGCTTTCCTCCCCACGGCTTCAATGCTCCTAACCTGGACCATATTCCAGTCCATAGACATGATGGCCCACAAATTAGCTATGGGGATCATGTCACACCCCCTTGTGGACCAGCTAAACCCCGGATGGGGTAAGGCTTATGAATGGTCATGGCACGCTCTGAGGGCAACAACACTTCCTCAAAAATTTTAATACTTTTACTAGTTTGCCTGGACCAAGGTGTGTGTGTGTGTGTGTGTGTTTTATGTTATCATGTGCGAGTGTTTTGTGCCCTGTGCGTTGTATGTGATCATGTATGTAATGTGCGCTTAACCCTCTCCGACATATGACGCGATTTTGAGCCTATTAGGGATGCTTTAAAGCCTTTGTGACCATCATGGGTATTTAGAAACCTTTAGTTTAGTTACTTCAACCTCTGCAGTTGTCTTTGAGTTAGCTGTGGGCAGAAAACTAATTTTGGAGAGGTAATTATAAGAGTGAGAGAACTATTTCGTATTGCTGATCTAGCAACCTCTGCGTCATATGAGCGTGAAAGGGTTAATGGTATCGTGTGTGCGTGTGTGTGTGCTTTGTATCCTGTGTCTGTGTGTGTGGGTGGGTTGGTGCTTGCATATTATGGACAGAGGAGAGAGGTTGAAGCGTCGTCTCCCCAAACATTAAAAGGTGTGGTCATAATTCTATGCATTTTCCAACTTATTAAAAAAAAAAAAAAAAATTATGAATTATGTTGAACTTAAACCAGTGTTTCAAACTGATTAGCACATACATATTATTGTTACACTTAGTATATATTAACAGATAAATTATAGAAATTTTCTTCGGGAATCATAGTTAAAGTAAGAATAGGATAACCAGCGAGACAGCGGGAAACATGTTATTCGCTGCCTCGCTAGTTATCCTATTACTAATCAATATTGGTATGTTAATTGTTCATGTATTAGTAAATTTAAAGCAATCGCATAATATTTATCTGCTTAATTTAGAGGGTATCATTTGCGTCCTTGAGAGAGAGAGAGAGAGAGAGGGGGGGACGGGGGGGGGGAGGAGGGGAGAGGAAGGGAGTGAAGACTGGGGGAATTGGGGTGAAAGAAAGAGGGGGAGGAGGAGGGACTGGGAAGTGCGAAGGACAGAAACTTGATCGTCGGTATATTTAACTCTATAAATAACATAACACCTGATGGGCATTACTTATTTGTGATCTAGGCTTCCAGCATGGGCTAGTCTTATAATATAGCCTGTGTGTTGTGTATTATTAAACTTATTCAGTGTGCTGGTCTCGAACGAACACACACACACACACACACACACACACACACGTTTGTCTCCTCCTCCTTCAAACCTCTGTATTAACCCCGCCCCCTTTCATTAGAAGCGATTAAAGGACCATCTATTAAAAGATAAGTGAACTAACACACTGCCTCAGGCCATGTGTGACGCTTGCCAGCGTTGGCAGAATCGCCTCCCGGTAGCCACTAGCGCTCGCCAGGGCAGTGAAATGGGCTACAGTCTATCTACAATGTTGTACTTTTTTTCTTGTGAATCGTCATGTCACAGACATTATAGAAGTGGTCTTTATTTTCACCTGTGACAATGCATTATATTTTATATCATGAGTAGAACATAAGATGTATTGTATATTGATGAGGAGAGAGAGAACCATATAGGCAGTGGGGTGGTAGTGTGTGCGTGTGTATACATGTGCTGCCTCCCCCCCCCCACCCCCCCCCCCCCTCGTAGGCTCGCGCCTCTTGATTGGCTGGTGGTTCCTGGGGCCTTCTGCAGGTCTGCTGCCTGGTCACGTAGCGGCCTGTGATTGGCTGACCACCATGCCTTTGTGTGATCCTGGGGGCCCCGAGGAGCTACTCTCTTCAGAGCTTGCCTGACCAGCATACCCTTAACATATCCCTTGCCACCTGTCCCACGACTTCTACCTTTCTCTCTCTCTCAACTCCTTACCTCTCATTCTTCTAATCTATTTAATATCATAACTCCCCTTTGGTTCTGCACGATTTCATATATCGGCCATCGTATTATATGCTGAAGCTCTCAGATATTACATGTTTAGTTAGGCATTTTGGAGAGGTTACCATTTTGTCTGTAGAGGTTCGACAGACTCACGGTGTCTCCCTACCTATTCCTTGGCTGTCTGCTGGGCTATTTAATGCTAGACTGGGGTAAGGCTACTTGTGTTGCGATTTCCGATGTGTACCAGGTTTTGTTGAACCTGTACAATCGCAACGGAGACGTGGGAAGACTAGGTGGTCTTTCTGACTGTGTACCTTGTGAGTTTAGCACTGTGTTGCGAGTGAGGGCTTTTGCCTCTGCCACCCAACACTGTGCTAACTCGTTTTTGTTTTGACTTTGAGAGGGTCGCCAGGAGAGAACCAGATACTAGCGATCTGGATCTCTCAAGAGAGCACCCCGTCATTTAACGTAATTTGGCCGCACAGTCTTAAGGACCTCGCTAGGCTACGAGCCGCTTGCTCAGCCATTGTTTCCTAGCCTACGACATCCCAGCTAGACTTTATTAGCCTAGCAGACACCCGATTAAGTTTATAAGCTCTTATGTTATGTATGCAGCATTTTTGTTCACGTTGATTGTAAGCCTTGGTTGTTGTTGAGTTGCACAACCCGAGCAGGCTTTTTGAGTTGCCTGACGAAGTACTTCTTTTGTTGTTGGAGATAATACTATTGTGCATTTATCGTTATTCCCGTGTCAGTTAACAGTCTGTCCCTACACTTGTCATATCTTGTCCCTGCTTTATATAACAGTTCAAAATCCGATTCGATCATCTTAAGCAGCATCAGACTTTCTTCAGAAGATTCCTGCTTGATGCTTTAGGACTTTCAATCACTTTCTTTAATATAGGAGTGAGAGTTTATTATTGTTTAGAGTAACTTTAATTATACCTTCTTCTTGTTTGCATTGTTACGTCCTGGGATATATAAACACTGGGCTCTTTCTATTGGAATAGGTATGCGGCAACAAGCAACAACGGAAAACGCTAGATCCAACCCTTATCTATAAACCCAGGCAACAAACCACCCTAAACCGTCAAGAGTCCTGCCTGGACAACAAGGTATCCTATGACTCGGTTACAGGGTGCACGCACTATAGACTGCTGATAGTCAAGCAGGCTATATAAAAGATCACACAATTAAGTTGACTTAAAGCTTCAAGGAAAAGATAGATAACGGAATTAAATTGCAGAAACAATTTAGTAACAAACTAGAAGAAAGCACATTTAACGTTACATTAATTAATACAACTAATCACCCCTGCGTGAAAGAAGGTGAAAGCAAACAGTCCTCAAAACATCGTACCGGTAGACAAGATGCGGGTTTCTAAACTGCATGCGGCTACTGTAGGATCTGACGCTTAGCAAAGAAAGTACGTTACGGATTTAGAGAACTCTTAACTCATAAGCAGGAATAAATACTAGTGATAGGCCATACAGTGTATAATGGCATAGGTATAATTAAATAAAGGTAGCAACTCGCAACATAACCACATACAGGTGTGCTTCTCACTCTTAGTCAGGCAAGCCTGCTCGGACAGAGTCTCTAAGCCACACCCTGACTCACAATGCTCACAAAAACGGTAAACTGTGGCACAATAACAAGCATACAGAAATAATAAACCCCTAGCTGTTAATCTGCCAGGTGGCAGAGGTCTAGCTGGAAGGATATAGGCTTCGGATACCCCGGCTGAGCCACCTGCTCTAGCCTAGGGACGTTCCCAAGTCTGTGCGCCAAATTACTCTAATTGAAAGGGTGCTCTCTTGAGAGACTCAGATCGCAAGTATCTGACTCTCTCCTGGCGACCCTAAAACAAAAGCAAGACGTGCTAGCGCAGTGCTGAGTGGACTAGGCAAGGGCCCTCACACAACACAACACTAGACACACAGGGACACAGACAAGAAAATGCCCCCAGACTCCCACGGGTATCCTAGTAAAGTCGTGCGGGTCCACAGGACTCGCACCAGCAGACTTTACTTAAAGGATCGCAAAAAGCCTCCCCTCCGGTCTAGCCCCTGCTAACCTGACACAAGAACACACTAGCAAGCATGAAACCACCAAATATGAGACAACAAAAAAGCTTCCTAGGTCTCATTAACAATTACATCTCTGCATAAGGCCCTAAATCCTATCTAGTTATCTGAGAGCTCGTCATTAATACAATAATAGATATAAGGTCTATCAAGGGGATGGGATAATTAAATAGATTGGTGAAGTAGTGGAATGAAGGTATACAAAGTAAGAGAGAAAGTTTCTAAGTGGGGTTGAGAGGGATAGATATCAAGGGGGTCCGAAGGGTACGACAGTGAGGTGAGCTCTGAGTCTTGAATCTGTCTGGACCCTGGCCTAGGCATGCAGAATACAACCCATGCTTGGCAACACTCAACACAGTTGCCGGGTCAAAATCATCTACCCCGTGCGTGAGTCGAAACTAAGCCTAACGTTGCAATCAAATGCATATGGCAACGTCAGGCTCGTCCCAAGCTGGACTCTCCGCGCGAAGCAACGTCCACAAGCCGGTCTCTCTCTCCCGCTCGTCTCCTCCCACTCTCACTAGACTTACATCTTATATATTATAATGAAACAATCAACTATCGAGAATAAAATATACTAAGATGCGTTGGTTAAGAATAAGGGCAGCTACAAGCTGTGAAACAACATAAGAATATCCCAGACATTAGTTACGTTGTCGTAGGATATATACTAAGGAAAAGCCTGCAGGCCGGCTGCCGCCAGCCGGTTTCTAAACGGCTGGGCAGCCGACGCGCGCGCATGCCCGCACGTGGCTACTATGCAGAAGCGTCACACCTCCCCCAAGATATAAGACCCTTGACTAAGTTCTTCATATCTAACAGAAAGCTTCTCATAGTACCACACACTGTTGCGACACAAGGCACTATATATAAAAAAAATAAAGACTGTTGCGCTCCACCGAGCAAGTTCAACTAACTTAGCGACAATAAGCGAAAACATTCAACTTAGATACTGCTACAACATCTTATACAAAATTCTACACGTTATAAAAAATAAAGAGTTTTTATAAGGTTTTTGCTTTTTTAATTTGTTTTTTTCGGCTGAACTACAGTGCCAGCCTATTTTCCTCCACACTCAACCCTCAATCCTGTGGCAGTCTAACCAACATCATCCACCCTTGATAGACAATCCGCTATCACGTTATCAGAACCGGCAATATGGCATATGTCCAGATTATACTCCTGAAGCATGAGTGACCACCTGGTCAGCCTCATATTCCGGTTATGAAACTGATTCAAGAATTTCAGAGGGTGATGATCGGTATAAACCACTACGACTGGTCCGAAAGCAGGAACATATACATCGAAGTGCCTGAGCGCCAGCACTATCGCCAGGAGTTCTTTTTCAATTACAGAGTAATTCCTTTGTGCACTATTGAATTTTTTACTGTAAAAACTCACTGGATGTTCGATACCTTCATCATCTGTCTGTAACAAGACAGCCCCAGCCCCTACGCCACTGGCATCAGTCGCCAGCTGAAAAGGTCTGCTGAAGTCCGGGGCCCTGAGTATGGGGTGGGTACATAACAGGTGTTTCACCAAGGAAAACGCCTCTGCACACTCAGGAGACCACCGGAACTTCTTGTCCTTAGATAATAAGTCAGTTAAAGGTGCAAGTACAGTCTAATAGCCTTTGATGAAGCGACGATAATAGCCTATCATACCTAGAAACCGCATGATTTGTTTCTTAGTCGTAGGCTGGGGAAACTGATCGATGGCTTTGATCTTTGTCTGTGGAGGGCACACCTGACCCATCCCCACCTCGAACCCCAGGTACAAAACTGTGGCTTTGACAAAATCGCACTTACCCAGGTTTACCAGCAAACCTGCTTCATTCAGTTTATTAAAAAGCTGTCCGATGTGAGCACAGTGGCTGTTAAAATCCTCGTCGTACATTATGACATCATCTAGGTACAAGGTACAGTTGGGAATGTCGGCTACAATGTCGTTCATTAATTTCTGAAACGTTGCAGGGGCATTTTTCAGCCCGTATGGCATAACATGGCAACGATATGTGGCACCGTCCACCACAAACCCACACCCCTCTCGCGCTCGCTCAGACAAGGGCACTTGCCAATAACCCTTAACAAGGTCTATCTTAGTGAGGAACTTGGCTTTTCCTATCTTATCCACACTGTCGTCCACGCGAGGGAGAGGGTAGGCATTTGTGGGGGTTAAACCATTCAACCTGCGGAAATCTATACAAAACCGCACCTTGCCATCTGGTTTGGGCTGCAGTGTGACTGGGGAAGTCCACCTTACTGCACCCTCAGAAATCAGCCCACGTTTCAGCATATAATCCAGCTCTTCCCTAAGTGCTGGCAATTTAATAGGGGGAACACGGTATGGCACTGATTTAAAGGGCGGGTGGTCCCCAACATCGACATCGTGCACCGCTTGAGTAGTGAGGCCAGGATGCTCCGCAAAAACAGCTGGGTTTGAATCAAACAAGTGCTGCACAGCTACACGCTGTTGCTCAGGCAGGTGCAATATCAACTCGTGAGCCACTTGTCTAGAATTCCCCGCCCACTGATCCGCGGAAACATGACAATCCCAATTATCCTCCCCCGCAGCTTGACTGTCCCTTCCTCCTTCTCCACCACGATCGCTGCAGATCAACACCGGAACAGTGAGAGGCTCGGAGGGGCGCCTCACATACTCTTTCATCAGATTTGCATGGCAGAGTTGGTTCTTTTTCTTACGATCAGGAGTAGCTACTAAATAGTCGAGATCAGAAACCTTCCTTACAACCCGATACGGACCAGAATACTTGGCAGACAAGGGGTGTCCCACCAGAGGCAGTAGTATCAGTACCTCCTGATCTACTTCAAAGTCCCTCAGCTTCACCTTCTGGTCGTATCTGTCCTTCATCTGAGCTTGTGAACTCTTAAGGTTCCGACCTGCTACCTCCAAGCTCTTTAGCATTCTCTCACGGCTTTCAACTACATACTTTAGAAGCGAGCATGGCTTTGTGACTCCCTCCCAGATCTCCTTGACTATGTGGAGGGGCCCCCTGACCCTGTGTCAGAAAACCAACTCGTTCGGGCTAAATCCCAAGCTCTCCCCAGGTACTTCTCTCGCAGAAAATAAAACGTATGGGAGACCTAGATCCCAGTCCTTCCCATTTTCCATGCAATAACACCGCAACATACTCTTGAGAGTCGAGTGCCACCTTTCCAAAACTCCCTGACTCTCGGGATGGTAGGCAGATGACACCACAGACACTAACCCATGTTGCTGCATGGTCTGCTTAAACAGAGCAGAAGTAAAATTGGATCCCTGATCAGACTGGATCTCCTGAGGGTAGCCATAACGAGAGAAATAGACAAGTAGGTTTTTGACAACAGTCTTAGCCATCCCGTTGTGCATGGGGTAAGCATCTGGATACCGTGTTGCTACATCCATTACAGTTAGTAAAAATTTATTGCCGGCACTAGTGGGGGGCAATGGGCCAACCATATCGATAACTACTTTGCTGAAGGGCGGCCCAATGACAGGGATGGGTTGTAACGGGGCTCTCGGGATGACCTGATTGGGTTTCCCAACAACTTGACAAGTGTGACACTGTGACACCCATGACACGACACTCGCCTATAACCCAGGCCACCAGAAAAGCTTGCTCAGAGCTGCCTCCGTCTTACGTGCCCCCAGGTGCCCTGCCAAAGGCACATCATGAGCTAATCTCAATAAGCTCTCACGGCACACCCTCGGTACTACTAACTGGTCCACTAATCCTGACCCGCCATCCCACTTTTTCTTGGGATCCTGATGTCTCCGATACAAGATCCCCTCGGACAAGAAAAAATCACCAGGCTGCGCATCCCCATCGCTCTCTAGTTCGACAGCACCATTACCACACGCCCTGACTTCAGGATCTTCCAGCTGCAAGGAACATATATCAGCAGGTGCGAGATTATCCAAGTTCATCTTAAATAATTTATTTCCACCTCCAATGTCCCGCTGAGCCATCCTTTCCTCACGCTGCGCATAACGATGCTGTCGCAGAGTCTCTTCCTGCCCTGCACCTGCACTAGCGGTGAAAGGCCCCGGGGCCTCTCCAGACTCTAACATAGGTGCCAATAATGAGTCACCAAGAAACACTGCCGGCTCAAAACTCTCCAATTGACCAACACTTTCCGTTTTCTTGTGACCTTTCCTCCGCGGTTTGATAGACTGAGGTGGTGGCTGCAAGGCTCCGGATGTCTGAGAACGCGTCACAACACACGCCATGGTTTGTACGCTACACTTCTCAACCCACTCCTGTTCCTCCCTACTAACGTCGGCCGCCTTCTCGGCAACGACCAAGGGTGAAACCTTAGAAGCAGGCACCGCAAAGTCGTTGCCGAGGAGGAGGTCGACGCCCCCAACAGGCAAGTTCTCTACAATTCCGACATCCAGCTCCTTCGCAACACCATCCACCTCCAGCTCCATCCGCACCAGCGGGTAGGACTTCGTAGCATTGATCCCCTGAACTACCACCACCCGAGCAGCGTTAATCGGTCTACCAGTAAAGTTCCTTAACAAGGTCTGAGAAGCCCCAGTATCACGCAATAGCTTAACTCCTCGCCTTTCGCCAGCCCACCTCACAAAACCATGCCCTCTATGACCCCCAAAGACGTCGCGGACAGGGTTCGAGCCTTCCGGACTCTTGAACACAGGCTGTGTCCCAACCTCTGACGAACTACCCTTGGCAAACTCAGAAGATATAGGCGACACCCCTATGCTGCGGGCCAATGACACAACCTTGTTTGGTGGCTTGTTCGGACAAGCATTTGCAAAGTGACCCTCCTTGTGACATGCAAAGCACTCTTTACTCTTTGGTTTCCCTTGGGAGTGGGAGGTACCATTAGACTTCTTATACGGGACGGTATTTGGTTTATGTTCAGTTTTATTGTCAGTGCTACATGGTTTTGTGTATTTATGTGTATCAAAATTCTTGGGAGGGGGAGGGGTACGATCCTTTGCACCCGACTCACTCCTAGCTGCTGCTTCGCACCCTCGAATTAATGACAGTCGGCGGTCAGCCATATCTGCTGCCTCCTGGAGAGTTCTAGGATTTTTTTCCTTTATATTTAATGTTAAGTCCCTGCCTGTGCACTTAAAGAACTGTTCCAAGAGAACCAGCTCACTCAACTCCTCAAAAGTAGCTGCCCTCTCAGAACGCAGCCAATGTCGTAGTGCATCAGACAAGTCCCGGGCGTGTTCTAGGAAGGTACTATCCTTGCCCTTAGTAACACCCCGAAACTTCAAGCGGTAAGTTTCTGGTTGTAACTCATAGGCCCGTAGCACAGCCTTCTTTAGCTCATCATAAACTACACAGGACTCTAAAGGTAGTGCATCATACGCTTTTAGCCCCTTTCCTAGGAGTCTTGATGAAACTAATGCTGCCCACTTTTCCTGAGGCCACTGGTGTTCCTGACACTTCTTCTCAAATCGCATAAAAAACTAAACCACACATAACTCATCGAACGCAGGAACTAGTTTAAGCAGGTGCGACAATGATTGGTCCCGATGTCTGTTACCTCCCCCAATATTTCGCCCTGTTACCTCCACTCGAGATCTCTCAAGCTCCCTGTCAGCCCGATACCTAGTAGACTCTGCCTGCAGTTCAGCCTCTCGTATAGCTGTTCTCTCTGCAGCCTCAGCCTGAGCTCTAGCAGCCTCAACCTGAGCTCTAGCAGCAACCTCAGCCTGCACACTAACCTGTCTTTCGCCGGCCTCAACCTGAGCTCTAGCAATCTCAACCTTGGCCATCTCAAGCCGAAACAACAAATCTGGAGTCAACCCTTGAGGAGGGGAAGGTGCATTTAATGGAGAGGGTCCCTGTGATTGAATTCCACGCTGCCATTGACCATCAACTTGGGGGTATGTACTAAATTCAGGCACCCTGACGTTTGATATGGGGGTAGAGTGGAGGGTGGGCTGGGGACCGGGGCCCCCAGTCGCCTCTCCACCCAGGTCTCTCCCTTCTAAACCCAATATCAAAGTCCTCAGCTGATCTTTCCTCATGCCACTTAAACCCTGGTGACCCTGAAGACCTGCCACACACTTTAAGCCATACTTATTCAGCTTCAACACCCTGGCAGCGGTAAGGGACACCTCTAAAAATCTTCTAGCACCCTCCTCGCTATCGACTAGCCACTCCACAGGTCTTTCTCCCTCCGAGCCCGTATCGTGACCTGACCCATCACTGTGTTCTGATGTATTAGACATGTTTGTGTACTGCAGTAATTATCACGGTTATAGAATGTGCCTTATCTCCTATGCAAGTATGTATATACTAATGTTATTTAAAGTCTTTAATATGTTATATTGGTTGCTCCAAAAAAAAAAAATCTGTGTCCACTGTATTCCATTAATCATAAGGAATCTCAAAACAAATGACCACTATATTCCTCTGTTCAGTAAATCCTATGCAAGGTCGCCATTTGTTACGTCCTGGGATATATAAACACTGGGCTCTTTCTATTGGACTAGGTATGCGGCAACAAGCAACAACGGAAAACGCTAGATCCAACCCTTATCTATAAACCCAGGCAACAAACCACCCTAAACCGTCAAGAGTCCTGCCTGGACAACAAGGTATCCTATGACTCGGTTACAGGGTGCACGCACTATAGACTGCTGATAGTCAAGCAGGCTATATAAAAGATCACACAATTAAGTTGACTTAAAGCTTCAAGGAAAAGATAGATAACGGAATTAAATTGCAGAAACAATTTAATAACAAACTAGAAGAAAGCACATTTAACGTTACGTTAATTAATGCAACTAATCACCCCTGCGTGAAAGAAGGTGAAAGCAAACAGCCCTCAAAACATCGTACCGGTAGACAAGATGCGGGTTTCTAAACTGCATGCGGCTACTGTAGGATCTGATGCTTAGCAAAGAAAGTACGTTACGGATTTAGAGAACTCTTAACTCATAAGCAGGAATAAATACTAGTGATAGGCCATACAGTGTATAATGGCATAGGTATAATTAACCCGGGAACTGCTGGGAGACTCTTAAGAGTTCCCCCGGCGGACTGCGGGGAGACTCTTATGAGTGAGTGAGAAAAAAAAATCAACTTTTGACATCGATTTTTTTTTTTTTTTTTTTTTTTTTTTTTTTTTTTGGCCCCTGGGCCATGCAAAATCTCAGTCCTCTACCTCCCCTCCTTCCCCACTTTCCTCCTCTCCTACAGTTATCACCTATTTTCCCTGTTATTCCCTTATTCTGAGGTATATTTTCGTGCTAACATTAGCGAGTTGCAAGCAGGGTGTTGTCATCACTGATGGCAAGCGAGTGCAAGAGAGAGAGAGAGAGAGTATCGATCGACTGTGTCTCAGTGGCCTTGGGGGAAATTGGCGGGAAAGCAGATTGCCTCACCCATACATTATACAACTCGCGGGCTATATCTCTGATTTTGACCATCCAAACGCTGTTTTCACTCGTTTTATTGTTGTTTCAGGTTAATACCTTTATAATCAACCCATAATAGGCGCATATGGATAAGTATTAATGCTATTAATGGCACAATGAATATTTTAGTGACGGAAACACCTCAAATACGTCAGCACAGGGGGACGTTTCCAATTACCCCCAAGCGCACTTCAGAGGTTAAATAAAGGTAGCAACTCGCAACATAACCACATACAGGTGTGCTTCTCACTCTTAGTCAGGCAAGCCTGCTCGGACAGAGTCTCTAAGCCACACCCTGACTCACAATGCTCACAAAAACGGTAAACTGTGGCACAATAACAAGCATACAGAAATAATAAACCCCTAGCTGTTAATCTGCCAGGTGGCAGAGGTCTAGCTGGAAGAATATAGGCTTCGGATACCCGGGCTGAGCCACCTGCTCTAGCCTAGGGACGTTCCCAAGTCTGTGCGCCAAATTACTCTAATTGAAAGGGTGCTCTCTTGAGAGACTCAGATCGCAAGTATCTGACTCTCTCCTGGCGACCCTAAAACAAAAGCAAGACGTGCTAGCGCAGTGCTGAGTGGACTAGGCAAGGGCCCTCACACAACACAACACTAGACACACAGGGACACAGACAAGAAAATGCCCCCAGACTCCCACGGGTATCCTAGTAAAGTCGTGCGGGTCCACAGGACTCGCACCATCAGACTTTACTTAAAGGATCGCAAAAAGCCTCACCTCCGGTCTAGCCCCTTCTAACTTGACACAAGAACACATTAGCAAGCATGAAACCACCAAATATGAGACAACAAAAAAGCTTCCTAGGTCTCATTAACAATTACATCTCTGCATAAGGCCCTAAATCCTATCTAGTTATCTGAGAGCTCGTCGTTAATACAATAATAGATATAAGGTCTATCAAGGGGATGGGATAATTAAATAGATTGGTGAAGTAGTGGAAGGAAGGTATACAAAGTAAGAGAGAAAGTTTCTAAGTGGGTTGAGAAGGATAGATATCAAGGGGGTCCGAAGGGTACGACAGTGAGGTGAGCTCTGAGTCTTGAATCTGTCTGGACCCCGCCCTAGGCATGCAGAATACATCCCATGCTTGGCAACACTCAACACAGTTGCCGGGTCAAAATCATCTACCCCGTGCGTGAGTCGAAACTAAGCCTAACGTTGCAATCAAATGCATATGGCAACATCAGGCTCGTCCCAAGCTGGACTCTCCGCGCGAAGCAACGTCCACCAGCCGGTCTCTCTCTCCCGCTCGTCTCCTCCCACTCTCACTAGACTTACATCTTATATATTATAATGAAACAATCAACTATCGAGAATAAAATATACTAAGATGCGTTGGTTAAGAATAAGGGCAGCTACAAGCTGTGAAACAACATAAGAATATCCCAGACATTAGTTACGTTGTCGTAGGATATATACTAAGGAAAAGCCTGCCGGCCGGCTGCCGCCAGCCGGTTTCTAAACGGCTGGGCAGCCGACGCGCACGCATGCCCGCACGTGGCTACTATGCAGAAGCGTCACAGCATTAAATCATTGCAGTGATTTAATTAATATCTCTATCTTTTCCTTGTATACCTTACTAACGTAATTATATGTTGTTGTGATCAGGCTGTATCAGAGATCATCAGCCTGTAGTAGTAGTGCATTTATACAGAGTTATAGGATACCCCGCTATCGCAGATTTAACTCTGGAGGGTATAGGTGTTTTTGTGCGCCGGCATTATAAGTTCGAGGGTTGGATCTAGTGTTACCATTGTGGCTGTGTGCCTTCCTAGTCCAATGATTAAGAGCCCTTGTTTTATACGAATCCCGGTCGTAACAAATGGCGACCTTGCTTAGGATTTTGTGAACTTAGAGAAATATTGCAGGAGTGTTGTGGTCATTTGTTTTTTTGTTCAAAGGAATATAGTGGACACGTGGATTTTTTTTTTGGCAAGTAGTATAACACTTAAGAGTCTTCAAGCATTTTTGAGTGAATAGTGCTACATAAGAGTTTAGGTACTTCTCCTTTTTTTTATATAAACGTTGAGAATTTTCGGTGGACAATATGTCGGACGACGGATCAGTGTACAGTGAGGACACAGTACGGGAAGCAGGCTCTAAGGTGCAGCAGCGGGGTTTGTTAGAAGGCATTAGAGTTATAACTAGTGAGGAGGATGCAAAGAAGTTTCTGGAGATGCCTATTACTGTTGACCGGGTGTCGGGGATTGATCGGTATGGTCTCCAGTGTTTGGCCACGGTCATGGGTCATGTGGGCACTAGCAGCATGATGAGAGGTGACCTGGTCGCCTGTGTGCTCGGCGGGGTGAGTGGGGCTTCGGGTGGAGCGGGAGCTGGGGCACCTGCGGCCCAGCACCCATTCCACTCGACTCCTACCATGGCGCCCCTTCGGGCTCCGGAGCCGGGTACGTTCCCGCAGGCCGATAGTCACTGGCAGCGTGGTTTGCACTTGGGTGAGTCTCCAATTGTTGCATCTCCTCCTCAAGGTTTAACGGCAGATATGCTCTTCCAGCTTGATATGGCTAAACTTAACCAGCAGGCTGAACAACGAAGGCATTAGCTCGAGCAACGGCAGCGAGAGGTTGAGTCTGAGGAGAGAAAAGCCATGTACTGTGCAGACAAAGATCTTGAGAAGTCTAGGGTGGAGTCGACAGGGCAGCGTCTCGGTTCTGGGAATCGAGGTCTTGATCAGTCTGTCGCACCTGCTCAAGTTGGTCCCTGTATTTGACGAGTCGGGTGTCACCAAATTTTGTATGCGTTTTGAGAAGAAGTGCCGGGAGCACCAATGGCCCGAGGTTAAGTGGGCAGCCCTTGTTTCCTCTAGGTTGGTTGGCAAAGGACTCAAGGCATATGATGCGTTGCCCTTGGAGTCTTGCATCGATTATGAGGTATTGAAGGAGGCTGTCCTGCGGGCATATGAGTTACAACCAGAGACGTACAGATTGAAGTTCCGGGGTGTAACGAAGGGTCGTGAGTGCACCTTTCTTGAGCATGCCCGGGATCTGTCCGATGCATTTAACAACTGGCTGCCTTCTGAGAAGGCATCGACGTTTGAGGAGTTGAAACAGCTGATGCTTCTAGAACAATTTTTCAAGTGTACGGGCGGCGATCTGACGTTGAATATTAAAGAGAAAAACCCGAAAACTCTTCAGGAGGCAGCTGAGATGGCTGACCTTCGGTTAACTTTGATTCGTGGGTGCGGTCTTGCACAGAGAAGTGATGCAGGCAATAAGGAGCGTAACCCTCCCCCTCCCCGAAACACTGATACACATAATTACACTAAGAACAAGAGCAACGACACCAAAACTGACCATAAACCTAGTACCGTCCCGTTTAAGAAGGGTCAGTGCCCTTCCTCACCTCATGGGAAGCCCAAGGGGGAGTTAGAGTGTTTTCATTGTCATGAGAAGGGGCATTTTGCAAGAGCCTGTCCAAGCAAGCTACCTAATGCAGTTGTGTCTTTGGCTCGCAACATTGGGGTGTCCCCGAAGTCGTCTGAGTTTGCCCGGGGTATAACGTCAGAGGCTGGGACACAGCCAGTGGAGAAGAATCCGGAAGGCTCGAACCCTGTCCGCGATGTCTTTTGCGACCATCGAGGGCGTGGCTGCGTGAAGTGGGCTGGTAAGAAACATGGAGTTGAGCTGTTGCGAGACACGGGTGCCTCTCAGACTTTGATGAAGAACTTTACTGGTAGACCAATAAACGCGGCACAGGTGGATGTGGTGCAAGGTATCAATGCTATCAGGTCATACCCATTGGTCAGGATGGAACTAGAGGTAGATGGTGTGACACGAGAGTTGGATGTGGGAATTGTGGAGAACTTGCCTGTTGGGGGCGTCGACCTCCTTCTCGGCAACGACTTTGCGGTGCCTACTTCTGAGGTTTCACCCTTAGTCGTTGCCGAGAAGCCGGCCGACGTGAGTAGGGAGGAACAGGAGTGGGTAGAGAAGTGTCAAGTACAACCTATGGCATGCGTTGTTACAAGACCTCTTGCATCCAAAGTGTCACAGCCTATTCCTCAGTCTTCTGATCAACGGAGGAACGGTTGGAAGAAGACGGCTAATGTTGGTAAAAGTTTGGAGAGTTTAGTACCAGCAGCTCTTCTTGGCGACTCAGTATTGGCACCATTGTTGGAGTCTGGAGAAGCCCCAGGACCTGTCACAGCTAGTAAGGAGGTAGGGCAGGAAGAGACTCCGAGGCAGCAACGTTACACACAGAGAGAAAAAAGGATTGCTCAGTTTGATATTGGGGGAGGACTTGGGTTGCTTCGGAAGCATTTAGACAGGTTGGTTCCCTCAGATATTTGTAAACTGCAGTTGGAGGATCCGGAAGTTCAGAAGTGTGGTAATGGTGCTGTCGAGATCAAACACGAGGACGGGGAAATATGTCATGTGAACCTGTTGGAGGAGTTTGTGAGGCAACCACCTGAGCAGCCTACTGTCCCTGCGTTGGTCTGCAGCAGCCAAGGTGGAGAAGGAGAGGGGGGCAGTGGGTCACAGGTGGAGGAGAGTAGGGATTGTCATGTCTTGGCGGAGCAGTGGGCGGGGTACACGAGTCTGGTGGCTGTGGAAGCGCTAGAGCACATGCCTGAGCAGCAGTGTGCAGCGCTCCAGCACCAGGTCGGTTCATACCCCACTGGTCATGCCGAGCCCCCGAGCCTCACAACTCAGGTGATGCAAGATGTTCCGCGGGCAGGTCACGTGAATGTTGGGAGACCGTTAGCCTCGTTGTTTCGGTGGTTCAAGGTGGGCGACGAGGCTTGGACATGGTTGTCAGGTCAAGGTCGACCCATGGCTGCCAAGGGTGGTGGTCAGAAGGAGGACATTGAGCGGATTGGTGAGGTTAGCTGTGAAGTGGATGTGCCCGGTCGTCGTATAGCCTCCCAATGCTGCTCTAGTCAAATGCAACAGCCCTACTATAGACCGACTGTATCTGGCCATGTCGCTAAAAGCGGTGATGCTGCGCAGGCAGATGTAGTCGTAAGGAATGCGGGGATGCGCATGTACGGTATCGGCGGGGAACCCTTAGCAATAATGAACTATGGGAGTGACTGCACAGGTGGTACTGATTGTCCCTCTCATGACCTGGCTGTTCTAGGGACGAAGGTGGAGAAGGAGGGAGACTACAGGTTAGAAGCTGCAGCCTCAGCTGGGTTGTGGGAGGGCACTAGGCATGTTGTTCTGCGAGATAAGTTGTTTACTAGGCTGTGGCAGTGCATCTGCATGTTTGTTGCTTCTCCAGGCCTGATGTACGGGGTAGAATCCGACATGGAGGCTGGTGACAGTGCAAGGCTCAGTTTAATTCCCTACCGTATAAATCCTGCTCGACAGCCTGTGGTGCAAGCAGAGCTGGATTACGTGTTGACGAAGGGTCTGAGGGATAAGGAATGTCGTGAGTGGTCGTTGCCTGTAACTTTGCAACCTGTGTTAAGTGGCAAGATCAGAGTGTGTGTTGATTGCAAGAGTGGGTGTGAATTATCCCTGACAGACGCCTATACCTTATCGAGAGTTGACGACACCATAGACCGCATCGGGGCTGTATCGCTAATCACGAAGGTAGAACTAGTGAAAGGTTATTGGCAGGCCCCGGTGCCGGAAAGAGCGAAGAGAAGTGCCAGTCTTGTGATGAACTGGGCAGTTTATCAGTGTCAGGTGTTGTTGTGCTGCCGGAACACAAGTTGGATGTGTGGCATGCTAAGGGCACTGATAATGTTTTGGCTGATTGTTTGTCACAGGAGGGTTTGTTTGCAGGAGAACCCTCGCCGTTCAGTCAGTGTGTGTTGAGAGTGGAGAAAAACTAGGCTTGCCCCTGTAGAGCAGCCGCCAAAAACAACATTAAAATTAAATCAAAAATCACATAAAAACTCTTTCTTTTGATAGTTAATTGTAAGGTGCCAATATTATAGCTAAAGTTCTAAGTTGAACCTGTCTTTCACTTAGGAGGCTGGGCTCTGTAAAGCTCGCTCAGGGAGCATAGTAGGCTAAATTATACTATTATGTTTGGGAGGGGTTATAAGATTTTCTTTATGTTGATATGTTGTTTTATGTAAGACTTGAGCTTTGAATTTCATTTCTGGTGGACTGCCTATGTGTGACGGGTCTTGTCGGCATTCTGCCTTGTCAGATATCGTGCTCACCTAATGTTGAGCGTCCTATATCTTGGGCGGGGTGTGGCGCCTGCCAGCGTTGGCAGAATCGCCTCCCGGTAGCCACTAACGCTTGCCAGGGCAGTGAAATGGGCTACAGTCTATCTACAATGTTGTACTTTCTTTCTTGTGAATCGTCATGTCACAGGCAGTATAGAAGTGGTCTTTATTTTCGCCTGTGACAATGCATTATATTTTATATCATGAGCAGAACATAAGATGCATTGTATATTGTTGAGGAGAGAGAGAACCATATAGGAGTACAAAGGAGTACAAAGGAGTACAAAGGAAATCAAGCAACAACAGATCTAGTGACCCTTCTAGGTTGCTTGTCCTCCAAAACACTGAGGATCAAGTGTCCAAACAGTGGTTTAGAGTGGGTAAGGGAACATTGGAAAGGGAATTACTGCCCTGGAACTAATGTCCGTGGCAGGATTAGGAAGTTAGGGGACAGATGGGTTAGTAACTGAGGGGGGGATAAAATAAAGTTATTCATTTACAAACGCAGTCAGTCGCGGGTTTGATGCGAGATATTTGTCTAGGCGGAGTTTAAATGAATCAACGGTGATGCAGTCTATAACGTTTCGGGGAAGCCCATTCCACAAGTTGACAACTCGATTGAAGAAGAAATTCTTAGATTCGTGTGAGTTAAATGATTTACCAATAATTTTGCAACCGTTTCCCCGCGTGTAATTAGGTGGTCGATAGTGAAGTACTTACTACAGTTCATATTGTCGATGCCTCTGATAATTTTGAACAATTGAATTAAGTCACCTCTTAATCTGCGCTGGGTTAAAGGAAATAGATTTAATTCTCTAAGACGCTCTTCGTATGGTTTGTTCTTTAGGCTAGGTACTGCTTCTTACGTTGAAGAGGCGGAGGAAAGGGAAGAGGACTAATGAATTGTAAAGGGTTAGTGGGGCAGTGGGGGCAGTGGGGGCAGTGGGGGCAGGGCAGTGGGGTGGTAGTGTGTGCATGCGTATACATGTGCTGCCTCCCCCCCCCCGCTCGTAGGCTCGCGCGCGTGCCGTCTCATGCCTCTTGATTGGCTGGTGGTTCCTGGCACCTTCTGCAGGTCTGCTGCCTGGTGACGTAGTGGCCTGTGATTGGCTGACCACCATGCCTTTGTGTGATCCTGGGGGCCCCGAGGAGCTACTCTCTTCAGAGCTTGCCTGACCAGCATACCCTTAACATATCCCTTGCCACCTGTCCCCCGACTTCTACCTATAGAACACTTTCTCTCTCTCTCAACTTCTTACCTCTCATTCTTCTAATCTATTTAATATCATAACTCCCCTTTGGTTCTGCACGATTTCATATATCGGCCATCGTATTATATGCTGAAGCTCTCAGATATTACATGTTTAGTTAGGCATTTTGGAGGGGTTACCATTTTGTCTGTAGAGGTTCGACACACTCACGGTGTCTCCCTACCTATTCCTTGGCTGTCTGCTGGGCTATTTAATGCTAGACTGGGGTAAGGCTACTTGTGTTGCGATTTCCGATGTGTACCAGGTTTTGTTGAACCTGTACAATCGCAACGGAGACGTGGGAAGCCTAGGTGGTCTTTCTGACTGTGTACCTTGTGAGTTTAGCACTGTGTTGCGAGTGAGGGCTTTTGCCTCTGCCACCCAACACTGTGCTAACTCGTTTTTGTTTTGACTTTGAGAGGGTCGCCAGGAGAGAACCAGATACTAGCGATCTGGATCTCTCAAGAGAGCACCCCGTCATTTAACGTAATTTGGCCGCACAGTCTTAAGGACCTCGCTAGGCTACGAGCCGCTTGCTCAGCCATTGATTCCTAGCCTACGACATCCCAGCTAGACTTTATTAGCCTAGCAGACACCCGATTAAGTTTATAAGCTCTTATGTTATGTATGCAGCATTTTTGTTCACGTTGATTGTAAGCCTTGGTTGTTGTTGAGTTGCACAACCCGAGCAGGCTTTTTGAGTTGCCTGACGAAGTACTTCTTTTGTTGTTGGAGATAATACTATTGTGCATTTATCGTTATTCCCGTGTCAGTTAACACTGTCTGTCCCTACACTTGTCATATCTTGTTCCTGCTTTATATAACAGTTCAAAATCCGATTCGATCATCTTAAGCAGCATCAGACTTTCTTCAGAAGATTCCTGCTCGATGCTTTAGGACTTTCATTCACTTTCTTTAATATAGGAGTGACAGTTTGTTATTGTTTAGAGTAACTTTAATTATACCTTCTTCTTGTTTGCATTAAATCATTGCAGTGATTTAATGAAGATCTCTATCTTTTCCTTGTATACCTTACTAACGTAATTGTATGTTGTTGTGATCAGGCTGTATCAGAGATCATCAGCCTGTAGTAGTAGTGCATTTATACGGAGTTATAGGATACCCCGCTATCACAGATTTAACTCTGGAGGGTATAGGTGTTTTTGTGCGCCGGTATTATAAGTTCGAGGGTTGGATCTAGTGTTACCGTTGTGGCTGTGTGCCTTTCTAGTCCAATGATTAATTGCCCTTGTTTTATACAAGTCCCGGTCGTAACACATGGGCAACAGTTCTGTCGTAGACTGTACATTCAATTTTCTAACAGACAGAATCTTTCTGATTCCCACGGAATTTTTAATAATGATGTCAAATGTGAAAGAGAAATGTTATAATTATATAGTATTAATTTGTTTTCATTTGCTGATGGATAAACGCCTGTCCAAGCTTACAGCTATATCAGCCATCCATATTCAAAGCATTATAAGTTCGAGGGTTGGATCTAGTGTTACCGTTGTGGCTGTGTGCCTTTCTAGTCCAATGATTAAGAGCCCTTGTTTTATACGAGTCCCTGGGTCGTAACACATGGGCAACAGTTCTGCCGTAGACTGTACATTCAATTTTCTAAGACAGAATCTTTCTGATTCCCACGGAATTTTTAATGATGATGTCAAATGTGAAAGAGAAACGTTATAATTATATAGTATTAATTTGTTTTCATTTGCTGATGGATAAACGCCTGTCCAAGCTTACAGCTATATCAGCCATCCATATTCAAAGTTCCGAGAAGCATTAATTTAAATTCATTATCTATCAAAGGTCAATTATATATTTTTGTTTAATTATTTACTATTTAAATTTAATTTTCAAAATATGTACTGACCAACATTCATTAAATATTGAAACAAATCAAGGCATATGGTCAAGAACTAATATATTGATGCACAATCTACTGGGGGTAAACAGTTTTCCAATTCAATGATCAGTTAAAGTAATGTAACAAAATGCTGACATATTTGTGATGCCTTTAATAGTCAGTTATGAAGAGAACAAATCAAATTTGTTTGCAGTTTTCTTTCCAAAACGCTAAAACAGCACGTCTACTTTAATTGTTTCCTTTTATTTATTTATTTATTTTGGATATACACCCTTTTGAGAAGTGCTGAAAAGGTGGAACTTCTCAACACATGCGAACAGTACTCAATACACGGGCGCACAGTACCCATGTACAGAGCAAGAGCTGCGTGAGGGTAAAGAACCCACAGAAACAGTTGAGCTCACCTAACTTATTGAAAGCTATTTTAGCAAAAGTGATAATATGGGCTTTCCAAGAAAGATCACAAGAAAAAGTGACACCCAGAATTTTGAGAGAAGACAAAGGGTTGATTTGTGTGTTGTTGAAGAGTAAGGGATAGTTGTGTGGAAGATTGTTACTGATTCTGGAAGCATTACTTCCAATGCTTCCAAAGCCCCATTCCTTCATATATCTACCCGTCGAAAACTTCCACACGAATATCGCTACTCTTCAACAACACAAAAATCAACCTTTCGTATTCTCTCGATTATCTTGGTGTCTATTATTCCTCTTTCCTTTCTTGGAAAGACCATAATTATTACCACTCTTTATAATCTATATTTTTAATAATTTCACCACAATACCAAACATATATGTGATCCACCGGGATTCAAACCTGGGTTATCGCACACTGATTTTTTTTTTTTTTAAACACTAACCATTGCACCTCCAGGACGGTTAAAGGTTTATGCACACGCCTACGACTTATTATCCATTCTCGAATACTTGATATTAATCTAATCATGTTCATATTCCCAACCGCGTTATGGTAGCCTAATGTTTAAGTGAGAGGAACGAATATTCATGGGGCACAGATCATATAGACTGGCCTCGCTACGAAATATCCCTGAACCTACTAATACTCTATATTTTTATTAATTTCACCACACCACCAAACACCTCCAATGAAATTTATGAAAGAATATACATGATCCACCGAGATTCGAACCTGGGTTATTACACACAGATTGTTTTTAAACACTAACCATTACACCACCAGGACGGTTAAAGGTTTATGCACACGCCTACGACTTATTATCCATTCTCGAATACTGAATATTAATCTAATCATGTTCATATTCCCAACCGCGCTATGGTAGCCTGATATTTAAGTGAGAGGAACGAATATTCATGGGGCACAGATCATATAGAACGGCCTCGCTACGAAACATCCCTGAACCTACTAATAATTTATATTTGTATTATTTCACTAACACAGCTTCTTTTACGTTAGACATGTCCAACACTCGCTGTGGTGGGTTATTTACCCATAGCTTCTTACTTTGTCAAATGGACACTGTGTGCTCATGTATCGAGTATTGTTCTCATGTGTGGAGTGGTTCCACCCATACAGCAATTCTCGAAAGAGTAAAATCAAAAGCATTTCATCTCATAAACTCACCTCTGCTTACTAATTCCCTAGAGTCACTTTATATACGCCGCAATCAAGCTTATAATAGCTAAACAGAGTTT